>OY284493.1:21388429-22588429 GCA_958336395.1 Ctenicera cuprea
AGCAATAATACGCAACCCTGAGTTTATAAGTTCAAATACCAAAACCTTACAGCCTTCACAAACCTCCAATCGTAAATCAAATTATAACAAGCACCCCAAAAATTGCCTTCCAGGAATTACAATACTCCAGTCAAATCCAACAACTCTGAATATCATGATGCTTATTCCTGGATATATATCGTGATATACATCCATATTTTACAGAAGCTGCAGATTCCTCTATAAACTCAATATCGATGTGCAACAGTGTTGGTTTACTCTACACAGAAAGAAGATGGTGCGGGAACCTGCTAATCATTCGGTTTGTTGGTAGTTGGGAAATACCATGAATCTGATTTGTGAATCCCTTTACTCTGTGCCTATACTTTGAATATGTTGGATCACAGATTTTTAGGTGAAAGGCCCAGTAGTCTGCAGAAAGAGAAAGCGTATGAATTTCTGAACGGAGTGAATCCAGATTTTATTCCATTCGTTATGGCCCTGATAACAAAGTCGAAACCATTTCCCAAATTCGTGTTTGGCGCTCATTTCAAAAACACCGCTCCATTGATATGATGGAAAGGCTTAACCATACACGAGTCAGCATGGCCACAAAAGAAAAACTTCATAGGTCTGTAAGAGCAACTCCACACAGCCATAGCAGGAACTTGTAACGAACCGTTACTAATTTTGATCTAATTTACAAGAACTGTTTAAGTTTTACACTTAGTTTATATGCCGTTTTCCGTTTACAGTAATATGTTACCGTTAGCGGTTTATTTTATATTTAAAATAAGTAGGGATCCGTTGGTTTATGCTTTATAGTCATTGTGTGCAAGTTTCAGTAATTTAGCAACCGTTTTAGTATTTTAAAATTGTAATTTTAAAATGTATATTCGATTTCAAACATTTCATTTACGGCCGGAAATCGGATAACCGCGTCTCCGCGGATCGAGCCGCAGAGATGCTATGTCACCCCGCTCTCGTAGAGTGGGGATGCGCTTCGATTTCAGGCGCATACCGACCGGCTATAAATTCAAAATTTTGAATTTTGAAAGGCAGTTCGCCGATGTTCCAGCCCAATACCAGTCCTGCCATTACTACAAGTCACCAGTGCTCCGACCGAGGTTGCACTTCTCTAACTCGCCCACGCGAAATATTTCCTGGGAAAAGTTTCCTCTTCTCTCTCTCTCTGACTCTTTTATTTTAAGGAGTGCACCTCACGCGAAATACTTCCTGGGGTTGCACTTTTCTAACTCGCCCACGCGAAATATTTCCTGGGCAACGTTTACTCTTTTCTTTCCTATTTGTTTGAGAGCATTGTTGTGCAGATTCATATTGGCGAAGTTGATCGCCTGGTGTCAAGATAATAGTTTGTTTGCCTTAGTAACTGGTACCGTTTCCGACCGTATTTACCGAACCGTAACTGCTACTGGTGACTACTGTGTATATTTTGGCTACCGTATGTATGTATTGCTACCGTATGGCTACTGTATTGCTACCTTATTTGCTACAATATTTGCTACTGTTTTGCTACTGTTTTGCTACCGTATTTGCTACTGTTTTGCTACCGTATTTGCTACCGTATTTGCTACCGTATTTGCTGCCGTATTTGCTGCCGTATTTGCTACCGTATTTGCTACTGTATTTTTGCTTATTATTATCCGCATTACCTGTATAAGATTAATTTGGGTTGGTTATTATTTAATAGACGTATTTAAACCAGGCTATGTCGTTTTCTTTTACTTGTTGAGTATACCCGAGTTAAGTAGAGCTGCTTCAAGAATCTGCAGGCTGTCATTCCATCAAACAGACCCCTGGAGACCGACATCTTCAACTGCAGTTACCCAGGTCTTCGCTAAGCCGTTCTGTTACAGCGAAGCCGTTCTGGAGAGTAAACTCCATATAAAATCTGGCGCCCGAGAACTTCCCAACGATTATACGAATAAGCAGCCGTATAATCCCGCCCACAACAAAATACAAGTTAACTACCGGATTACAGAGTTGCCAAATAGGCAACTGGGGAAAAGAGCGTCGCAAACTGCAGGATTGGAGAGATATTTTTCTACATTTGAATTTGTCCAATCCCAGTTGAGAAATCGTGTACATTCCGAAGTTCCTCGAAATTGGACCATCCGTTTGGTAGTTATGAGAGGTAATTGACATTCACACATACAATCCCACCCACACACAGACACACATTTAATAAAAATCTCTTCTTTGAGTTCCTGGAAGTTCAAACATTAACTTTTTTATCGAAGATTTCGGGGCTTTTTGACTGTTTTTTTTCCGGGACTTATTTTGCCTGAGTTTTTAATATTGTTTTAAGAGGAGCTTAGGACTCCGGTGCGGAGTCCGAAAGACCCCTATAACCCGCCCCTTCACCGAGAATGAACCAACACCGATTTTCTTTTTTTTTGGCTCAAAGACCCAATTTTAAACAATAGGTAGTTAGAGGCAACAGATGAAACTTTACAATTTTTTAAGGTAAATGTTGTTTATTTGTTTTTTAAGGAACATTGGACAATAGACATTTTTTTATGTTAGTACCAATTAACCAAGTTGCATTGACATAGTCAATACTTGCAAATTAAAAGGCAAGAGCACGACAAGATATAAAAAATCTAAACAGAAAAAAAAACGGAAAAATGTCACGAATAAATACCATCGGAAAAATGTGACCCGGAAAAACGCCACGGGAAAGAAAACACCCGGAAAAATGTCATTAGAAAAAATTTCACTTGGAATAAACGTCACGGAATAAATATCGCCCGGAAAAAGTCGTTGTCAAAATAAAAATTAGAAATTATAGTTGCAAAATATGGTTTTAAAAAGTAATGCTATGTTCACAATTCTAGGTGTTTAGTTTCCATGTCAAATTGTAAATGTTCTGTTAGCTAAGTTGCTCATGAGTGATAGTAGAATAAGATTCACAATTTAAATTTCAGTTGCAGCAATATTTAACGAGGTAAATTTTCTCCCTCGTGTCTTATTTTTGGGGTGTCAATTTTTTTATTTCTTCTTTGTTTACCTTCAATTCCAAGAAATCTTTTTTCAAAAAATAATTCATACACAAAATGGCTTGTAACTTTAGATAATGCGAACCCGAATCAACGACTCGTCATGCTAAAAGCGGCGGCGTTGTGGTTATGGCTTGGCTCGTTTTAATCGTACGTAATATTATGTCTTTTTTGTTGTAAGACCTGTATCTTCCCATCCTTGTGTAGTGCAAAATTGGGATCGATTTGTACAACGTATTGCATGTTGTTTTTGCGACGTAATCAATTTTTGTGCAGTTTGTTTTGTACTACTACTGTTGTTGGGTATATAGGGAAAATAGGAAAAGTTAAAATATTTCTCTTATTTCCAAACACACTTTGACAATAACACAATGGCTACGCTATTGGTGTTCTTTACTTCACAAGACTTAGTAAAATACTGGTAAGGTGTATTATATGTATATATGTTTTTTAGCAGAAAATTTTATTCAGTGTTCATTTTATTGATGTAAAAAATCGCGAATTTGTATTTTTGATTAGTCTAATATTTTTTACTTTCCCTACAACTTTAACTTAAAGAAGTTTTTTGTATTTCAGTGCATTATTTGTAGTTTTACAATTTAAAGCAATTGTAACAAAAAATGTTAATATTATTTTTAAGATATTTTTTTTGCAAATCTTGCGCTTTACTAAATAAAACCAAACCAACTGCGTTAGACGTATTTACGCCGACACGGCGGCACCGAAACGGCTTTGCGCCGAAACTGTCTCGCGCCAAAACGTCCCGGCGTTGAAACGTCCTGGCGCCGAAACGGTCGCGCCGAATCGGAGGCGCCGAAACGTCCTAGACCGAGAAGTTTCTCGATCTTTTTTCGTCTGCGGGACGAGAGTATCCATTGCTGTCGTTTTCAATTTTCTATACGAGACGAGAGGTGGCCACTGTCAGACAAGACAAGCGATGATACTACTATCACGACTGTCGAGAATAAACCATTTCTGAGTGACACGAGACTCGTGGCACATATTATTATAACAATATCTAAATTCAAAATTGAAACTTTTAGCTACTTTCATTTATTTGTTTGATATTCAAATTTTAAGTCAAAGCAAGCAATTAGTACATTATTTGTTATTCGAAAAATTTTTGCTCTGATTAATGTTTATATAAAGCTGACTTTGTTTTAATTTTCTTTTTAAACAACAAATGTTGATCATTTCAATGCATTTTTATATAATATACGTATGTAAACCAACTTCCACTTGGTGACGAGATTGCGGGAAAATTGGTATTTATTTCCAAGTATCTGAACCAGAACCCCTCAGCAAAACGAACTAATGTAGAGTGGATATCGCCGAAAAATGTTCAACCCTCGTCAAACGCCGAGAAGCATCACATGATGATGATGATGATATCCCATTATCAAAGATACTATTTAATGAATAATTAGAATAGGCAGTTGAGACTCAATGAGCGAACAGAATACAATTTTTAATTTTTATTTTTCTATATAAATACAGAGTGGCCATTTTAAAACTCCGAGCCTAATTTTTCTTAAATAGGCAACACACAATGCAACCCCCAGATCACTATGCATTTCTACCATTTTTTTAAAATTGAGATCGGAGTTGTTTTACAATACATGTATCTACTAATGATTAAGTACAAATTTAAGGTTACTTTAATAACTCAAATTTAATATTTGACAACAATAACTACAATAATTTAATAGGAACATAGTACAAAAACTAACGAAGCAGGTGTTCAAATTGCCTTTCCCCTTCGTTTTCGCAGAGTATAATTCTTTTACGCATCGAACCTCTAACACGAGCTAACATTTCCGGTGTGATAGAGCGACAACATTGAATTATCCTTTCGCGTAGATGTTCTTCATTTCGAATGGGCATTTCATAGACATCAGTTTTTACTTTGCCCCACAAAAAGAAGTCTAGCGGAGTCAAATCGGGACTACGGGCAGGCCAAGGATGCAATGCACCTCGTCCAATTACGCGTCCTTCAAAACGTTGGTTAAGGTAATTTCTCACATCCCTATGAAAATGCGGAGGTGCACCATCATTTAAGAACCACATGCTATTCCGTACGTTTTGAGGAACTGTTTGGAGGAGAGCCGGTAGTTCATAAATTAAGAAATTTAAATACATTTAACCATGCCGTTGTTTGAAACCTCGCTTCATCGCAGAATAATACCATACTTAAAAATTCCGCATTGCCGTCTAAAAAATTAACAATACTGAACACGGTGCTCATAATCCCTATCTTCAAGATGGTGTATGGTATAAACATGGTAGGGGTGAAATTTGTTCGCCTCAAGGATATTGGAAACAGAACCTTTGCTAATGTTTAAGGCATTTGCAATCGCTCTTTGACTTGTATGGGGATTATCCGTAATCATTTCAATTACAGCTACTTCGTTATGTTCAACCGTAACTTGCCGTGCCCTTACTTTTGGTTTTGAAAATTGCCCATACTCTTGTAAATTCAGAAGGAGCATTCTAAATGTTTTGTCTGTTAGAATTCGTCTACCTGGAAAGCGTTGCGCATACAAAGTACTGTCAGCACTCGCATTTTTTCGACATTCACCCAGAATTAGAAGCATGTCCACTTTGTCAGCGTTGGAATACATTTTGCACCAAAGATTAGTGATCGATAATCTTTGTTTTTCACCGTTCAAGTAATGTGGCTTAACGAATTTGATTAATAAACTGTCAAGTTAATGCAAACATGATTGCCCTGATCTTAATTATAGAAATATTTTGTTTTAAAATAATAGTCGGCAGTGACTTGTATTGTGTGTTGCCTATTTAAAAAAATTTAGGCTCGGAGTTTTAAAGTGGGCACGCTGTATACATTTGTGTCATGTTATGTTTAAAACTGTAAAAATGCATCAATCTAAAAAATATATGTAGTTATCTTATTGAAAAAAAAACAAACATAAAATATCCCAATTTTGATATATATATCGGATACATATCGATATATATCCGATTATTTGATATTTATATAAATATCATGATATTTACGAATCCTGTTTTTAATATCAACAGCGTGTTTTCCGGCCGTTACGTGTTTTTAACTACGCCTATCAGTTAGCTCTAGTAAAATTTCATTCTTTGCATATTTTTGATAACTTCCCAAATGAAGCTAATATAGCCATTTTTGTCCGACATTCGAAGCGGAATTTGGAATCCGCCGGTAGGCGCGGCGGCGGACGCTTACCTTGCTTTGGTGCAGGTAGTCGCTGCTACTACGAGTAGAGTTAGGATACGGAAACCAATTGAACAGGCTATCGCAAATTCAAGTTCCCGCTGCATGTTTTCTTAGAAATCTAATACTCGCTGAACTGTACAACGTTATAATTATTAAAAGTTACACTTTTGCAAATACGATAATTTTTAGTATGGGAGAGTCCACTCGAAGTCCGCACTTCAGCTTTTTTGGTTGGTGGCAACGTGCAACTTCACAAAAGATCGTCCATACAATACCTACTGCAGAACTGGAAAGAATCCTGAAACTCTTAAGAACAAGTAGTTAAGGACGGTATGTTTTAGTTTTCTGTTTTAAATTATTACAAACAATATGTTAAATACTTTATTACTTTAATATACAAGAAAGAAATTTTGCATTTATGTGTATAGCAATAAAACTTATACAATTCTAAGTTTGTCAATTATTAATAAAGAACCCAATAGCGCAGTAATAGAAGGCAAAACAACAGATGAAGAATTACATAAATTATCTGCACATTCATTACAGAAATCAGAATAATGTTCAACAGTGCTGCAATAATCTTTTGGTTTGCAACCTCTTATAATATTTGTTGTTAAATTTTTTGGTTTTAAATCGGTGCGGATAGGGCGAATTGCTGAAAAAATACAAGAGCATCGTATCTGGAAATTATTTATAACATGTATTTACTTATAGCAGGCTGCTTGTGTTTCGTGCACAGAAATCCAACAGGGCAGTCAATTATAGGCACTGATTTAGTGAAATAATCTTTGCAGTTTTTGTTGCCTGCTTCTGTACAGTTGTAGCACATCAAACTTGAACCTAGAAATAATAAAATTAAACACTAAAATACTGTAATTGTTAGTATTTTTATTTTCAGTAAGTTGTTTTAATTATTACTGCTATTGTAACCGGTTTTCATTATAATAAAAAATTGTTGTATATACAAGGTGTAACAACAATGGTAGGCGCTGTTTACAGAATATATTGCACTCATTAAAATGATGAAAAAAGTTGAGATAAACATCTGTTTTTAAATGCTTGCTTACGGAGTTACAGCCTGCTTAATATGGAACAGTATAACAACCTTTTTTGTATTGGGAATTTCGCAGTAGTTGCACCAGAATTTTGAATTTTGTATATGGGCATTACTCATTTACGGTAGTATTTCTGTTAATGTTGGTTTGAATCTGATTCTCTATATAAAAATGCACTCTTGTTAAAATTTGCTAAATCTAACAGTTTGCAAGATATTTCCATTTTTCGAAAAATCAAGTTGCCATGAAAATCTGAGGGTTTTCTGAAGATGTGAAAATAGTTCGTACAAACTTTGAGAATAAGTTCTATTCATTAAAACAGAAACAATTGTATTAGTCATAACCCATCCATAACGCATCCTTACTGAGTTACAGTCTTCGGAAGACGCAACAATCTGAAGTGTTACTTTCCCATACCTTCTGTATAGAAAAGTGTGGATTTCAAAAAAAATTTAAAATCTATATTTTAACAAAAATACAGGTTTGGGGCTCAGGAAAACCAAAAAAAGAGTATTATAAAATGTCTGTTGGTGGGTGGGTGGAGGGGGGTGTGTGAGATGCCTGCAAAAGCGAAAGTACTGGATCGATTTTGATGAAATTTTAAATCAAGAGGGATATCAAAAAATGTACTTCTAGTTTAGCTTTTCAGAAACCGGAAATGGAAGTTAGACATATTTTTCTGGTAGCGTTTTTCCGAAATTAAATTTTGGAAATTTGAGCACGGAATCTGAGAGAAGAACTTAAAACAAATCGAAAACTCTTTTACCGAACTCTCTAACTTCAAAATGGCGGACGCTAAAACTTTTTGAAAATTTTACATTTAATGCCCATTTACTCAAAAAGTAGTTGTCTGATCGCAATCAGCTACAACATGTTTGAGAGCCCTTTGTGTGAAGTATGCAATAAAGTAAAATTTTTGAAAATCCAAAAAAATGGCGCTGCTTCAAAATTTTGTAGTTGTAAAAAAATTTTTTTAGAAACTGTCTCCACGATTCTATTTAAACTTTCTAAGCCGATAGAGCTTGCAATGAACTACAATTTTTTTTAACTAATTAAAAAAAATTTACACTTACGCCTTACAGGAATGTTTGAAAAATTTTAAACTGATTAATTATTTATTCAAAACCTCAAACGCCGATTGTTATAAACTTTTATCAGTTCGATAGACTATTTGAAGTACTTTATTAGGATTATCAAGAATTTTTAACTATTTTAAAAATCAAGAAAAACAAACAATACTTTTGAATATTAACAACGTGTTTTCTGCTAGTTACGTGGTTTTAACTACGCCTATCAATTAGCTATAGTTAAAAAATATATTTCTTCTTTTTTGCATATTTTTGACAATTCTTCAAATAATCCATTTATATCGGTTTTTAGTCCGATATCCGAAGCGCATCTAACCAGCTGTAGGGCGGGCGATTTCGTTCTTATTCTTATACGGTATGCGACATGGTAAGGTTGCCTATATAAATTGTTTTCTTAGAAATCTAACATACGGTGAAATAAGAGAAGAGCTTAAAAATTACACTTTTGCAAATACGGCAAGTATTAGTATCTAGTATAGAAAAGTCCACTGGAATTTAACTCTTAAAATTTGTTCCACCTTCAGACCGAAGTGTTTCCGGATCTACTGTGATTTTGCAGTACCGTCGATATTTTTATTTGCAAATTTTAAATGTATTATTTAAAATTTATCAAGTTTTTGTGCTTGATTACTTATTTATTTGCGATGATCGGTGTCGGACCTACGTTGTGTTTTAATTATTGCTCATAGCTGATTTACCCTGTCTTTATCGAGGTTAAAAAGGATAAGATTTTAAGCTGATTTAAGCAACAGTTAACGTTTTGAAGAATTTATATATTTATGTGGTGCAAATATTGGTGTTATGAGAGCGAGAACCATTTATATATATAATTTGCCGGTCAGGTACAAATGTGTAACAACAACACGCGAAAAGGGCGGCTTGCCGCAACTAATATGGAAATAGCGCCGTCACTCACCTCCAATCGGCTTCCCTGCAATAGCGCCTCAGTTGCTACGCCTAATTCCCGAAAGACAATAGCGCCGCTTTTGATACGCCTAATCAGGAACCGACAAGAATAAGCATCTACGCCTAAGCCTATTTGATTTTGGCAAAGTGCTCTTCGTAGCCCAAAACCCATGAAGATAACATTTTATTTTAAAGTTGCAAGTCCCAGACTTAGCAGTAATGCTTCCAAACTGACGTTAAGATTTCAGCGAACTCAGTGATCTTTGAGAATTAGAAAATTCATCCTTTCCTTTAGGGAACATACTCTTTTATTAAAATTCATGCCCATCCTCCAAGAGGTTGGACTTGTTTCTTTTTCCAATGAAATTACAGCCCCACTTTTTTTTACTTTTTGATTGGATGGAAGTATCAATAAAATTTTGTCTCACACTCAAAAGCTTTCTTGAACACGTGTACTAATTAAAGCTGTCAAGTTTCCCCAATTTATGTTAATAACTACAACCCAATATTTACCCTAATCCCTAGAATGCGAGAGCGTGAAATTTTAAATATTAGATTGACCCCAATAATCCACACAACAGGCGGCAAACTCATTGACACGTGTTAACATGTGTTTTACAATATTTACATTTATGTACAAAAATGTGTGCAGCTGCCCTGAAACGACCACCTGCTTAAGATTAATTAAGACTAAATCACAGCAATTTAGCTAAGTCAAGTGATCACTGTTAATTAAAGTCCGCATTTGCTGAAAGAAATATAATATTCCTGTAAATAAATCAAAGTTATTAGACAAGTGCATTACGTTTTCGGGGAGCTCCCACTTTAAAGTATAAAACAATACAATTAAATCAAAATCAGATACAAATTATTTATTCTCGGGCAGCGCACCTTTACACTACATTCATAGGAAGTTCGTCATTGTTTGTGGAAACAGTTAGATCTTCATGGTAACTTGATTTTTCACAATAACTAAATTATCTCGATTTTGCATTTAGTAACATTTATTAAGAGCGCCGTTTTTGTTTTGGTGTGGATTAAAATTATCTAACCACAAGTTTGAATATGTCAAAAATATGAAATATCTAAAAAAATACGGGATCCCCCCTCCATGAGACACCTTTCGTGCATTCAATCAAAAATTAGTGGAAATATTAAGATAAACAAGTAACGCTCATATACAAAATTTCAATAATTTAGTGCAACTAATGCCAAAGAACGTGATTAGGTTGATTCATCTTCAGGAGGCTGTAACTCCGTATGGAAGCAATTTTGGATCAATGCTACATGGACTTTTTTGTTGCTCTCAGATTCTGAATGCATTTTGAAAGCGCGTTTCATTCTGTATACTACTAAAAATAATTTATTTGTAAAAACAATATACAATATGAATTTTTAAACAAGCATAAGCATTAAGTAAGGAAGACATTGATTTTGTACCAAAATCTTTAAACAGATAAAATATCAATTTAACATATGCATTTTTTATTTATTTGGATTTAATTAGATTCCAATGTTTATTGTTTATGTTTGCATGCTTAAATAATCTCGTATATTTCGATTCAGAAACTTTCATATTTGGTTATAATGGTGCGAACCAAAATTAATACACCCACGTAGTACGTTTGTTTAATCCAACATTTTGGAACGTGGCGATTGATCTTATAAATAGATATAATTACGCAATAGTGACCTCCTATATTCAGAACTTTTGCTTTATTTTTGAACATTGGTATTTAGAACGAGTGTAACGTAAAATAAAATTTAAAAAACTAAATAAATATGCTACCTTGGTTTGTTTACAAGCTTTCAACATCAAAATTATATTTTTTCTCACCTATTTGCACTAACGCAAGAACCAAGACTATAACAAACAACATAACTTGCAATTTAGCCATGTCTCAGAACAGTATGAGCGACGAACATGTGAGAACTATTATATTTTTGCTCAGTAGTAAAAATAAATGCGTTCAGTTTAGTAGCATCTAAGCAGTTGGCTTAATAGGCCACGCCCTGTAAGATTCGACAAATACAGGCTGTTCGGGGACGTTATGTCGTAATTTCAAGATCTTATTCCTCAGGCGTTTCTGAGTTATGACTAATAACTTATGAGTTACTGGGTTTCAGTGGTGGCTCGTGGTGTGGTGTACTGGGAGGCATTTTAAAGTATTTTGTTGGAAACAATTTGTTCTTACCCAAGTTTTAGGTAGCCTTATATTTCAAACCCATCCTTTACGTTGGCAAAATGATCTATGTTTACCAACATTTTCATTGAAGTTTTTAATAGACTTTCGATAGCACTCTCTAATAAAATTATTGTAAATTGATACCCACATTGTCAGTGTGTCAAATCGCACAAAATTTTTCATGTGGTTTACCAATAAAAAATGTGTTTGAATTTTAGTTTTTAAATGTTTGCAGTCAATATCACACAACGAATTATCACAAAATAGCAAACAGTGGAAACAAGTGAAAGCATTTTCTTACATGGCATTCATTTTGCAGGGAAATCGTACAACACCACTAAATTATGATTACACAACAAACAACTGTTTTCACACTACTACGTCTGTGTACGTGCAAATCGCGCAAATTAGGCGGCTATTGGCATGCGCTTATCACGGACATCTGACAGCATAATTCTAGGAAGTTGTGGGTTCGTGACACTGAACTCTTTAATACGCAGATACTTCTATCCTCTTTTAGCTTGTGTGATATGAATTTTACCACAATGAGCTTTCAATTTCACTTTTATTCATTTGAAGGCCTTTTAAGCCGACGGCTTTATTCGGTGGCGTATAGCTGAATTGGGGACTGACAGTTAAACGACCCTCGCATAGATTCGTTTAATGCGCGCGAAATACTCAAACATTCAAACGTTTTCGGATCCTGCAGCAGTTCTTTAATAAACGTTCTCGCATAGAAATCTCATACAAAAGTTAACTATAAAGTATTTTTTAAATATTATAGTGTATAATATGTTATGTACTCAAACAAAAAGTAATTATTTATTTTTTTTTATTTCATTGGGAGGTCAATGACTATTTGACCCAATGGAGAAACCGCCACTGCTGGTTTTTGAAATAGCCGCCTTTAGCATGGCGCATGTTCAAATTTGAGACAGTTATGTATATATGTGATGGTAACTGCGTTAATATATATTGGAAACAATTCTTAAAAAAATTAGGGATACTTACTTTTAATAAA
The DNA here is from genome assembly GCA_958336395.1 of Ctenicera cuprea. Classification (NCBI taxonomy): domain Eukaryota; kingdom Metazoa; phylum Arthropoda; class Insecta; order Coleoptera; family Elateridae; genus Ctenicera; species Ctenicera cuprea. The sequence goes on from OY284493.1 coordinate 21,400,890, forward strand.
GTATTTAAAAGGTCTTTTTAAACCTAACAACTTAAAAAAAAAGAAAATATCGATAGCTTAAACCGTATCAAAATGGCGACCATTATATCAAAAAAACGGCCGTTTCATGAATCTTTACTCAACCGCACATAAACTATTGTACCAAGAAAACTAGTACTGCTCCTCAAAGTCCATTACATTAGTTTTCTACATGTACCACATGAGGATAAAAAAAATTTTAGTACCCCTTCTCCTCCTCAAAAGAGCGGGAACATTCAAAAGATATTATCTCAAAAATCTTAAATAGGACGAGGGTCAAGTGATACCTCATTTTAAAGGTCCTATTAAACTGAACAATTTTTGTTTTTAAAGTTTTTCGATATCTCTCGCCGTTACAAAATAGCGGGTCCATTTATAAAAATTTACTTCCTATTATTGGATGAATCGCTCCCTCTAACGCATCCAAGGCAATGAAAAAGAGTCGTTTTTGCTGATTTATAAAGTTTCTTTACATAACATTTAAATTCACGTGCAAGCTGGAATCGAACAACTCAACATCGCATTTGCACTAAACCTTTACTATATCCGGTAGGAAAGTATTAATGCGTGTGTTGGTGTTTTTGTCGAATAGGATGTACGCCGTGTCGTGATTGTTTTAAATGTAAGATGGAGACAGGTGATGGTGGTGTCACAACTTGTTAGTTGGAAGGGGAAAATAAGAGTGCGTGGTCGAGACAGGAAAGTACAGGATATAATAAAGGTATAGTACGAGTGCGATGTTGAGTTGTTCAACTCCAATTCGCACGTGGATTTAAATGGTATGTGAAGTGTAAGAAGTGCTAGTAACGTTGCGTCACGGGTTATAAATAAAAGTCATATGTTAATTCTCATCAATTTGTTTGATAAATGTCCAGTTATAGATTATGTTTATAATTTATTGCGGTTATAATAATAAGGTGAGTGGTTTAATTTTTGTTTAAATTTTGATACTAACTCAATACTGTATTATAGGTAGTTGATAACGCAGTATAGGTCCCGAGTTGGCGCGGCTATCTATTCGAGTGCAATCAGCAAAGTTAAGCATAGATCTGCCTGGTCAGTACTTGGATGGGTGTCCGAAAAAACCGAGTCAACGCGGCGCTCGTGCTCTCGGAATGGCACGCGAATAAGTGGTTCCGACTGTCGCATTAACAACGCGGCAGTTGTTAAAGGAGCATAAGGGATGGCTAAAGAAGAAGAAGAAGAAGATAACGCAGTATACCTGGCAACCGTATATGTTCCTGCATCGGACAGCAGCAAACGAAAACTGTTGCATGATAAATATAAAGAGGAATTAAAGGTACATTAAATTGCTTTGATAATTATTTAAATAAATAGAATGTAAATTGATAATGGTAGGTTTATAGTTTATGTCTATTTTTGTATTTAATAAAATCAGATGTTATTAACTTACCTCTATTTACTTTTGTTTTAAGGCTCCATAAACTGTAGTCATTATTAATAGCTATGTTATTTTATAAATTTTACTTAATTTCAGTTGTGATTAGTTCCAAATAGTTCGATACTAGTTTCAAAAATGCTTTAAAATTTTAAATCGTTCTACGATTTATTGTAGTTCTGAAAACGTCACTGATACAATTTATAACAGTGTGAAGTGTTCCGTTCGGGTTGTTTCTGAGTACTTTCTTGGAACATGTTTAAAACGTTCCAAGAATGTTTTTAAAACGTCTCGGCTGAAACGTTCCACTGAGACGTTCCAAAGATGTCTTTGGAATGTTCCAGTCGAGACGTTTCTAAGTACCTCTTTGGAACATTCCAAAAATGTTTTTGGAACGTCTCGCCTAGAACAATGTTTTACTAGGTAGCTTTCTATAGTAAGTAGTTACGTTAGACAAGTTACTATGTTTAGTATAAAGTTACTTGATTGTAAGCAATTGTTTACAATAAAATAACTTTATCGCAACTAGTAGCGTGACGAAAATTACTAATTAACATAGTAATCACGAAAAATTTGAACCACTAAATAAATTTTCGTTTTCGTTGAATTGTAGACAAAACTGTTTTATTTGATAACGTACATGGTTTTCTGGGTTATAAAAATACAGTTGCTAAAGTCTTGAGTCTCTTTTAAGTGAAACTTCCTTGTCGGTACGGGTAACCACCCGAATGCGAGACGGAAGTAATAAAACGGAAGTAATAAGACGGAAGTAATGAGACGGAAGTGAGATCGCCTAGCTGTCAACTGAAGCAATCAATGTTCAGTTGTGCCATGACACACAAACAACTCTAAATTTGAAAATTGAATTACTTTCGAATATTTGTTTTTACAAAAACACAAAAACGGTAATTTATAATGAAAATATTGACATTTGAAATATTAATAACATTTGTATATAAAAACAAACTAGAAATTTGTTGAAATTTCCATTTAAATTAAGTAGATGGTAAAAGTCAATACCTTTATACCATGTGTTCAAAAAGTAATTACATAATAGTTGGCCATGCTTTAGAATTCAAACAAACAAAACATGATGTTACTTAAAATTTTAGGTTAAGCTTGTAAATTCTTATTTGTAGTGACACTGACAGAGTGATGACAGTTAAATTATAAAGCATGCAAATTTTATTTTCCATGGCCAACCCTTTATGTCTATGTAATTACTTTTTGAACACACGGTACAAAATATTGTTTCTTTGTACAACTGAATCATACCGACATACTCTTGTAAAGTACACTATTTTCCATGCAAAATGGCCATTTACGACCTTTTCGGCCGGTATCGAACTGTTTTATTAATTTAAAAAAATGTCTAGATCGCCAGGGCAGGTTTCAAATTAAGCGTTTTTTAACACGTACAACGTAATATCTCGAGAAGTACTTGGCACATCAACTTTATTTTTTGTTTAAAAGCAGATGCATCAAAGCTGTCTATAATTTCATTTAAAATTCAAAAAAAAACTTACGAATATGACTTTTTGCTTTCGATGTAGTGAACTTTTTACTGAGCGAAAAACTTTTTTATTTGTAAATTTTCACATCTACATGCAGCGAATACAAATTAAGAATAAACCTTGAGAAATATTTTAAAGCAAAAAAATATACACCAAATGGCCATGATTTTGATGGTATAAATTTGTAATTGAAATACTGCCACTCACGTTGAATTACTACGCATCTATACATCTGTGGCACGTTGTTATAGCGATTTCTACAGCCAACTAGAACAAGCCATAACCGTATTCGTTTCTGTTAAATCATAGAATTCAAAAAACCCTTTCAGTGAAAACAATTTAACAAGTTTCACTTACAACTTGCGTGCTTGGCACACATTTAATTTTTTTTTTATTTATAGAAAAAACGGCTCACGTGTATATTCTGACGTTGTGAGATGCATTATAAATCCGATCTTCAGTTATCACAAGTAAACGATGTCTATTTATATTATGTTTAGTGGAATTTATACCACACTATCATGTTATTTTAATGGACGTATTTACTTCTTTGGCACCCGTTTTTCTACAAAAAAAATTGAAAGTGCAATAAAATACGTACATAACTGATTAATATTTCAATAATTGTAACAGCTATTTTCCTGCTAGCGCAGCGTTGTAATTAAACGTAAACAATTTAACAACTTGCTGAATATTTTCTATTTTTTTATTAACTATAACTCTTAACTAATTTACACTGTAAATGTTAAACTTTTTCTGGAATCATTTTTTCCGTTTGCTCGTCATTCAAGTTTATAAGTTGTTTTTGATTAAATTTCGAGTTTTTCAGAATGGGTTTACGTTGACCCTTTTCCAATTTTTTACAATCATTTTGCACTGACAAATAGGTAGTGTGATGTCTGAAGTACTCCTCAATTTCCGATAGTTTCTTCTTGTGCGTCTCGGGAAGAAATATATAGCTGTAAACAAGACCCCCTAATGACACGACAGCAAAGAAGTACTGCAACCCGGAGGATCCTCCAAAAAATCTGTCCAGTTTGTAGTAGCTTTGAATTGCCGCGAACATAATAAAATTGGCAATACTGTAAACTATGGCGTGCGCCACACCACGAATTTCGATGGGAAAGAGCTCGGCTATGATTGTCCACGGGATTGATAATAATCCCACCATAGATGTAATGACGTAAACCACCAACATAAGAACTGGAACCCAACCTTGCGTAGTTGTACCTAAAATTAAATTATTAACATTTAACATAACCTTAAGGTTTCTAATCGTTCATTCACTTTATCTTTGTACATAATTTTCAAACGATACAACATGGACTTACCATCATGAATCCATTTGGTAAATAATCCAGAAATGCCCATACATGCAGCCATTCCCAAAGCACTTGCTGTAAGAAGAGTTCTTCTCATGTACCTTTTCATCAACCATGTGTTAACTATTGACATGCCAAAACGGACTGCACCAAGGAATATTGATGCCACGTACGGGTCAATGTTAGTTTTCACATCCTGTAGATAGAAATTGTTTTATAGTAACAGGCATAACTGTGATATTGAACTATTTTTACCTCAAAGAAGGTAACGGCATAAAATAGTGTTATATAAGTCCCAGAAAATTGTTGGAAAAAAAATAATCCGGAGAGTATTAGCAAAGGTTTATACGCAGTTGGCAGGAAGAACATTTTGAACGTTTTCTTCATATTGTTACCTGCCATTCGAGCTCGTTCTTCTAGTTTTACTAGATGCTCTTTTTGGAGCGCTGCTAGTTGCATATCCGCGAATGTTTCCGACTAAAAGAGAAAGCGTTGGGGTTTAATGATGATAAAACAAATTTGAACAAACGTTTAGTAACTTACCCTGTATTCTGGTTGCGGTTGGTTTTTATTTAACCACTCTAATGATTTTTGGGCTTCTTTAACACGTCCTCTAGAGATGAGCCACGGTGGACTTTCTGGTATAAGCATTAGTAGAAATACGGGGATTATCGAGTAGGCCGTACATGACCAGGCAACCGTACGCCAGTTCATGTACCTACCCTTCAAATACGCTAGGACCATACCTGCAATAAATAAATAAAAAATAGTAAATGTTTTTTTTAAATAGTAAATGTTAGATAATTGTAAAAGTTATAGGGATTTTCTAGCAAACACAAACCGATAAACCGGTAAAGTTCAGTAAAGACAATTTTCTAGCCCAGAAGGTCATCATCCTTATTTACTTAGAACAATTTCTGAAGTTTTCCAGCTATGGTATTCTTACCCAAAGAAGCATATGCTGGTGCTGTTGAAATAAGAGAACCTCTCATGTCAGCTCTCGCAATTTCTGTGATGTATACAATAGCAGGACTAGTTCCCCATGCTGAAAAACAGAAGAAAATCAATTATCTCTGAATTTAAATTATAGATATAGACATTTGACAATTTTTTGTAAACTATTATAGTCGAAAGAACTGTAACTTGGCAGGTACAAAGTTCGGTTTGTAATAGTATGAAACGAGTAACGACGTACTGTATTATTAATGAAGGGTACTTATTGCAGGTAAACGAGGGTCGCGTCCAGCAGGTAGTACGTCTGCGGAGTTGAAACTTGCGGAGATAATGAGACGCACTGCGTTGATAAGTAAGAGAGAAAAGAAGCAACTAGTAGGAAGTCGGTGGTTCAAAACATGTTATGCTTTACTATTTTTACCTAGAATATTATATTCTGAGATTTTTATTCGCTTTATTTTTGTAAAATAGATGAATTAAACTGAATTCATTTAATGTTCTAAAACGTGTAATTTATACTAATTGTCTATGAACCAATCAAAACGCATAACTTACTAGTTAGTAAACAGGGTGATTAAAATATAATTAGCACAGACGGATATGAAGTGTTATCGTTTGTCGGTGACGGGGTAGTAACAATTGTGATGGCACAAAAATTAGGTGTTCTAAGAAATTAGCCCTCAATTTAATGAACTATTTTCAACGAGAGAAGGAAGCCGGCGGCCCTTTGATTTTAATTAGCAAAGTGCAAGAAAGAGTTGCGGAAGCATTAAATATCAGTTTAAGATCAGTTGGGAGGCTCTCACGTGATGTTAAAGTTAACGTGCTTTGCGGACCAAAAAAACGTCGGCGCGCAAAACCAAAATCAGTTAATGTCGGTGAAGGGGTTACAATGGCAGTGCGGGATGTGATTTATAACTTCTACAGTACCAACACCTAATTTATATTAAAAATTTTGGTACAAGCTGTAAACGATCGGGAAATTATAAATATAAGTTTAAAAGCATTTTTTAAACTTTTAAAGAACATTGGTTTTAGATATAAAAAAGACTGCAATCGGCGGTATCTTTGTGAACAATCACACATTGTAAACCAAAAAAACTTTTTGTTGTCGATGAAATAATCCGCGAAGCTGGCCACACAGTGGCGAAAGTGCGTGGAACATAGGGAGGACTAATTCAATCCTATCGATCCTATAATAATAAACGTAGGTGAAGATTCATCGGATAGCTTAAACCAAGAAAGCGGCGATTCCTCTAATTAAATGTATTTACTTCTAATTAATTTTTTTTTAATTTTAAACCATTATAATTTAATATAGAATACAAAAATTGATTTGATTATGACAAATAAATTTTTACCATTATAAATAAAATAATCAATACTTCAACAGTTTTATTTTTCTATTATTATACGTATTTCGGTATGTTTACATACCATTATCAACGAATTTTTTGTGAAATTCTAATACTGCACGAAAATACTAGGTTTAGATGTTCAGAACTGCTGAGTATTGGCTCATCCTAGTTCGGACGCAGCGTTAGCTTGAGGCGACCTTTGTACCTGCCAAGTTAAAGTTCATTCGACTATAGTCGAGATACGTTACCTGCAGCAATACCAGTAAGCATTCGTCCAATTAGTATCATATATACGTTTGAGGACATTGCAATAAGAATCCATCCAATCGTGCTGGGTACTGCTGCCAGCTTTATCAAATTCAGTCTACCTATAGCGTCCATTATGAACCCTCCAGCTATAGCACCTATTGGTACTACTATGACTATTACACTTGCTGAAGAAAATAAATAATAGATTAAACATTTTTTGCCAACTCAACATCAGAATTACTTAGATACCACGTAAACAGAACAAAAATTTACAAAATATATAATTAGTTTACTGGTGCTAAAATATCAACTCCCAGCTGATGAAAATTTATAAATTACAAAACATACTCGTACATTCGTCTATGGTTAGCACATGCTTTTTCAGTATGGCCTTCACAATTTGTGAAAGATATTCAACTACTTGCAAAAGTTCAATAAAGATTAATAAACAAATAGTCAATTGAAAGTACCATCTTTGTACACTAATTCTGATTTAATATTATGTTTACTTCATTTTTTCATATATTTTAACTAATGTAATTAACTCTTTTTGCCCAAAGGTCATATGCAGGTATTGTAGTTGAACGTATGCAGTATATTGATTAGTAACTTTTACTAACATTTTAAAAATTCAATTTAGAACAAGAAGACCGATTCAACACCCAAAGAATTTGACTATCAAAAAATTTTGCCCTCGACCTTCTTCAAGTCACATTCAACAATGTCAAATAAAATTTAATAAATACAAAAGTGACAGCAAAGCCCCAAGGCTTTCATCTGCAAGACTCACAAATACCACTGAGAAACGTTTAGAGCATGCCATGGAAGTTTGCTTCCTTGGATTTATTGTAGTGACAGAGGAAGCACAAACTCACAGGCCCTCCCAAAACACAGTTACGACTGCAGACTGGAGGACGGCTTTAAGAGTTGTGACGATTGAGCGTCTAAAATGGCCCGTTTATATGTTGTCTCTTTTAAAAGTCCAGGTGCGGATGGGATATTTTCACCACTCTTACAAGAACGGCTGGAGATCCTCATTTGTCTGCTGTAGCGCACCTATTTAGAGGGCAGTAAAGGTAGTCTTCATTTCAAAGGCAGGAAGTGCAACCTACGATATTGTCAAATCCTTCAGGCTTATCAGTCTGACCTCGTTCCTGCTGAAGGTGCAGGATAGGTTCGTAAATACGTTTGTAAAAGAGGATGCATTAATCACTTTACCATTTCACCCATGGCAGCATGTCTACCAGCTAGGCAAACCCATGAAGATGACACTTCATCCGATTGTTTTTAAGATCGAAAAGGCGCTGCACCACAAGGAGCTTGCCGCTGGGGCGTTTCTCGACATCGAAAGAAGCTTTTGAAATCACCTCCTTCGATTCTATTTGTGCAGCCCCTACTAAACATGGCATTGACAACATCATTATTGGTTAGTCAGGGCCATGCTGGCGGGACGAAACGTAGTAGCCGCACTCGATGAGACCGCGGTTAGCGCGTCTGTCAGGATAGGATGTCTACTGGGAGGAGGTTTCTCACCTCTACTGTGGTGCCTCGTCCTTGACGGTCTACTAGCGGAACTCAAACATGCCGGTTTGTATACGCAAGGCTAAGCAGATGGCAATGCAATTTTAATTGTAAATACATTTCCAGGTACTGTTAGCGGGCTTCTACAGAGAGCTCTGTGGATTGTACAACAATGGTGCACTGACCTAGGTCTTAGAGTTAGCCCCTCCAAAACCGAATTAGTTATCTTCACCAAAACAAAAAAGCCGACGGTTTCATTAAACCGGAGCTCTTCGGAACTAGGCTGCGTCCCTTCGGAGCAGTCAAGTATCTAGGGGTAGTCCTCGACGCTCGGCTCTCCAGGAAGGAACATGTCGGTAGACAAATACAAAAAGGTACTGCAAGCCTTTGGGCCTGTAGTCGGACCTTTGGTAAAACCTGAGCATTATACTCCAAAGGTACTAGGTGGATTTACTCCGCCATTGTCAGACAAATGGTGACATATGCGTCATTGGTGTGGTGGCACGCAGTCTACCGGTCAGGCATCGAAATACGCTGAACGCAGCTTTAAAGACTGGCTTGCTTGGGAGCCACAGAAGTAATGTGATTAGCATCAGCTACGGCTCTGGAGGCACTTCTGGACTTTTATGCCCCTTGATATTTTAATTGAGGCGGAGGCCCGAAAGGCAGCTTACAGGCTGAAATATAATGGCTAGTAGAGAAACGAGGGAGAGTTCTTACGGCATGCAGGTGTCTTATCTCTCACGATACGGACGCACGCACTCCTCGGGGCGAGGAGCAACTGCATGCCACCCGGTCTTTCGTTTACCAAACCATTTACCATTTTCATCCTCGATAGGGAAAACAAGACCCGAACCGAGGACCTTCTTAAGTCAGCGAACTTAGTCTGGTTTACGGACGGATAGAAGACGGCAGAAGGTTCCGGTGCAGAGCATCATAGCGATAAGCCCAGGGCAAAATTTTCTTTTGCCATCGGCAAGTTTGCCTTCGTGTTCTAGACAGAGCTTTATGCTATCTTAACCTGTATTCAAGAGAACTTAAGCATAGGCTAATCTAATAAGCATACGGCGATATACAGCGATAGCTAAGCGGCCCCTGAAGGCTTTTGGTTCTGTTATAACCAAATCAATGCTAGTTAAAGACTGCCGTGAGACCCTAATCATACAATTGAGTCAAGCTACTGTGGGAGCCCGGCCACCAGTAACATTAGTGGAAACAAGGAAGCCGATGCATTGGCCTGGAAAAGCTTTCAAAAGCTCCTCCTTGGCCCAGAGCCGGCCCTCGTACTTACCAGGACAATCGCACGGCTGGAGATTAAGAACTGAGCTTGCTGCTAGTTCAATATCTATTAGACCTTGTATTCAGGGTTGCGTCAGTCGAAGCTTCTTATTTAAAAACTTTTGCTTTTGCGTTTCAAACAACTCATATGCTTAAGTAGCAAACACATCAGCATCGTGGTAGGCTTTCTAACTTTCCATGGTCTTTTTACAAACACTTTAACACCATGGGACTAGTAAACGACCCCATGTGCAGGTTTTGCGGATAAGAAGAGTAATCTTCCTTATATTTTATCACCCACTGCTCTAAACTAATGGTATTGAGGCACCGACACATCAGCATTTCGCGTCTGGAGCCAGAGGAGTTACAAGATTTCTTTATCAGCAGAGTACCAGCCCATGGCTGAAGTACTGGGCTGTATGAGGAGAATCCCTGAACGAGCGGTGAATGCACTGCAATGGGCCAATTAGGCCTATGTGTTGCGGCTTTCCGCACCGCCGTAAGTAAAAGAAGACAGCAAATATGTTGAACGCTAGACAACAACGATTTAGGCTTTGTAAAATATTAAGACCGCCCCGTCTGAAAACGTTTGTTTCTATTGACATGCAAAACTAAACAACAAGCGACTTTTGTTTCCTGCGATGGCCACGTCTGCAAGTGTTTGTTTATTTAGCAATGCAACGACGGCTAAAAACGAGTATAAATGCATGCATTTTGGAAGGAGCATGGCTTTTTGAATTGGGAGCTTAGGAGCTGCTAAAGCTCCTCTTTCATGATCCAATCGGACTAAGAGTCAGCTTGAAGCATAACCTCCAAATACGCTCCAAAAACTAAAACTAGAAAAAAATAATGGCTGCAGGATTGAGCGCAAACTAACAGTCCCCTAACAGATTAAATCTGCTGAATCCAGCATTCTTTAGAGCTTCTTTTTTTCGAACCGAGAATTAACAGCAATTAGCGTTCACCCAACAGTTCTTCTCAACAAATTTATGCCTTCTTATTTAATAAATGAGGAAAACATTATTTCTGTTTAAACTAAATTGATTATAAGTGATAATAAAATAACAGTCAGAACCTAATTTTTATGTGCAGCAATTTTAAAGGGGCTTAGTTTTCTCCCTTCCTTCCAATTTTTAGCTGATGAATTTGGCGTTTCGTCTTGGGTTTTTTAATACTAAGCTATGTGCTTCTGAAAATTTAATTTTTGATTACTAAATCAAGTCGGATAATGCGGCCGGGATTATATCTACAGATGTCGACCGGGCGATTAAATTAGCTTGTACGAATCATCCGTCCAGTAAAGAGGTTAACATTGTAACCGCATAATAACTGTTGAGGGCGGGTACCTTATGTGCTGTGGAATGTTGCGTCCCATACAGCTACCAAATTGTATGTGTGATTCCACACTACTGTTTGGGTAACTGTTTGGGTAAGTTCTTATGTGGTCTGTGTAAATTGTAGCATTCCACTTTAATTGTTCTTTGGTGTTCTACTTATTTTCGATTGTGAGCGTTACTGATTTCGCGCCCCGCTTGCTTATACATTGAATAATAATATTACAGCTTACCAATCCAAGACAGTTTGTTTTCCGAAACTTGTATTGCACTTGTACTATTTTGTGCCTCTTCCTTTAACTGCGGTAAAAGAATAGCGGAATAAGCAAAGGAGATTCCAAAAACAATATGAAATGACCCTGATAAAATTGCAGCGAGTATCTGAAAGAAAACAATTATAGCCACCGTACCAAATTGATTATGTTGAACTCACTTGTGGTAAAAGAGTCTTAAATTTTCTACTTTCATAAGCACTAAGGGATCTAGAACTGATTATCATTTCATTAAACTGCTCTTCTTGCCTTCTCAGTTCTAAGATAGCTTTTTCATTTTCTTCAAGACTGAAAAGTTTACATTAACGTATGATTTAGAAAAGGCACGCAACTCGAAATAAAGGGAGAAAACTACATTAAAATATTTCTAAGTATTTTTGATTTTGTTATTACAATTATTATAATAAACATCAAAGTTTAAGACTTAAGATTAATGTAATCATACTAAATTCTATTGTACTCACCAAAATTGAACCATTTTAGAAACAAATTTTTAAATGTGAACAATATTTAAAGCATGGTGCAAATTTATCACATGCAGAATTAATTTAACGCTTTCAGTTAAATCTTGAACAATAAATTCAGATTTGTAATCTGTCATTAAGTCACGTAAAGTTTATCAGCTAATTTAGATATTACCTGTATGCTATAATAAAATGATTTTTAAGCGGTTAACTCAACCGAGACAGTTGTTTCGTCACCACACTTAATACTTCATATCAGTTGTAAAAGTTATCAACAAAGTGATATGCATATTAGAAACAAAAAAAAACTGATAATTGTGCTTATTCTAACAAAGGCAAGGAAGAATAAAGTTTAATTTGAATTATATGAAATGGGAATTGGTTGTCTTTTAATACGTGCACTATACAGGGTGTTAATTAAGTACGTAGACAAACTTTACAAGGTGATTTCTTGATTAATTCTGAGACAAAAAGTTTATATAAGCATGCGACCTAAACGACTTCGTTTTCAAGATACGGGATGTTGAAGTTTTTACAAAAAATTATTTTTTTCAAAAATCTAGAACATTTTTTTGATTATGTTATTTTCCAGTTTGTAGCTCTTAAAACATTACTTTTAATATTTGTTTATGTATCTAGTGCGCGAAATTATACTATGGCGCTTGAAAATGAAAGTTTTTCGTCGAGGCGGTAGCCGAGACAAAAATCATTCGAAAGCACCAAAGAAATTTCGCGCACGAGTTGCATACAACATTTTTTCTACAGACTTACTGAAATAATGAAAAAAATTAAGTAAAATCATAATAAAATATAAAAATAAAGATTTATTCTATTGCAATCTATTCTGCTTCTTTGTTACTATGGAAACAAAATGTAACAAATATTGATATTTGTCAGTTATTTTTCCTAAACAAGTTTGGTCGGCATCCTTTTTAAACAACCTATTTTTAAATGATAGAAATATTGGAAATGGAAGAATAATAATGCAATTGCTAACCTATTACCCGAAAAATCAAAAGCACAATATTTTAAAAATGTTGCCACTGTCATGCACGAAATATTTTTCGCTCTAGTGCGCGAAATACTTTGTGCACGTTGTCAAGATAAACAACTCCAATGTGACATTTTGCATACTGAGATTAATGTAAAACTGTCATCATTTTTTGACGTCTGTAGAAAATAATAATTAGTAATTATAATAATTATGGCTTACTTTATTTTTATGAAAATTATTTTTATAATTAATGAAATTGCAGTTATAAATTTTTCCGTTTCCCTCGAAAACGGTTCATCCTACCAAAAACAGAAACGAGACACCTTATGTGTTGTTTTAATAGATAAAGCTAAAAAAACTAGTCATATTGGCTCTAAAACAGTGGCGTACCAGATTTTTATAAAGTAACGTAACTGAGGTGACCCCGATGCACGCCGCTGGTAGAAATAAATAAAATTTATTTTGACCAAAACTGACACTTTATGCAATTTTAACCTACGCCACATTTCAATAGAATCCCCCTTTAGTCGTTTTCCAGATTTTGGTAAAACTTCAACATTCTGTATATTGAAAACGAAGCCGCTTAGGTCTCATGTTTATACAGGGTCGCTATTGAAGATGGAACCAAAGCTCTCCTGCTAAAAGGGTTTGAGATATAGATATGAAAATTGGAAGGCTTCTATTTGAAATTATTTCGCATATTTTGAGGTTAAAAAAGAATTTTTTTGACACATGATTTTTGAGCGCGGCCGCCATCTTGAATTTTTTTAAATGGCAACATGGGCTTTGTGATACATCACTAAAAAGCTTATTTTTTTCTCTTTCTTACTACCTTAATCATGTATGGTGTTAAAGTAGAAAATAATGCCGTATGCGTGGCTGGCTAATGTATTGCACTTTAAATCTAGATACCTTTGCAATACGAAACGTCAAAAATAAACAAAAAACAATCAGCAGGGGTTTACTAAGTGACAAAAAACACAGTACATATGGTTTGTTTCCTTACAACTATTGTATTACGTGACAAATAAACCTTAATTTCGTGAAATATGGCAAAGGTTTTTCTAATTTTTCTGCACTATTTTCTACTTTAACACCATAAATGATTAAGGTAGTATGAAAGAGAAAAAAATAAGCTTTCTAATGATGTATCACAAAGCCCATGTTGCCATTTAAAAAAATTCAAGATGGCGGCCGCGCTCAAAAATCATGTCAAAAAAAATTTTTTTTAACCTCAAAATATGCGAAATAATTGCAAATAGAAGCCCTCCAATTTTCATATCTATATCTCAAACCGTTTAGCAGGAGAGCTTTGGTTCCATCTTTAATAGCGACCCTGTATAAACTTTTTGTCTTAGAACTAATCAAGGAATCACCCTGTAAAGTTTATCTACTTACTTAAATAACACCCTGTGTATGATAGAAATCAATAGTTTTGTAAATTACTTACTTAAGATTATAGCTGGAACTGTAAAAAAAATAGATGTTAGAAATAGTTAAATATAATACTAAAGTGAATAAATAAAAATATAAAATGTGCTTACCCAAGCTGATCCATTTTAAACCGAGGAATTGTATATTTCGGGAGATAAATATAATATCTATACGGATTTTATCACCTGCAAAAATTAGTATATTAATAAAAAAATTAATAAGGAATGAATCGACATGCATGTTCGCATTAAAATTGGCCGTAGGACACCGGTGGCTAATTTTAAATTTTCCTTTTGTTTATTAAAAAATTTTGTCTCAAAAAGATTTTATTTAAATGTGGAAAAAACATTTGTAATAATTGTATATCAATATAACAGTAACCCAGAGGCGGATCTGCGAACAGGCAAACCTAGGTAATTGTCTAGGGGCGCCAAACAAAAGGGGGCGCTTAAAATTACCTAAGTCGTAAAAATTATTGTATTTTTATTATTCCCCGGTGAATTCAAACTGCAGTAAATATTGTAAAAACTAATTATATTTTTTCTATTTATTTGTATTATTTAATTTATAAGTCTTCGTCCGCGAGCGCACAATTGTCACAATTGCTACACTTCGCGATACATTTGTATTCCCGATGCGAACGTGCAGATAAAGAATTTTTATCTGAAAATCATAATGGACAACCACTAAGATTAAATTAAAATTTGTTAATTTTTGAACTTCCATCTTTTGTGTACCTTGAAATATGACTATGAGTAAATACACAGCCTGAGTCAAAAGATACGGGTTGAAAAGACAAGTAAAAAAATTACTAATAAAAGTTGTGGGGACCGACTCGTACTATAAAATGACATATGAAAATCATATACAGGATGTCCCATAAAAAATATTCATAAAATAATACTTTCTTGAATGAAATGCTTCATAGTTTTTTTTATATTATTGGAAAGAACATTTCATTTTCAACAAAAAAAACTAAATATTGTTTTTGGCAAATGCTATAGTTTTTGAGATAAAAATATAATTTCGTAGATATTGTCATACAGCTCGCGCGCCCAGGTCTACGCGCAAAGGAAATAAGGAACAATATCCATGACATTATTTTATCTCAAAAACTATAGCATTTACAAAAAAAAAACTATTTAGATTTTTGTTGGAAATTGAATGGTCTTTCTATTAAAATAAATAAATATGTAGCATTTTATTTAAGAAAAGTATTGTTTTATGAACAATTTTTTATAAGATTTGCATATGTCAGTTTATAGTACGTGTCAGTCCACACAACTTTTATTAGTAACTTTTTACCTATTTTCTTAAATAGCAGAAATATTTTCAAAACCGTATTTTTTGACTCGGGCTATTTCTAAATAACACTATCATATTTTGTTAAAATTTTTGACATACTCCATTGGTACACTAAGTGGAAGAAATAAAATAATATATTATTTATATTACTTTAATTATATTTATTCCATAAAAATCTTCATTCCTAGTCACAGTTAATAATTTTGTATTTTTTTAAGTAAGGGGAGCGCAAAAATATAAATTTCCTAGGGGCGCCAATAAAACTAATCCGGCTCTGATTTAACTTTTTAGGGTTATTTTTTAACTTTACCTTCGTAACGTGCTCTTATTTGAGATTATAAAAAAAATTATCTCAAAAAGGTATTTAGAAAAAGCAAAAAATCAAACATGATAAAAATAACAAAAACTGTTTTGTTTGATTTTTTTAAACCGGGGCGTGAACCGACATAAAAAAACGTTTCAGTTTTCGGTTACGGTTCAACTTTTCTAAAATTACGGTTACGTTTTTGGTTACGGTTTACTTCTAATAAAAATTACGGTATTGTTTTAAAAAATTCTGTATGACTAAAACCATGCCTACGCTTTGCATGAAATGCTAAATTACTCTCCCTACGATATATTACAAGCCGGCTTGTGTAGGCTGGCCAACATTTTGCCGGTATACAGTATACCGTCATCGGTTATTACCCAGCGTAGTTTACCGGCAATTTAAATTTGGCCGGCGGAGGACGTGTCGTTTATGTAAGTGTTCTATATGTATTCTAGTGTTGACTATCAACACACCCCATGCCTTAGTAGTAGAATGTATGTACAGCGTTGTGAGGCATAGGTTGGTGGAGAGTTCACATCTCGTGCCAGTTACATTTTTTAAATTTTAATTTTATTACTTTTTAAAATTGTCGTACGTAGGTTATCATTATTGTTTTTGGCGTGTACACGCTACTGTTTATGCTCCGTAGAATTTTTAGCGATAGTGGCAGTGCCGCAGCCATGGCAACGTGCACACTGTCGGTTCACTGACCGCCAAGAACACAACAATTAAGTACTTGGGAGTAAAAAGGAAAAATATATTTTGCTCAATATCATGGTATACGATGACGTCATACCAAAACATTCGCGTTTGGGAAACACTAACAACTCTAATTATTGTTTTGGCTACAACCCTAAAGGTGAACCAAAAGGACTGAACATGCGAAATGCGAAGATTAAATCGTACGGTTTGGAAATATTTGCGATATTTTCCAGTTTTCGGTTACGATGCACGTCCCTGTTTATAATATGTTATCCAAGACTAACAATTTTTCATACGTATGAACTTTATATACCACATGCGTAACTGCTGATAATATTTGGTAAAAAGGAGCGAAGCACTTCGTCTGGAACTTCCCATAACTTAGTAATTGTTACTTATCACATTTTAAAAAGTATTTTTATATCAACGTTTTTACACCTCTACCACTCTAGCGAGGGCTCAGCTGTTATCGTATAGTTGGCTTAACGCTTAAGTAAAGCAAAAGCTTTGATGCAAAACACGTAAGACTAATAAATTCTGACAGCGCCTTTTTATTAATCGCTGTAAAATTAATCTAACAATCTGGCTTGAAGACGAGAATAGCTGTTCTCGAAACATGTAGCCGTTAATCTACAATGTTAATTTTTTTTAGGGCGAAGACCTTGAGTTTTTATTACTATTATTATATACTAGCTAAACCCGTGGCTTACGCCCCGCGCTTTCTTGTAATTTTAAAAAAATAAATAAAATAAAAAATAAGCTAATTAAGTAAGTCCTAGTTATATTACTTATTTTGCGAATGCTTTAGTGCTTTTAATTGTATTTTTAAATGCGAGCTGGTTAGAGTAAAAGCAGCGATCACGAATTATTTGTTTCCACCATGTTTGGTATTGTACGTGCGATTTTCTAATATTTGGGTCACGTTTGCTTTCTTTAGCAAGTAGAGTATAATGTTTTTTTAAATTATTAACAATAGGTTATTTATTTCGTCCGCATAATCGCTTGAGTTTGTAATACAATTTTTCAATATCTATTTGTCCAATTATTTGTTTTACTTGTACATACCCTAAAAAATTTCGTATTTTTCAGTAGTATTGTGTTAAATCTTGTATGTAACACATGTTTGTAACTGCATATTGCAGGCGCACGTGTTTTTGAATATGCGTCCGCAGCGCATAGAAAAGTGTACTGCACCATCAAAAGGTGAGACAGGCGAAACGGATCCGGATATAATATATAGAAAATACTTGGATTATAGCACTACTATTAAATATTAAATTGGTTTAATGTATTCACTAATATTTTTCATTGATTGAATACTTTATTATTAAAAAAAGTACTTTAAACTTAAACCTCTTTTAATCGCGGGCGTAAATGCAATTGCATTTGCGTAGTTACGCCACTGTATACAGCACGTTTTGTCGAAGACATGTAAAATAAAAAAAATTTTTGTAATTCTATTTAAGAACACTCTACAGATATTAACTTTTTTGGCATATTTCTTAAATTATGATATAGTTATTTAAAATTAATCAATATTCATGATAAAATATTATAGTTTCATAAAAGGAGAATTTGTTAAAATATGCTGCCATTTTGAAAACGGTGGCCATTTTGCTTTGACGGTTGAGACTAGTTCATTAAAAAAATAGTCAAAGAATATATAGAACATAACTGTGCCAAAGTTTAGAATTTCTTTATAAAATGCAGTTTTTTTGTAATATTTTTACGTAGCCTCCCTACAAAAAGGGTTGGCAGCCATATCTGTTAGCCATAAGTTATTATCAGCATATCACGTATGTGCAAAGTTGTTTTCTTTCTTTAAATTTTTACATGTTTAAGGCCCATATTTTTTAGGTAAATTTTTGAAACTAAATATTAGTTGCTTTTACAATTTTGAATTTTGGTAATTTGTTGAATATTTGTTTTAAGGCTACACGTTTTGATTTTTTTTAAACAACGTGCACGCTTGTTTAGCTAAGCCACGTTTTCACAATCAGTCATCATTTCATCAACATGTTTCGTAGTTTTTGTAAACAATAACGGAGATATTTATGAACAAAATTATTAACTAAAACTTACCTAATTTTACTGTCTTTTTGCTCGCCACTCGCCATTGGCACTAGCACATCATTTCATTGAAGTTTTTGTCAGCGGTTGCTGGTTTTTAACGTTGTTTCGTTCGGACTAACTTTGAAAAACAAAATTATTGCACTTCAGTTTACCACCTATCGATAACAATGATAGGTATGCCATTGTGTCTATATAGATATATCTTATCACGATTGGGAGGCCCTCAACTTGCTCTTAGCAAAGGACGTGTGTTGCAATACAGTAATTGTAAAATAACCCAGATATTAGCAAAATAACAAAATGAAATACTAGTTACCGACATATTTTTTTTATGGAAAACCCATACTTTTAAAATTGAACTTGGAACATTAAAACCTAAGCGTATTATGTTCAAAATTTTATTGTATAACATACTTATTAATTATTATTATTGCTTTGTTATTGTACTTAACAAAAAAACCGTTTTTACCGTTAACTAGACGTGTGAATTCCAGATAATACTCTAAATATAGTGCAATAAGTAGTAATGCGCGCTCAGGGTCAATGCTGGATATGAACAAATAATCAAGCGTTAATATAAATACTCTATTAAAACATAAAATAAAAATAAATTAATAAATTTTACCAATCATAATAAACTAAACTAAGAATAATAAACGAAAAATTAGTTTTTCTGGTTTTCAGTAAAACATCATCCAAATTATTTTTTCGAAAGTCCGTTTTTTACGTCTGGAAGATCACTTAGTCGATTTTGTCCAATCGGTGCTCTTAAATATGAAACAATCAATTTTAATTTATTGAAATTTACTACGGTAACTAGGTGGAAACATATAATAGAAAAAGAATTTTAAGAAAAAATTGATTTGCATGACAAAGTAAAACTATTTTTCTAGTTAAATAAGCTACGCCTTTGTGGCGCCCCGTAGATTAGCGCCCGGGGGCATTGCCTTACCACCTACTCCTCTCTCTTCGCCACGCCACTGATAATTCTGAAGCAAAATTCTGATGCAATTTTTTATTGAATGCTGTGTTATGTCCCACCCCTTAGAAAGTAATTCAAAACGTTTCAACTATGTTGTACAGAGCGGTCAAATAAAAGCTTAATCCCAGTCGCCTATGAAGCAAGCGAGCCATGTCGATAATAGTTTGCAAATCGTGGAGCGGTCATAGTTGCGCGGTTTTTTATTTTACCGCAATTGCGCACATTTAACATTTTTAGCAATTAACAGGTGAGCATGGTAAATTAAGAGAAAAAAAAACAGGTCTGTCACGGGATTTGAACTGAGGCCACCAGATGACAAGTCCTCGCCTTTACCGCTAAAGCAAACAACCGTCTAGTATTATTTTCTATTATGTGTGTTAAATGGGCCACGGTGTACAACTGTCATTTATAATGCAGGTTTGTAAAATAAAAATAATAAATATTAAATATAAGTAAAATGGCCACTTGCTAATTGGAAAAATTTTTTAGTATGAGCAATTTCCATAAAATAATAAACCGCACAAGTATAATTATAGCTCCACGATTTGCAAACCAATCATCGACATGACGTATTTATTTGGTCGCTCTGTATAAACGATGACCAAGGAAATATATCTTTGAAGAGAAGGGGTAAGTAAACTGTAGAGTGCACCATACATGCGATAATCTAATTAGAGAAACTCTTTACATGTTAAAATAAACCAATGTTGTGTCTGAAAATAATCGAGATATTCAAAAGTATTTTATTTTAACGTTTTAGCCAGCAGTTACTACAAAATCGGAATACTTCTAAGACTAATTGATTGGCAACGTTATATTATAACTCACCACAGGCCTTAGAAATTGTAATAAAAACAGAACATAGCTTTTATTTAAATTGTTACGGAAGAATATGACATGAGTTAACACATTTTTATGGCACCGACTAGCCTAAGATTCTCGTTTTACGCGTTCAAGAAAATACTGAGAAACTTCAAACTCATCAGCCAATCGGCGTCAAACGGGCTTGGTCTTTTACAACGATGGCATCCGTTTCGCTAGCCCGTGGACATACCTGATACCAATTTTTCTTAGTCTTTGCACAGCAATCCCATTCATTCCCTCATATAGCACTGAAAAGAAAATTACCCATTCAAAACTATTTTAAACCGGAATAATTTCTTCGGACTATCTGTTACAATAAACCTATTGTTCGTTTTTGTTTGTATTGTGTCGACGTAGCTATATAACGGTGACATAAAATTCATACACAGGGTGTTGAAAAAAAGGTAGTAGCAAATTTCTTAATAAGGCGAGTCCTAAAACGCATCGTTTTCGACGTTTTCCAGCGTACTTTCATATTGTACACAAAAGTAAAAACTAATCATAGTTTTACTAGCGTTACCTACTCGTAATAAAATATTGTTTAAATATAGTATGTCCCTACTTATAATAAATTTTAAAACCTTCCCATTCCGTAAACGAAAATGGAAGCCGAGAAAAGAAAACGCATACGGAAAAAATCAGAGAAAAGAAGTAAAAATTAAAACCAGGAAAAAAGAAGATGAAGAATAAAAAAACATTTTAGTTGTTCAGAGATTTTGTGTTTAAAAAATAAGATCTACCGCTAGTCACTCTACTGTTTTAAAACTGCAGCGCCTAATATTTCAATAACTAATTAAAAGTAACATTTAATGGCCTTACCTTGTTTCCTCTGCTTATTCGCCCGGACTTTTATTTATCCAGGCTTTTTCCTCGGCTTTTTCTCCACCAGCTTTTTTTCCTCGGCTTTTTCAAGTTTATTTTCCACTGCTTTGTTTTGTATGGCATTTTTTTAAAATTCATTTTATGCTAAATTTAATACCAGTAAAAAAACAGGAAGCATGATTGTCAATTTCTTTTGCGTTTGTCTATATAAAATAGCAGTAGTTTTTATTTTCCTTTTGTAATTGAGGTACAATTTAGAATACATAATGTTTCTTTTTAATTTCTCATCACAAAATCTCTGGAAATTTTAAATGGATTTTTATTCTTTACTCTTTTTTTAATTTCTTTTCCTTCGGTTTTTGTTTCCGCGGTTTATTTTTCCGCGGCTTCTTTTTGCGATTTAATTTTCCTCGGCGTTTTTCCGTGGTTTATTTTTCCTCGGATATGTTTCTATCGACTTTTATTCTTTAGCTTATATCTCAACTTTTTTCTAGGCCACGTATTGTTTTCTCCGCTTTTTTTCGCCTCCGTTTCTTTCCGATTTTAATGTATATATTAAACACAAATTGTTGTTGATCATCTTTGCTGTTTGAATTTACTGCCGTTGTTTTTAATTTGCACAAAATGTCATTTTGTGTATTTTTGTATGGAAAATAAAATTCTTTCATTGTATCCGCCGTATATCGGATACAATGAAAGTATCGGCGGTTTGAGAGGACTTCCGGTTTAGCCGGAAATGATATCAATTTTTTTATTTTAAATGGAACACCCTGTATATTTTTGCTTTTATTGATGGAACTCTTTTTTGCAAGTTCGGTGATATAAGGTTTTATGCCTTTATTTTCAATAATTCTAGAGATATTGAACAATAATGTTACGTAATTGTTATCTAACAGCTCATGAAAACAAAAGAATGTGAGAAGCCTAAACAGTTTTGTAGTTGTCAAATATACTTGGTTTGTGTTGTGTTGTTCTGATGTTTGATAGATTGAGCAGTGTGGTTGCATTACTCAATTAATTAACCAAATTAATTAAAACTGCTGAATTTACCAACAGAAATTATTCAATTAACAGAAAGAGAACGAATTCAAATTTTAATTATGGTTAGTTTTGGTGAGCGTCGTAGAACTCGGCAAGAAGTTTGTACTTTATTTAACAATTTGCAATCTTTCTGTGAATTGAACCATTTCTGATGTTAAATTCAGCAGTTTTAATTAATGTTGTTAATTAATTGATTACTGCAACCACACTCCTCAATCTATCGAACATCAAAACAACATAACGCGAACGAAGCATATTTGATAACATTACATAACTGTTTAAGCTTCTCACATTCTTTTGTTTTCATGAGCTGCTAGGTAACAATTACGAAATATTATTGTTCAATATCTCTAGAATTATTGAAAATAAAGGCATAAAACCTTATATCACTGAACTAGCAAAAAAATTCTATCGATTTATCAAAAAAATACAGTGTTCTATTTAAAATAAAATAGTTGATATCATTTCTGGCTAAACCGGAAGTCCTTTTAAACCGTCGATATTTTCATCGTATCCGCCATATATCGGAACATTCATGTAGAAAATTTTGTAAAAAATCGCCGTTGCCCTATTAAAGATATTTGCATTGTTCCGTACTTTTGCCCAACCCTGTATAATAAAATCATAGTCCGTGGTATTAAATCTATATTGAAACATGTGTCTATGAAACAATACTAGAGCATTTATTTGATGAATAATGTAGAAACCGATTTTTTCTACTTTTAATTTACTAATTAAGTGTGCACTGCGTATACTATAATGATACCCATTTCAATACAGATTTTCATTACGAAATGACCCAAACTGACCAATAGCAGCAAAGCATTGTTTTTGGCAACCATGATTACAAGAGTGTTTGACAGTTAACATCGCAAAACAGTTTTTTTGCATAAAAAACCATTTTAATGAATATTTTTTTCAAATTAACTAATCGTAGAAAAAATAGTGTATTATTATATGGCTTTTAATGCACTCGTTTGAATTACGACACTCGCTACCGCTCGTGTCGTAATCTCACTCGTGTATTAATAGCTATCATTACAGATTCGTTGCATAATATAGTATTAAGCACAACCTGATTCACATGAGAACACGTGTGTGAATATCATTTTAAAAAATTCAGTTATGTAATGTTTCCCACATTATCAGATACACTTCTCGAGTCTTTCCCATTAATTTACTTTTGAAAATTCGGTAATTTACCACCCTGTAAACAAATTCCTAGCGCATAATTAAATATTAATTAGTCAGTATTTTACTGACGTATGAAGATAACAGATGTGCATTTCAGGAATGATTGTAATCAGTAATTGTGTAAACAAGGCACTTTAATTATATAAATTTCCCATACTTTAGGATAGTACAATTTGTTTGCTTGTTTAGTTTTTGGCAATATTCATGTACAGTACATTAATTTTTAATATTGTTAAACTGTTCTAAAAATTTTATACGATTATTAGCAATTAACCTTCATTACCTATTTCCAAATTTTTCATATCACACAGTATAAAAATCTGCCATTAAAAAACTGTATATATGACTCGAATGTTGCAGACATTTACAAAAGACGTCTTGAATCATCTTTATTTAAATATTTCGCCACTTTTCAAAATACTGAAAGTAGAAATACCTAATAATATTAACTATAATAAAAATAAAATTGCTTAGCATTTTGGATTATAAATACAATTTATGTATTGCAAACATTTAAAATATTTCCTCTCATCTACTGCTATTCGATGTAGAAGTAACAAGGGTAAAATTATTAAGAATATTGATCATTCTGTTTAAACAATTATACTTTTTTAACATTTATATAAAAAAAAATTATTTAAACATCCCAAAAATGGTTTTATTAATTAAAAGTGAAACATAACTTTGTTTAATTTTGTAAACGACATTAATAGTTAGCAGGACTTGAAACAATTGATTAATGTACTATCTGTTTATCAGTTAATTACCAATTAAAATTTGAGATAAAATGAAAACAGACAGAACGTCTTGCATCATTTTATTAACTGATCAGCAGTGAATGATTAACTCGATATAAAAACTTCAGATAATAAATACTGCAACGCTAGACTATTTCAATAACTCTAAACAAACATGTGATACCACTGATTAAAAGTATAGCTATAGCAACAGAAATTCTTGAAATACTTTAACTGCCAAAGTTCGAGAACATCAATTAATTAATTCCAGTTTTGGCATTTTTTTTCCTTATTTATATCGTAAATTAACACATATAGCTTAATTACAAATTTTTAAATTCATTGGAATCGTTTAGACGTTATGTATTAAGTGTCACATGAATTTTAATTAGAATCTTACGCTCCAAACACGTACCAGCAACGAATTCTTAAACATTTTTAAGACATGTAAGTTGACTTATGTTTTGTCGTTCATTTAGATGTTAAATTGGCAATGCACTGTTTTACATTTAAGTTTTTGTGACCAAGCATTGGAAACTCGATCCCAACTTCATTAACACATATTTGTTTTATATTCTGTTGTTCTTTAGTCTGAAAGTACTCCTTGGCTTATAATGAAGCCAATTATTATTCGGAGTTCTATTATCTAGTTTTTTTTCGTCCGGCTAGAAATGACAATATTTGTATGCATTTTCAAACCTAACTGAAACCGAACAGTCTTCAACGCAGATACTCAAATTTGGGTCTATAATGATTGTTTGTGTTATTACTGTTATTGGAACATAATCTGCAGATAGCTGTTCTGTGATTACGAAAACAAACTCGCATGGTGACCTACTGGGCAGGTCCCAAGTGCTGCACATATATTTCTTTTATTTAATACTTTGGCCTATTTCCCCTGCGTTTTGTTTTATTATTAAAACAAAAAAAATACTTCGAACTTGGGACCCTGTCCCCAGAGAATCCTCCCGTTACCATTTACTTCCATCCTGTATGACTCCACAATGACTTGCAATTACACAACCAAATGTAGTGGATGCAAGTTTGATTGCGTCTCCATAGGTGGTAGTAAAGAGCCTTCGTTAATTACTGATACCCACGTGACCTTTGGTCCGCAGTGACTTTATAATAATAATAATTCGTGTTGGGTGTGGTGCTACGCCCACCGCACTGAAGCTCTAAGCTTATTGTGCCCCAAAGATTCTTTTACTCCATCAGTCCAGTATTCCTGATAAAGTTTAGGATCCTGTTGACGGGTGCTTCCGCTATTTCATCGGGTTCTGCAAATTGCACCCCGAAGTGCATATGCCTTTTGTCTCCTAAAGCAGGTCATTCACCTAAGATGTGAATTGGTGTTTCATTTTCTTCACCACACAATCGGCAGGTGGGGTCTTCCTCCACTCCCAATAAATTGAGGTGTCTTCTAAGGCCACAATGTCCTGTTAGTAGTCCTATTATTGGCCTCATTTGTTTCCTGCTCAGTTGCAGAATTTCCTTTGTTTTATTTCTGGATGGTTTGTTTATAAGCATCCGGGATTGCCTGTGTCCAGGAATGTCATTCTAATGAATACAGTGTTGTTTATGTAGCCAGTCCTTTACCGTCCCCTTTGCGGTCTGATATGGTATCCCGCATGTGGGTTCGGGGCCGACTATAGGTTGTTCGGCTCCCAATTTCGCCAATTTGGTCAGCTTTTTCGTTTCCGTCGAAGCCCTCATCTCCCGGCACCCACTCCAGAACTACTCCGTTACGTCCTGCTAGTGTCACAAGTGCCTCGACGCATTCTAAAACCACTCTGGAGTGTATCGCAACCCCCTACAAAGCTTTTAGTGCCGCTTGGCTATCGGACATGATGTATATTTGTCTATTTGCATATCCTCTCTCCACCATTATCTGTGCACACGTTGTAATAGCTATTATCTCAGTCTGGAACACGGTAGTGAGGTTGCCCAGGTTAATGCTAATGCTATCCCCTATGTCTGCCTCAAAGATTCCCGCTCCCGAGCTGGTTGCCGTTTTGGATCCATCCGTATACCAGATCGATCCTCCTCGACTCCTCAATTCCTCTTTTCTTTCTTCGCCGCCCCTCTCAGGTATTAGTACCCTGAAAGGTTTTCTGAAGTCGAAAACGGTATTAATTCTATCAGAATGCATATTTAGTATGCTATTTTTATTCAATTTGTCGAAGATTTCGGTATGGTCCCCTGTTCTGTGGAGGATTCTCCCGTATCCGTTTACCTTCATTCTGTATGACGCCAGAAGTGCCTGCGCTTCCACTACAAAGTGTAACGGAGGCAAGTCCAGCAGCGTCTCCATTGAAGCAGTGGGTGTCGATGTCATCGCCCCTGTTATACTTAAGCATGCAAGTCTTTGCAGCTTGTTAAGTTTGCTTACAACAGCTTTGATAAGTTAACAAACGGCTTGGGAATTTTTGTATAAAAGGTTTACCAACAGTGTAAGTTAGATTGCCTATATTTTGTGGTCACGTGGGTATCAGTAATTAATGTAGGCTCTGTAGATTCGATCATTTTTCTATAGGCCCATAAAGCCCGTGTCGATTTGTTGGTAATATTCTACAAATCGGAATTAAAGATCAACCTCTACTCGGTGCCTAAATAGACTCCCAAGAATGTAACCTTAATCCCCCTTTGCAAGCCCTGTCCATACATCATTAGTATATCCAAATCTTAAAGGTTTTTCCCTGTGACTGCGGTTTTTTTGCTGGATGTTGTGCACCAATCTTCTATGGTGCTTAAGGCTCGTTAGATATAACTCCGTCAACTTTCTGACAAACTAGAATGGTAACATCCATCTCTTCCAATTTCCAGAGAAGCCGGACAGCTACCAGGCACCACACTACAGGAGGTAGAACTCCCCCTTTCGGGCAGCCCTAAGTGACAAATAACCTTCTGGTTGCCGTCCTCAAAGTGGAACTTATTATTATGTTGATTAGCGCGCAATCAATCTTATACCGGACCGATCCACTCCCCATCGTACAAGACAGCGTTTATTAATTATACTGAGATGTCATGTAAAGCGTATATCAAGAAAAGTCATTTCATAGCTAGTTCCTCTTCTTAGTTCTTATGATAAGAGCTTCAAAGTTTGGACCGTTTTCTTCGTTAATTTCAGGTATGATTATACGCTCCCAAGAAAATATGTCATGAACAAAAGTTCCAGGGTTTCCTTCCCACATACAGTGCCAATCCTGCTATTTGGGAAGTTCCATTAAGCTTCTCACGGTACTTCCTCCAAAAATCACCTTTTGCTTTTCTTAAAGAAAACAACTATCTCAAACGGGAGGTTTTGTATTCCTCCTGTTGATCATTTTATTTGCCCCAGTTAAATAACCTCCCTACCTGTACTCGGAGTTGAGAAAACTTTCGATTCCACCACGGAACTCGCGGTTCTCTCGCTTCACCATCATAAGACAGCTCTGTTCGAATGCTTTTATTATTGCTAATGACATAATCTCATTCATGAACTCTATGTCCGCCGTAGTTTAAGGTCTTGGCGGACATTCCTCCAGCTCCTGTCTAAGGTTCTACCTAAAAAATTGACACTTGCAGATTCTTGGATTCCTGTATGTTTTGACCTATCACAGCTGATTCCAGATCGAATATTTTAGACCAAAACGGCTCCTTAAAGACGTGTCAGCCCTTAATCACACTACTTAAAACGGTATCGCAATTGTTATACCAATACCTTTCCTCCGTTTGGAAATTACAAAAATTGGTTTGTTATTACGGTTTACCAGCTTTATGATAATAATGCATTCTAAAAGAAACTCACCTCTTCTGTTGGTTCCTCTGTTCTCAGCTCATTTGTAGGAGGGCAGGAGAAGCTCCCGGTTGATCATACGAAAGTTATGGGTACTGGACCACCAGGTTCCTCTCGCTCCCTTCCATAGGTATCCTCATCCTGGCGGCCACAAGATCTCTAGAACATAGTCCAAAAAGTAAGGTTAGTTTGTTTTTTCCTTGCTAGTATACAGCCTCAAGGCCGCCCTTATCCTCTTGAATACCCGAGGGTTCTTGCAATAGAACAAGGTATATGCCTTATTGCAACACAAAGTTATTTAAAGCAACTGATGCCGCCCTTCAACGGAACCAGACGTTTGCCGCAGGGACGTTTGGACGCAGGAACGTTCGAGCGCATGGACGTTTGAGAGCAGGAACATTATGCGCAAGCCGTTTAGGCACCAAGACCGAAAAAACAAATTATTAAATGTTAAGTAGGGACCAGTGATACATTTTCAAATTTTTTAAAATAAAAAAATTATTTTGTGTTAGAAAAATTGTTAATTTTGCCAATTACATTTATGTAAAAATTCTGAGTCTCGTGTTAAATGTTAACAAATAATTAAGTGGCTATTAATATGTTCATAATTTATAGAAAAAGACAAAATCAAATAATTTCTTCTTTTATTGCACCAAACCCACGCCGAAACGTCTCTGCTCCCAAACGTCCCCGCGGCCAAACGATCCCGCGTCTATTATTCCCTGCGCTCAAACGGCCGAGCCAAAACGGCCGCGCACAACAGGCCACACCCAAATGTCCTAGACCAGCCTTATAGTAGTGTATATTTACCGGGAGAATCTTTATGGCAAAGATCCCGGCGAGGGTTCTCTTTGAGAGCCCTGTTCCTCCATTGGTTCTGTCACAGGAGGTGATGATGATAGTACCGCCGTTCTGATTTCTGCTTGCGGTTTCAGGTCGTCTATGTCCCTAGCCCCCCACTTACCTTTTTTTCTGTTGTAGAGCTTTAAAGATGATTCGGATGAAATTAAGGTAGTGCTTCTTTTCGAGTTCTAGGATTCATGTTCCATGATCCCTCCTCCATATCAATGATAAGTTGCGAATCAAGCTTCTTATCAACTACTTTTTAGGTGGTGTAAAGGTGCGCTGCCCGAGAATAAATAATTTGTATCTGATTTTGATTTAATTGTATTGTTTTATACTTTAAAGTGGGAGCTCCCAGAATACGTAATGCACTTGTCTAATAACTTTGATTTATTTACAGGAATATTATATTTCTTTCAGCAAATACAGACTTTAATTAACAGTGATCAAGTGACTTAACTAAATTGCTATGAATTAGTCTTAGTTAATCTTAAGCAGGTGGTCGTTTTAGAACAGCTGCACACATTCTTGTACATAAATGTAAATATTGTAAAACACATGTTAACGCGTATCAATGAGTTTGCCGCCTGTTGTGTGGATTATTGGGGTCAATCTAATATTTAAAATTTCACGCTCTCGCATTCTAGGGATTAGGGTAAATATTGGGTTGTAGTAATTAACATAAATTGGGGAAACTTGACAGCTTTAATTAGCACAAGTGTTCAAGAAAGCTTGAGAGTGTGAGACAAAATTTTATTGATACTTCTATCCAATCAAAAGTTAAAAAAGAGTGGGGCTGTAATTTTATTGGAAAAAGAAACAAGTCCAACCTCTTGGAGGATGGACATGAATTTTAATAAAAGAGTATGTTCCCTAAAGGAAGGGATGAATCTTCGAATTCTCAAAGATCACTCAGTTCGCTGAAATCTTAACGTTAGTTTGGAAGCATTGTTGCTAACATTCTATTACAATATTACAAGTCTGGGACTTGCAACTTTAAAAAAATATAATCTTCTTGGGTTTGGGGCTACGAGGGGCACATTGCCAAAATCAAATAGGCTTAGGCGTAGTAGCTCATTCTTGTCGGTGTACCTGATTAGGCGTATCAAAAGCGGCGCTATTGTTCCTCTTAGGAGGGAATTAGGCGTAGCAACTGAGGCGCTATTGCAGGGAAGCCGATTTGGGTGAGTGGCGGCGCTATTTCCACATTGGTTGCGGCAAGCCGCTCTTTTCGCGTGTTGTTGTTACACATTTGTACGTAATCGATCGCTGTTATTGGGTTAAGTTCTCTGGCGTGTTGGCAAGCGGCGCTATTGTCCTTCGGGAATTAGGCGTAACGGCCAGGGCGCTATTAGGACGAGATCTAATCAGGCTGAGAGTATTGCGTTCAAATGAGTGATAGCACACGGTGTTCCTATGAAGAGCATCCAGTGACTTACGTAAACTGCACAATACTCGACATTTATAAACAGTCCCAAATAGTATCAGTATGGGTAAAACTGGGGCAAATATTTAGATTGGCAGCTTTACTCGATACAACTAACGGGCAAATTCTATATAAATGGTTCTAACATTCATAACACCAATATTTTCAACACATGAATAAATAAATTCTTCAAAAGGTTTACTGTTGTTTAAATCAGCTTAAAATCTTATCCTTTTTAACCTCGATAAAGACAGGGTAAATCAGCCACGAGCAAATAATTAAAACACAACGTAGGTCCGACACCGATCATCGCAAATAAATAAGTAATCAAGCATAAATACTTGATAAATTTTAAATAATACAATTAAAATTTGTAAATAAAAATATCAGCGAAACTGCGCGATCACAGAAAGTGTTGCCGTGAGACCAGGATCGAGGTCAAATAAAATAAAAAGGATAATAAAAAATTAAATAAATAAATAAAGAAATAAATTATATATACATTTAAAAAATAATAATAACAAAAAAAAAAATATTTTTTTCTATCATGGACTTAGAAGAAAATAATCTCACGAATACAAAACTGCACGAAATTGAAAAACAAAATCAAGGAAATTCGAGCGGGGACGAAACCAGCGGAAGTCCGCAGGAAAACGCGAGCGAAAATGAAAATTTAGAAACCCTGTATGTACCAGATTGGTTCTGGAAGTGGGAACAAACACAACAAATTCGAGAATTAGAACGAACTAAAAGTCTTAAAGAATTTATGACAGGCGTCATGAATACCATGCAACAACTAGTACCTTTAACATCCGTTTTAAGTACAAATGTTAAAATTACGGAACCGAGTGCAGAAACAAGTACAACTTCTGAAAATCTTACCCTTAACACCTTAGACGGAAACGGCGCCGCGACTCTCTCGACGTCTGCTGCAAAATCTTCAGAAGTCACCGCAAACACAACAACCACGTCGAGTCAGGTGATGTACGGCTGGGAAAAGTCGCTATTGTTGGCCACACTTCCAGAAAAACCTCGATTCGATGGTGGCGATTTAAAGAATCCACTCGATTTCTTGGATGATGTTCAAACTTATTGTAAAAGGCTGCGTTTAAATTCGGTGCAGCAATTGGAATTGGTTACGTCAGAACTTCTCAAAGGAAATGCAAAACATTGGGCTTGTATTTACAAAGATCAATGGTTTACATATGAGCACTTTAAGCGACAATTTTTGGAAACATATTGGTCGCAAATGGAGCAACAAAAAGTACGCCAAAAGCTTACCACGACTCGCTGGAATTCCAATGGAAAAGAATCAATGTTAGGTCACTTCGCATATTACATGTCGATGGCACAAAGGCTTTCGCCACCAATTCCAGAAAGCCTATTAATTAGCGAAGTCATCAGGCATTTCCCTCAAAATGTAATGGATTTGCATCAACTCAACTCGGAAAAAAGTATTCCTGAAACGGCTGATCTTTTACGTAGGCTTGATGGAGTGCGGGAAAATCGCAGAGTTCAAACAACAAGTCCTGAAACATCATTGACAAATGCGCTGCAATTTGAGACGAAAACACAGGAATCATTTTCAAAAACACCCACTTTAAATCACAATTTCCGGTATCAGAACAAACCACACCAGAATAAATCATGGCACAATTATCGTTACCGAAAACAATATAACTTTAAACCCTCTAATACGGAGAATGAGAATTATTATAAAACACAAGACAAGCCGACCGCAAACTCCTAAGGGATAAATCCACAAGCCCAAGATTCCAATAATGTTTCACATTAAATAGGCCAACTAAATACACTCAGCGTACTTCAGAAACAATTCCCAAACAAAAACCGTAATTTTACGTCATAAAATGTACAAATACGCATAATTCAACACCAAAAAACGAGCACGAAGTATAAACGATCCCGGTTACCTAAAACCTAACGGTCTTTCTTTAAGTCAAACCGGCGCACTTCAACATGAATTCTGATATAAAACGAGAAGGGGCGTTCGACATTGCAAACTTTCACCGTTTAGGGTCGCCAGATGTTAAGGTTGACATCCCTTTAAACGATTGCAACGCTACAAACATAAAACCTACGAGGGACACGGCAGGGACGCATTTGCCCAATACGAAAACAGGTCCGTATTCGCTGAAAAACTCGAAAATCTTAAAAATACCATCATGTACACTGGCATCCAAACCACACTGAGAAACGATTAAAGATATTATCTACCTCTAATCACGGGTTCCAGTGAATGGGGGAGACGCACCAGAAATCGATTAGCAGAAAAAAAAATTGCGGTATTCCAAATGGCGACATCAAGTCAACCCAAGCAGGCCGGAAAAACAACGACGGAGAAAGGGACGGGGCAGAGGCTCGAGGAACCACTTCCTTCGTAAAAAAGTGAGTGAGTGAACGCGAGTGACACAGGTGTACATAATGACTTAAAGTATAAAAATTTAAAAGAACTATGAGAACTTATTTTTCTTTGCATTTTAGACTAATGAATTCCTGATATACATATACATGTTTAATTTTAGAGGTGGTATATATGCTTCTTGGGCAAATAAATGCACTTTTAAATAAAAAGAAGTTCTCAGGGGGAGAATGTAAAGGTGCGCTGCCCGAGAATAAATAATTTGTATCTGATTTTGATTTAATTGTATTGTTTTATACTTTAAAGTGGGAGCTCCCAGAATACGTAATGCACTTGTCTAATAACTTTGATTTATTTACAGGAATATTATATTTCTTTCAGCAAATACAGACTTTAATTAACAGTGATCAAGTGACTTAACTAAATTGCTATGAATTAGTCTTAGTTAATCTTAAGCAGGTGGTCGTTTTAGAACAGCTGCACACATTCTTGTACATAAATGTAAATATTGTAAAACACATGTTAACGCGTATCAATGAGTTTGCCGCCTGTTGTGTGGATTATTGGGGTCAATCTAATATTTAAAATTTCACGCTCTCGCATTCTAGGGATTAGGGTAAATATTGGGTTGTAGTAATTAACATAAATTGGGGAAACTTGACAGCTTTAATTAGCACAAGTGTTCAAGAAAGCTTGAGAGTGTGAGACAAAATTTTATTGATACTTCTATCCAATCAAAAGTTAAAAAAGAGTGGGGCTGTAATTTTATTGGAAAAAGAAACAAGTCCAACCTCTTGGAGGATGGACATGAATTTTAATAAAAGAGTATGTTCCCTAAAGGAAGGGATGAATCTTCGAATTCTCAAAGATCACTCAGTTCGCTGAAATCTTAACATTAGTTTGGAAGCATTGTTGCTAACATTCTATTACAATATTACAAGTCTGGGACTTGCAACTTTAAAAAAATATAATCTTCTTGGGTTTGGGGCTACGAGGGGCACATTGCCAAAATCAAATAGGCTTAGGCGTAGTAGCTCATTCTTGTCGGTGTACCTGATTAGGCGTATCAAAAGCGGCGCTATTGTTCCTCTTAGGAGGGAATTAGGCGTAGCAACTGAGGCGCTATTGCAGGGAAGCCGATTTGGGTGAGTGGCGGCGCTATTTCCACATTGGTTGCGGCAAGCCGCTCTTTTCGCGTGTTGTTGTTACACATTTGTACGTAATCGATCGCTGTTATTGGGTTAAGTTCTCTGGCGTGTTGGCAAGCGGCGCTATTGTCCTTCGGGAATTAGGCGTAACGGCCAGGGCGCTATTAGGACGAGATCTAATCAGGCTGAGAGTATTGCGTTCAAATGAGTGATAGCACACGGTGTTCCTATGAAGAGCATCCAGTGACTTACGTAAACTGCACAATACTCGACATTTATAAACAGTCCCAAATAGTATCAGTATGGGTAAAACTGGGGCAAATATTTAGATTGGCAACTTTACTCGATACAACTAACGGGCAAATTCTATATAAATGGTTCTAACATTCATAACACCAATATTTTCAACACATGAATAAATAAATTCTTCAAAAGGTTTACTGTTGTTTAAATCAGCTTAAAATCTTATCCTTTTTAACCTCGATAAAGACAGGGTAAATCAGCCACGAGCAAATAATTAAAACACAACGTAGGTCCGACACCGATCATCGCAAATAAATAAGTAATCAAGCATAAATACTTGATAAATTTTAAATAATACAATTAAAATTTGTAAATAAAAATATCAGCGAAACTGCGCGATCACAGTGGCCATTCAAAGCCCTAAATTTGCACTTTCAACCTTAACCAGATACCTTGCACCTCACACTGTTTTCATCTACACGTTTTAAGAGTGTCAACCCAACTCATCTTTGGGAGAATGCATGAACTCCATTCGTAGAGCCGTTAGATTTTTCTCAATACGGTTGTATTCAACAAGATGGAATTATGCGTCCCCTTCTCATGGAACAGCCTTCTTTGCCAAATGAGCTATTGCAACCGTGCAAATGCCGAGCTGTTTGTAATAAGAATTGCTTGTGTAATTCAAATGGAAATTCATGTTGCGACTTTTGCTCTTGTTATTAGAAAAATTGCAAAAACTCATCCAACAATGAAGTCTCGTTTGATGATGAGGAAGAATCATAAAATGCACTGTATATACTACATATTGTGTTAGAAATATTATTATATTATTAAAACCTTTCTGGCCAGGATTTTGTTATTATTACTAGGTTTTAGTTACACTGATATGTTTAAAGCCCATTAAAGCTTTAATTTTTTTTTTCTACACATCAACATAGTACTGGACCATAAAACAAAATTTAAAATAAAATTATTTTTTTTTTATTTTTTGCTATAACATAAAATCGTTTGGAGATATCAATTTTTTCATAAGAATGAAAATTGTAGAACTAATCAAAACAATAAATTAAAAAAAATTCAACTCTCTACGACGTCCGAATCTAAAGTTAGAGCTGATCCAAAATTTAACCCCCCCCCCCCCTTAAGACGTATTCGACCACCACCCAAATGGAAAACAACGCTTTTGGTACTCAACTATGTTCCTGTAACACGATTCAAAAGTGATACTGCGTTAGACTTTCATGCACACTCAATGTAAGCTGTGTCCTCCACTAATAAGTAAGTGAGATAGGTATAGAGTGTTTCGTAAAGATGTATTTTCACTTTTTTGCTGGTTTCTCTTTTCTCTGCTATAGTATGATTTATTTGGTAATACAGTTTGCTTATTTTGCTTGATTTGTTTAGTATTTCATTGTCTATCTTCTCATCTCTGGAAATGGTTGTTCCCAAGTATTCATAAGTTTCGCCTTAATCTGAATCCGTTTAGTCTTATTCTTAAGTCTTTTCCTTGGGCTCCTGCAAACAACAGTGAACTTAAGCAGTTCCCTTATTCCTTCTTCACTTTAAAAGGTTTCGAACAAACCCTTTCAGTCTATTGATTGATAACAATGCTTTAAACCAATAAAGGTGTTGCCCTCATCAGTTACATGTAAGTAGGGCAAGTAAAAATTAAACAACCAGCGCAAAAATGTATTCCGTTTTTAACACAATAACTTTTATTTAAGTCATTTTTTTGATAAAATGAATATTGACGTTAGTAGAGCCAATTGTTCTAAACCTTCTGATCGCCCTGTATAATTTTTGTATCACTTTAGTTTCGTAGCATTAATCAAAAATTTCTATTTTTTAACTGAGTTTTTTTTAACAATTATTTCCCTATAATATCTTATTTGATGCAAACAAATTTAAATCACAAAACAAAATTTATTTACAAAATTATTTATTTAAAGAAAAACAATTATCACAAAATATCTTACATAGATCACCTCACATCTTCAATCATTTACAAAAATAATGATGCTACAATTTCACTCTTAATCTTAAGGCATCATTTTTATCAATTTTTGCATAACTAAATTTAAGAGCAGTCTAAAAATAACTAATAATACTTCAAAATAAGATACTTAATTATAATTTAAACTAATCTTTATTTTTATAATTCTTATATAAGTAATTAGAATAACGCAATAAATAAGAAAATTAGCTCTAAACTTGAAATACATTCGAGTAAGAGATGTTAAAATTGAAATAATTAAGTACCTA
This sequence comes from Ctenicera cuprea, assembly GCA_958336395.1. Classification (NCBI taxonomy): domain Eukaryota; kingdom Metazoa; phylum Arthropoda; class Insecta; order Coleoptera; family Elateridae; genus Ctenicera; species Ctenicera cuprea. Next base: position 21,437,111 of record OY284493.1, read on the forward strand.
ATAATACTAAAAGTTAATCGGATACCCGATTAAGTTAATACCAATTAAATATTCTAAAAGATTTTAGATACACAATACAAAACAAGTACTATTACTCTGTAACAACAGCTTTTATTGAGTACACGGTTTGCAACTTGCCACCTTAAGAGAATAGTTATTGTTTCCAATGCACATAAGAAAGGAACTATGCACAATCAGAAAAAAAAAACAATAGGCGCTTTGTGTACAATTGACGACCAAAATATTTGAAAAATCTTTCAGTGGCTATCAACCTATTGTTATATTACAAATATGTAGAGGGATAACACAGCTCTCGATCGTTATCACAATGCGTCTAGGCACCTTCTAGTAAAAGTATTTTAATATAACTTCGATATGATACTGGCATGCAGTTATTTTTTAACCGTTTTACTTTTAAGCTTGTATATTATGAAAAACTATAAATGTATCTACTAAAGCAATTGTTTGTAAGTGTTTGCACAATCATATTGTCAGGTCCCATTTTGCACTTCATTGTCATGCAGTCAAATTTTGATTCTAGAATCCTTTATAATCAAAATTTCCTATACTCATATTTACATGAATTTAAACTTTTTGATTTATTTTTTCACTTTGAATAATCATTTTCTCGTTTTGCCCATTACAAGCCTTTATAAAATCTTTTTCTGTAAGGCGTGAATTTTTAACAATCGGCTTTCGTGAATCCGACCCCAATAAATTTTTCTTGTTTAACCTTTTAGAAAAGTACGTCGTGTTATGATGAAAGTATTCTTCAATTTCTGACAATTTTTTCTTGTGAGTTTCCGGAAGAAATATGAAACTATAAACTAGACCTCCCAATGAAATTACTGCAAAGAAATATTGGATACCCGCTGGTCCTCCAAATATGCGAAGCAAAGAGTAATAGCTCTGAATTGAAGCGAACATTATAAAATTAGCTATACTGTAAGCTATGCTATGGGCTACACCACGGATGGCTAATGGAAAAAGTTCGGCTGTCATGGTCCAAGGGATGGAGAGCAAACCCATCATTGAGGTTACCACATACAGTAACAGCATAACAACAGGAACCCAATTTTGTGTTGTTGTACCTGTAATTAATCACAGTAATAAAATTATTGGTTGTTACAGATCACGAATTGAAATGTTATTTGTATTATTAAACAAGCATGTACTCAAGAGAATACTTCTTCTTCTTCTTCTTTTTGATAGGCATTTATGCCTGTTTCATAACCAGTTATTGGACTTATACGCTATCTCTCCATCTTCTTTGGGGTCTGCCAATACTTCTTCTTCCTCGGGGGGATTTATCTCAAGAGAATATGAATAACAGAAATTTTTCATTCTAATACATACCTTCATGAATCCAATTAGTGTACATTCCAGAAATTCCCATACATACAGCCATGCCAGCAGCACTTATTGTAAGAAGGGTTCGTCTTTTGTACGTCCTCATCAGCCAAGTGTTAGCCATGGACATGCAAAATCGTACTGTACCAATAAATACAGAAGCCAAATATGGGTTAATGTTGCTTCCGACATCCTAAAAAAACCAAATTAATGTTTAAACTTTAAAACATTGCACCATTTTTTACCTTAAAGAAGGTTACTGCATAAAATAAAGTTATGTAGATGCCCGAAAATTGTTGAAAGAAGAACAAACCAGAAAGGATTAGAAGTGGTTTGTAACCCGTTGGTTGAATGAACATTTTCAGTTTCTTTACAGCGTTGCTGCCAACCACACGTTCTTGTTCTTCCATTTTTAACATTTGTTCTTTTTGGAGGAATGCTAGTTGCATTTCTGCAAATGATTCCGACTGGAAAAGAAATAATTATATTTAAAATGTTAGCAGGTTACTGTAAAGGTTATTGGAAACTGTATATAGGAATAATTTGGTTAAATAATTCCAATTTTAAACACTAATTCAGATCCAAATAGCACAGGATATCCCATGGATATTATTTTAGGTCCATTCAACATCCGCACGTTCATGGACATAGAATGGATATCCATAAGACATCCCACAAGGACTTGCTATAGGATTCCATTTTACATCCAGTGATGGACATTATAATTTTTATTTTATTTTTTTAACAACAGTAAATAACCAACCTAATTAAAAAATGTACGACATATGTATACAAAAATAATAATTAATTTTTTGAATATGCCAACATTCGCGGTAAAACAGACATCCTTGTGGTATATGAACTACTCTGCCATTTCTCTTAATTCTAATTCTCAATCTTCAGTTTCAATTAAACATCCATATTGTCTATTTTTACCTACCTTATGTTCTGGTTGGGGTTGATACTTATGAATCCATTCTAATGACTTTCTGGCTTGTTCAATGCGACCTTTGGAGACTAACCAGGCAGGACTCTCTGGTATAAACATGATTAAGATAATAGGAAGTATTGTGTACACATTGCACAACCATGCAACCAAACGCCAGTCCATGAACCATCCCTTAAGATAAGCTAGTACCATGCCTATCAAAAAAATGGCAGTAGTTAAAACTGTTCATTCTAAACACCCCGTTTTTATTACCTAAAGAGGCAAAAGCTGGTGCAGTTGAGATCAGAGAACCTCTCATATCTGCTCTCGCTATTTCTGTCATGTATACTATTGCAGGACTTGTTCCCCATGCTGAAAAAGGAAGTTTAAAGAGAACTGTTTTCATACAAAAAAGAATAAAAATTACCAGATGCAATTCCTGTCAAGATTCGTCCACCCAAAAGCATCGGGACGTCCGTAGCTGTTGCAATTAGAACCCAACCAAGCACACTTGGTATGGCAGCCAACTTAATCATATTCAGTCTTCCTATAGCGTCCATTATGAACCCACCGGCTATAGCACCTGCTGGTGCTACTATGACTATCACACTTGCTGTAATTGTAATTTTTTATTGTAAAAATCACAATCAAAGGTGACGTATATTTAATACGATTAAAAACAGAAAAACTTTATGACAAATGGTGGAGGTGCCGGGTGTCAAATATACCCTTTTACACTCAATTCACTTTTGATATCAATTGTCAATTGGGTCACGTTTGTTGGTAGCACTGCATTTTTTTATTAGTATTTTATTTGTTTTTATGGAAGTAGTAATTAAAAGTGTTAATTTGATTAAATACCATAGCAACATGCTGTTTACATTATTTAAATGACATTATTCAGATGAACTAACATAACTGTTCCTCCAAATTTTTGACTGTAATAGGTTTCTAGTTGCTTACATGTGTACAAAAACTAAGAATGGATAAAGAGTGGTTTTAATTTAATTTTTGACGTTGACAATTGATATCAAAATCGAATGACGTATACTTTGAAATGCGAAGTGAATCACACTGAATAAAATTTGATATACAACTCAAGTGCTTTCAGCCCAATTAATTTTAATGTTAAATTAATCAATTGGTACAAATTGCAAGTTTCAACGCGACTCAACAGCTAAGGTTTTATGGCGTCTGTTCAACAGTCCGAGCAATTTACTCCATACCTAGCAAATTCTAATTTCACAGCGTCAGAAAAATCTCAGACTAAAGTCAGCATTCAACCGAAAACCCACGGCTTACTAAGTCAATGACTTTTGCCGGTCGCCTAATAATATGCTCAGTTTTGTTTAATGCGAATGGAAAAACTTAAGAATAAATACTTTTAATGATAGTCAAAACTGAAACATCTTTTTAACGTGCGCAACTTTTCTTTGTACTATTTTATTTTAAATTTTGACCCACCTTTTTTAATTCGTAATAATTAGACTATATTCTACGCGGCGCCGTGCCGTGTATCTCTACAGAGTAGCTAGGAAAACCCCCGCCACTTTTCTTGTGGCGGTCAAGAGATGGCGCTTTAGTAAAGAAAAATTAAATTAAAATACTGGCAACAACACAGAATCCAAGACGTTTTGGTTGTTTTGATTTAATATTTAATAACTAAAACGTCTTGGATTCTGCGTTGTTGCCAGTATTTTAATTTAATTTTTCTTTACTAAAGCGCCATCTCTTGGCCGCCGCAAGAAAAGTGGCCGGGGTTTTCCTAGCCACTGTGTATATTATTTACTAAATGTAAACTTTTTTCGAAGGTTTTTTTTTCAATGAAAAAAGCAAAATACTTAATGAGAAATTTAAATAGAGATATATTTTTATTTCTTTCTTGAAAATAGTTCTATTAAAATATTCCTGTTATAAAAATATTTCGAGAGAGAAAAGTTCTCCCATAAAAAAATTCTCTTGAAAAAGTACTCTCAAACAAATTTCTATCTTGATAAATGTTCTCCCCAAAAAAACTTGCTCTCCCGGAAACTGTTCTCTCGTAAACAAATTTCTCTCTTGAAAAAAGTTCTCTCGGAAAAATATTTCTCTTGAAAAAAGTTCTCTCGTAAAAATATTTCGCCCGCTACTAAAAATTTCTCTTCGAATCACGGTTTGCATATGAATAAAGAGATGGCGCTACTACATTCCTACTACATACAGCAAGACGAACTCCATAAAAGTATACATGGTTTAAAAATTATAACAACAAAGTTTATTAGTTTAAAATGCTCAATGCATGCTGCACTCTACCCTATTACTCGAAATGAACAAAAATAATCATATAGAAAACCAAGATCAAGTTATGAAGATTTATTGTTCCTATAGCAACACCAACTGTTTACCTTTAATCTTGCCTTTGATAATGACGTGTAAACACGTCGAAATACGTATAAAGCTAAAATAAAAAACTTGTTAAAGTTAAGAACTGTTGTATTTACACGACGTAGAATAAAAATATAAAAATGTTTCATGTTCCATCTGAGGATAGAGACCTTGCATTGAAAAAAAATGGCCCAAATTGGTGAAGCGGTAGCCGCTTGAGGAACCGGAGAAAAATACCCTTTGAGCTTTTATATATGTATGGATATTGAGGCACACGGCGCCTCCGAATGCGAATGTTAGTTTTATGCAAAATTCAAAGTTAGAACAATTTTTGTATAAAGTTATTTACTTTGTTACTAAGCAAAATCATCGGATGATTTATTTTAGAAGTCAACTACTTCAAGCAGTTATTTTAACGCAAACTATACTAAACCTGTAATATATTAAATCTTCGCATGTTGTTGATTGCTCTTGTCCTTGACTTCTTGTTTACTAATTTAGAGATGTATTTTTACCTTCAACGAGTTTCTTTACCAGAATTTCCGACAAATAAACGCAAATTACGTGTTACAGGCTAGTAATTTGGACATATTTTATGAAATTGGCTAATCATGTTTTGAACAAAATCAGTGAAAAATATAATTTTGATTTTTTTTTGTCAAAATTGTGTCCCTTATCAAATTAACCTACATTCGTTAGAATATTCAACACAAAACAATACGTCTGTAATTTTGCATACAAAACTTACCAATCCAAGACCTGTCAGTTTCGGAAACTTGTATGGCATCTACATTTGTACTATTTTGAGCTTCTGTTAACTGTGGTATAAGAATGGCAGAGTATGCTAAGGAAATCCCAACCACAATATGAAAAGACGCAGCTATAGACGAAGCAAGGATCTAAAATTACACACTGGGTTAATTTATCTTTAATACAAAACTTGAAATACCCACCTGTGGCAATAAAGTTTTAAATTTTCTACCCTCATAATGACTAAGAGATCGACAACTAACTATAATCTCGCTAAATTGCTCATCTTGTTTTTGTTCTTCTAAAATAGCTCTGGCATTTTCTTCGATGCTAAAAGAGAGAGCAGATATTGATTTAAAAAGCTACCAAGCGGATTTCCATTGTGAAAGCAGGAGCAAGCATACGAAAAAAACTGTGCATAATTCCCTTTTCCTGATGTTTTCCTTCACCAGTGCACAAAACCGATGTAATTATAGAATATTTCACACTGAAGTTTAAGTCTTGTTTTATTAAAATATGGGCAAGTAAAGCAATTAAATAAGCGTCGTTTAAATTCAAATTAACAAACGTTAATAAAACTTCGGATGGATGTTTTTTTATTCTCATATATTTTTTTTTAATTTGAGTTTTTTAGTGCAAGTAAATTAGGTAATTTAATACCCTGTAAACAAGTGCCTAGTGCGTCAATAAATATTAATTAGTCAATATTTCATTGACGTATGAAGATAACAGATGTGCATTTAAGGAATGATGGTAATTAGTAAACAAGGCCGTTTTATAATTTAAATTTCTAATACTTTAGGAGGATGAGTAGAATTTGTGGTATGTTTAACTTTCTGCAAATATTTATGAACAATACATTAATTTTTACTGTTTTCTTTACCGAGAAACAAATATTTCCGATTTGTACCTTCATCGCTACACGGAGTATAGCTAGAAGCAGGTATTGTATTCATCAAAATTTCAGAAGTTAAGATTTTGACGGAAATGCGCATCTTAGGATGCGAGCATACCGAAAAACTTGGTTTCGCCATGGTGTGTGTGTGTCTGTATACAGTTTACAGCTCACACGAATTAACGCAGAAAACCCACTGTAGTTTTAATGGATTGGTAGTCATACCAAGATAAAACCACAAAGAAAAACAGATTAATCCGCCAAAAAAGGGGGAAGGTGTGTGAGGGGTGCTACACTTCAACAAAAACGCGCTCGAAATAGAAGCTCAGATTCGTATTACACGCATGCCGAATAGCCGATCTGCGGAAGCGCAACATTCCTTCAACGCCCCCGGTCAAACCAACCTTTGTTTTTGTATATTTTCGAAAATTTAGGAATTTCGACTTCAAAATCGGTATGAACATATTAAATGCCAATAGGAACAACTGGACAATTGATATTAAGAGAACGCCTCTGGGAGGTTTCCCTTTGGTTGTTTACCTAAACAGTTTATTTGGATAATCGCCAAACAACGACCAAATAAGAAAAATGATTTTAGATTTCAACGAATAAATATTATTTGCAATTTGAAAACATTACCAATCAAAAATAATTACAAAAAAATCAAAATTCTGAAAATTGCTAAGAATTTTTCTAAAAAAATTTTCAATCATTCATAATTCGGAAATTCCGAAGTTTTTTAAAATATTTAAATTTAAAATTTTGGAAAATGTCAAAATTTATAAAAATTCAAACGTTTTATATTAAAATGTAACAAAAATTATTAATCGCTTTCTAAATTTGCAAAATTGTAAAAAAATGTTCTAGTTATCTAATTTTACAAATTTTTGAATTATCATTGTAACGATTTTTAAAAATTTAAAAATTTGGTAAATTTGTTTTAAAATAATTCAAAAATTTCAATTAATGCGAGGAAGGTCCCGCGACGGTTCCCCACAACAGTTCTTTTTTAATGCTTGATTTGAAATCTAAAAATATCGCCTATGTAATGAGGCAATTTAAAAAAATTTCTCATAGTCCAGCTTAAACCCTCACTCTTACATACTGTCCACAAAAAAAGGTAACTTCAGCAAAATAACTTCGCCGCTTTTTTAAATACGTAATTCATTTTTAAAAATGGTAATTTCATACTGCAACAAGGACTGATAATTCGCAGTTATCTTTACAGAATTTAAAACTGCAAGGAACCTAGCCAACGTATTTGAATTTGTATGCATCTAATAACAAAACAATATTTTTTTTTGAAATTGCATGTTTAAAATTTGTTAGGCCCAGAAAATAAATCGTTAGAACTGTTGAACAGACACGATATTACCGTAGATGTTGAGTCGTATGCAAGGTGTAAACTTTAATTCGGGCATCTCGGAAACGGCCACGGGAAACGGCAACATATAGTAGCTCAATTAAATGAGGGTAAAGTTGCCTACCTACAGAGCCTTCATTAATTACTGATACCCAACGTGACCACAAAATATAGGCAACCCAACTTACACTGTTGGTAAGCCTTTGATCCAAAAATTCCCAAGCCGTTTGTTAACTTATCAAGGCTTGCTTGTTTACATACATAACCTCACTTCGAGTGTTGACAGTGACACTTACAGGAAATTTTTAGCTACCACGAGTACCAATCGCGAACTGACTCCAATATCTAAATCTAAAACTCCCTAAGTCACTGCGGACCAAAGGTCACGTGGGTATTAGTAATTAACGAAGGCTCTGTATTCAGGAGACCACCACACAGCTATTTTGGGCAGTTCTAAAAATGCATGTCTTACTAGATATCGGCAAAAAACTAAAACAGTAAGGGATGCTGCCACAATTTTGTCATTTTCGAGCGGCGCTGTTTAATTTTTTTAGTTATTGTTACATTTTTTGATAGCATTTTTATTCTCTTTTCCACGATGTGCGACAAGCCTGTAGTGTAAAATAACTAAAACTGATGTTGAAAATAACAAAAAAAAAAGCTTATTTCTTAGAGTTGGCCCTGGAACGTTCGCCCTAAAGTGCTGTTCATTATGGAAACAAAAGAATAGCTGGTGATCTATCTGTCATTAATGATTATTATCATACAGCGATTGCTGTTATTCTAAATGTTGGTAATGTAATTAATTCCTGTGAGTAATCAATGCAGTACTAGTGGAACCCGTGGGCTTTGCTCCCGCTGTTTTTTATTGTAATAATACATGTAAGACACGTCGAAAGGCTGTCAGCAACGAACGGAAGTTCAACGGCGCGCGACTCAGACAAGGAGTAGAGTAAAGTGGAAGGGCACCGCGTTTATTATATAGATAAGTAGGAATCACAATCAATAGTAACGTATATTTAATATGGTTTGAAACTAAAAAGAGGTACTTCGTGACAATCGGTGGAGGTGCCGGGTCATAGAGTTAAATAAAGTAAAAAGGCGCCGCGTTTATTATATAGATTGGTGAAATGCTTCCTTAATATTAAACAGTATCTATTTTGTTTGCTTGTATGATAATAAACAGTAATAACAGTTGTTTTTTTGAATGTATATAGTAAGCTACAAATTTTTCTAAATTTTTTAAATTGGCAATACACTTGTCTCGTAAATAAGCATTTTTTCCTCATTTAACCGAGCTTCAATCTCTTACCGTTTCCAAGATTGCAATGGTAAGCCGACTTAAAGTTTACACCGTATATAAACCCTAACAATTTATTTATCTATTTATGCACGCCGCTGCTTTTGAAGTAATAACTAACAACTCCGTATTTAGACGTCAGGATGTACTTGTGTTTATCAAGAAGTGGTTAAATCAAATAGTGATTATTTTTAACTCTTGAAACCATATTTTGCTAGACAACTTAACTAGTAAGTATCCGTTTAAGTTAACCGTGACCCAGAAACGGGACACAGTGTCAAACCTTGCACAACCAATTTCAAGTTTTATACTGCACTAGCAGTGGAATCAAAATAGAATGATTAAGTTGAGTGGGTGATTAATATGCATGCTGTTGTTATGCCAAATTTTGCGATGGCACCGAGATCGTAACATTTACCGTTTTGTTTTCGGCTTAATAAATCGAAATGGATCGCAAAACATGCAAATAACGCAAGCACGAAGGTTCTGTAAATATTAAATAATGAGTGATGCTTTTCTTTTAAATTGATATGTTTTACTATTAAATAAAGAAACACAAAATCACGATCTTCTGTTGAAAACAATTACATTATTTTTTAATTCAATAATAAACGCATGTCCTTGGCTTAAACATTGTATTGTTATCGCACGCTTTGTAAACCAAACTAAATAACAATCGTAATATAGGTAATTATTAATTAAACACTTAAAATGCTGGTTTATCAAAACGAGTTCCCTCATAAAAATAAACAAGCAGAATGAACATTTCCTTTACACGCAATTGAATTAACTAAATGTTCATATTTGTAATACACGTTTTATCACGAAATCGTTACGTAAATTTAATTAGGTATATGAACAATGTACGGACTTCCTATAACATAAACATATAATCATTTCTTGGAACTTCGTCATACTATAAGCGCAAAAAGTACATTTTTTGGACAATTCTTGCAATTTACTTAAAGAAAAATGAGTCAACCACGCTTTCCTATACTTTATAAATTGTCTTAAATATTTCAAAAGCATAATTATGTGTATCAACGTTTTGCGCGAGCGCAATGACTTACAAGATCGCTGCCACGGTACCGGCTCGGCTAACGGTGTACGACAGTAGGCTGCGAACACGTCTTATTATTTTAAAAAACCGAAAGTTTTTTTATGAGGACAAATTCATACGCCAAAGTTTTGGTGTAAAAAGCAAAATGAATTCCACCAAATATTGCTGCACCTAAAAATTAGGTTGTAAATCTTATTCTACTAATAACACTCTTAAATAATTTAGCGTAAACAGAATTTTTTTACATTTCTTAGTTTATTAAAGAAAGGGACGCAAAGAGTCTACACAATTTTACACAATAGTGTTTTGAAGATTTCCATAATTTTAAAAATATATTTTAGTTCATTTTTAACTCATCCAAAATTCTCATACATACGTAGTCTCTATAGGGCTATCACGATGCAAATATGATCCCAATCTGTCAACTCACTTTTCAATAATAAACGAAAAACTATAAAATCAAAATATTCTAAAAATAGAATTGGCTGCCATTTTGACGCTAAAAATTCAAGAAACAATAGACGAAGCACTTCGCCTGTACTTTTTCAATACTTTCATATAAAATAATTATTTTTATATATCTAATCACAACATCTAACTAAGAACTATTTTGAGTTGTAATGTATTTAAATACTAGTGTTACCCCAGCGCACAATGCAGTGACAGACTGAGCGTTGCGATGCATTAGTTCCATGAGGAGACGCGGCGTTGATGTAGATGTCGCCTCAAGTTATGCGCATACATAAATTAAAATAATTATTATTAAAAATCGACGTAGAATAATGTGGATATTCTATCTGTGGATAGAGACCTTTCATTTTAAAAAAATGTTCCAATTTGGTGAAGCGGTAGCCGCTTGAGGAACCGGAGAAAAATACCCTTTGAGCTTTTATATATGTATGGATGGATGATACTCCCCCCTCCCGTGCACTAACAAATAACAAAACAACTATTATAAACCACCTGTTGGGTTTAAATTTTAGGGTTGCGCGGTATGAAGCTGTACGGTCAGCATCTAACTATTTATCACGTGATTATACTAGTGATGTAAAATTACCGTCATTTACACTGTATCATTTTCAGTTTTTCCAACTTGTATATAAATTTTGTGATTTGTTGGGGTGTGTCACAAAACTGAGTCAGTTCTACAGCTGACAGTCTAGAAGGTTGGAAAAACTGATTTGAACTTTGAATAAGGCATGCAACCGTTGAGTGATAACTCTGCAAAGATGCAACGCTTTTCTTCCCAAAATTAGAAAAAGAGGGGGAAAATTAACCCCCCTAACTATTTCTCCATCTAAAAATTAAGTACCTAATCTCATTCTCCTATTATTCACCAGCAATTTAGACCAAACAGAAAATTCTCGTTTATTGAATAGAAGGGCGTGAATTATTGGTTTTCAAAAATTCACAGAAGGCGTCACAGTGATATTAGTAGAATGGATCACGAACCAAATTTTAGCACATCCCTAGTTCTATAAACCAACAAAGTTAAAACAAAATTGTGTTGCCATTTTTTTGAAAATGTTGAAAATTTTCAAAATATCATAACTTCAACAGTTTTCATTTGTACAAAAATTCTCTTAGGTAGTAATATTGCGGTCTTCTTGGAATATTGCCATACCAAATTTAATACGATCTATTATATTCTTCTCTTACATTTATAACATTCCGGTTACGAAAAAAATTCTACCAAAAAAACACGTCTCTGCAAACTTTTGCTGTACCTAGGTATACCAAATTTCATTACAATCGGTCCAGTAGTTCCTGAGATTCCGCGTCACACCCACACATACAGACTGATTTTCTTTTAAATTACATTTATGGATTTCTGGAGGTCCAATGCATATACTTCCGTCAAAAATCTCATGATGAGACAATAAAAAAAAAATCTTTCCTTTTATTAAAGCAACAGTTTAAAACCACTCACAAGTGCTCCCTAACCCCTAAATATTGAATATTTAAAAAAATGGCGAGAATGATCAACTTTATACTTTATGTATGTATTTCAGGTCTTACAGCACTTAGGCCACGTTGTCGGACCCATTGTGCTTACTACCTTACATACTAAGTCCTTAAAAACTACTTAAACTATTCTATGTTAAGAGGTTTCCAGGAGCTGACAACTGCCCCAGCCCGGATTCGAACAACTTTATACTTTATTAAAACAGTGCTTTGAAACCACCCTCTAGGAGAATTAGACTTACGTCCCAAAACCTTAAATTTTAAATATAATTCTTTATAAATAACGAAAACCATTTCTTTATAGTGCAACACCTTCAAACCACCCCCAAAACCTAAAAAATGGAGAGGACAAGAATCATCCCTGTTTATTTATATAAGTTAATTTATTGTCGAAAGCAAGAGGGGTTGGTCAAATATTGACATTTGTGCAAATAACAAAATGCATGTACCATGTGAGATAGTAGATAGTTGAAAAATAAATACCCCCCCCCCCAAAAACGTCCCTATTCATTTAATGTAGTAGCTACAAAAATTAACGATTTCATAGGTGTGCGTTTAAATATAAGACGAAGCACACTATGAAGCATCGCGATTGGCCGGAGCGCTGTTGAGTTATCTGGCAAGTTGCTCGGGATTTGCCGTAGAGCTATAGAAGTATCTGGCAAGTTTCTCGCGATTGGCCGCGCTAGGTGTCTGTCACGAAAATTCAAATTTCAAATACATATTTTATTGACAACAGTTACCCTACACATTACACATTATTTAAAGTATTTCTGCTCATAGTTCGAGCGATTGCAATTTAAAAATATGAATATTGACTCAAGTAGAGATGATTTTATGGAATCTTCGCCAGCGAGTGTGAGAGTGTCAAAAAGTCTCAGCAAAGGTATGAAGTTAGATTTTTGTTGGATCGTGGGGAAAATACTGTACATAACTCGCTGGAAAGTGACAAACATACTCGTGTGATTTCAGCACTCGGTCTGCGGCCTCGTATGGCAACATTCCCACCACTCGTGTGTTAGATGTCACTTTCCATGCTCGTTATTTAATATACTATAATGTAACCCTTTTATCCTATTTTATTGGAAAAATCTAGCCCAAGTAATAATAGCACACTGCTAAGTAAAAAAACAATTTCAGTTAGTGATGTGGCCAATAATTGTATTAAAAAAAAATTTAAGAATTATTTATAGATTATCGGTTGTGACGTCACCATATCTATCTATTTATACTTATATCTATGTATATAGCAAATCCGGAACTGTCTCAACTTTACGCGACAACGGGCCTGCACTACTAGAAGTCGGATCTTTATCCGTCTCATTACAACCCAAACTCCGCGGGCTGCAAATGCGTGGGTGTAGTCCACGGCTTCAACTAGTATTTTATGTTAATTCCATCCCTTTCTACCGGTTTTAATTTTTGTGCCTACGAGCTCGCAATCCGTTGCCCGCTGATACCTCTCATTTCCGACACCGCCTCCGTGGAGGAAACAATCAGACGGCGCGCGACGATTTTATAATAGGCGTGGGACGTAGCCCACGCGTTCTGATAATATTTGTATAAACAGCAGCCTCGGTATTATTTGGTCTTCTTTAATAGCAATTTTTTTCTCTTGTTAACTACATAAGGCCATTAGTACAAAACAACAGCCTGTCTAAATTATAGCAGCGTGCTTTGGGCATAAAATTATAGCATTTCTAAAAATTAAAAAAAAACAAAATGGAAGTAATGTTCATAAAATACTATTTTACCGCATTACCAATCTACTAAGTGTGAATTTTCAACGATTTCATCATGATATTGTAGCGGTGCTATTGAGCGACCACCTCGGTCCCGATTTAACGGCCCTAGCCTTATAACGGTAAATACAGTAAAGGTAACCTTATAAGATCTGAAGATAGGAAATAAAATAAAAATTTAATTCTTGTTTGTTTTGTGTAATATGAAGAATATTCTGTTACACAAACGTTTCGTTGCGAGTTGGATGAATAAACTTACTGTTCCACGGGGTACTTGTTTTGAAAGAAAAAACATTTGTTCAAAGCACACTGCTCTAATGTCAGGCTGTTATTTGGAATTTTTTTCCTACACTTCCGGGGGTCACCAACTGCTGACTTCATATGGCCTCCCATCTAACATACATAAAATGCTAACACAAACACATCGGGCCCATATTACCATTCCTTACACACCTAACGTAATCGTAACTAATACTGCTGTGTTAGTAGTTCACACCTATGCACTGTGTGCACTTTGCTGCGCCTGCGGTTTATAACAAAATTGATTGAAACCCCAAATCTCCCCATCACCTTATTTAAAATTCATTGCCTTGTTATACTAAAAAGCTTTTTGCAGTCCTTTCAAACTAATTATGATGTAGGTAAAAATATTTAGATGATTGCTATGCAAAACATATGATGAAGTCACAAAAAAATCATTATTGCCACAATAATGCGGTCAATAATTAGAAAAAAATTTTTAATCAAGATCTTGTTGAATAACACCGAGAGTTACGCTTCTCTAAACCATTATTTCATACTTTTGTCGGCCCCTGTATGTGTAAAAGTCTTTCAAATTATTAATTTTTCAAAATTGTACGTAATTCATAAAACAAAATAGACCTGAATATAGCACGCGTTATACTTTGTTTGACAGCGATTTGTGCAAAAAAAAACAAATATTTACAGAATTTAAAAATGTTATAGATATTAGTATTTAATTAAAAATATCTTAGATACTTGTAATTATTCCATACTATCTTCGTAATTAATAAATGTTTAAAAATGTTTCTGAAATATTTTTAAATAGCCTATTTTTAAAATATGTATTTTAGAAATAATTTTAAAACATTTTAAAACACCGTCGTGTTATAATTTAATAGTCGACGTGTATTTATTATGCTACTTGAATTTAAAATATCTAATCTTAAGATATTTAATTTTATTCAAAATTCCATTAGCAATATTTTAGATAATTATTTTTAACAATGGTTTAGATATTTTTGAAAAAAAAATATTATCTATGAGATATTTCTAAATTAATTAACTATAAAATATTCTTGAAATGTTTTCGTTGTTAAAAAATTAGTCGAGAAGTAGGTCTATGTCGTTAAACATGTCTAAAACGTCTACAACTAATTTGTTTCTGTCGATTATATTACAAATATCTTAGATATTAATATTTTACTATAAAATATCACTGTAAATTTTTAATGTTTTAAAAATATCTATAAGATATGTATAAACAATTAAAAATGTGTTTAGGATATTTTGATTTAGGGCTATCTCAAAGATACTTTTAAAGAATTTTATTTATCTTATAGATATTTTAAAACAATTTTATTTTAAAATATCTTAGATATAAAAACAAGTTTTATATCTTAGATATATGATTATTGGTCTAGTTTAAAATAACTTAGATACTTTAAAACATAAAGAAATAACTGTTGAATGTCTAAGATATTTCGAAATGACCGCGCGCTTTTGAAAATAGGATGTTTGTTTACGTTCAGACATGGCTAGTGCACATAACCTGCAAAACATCGTTGTAATTGTTATTGCAGTCATAAAACCTGTACCATTACTCTATTCTCTATTCCTTCGCAGCCCAGGTTGCGTTAACACATAAATAAATGCTCTATTAATGAGTTTATAATAGAACGTTACCAGACGTACTTAGCGGTAGTACGAACTTTATAGATAGCTGTAATTTCCTAATATCTTAGATATTTCTTTCATTTTAAAATTTTAAAGATATTTTAAATTCAATTGATTTTGTAATTTAAATTTAAATTATCCAAGGCATTTCAAAATAAAATATCAAATATCTAAGACAATAAGAAAATCAATTTAATTAAAAATTTCTAAGATATTTTAAATTCAAATTGCATTTAAAATAGCTATAGGATATTTGTAAATAGATAATTAAAAATATCAGATATTTTAAAATAATTTAAAAATCGTAGATATTCTTAAAATAAATGTATTTACAAAACAAACCTATAATTCTTGAAGATATTTATAATAAATTAATAACATCGCAAAACTATTTTTTTGTTGAAATTTGCTTCCACTAAAAAGTAAAACGGCGTTCCATATCTGACTTTAAAACTATTTTAAAACATTTCTTGGGAGTTTTGCTCAATAAATTTACAAACACACTACATAAAATGTCCCTCGAGGCGTCCAAGTGGAGCCCCAGATGCATAAATTACAATCTTTAAAAGCAAAAATAATAATCATTAAGCTACTGCTAATTATTTTATTGCTAACACAACGATGACAAGCTGAAATTAAAATTTATTGCCAACAACGATCATTTAATCAATTGCAACAATAAAATGTATGTAACGGAAGATATCGCGAAGGATAATCGAAGCATAAACTGGGAGTTGTAATTAATAATACGAGAATGCGAATTTCTAATGGATACTTCAATACAAGAATGAAAGGTCACGTTTCTAGCGATGTTAATAACCTTTTTATACAATTGTTAATTCGATTTTATGTAAATTTTTCATTATTAATCATTGCACGTGAAGGTCGTTGAATGGTTGATTTTTTATTACTGGAAATGTTGCAGGAATCATTATTATGTACAAATAAGAAGCTAATTTTACAAATATATGCAAATTTTTCACTTCCATTATTAAAAAGAAAATTATAAATCCGTCGGGTGTTTTAGAATGAATTATTAGTCAAATATTGACAATAGTTCGTCGTGACGAGGGGACAATACGTCGCGTCGTCACAAAGCACTTTCATTACTGAAACTTTTATTTTCATTCACGTGTCGTCCTAAAGTGAAAAATGACACCTAAAACTGCTCGAAAAACCGATAAGGTTAAAAATAATGATGGAAAACTAAAACTCCGATTCTTGCCTGCTGCAAAATAATAAAAAAATAAATACCCAACATTTTCATAAAAATAAAAAATCTTGAAATAGAAAATTATCAATTTTCCAAATTGTTACATAAATTTTATGTACGTATAAAATTAGTGTATATGGGTTATTAAAAATGAAGTGCGTGAAATGAGCATTTATTTAGACGATAATATTAATACATGAAATATGAAGATATGTTCTTAAAATAAATAAATCTAAACATTGTGCCTACGGCTTTCCATAATAAATCAAAGCAGGTGCTAAGTACTACCAAACGTAATTTTAATTTTTTTTCATTTCTGAACAGCTTCGCTTAGATCAAAAATCATTATTATTTTTCGTTTAGCACATGGCCTTGATGCATTAGGCCTTGTACACGTTTGAGCATTCTGCCGTAACGAAACATGAATTCTTAAATTTAAACGGTGTTATTGCGTATCATTCGTGTTTGTTCGCAATGCGACGCGCCTAGTCCATTTTCCTGTCGTTTTCTTAACGAACTTAATGTTACAATACGAGGATTGTTCGAAATGTATGTGGCCCAACACAGAGATGGCGCGAATATGGCGGAATTTGCATTAATATTTTTCAGAGCGATATGTCAATTAGTTTGTGTTTGACAGTGCGTCAAAGTAAGCGTCGCGAGTGATTTCGTAAATAATGAAAAAAACTGAGTTGCGAGCAGTGATAAAGTACTTTTATTTGAAAGGCTTAACACCAACCGAAATCAAAGCAGAGTTGGATTCGACATTTTTGAAGTCCGCTCCTTCGTTTTCAATAGTTAAAAACAGGGTTGCCGAGTTTAAGCGTGGTCGTGTGAGCACAAAGGACGAACCCCGCAGTGGACGCCCGAAAACGGCTACTACCCCGGATATGATTGAAAAAGTCCTCCGTATCGTATTGGATGACCGTCGAGTAAAAGTGGGCGAGATAGCAGGCATAGTGGGCATCTCAAATAACAGTGTGCGCAGAATTTTAACTGAAGAATTGAAAATAAAAAATACTCCGCGCGTTGGGTGCCGCGTTTGCTCACACCGGAGCAAAAACTGAATTGTTTGATTGTTTCTCGCGACCTTTTGGCATGTTTTCACCGCAATCCGAAAGACTTTTTGCGCCGTTTCATTACCGTCGATGAAACCTGGGTCCACCATTACAGTCCCGAAACCAAGGTACAGTCCAAACAATGGACACACAAAGGTTCTCCGCCACCGAAGAAAGAAAAAACGGTTTTGTCAGCAGGGAAGGTTTATGGCAAGTGTATTTTGGGATTTCCATGGAAAAATCTTCGTCGACTACTTGAAAAAGGGAAAGACAATAAATGGCGAGTATTATGCCAGCTTGTTGCAGCAATTGAGCGACAAAATCAAAGAGAAAAAGAAAGTGCTTTTCCATCAAGATAACGCACCTGTATACACGTCTGCACTCGCTATGGCCAAAATTCATGAATTGGGATTCGAATTAGTGCCTCATTCGTCCTATTCGCCAGATTTGGCTCCCAGCGATTTTGTTCTATTTCCAAATCTGAAAAAATGGCTCGGCGGTAAAAAATTTTCATGCCATTCCGAGGTAATCGCTGCTGTAAATAGCTATTTTGAGGACTTTGGTTCATCGACCTACAAAGACGGCATTGCTGCTTTGGAGCATCGTTGGAATAAGTGCGCTGAGCGAGCAGAAGACTATATTGAAAAATATTTAAAACGATTTTTTGCCCAAAAAAACTTGCGTTTTCTTTGTTAGGCCACGTACATTTCGAACGATCCTCGTACTTCACTTTCTCTACTGTGGACCAATTTTTAGTCAAATACGACTGAATGCATCACTTGTGTTCGTTCCAATGCATGCGGTGTTGATACACTTAGAAGCTGATCCTCGTAATGTAACTATAACGTTATGTTACTTTAAAATGCACAAATGTGCACAAGGCCTTAGACACAAAAAGACACTTTATGTGAATACAATTATTAAATGTGCACAATACTACTAGTACATGAATAAATGCAAATAACAACAATAAGGAAGCTTTTGTGAAACCAGAGACCCGCCCACCATATAAGCGTAAATATTTTTATAATATTACTTACTGAAGATTAAAGCAACTGGCACTGTAATAAATAAAAACATATGAGTAAAACGAAACAGATAGTATCTATTTTATTGTTGTATGATTCACATATAATGTTGTAAGTATGAAGGTTAATCGATGTCCTTGTTAAATATAATAATTCAAACTGCAATAAAAACACTTACCTAATTGGATCCATGTTATGTATTGAAAACTTTCCACATCTGTTTTTATGGATGGCCGCTTTGTGCGAAAATAATCACCTGTAAGAAAAACCATGAGTTAAAAATTTGAAAATTGCTACAATAATAAAACGATTCAAGAAATTACTGCTTCCTTCAAAATTTTTCATAACGCAAACATTCAAGTTCTATAGTTTTTCAAAAATATAACATTGCCGCCCTATCAAAAGTACACGTAAATTTTTGCGCAGAGGATGATCCAGAAATTTTTAAAAGAGGAGCACACTCAGGTTTCGTTAGGTCCAGCGTGCGCGTTTTAAACGAAAAGTCAAGTAAAAATTACATAAATGGAAAAATTTAGACTTTCTTCGTACTAAATTTCCTTACTATAATGAGATATCTTAAATATATTGTTTCGGCAGTTTGTTTTAGTGTAGATAATATAAAACATCTTAAAAAATCTATTACTTTGATTGTAAATTGTATCAATATTTCAGGTTTTTTGAAAAAACTGAAATTTCAATGAACGTTAGGGAGGTGCTGTAACTACCCTAAATCAGTGCCTGAATCTTGGCACTTTTCAGCTGAGCATTTATACCTATTACCTCATCACAACATCTCAGACCCAGCGGCCCAGCCCATGTGAAAGGCAAGACGGAAATAGATAGTAAGAAACAAAAAACAAACACCAAAAAAAAATCTTTTTCAGTTTGTAATGGAAGTTTAAAATATGAGCGAAGCACTTCGCCTGGACTTTCCTATACTTTAGAAATACATAATTACTTATCACGCGTTCAAGATTATTTCAGTATTAACGTTTTACGCGCCACAAAGTCAACTCACAACTCACACTGGGGCCATGTTTTCTTTTTATGGGAAAATACATATTGTTTTAGTTACCCCTAAACATTACCGCACCTAAAAGTTATGAATCTTATTCTACTATCATTCATGAGCAATTTACGTTAAACAGAAATTTTTACCATCACCATTTATTAAACAAAGATGCATGAATTTTCGATTTTCAGTAATTCACAGAGAAACTAGCGGGCTGGGACACAAACCGCATTGTAGCTTGTCCCAGGCTCTATGAGGTTACAAAATTAAACAAAAATCGTGCTGTCGGCTTTTAACCAATATTTTTTTGAAAATTTCCCAATTTGTAAAAATATTTTTTACTTGATAGATTTTATCTTTCCGACAATCTTTCTGCATAATACCACTGTGTCTTTATAGGGCTAATACGATAAAAAAATGATCCAAATCTGTTAACTCGTTTTAGAGTAATAAGGGACTAAATAATAACTTTCGAAAAATCGTAGCGGGCGCCATTTTGAAGCTAAAAAGTTCGGATAAAAGCGCTGGATTTGCCGCGAGGTCTTCTACCAGATTCCGTTTTCAGATGAAAAGTTACCAAAAAAACATGTCTAACTTCTTGATACATTTTTGATACGCCCCTACATTCTATATCTCATTAAGTTCGTTTACACCAAACGTTTAGGTAGCGACCTATGCACCAAATCTTACCTAAATTATTTAGGTCACAGGGTGTAAACAGGCGGAATATAATGAGTCCCCTACTTAGGTCGGGTCACTTTTTAACGTGACCTGACCTGAATTCAAACTTACCTAAGCACTAATCCAGCAGATATAAACGCCGACCCAAAGATGCTCGTCCTAAATAATACGTTATCTGCTTTACCAATCGCGTTATGTTAAGCCGTATTAACCTCAAATTTGAACTTTTCTTGTGAAAATGAGTTCGTCTGATAGAAGAAAAGAAAAACAAATAGAATTAATTGGTTCGACTAGGAACCGCACACGTTTTTAGGTACTTTGCAACACAACATTTTCCAACATACATAAATTATTCACAGATGGCGCATATGTAAGGACCAAAACTATAACAGATTTGATTCTAGGTTAGGATGTCATTCTACAGTCAGTGCTGTTCAATGAACTGTACTTTTTATAATACCTAAATTATTGACAAAATATCACGAAGCAGGACAGTTGGACGCGGTTGTTTTGGCGAAGGGATGTTTGGGCGCAACACATTGATACGATAGATAGTTTTCTGGTTCGAAATTTTAGAAACTGTACGGCGTATTATATTATATAATTATGTAAGATAGTATTATTATTTATATAACGACTATTTCGCGTCCAAGCGTCCCTGCGCCCAAACGTCTCTGCGTTAAAACGTTCCTGCGTCCAAACGTCCTTGCGTTTAAACGTTCCTGTGTCGAAACGGCCGCATTCAAACGGCACACGCACTTGGACATGCAATCTTATTTTTGTTTTCAGTTTTTATACTTCTATATCATTATCACATTCTTATTTTAACAGTTACTATAATAGGATCAGAGTATTCTTAATAATAATTAGTAGCTCGGAACGCTATGACAAGGAGTGAGCATCACTGGTATACAGATTAGACTCAAAACGGGTGCAAAAATATAATGTACAGTCAGAAGTAAAAAAAAATGTGAAAAAATGTTCTCTCTCACTAAATAAAATACCTAAATTCCATATTTGATTATCACGAAAAAAAAAGAAGATTAGAGAGAGAACACAAGACAACAGTAAACAAACTTCGTCAGCCCCAAAATGAGAATAGACAAGGAATAAGAGCATAGCATAGCATAGCATAGTAAAAATTACGATATATAAATAAATTATAATATTTTTTCCACTACTAGCATTAAGCGATATCATTATTTACTTTGTTTTAGAGCCAAGAAGATGAATTTCTTTCCTAGTGGTCACTAATATTTCATTATTAACTACTGGTTAATAATGAAAACAATTGCTACCAATCTTTAAATTCACCATAAACTTTCATGTAAAAATCTCTTTGATTTTACTGGTAATAACTGTTCACCAACACTTTCTGCACCTTCCCTAATTTCAGGAGGAGTGCAGTTTTCACTCAAATCATCAAAATTGGACATTTTATACCCACTATTATAAAATATATATTTTACATAAATGTCAATTGAAATTAACTATTCTCTTGTTTTCAAGCAAGGCTACTTTATTTTTGTGCATATTTGCATTTGTAATTTTATTTTTTATTAATGTAAAATCAATTAATTATAAAAGGAATAAGGGTGCTAGTAGTGGAGAAAATAATATATAAACCACGGTAGAGAAGACTTATCAGCCTCGCAACTTATTTCTGCTCGGCTGAGAAAAATGTCTTCTCTACCTTGGTCTATAATATACTATTTATACTGTTACTTGTGAGCAATTTAGTTTAACCGTGAATTTTTGAACGTCCACCATCTATTATTGCATGTAAGTTCATAAATTACCAAATTTCGAAATTTCAATAAATTTCATAGAAAGCTTTACAGAGAAATTACAGCAAGACAATAATCCGTGCTTATCGCTATTTAACAAAAAAAAATTAAAAAAAAAGCAGACCGCAAGTTTTAGAAAAATGTTTTTTTCCAAAATATTCAAGACATTGATTTATTTAATTTTGACGGTTTTTGATGTTTTGCAAACATTTTCAGACGATCCAAAAAAAATTTTCTGTTTTCCAACTTTCGGTTCGGCATTTTCAAACATATGTTTTCGTCGTATCACGTTTCATCAAAATAGGACCAGCCGCTCCGAAAATATCAATAATAGAAAAGGTATCCATGTCCCCAAAAGTTAAAAAAATGAACAAAGCACTTCACCTGAACGTTCCTATACTTTAGAAATTATCGTATTTCAAAAGAATGTTTGTATGAACGTTTTCTGTGAGAACAGCGATTTATAAAATGTGCTGCCACTGTGTCGGTATGTCAGAAATCCAAGGGCATGACTTATTGTATTAAAAAAATATTGGTTTTTGGAATAATACTCCTTGAGATTAAAGAAACCTAAAAAACGGAAAGATAAATTCGTCCGCCAAAAATTGGGTGGGCTAGGAAAAATTAACCACCCTAAACCTAAAAATAAAGTTGTGAACCGTGTTCTCAGTCATTCACGAGCCATTTAGCTTAAACACAAATGTTTTATCGTTCCCCCGAATAAAAGGGCATAAATTTTTGTTTTTCAAAAATACCTCTATAAGCGCATTCTAAATTAAAATGAAGTGTAGACTTCGGGTAGACTTTCTCATACTAAAACTTATTGTATTTGCAAAGGTGTAAATTTTATAATTATAACCTTCCATTCCATCCATCCAAATTCATAGAAAGCGTCACAGTAAAATTAAATCTTTCAAAAAAAAACAAATTGTAGCCAATACTAGATACTAATACTGGCCGTTGCCGTATTTGCAAAAGTGCAACTTTTAATAATTATAACGTTGTACAGTTCAGCGAGTATTAGATTTCTAAGAAAACAAGCAGCGAGAATTTAAATTTGCGATAGCCTGTTCAATTGGTTTCCGTACCGGAATTCCACCCATAGAAGCAGCGACTACTGCACGAAAGCAAGGTAAGCGCCCGCCGAAGCGCTTCGGCGAATTACAAATTCCGCTTCGGAATAGCGTTATTTGGGAAGTTATCAAAAATATGCAAAGAATGAAAAAATATATTTTTTCTACTTCCATGTTTAAAATGCCGTTTATCGCATATGTTTCCGTGACGCTAAGTGACCTTTTAAACACACCTCGACAAGCTGTGACTTTGTGCGTTTTAGTCACGGGCTGAAGTTAGCTCTAGGTTTTTAATCGCAAAAATCAATTGAAAATCAACTGAAAATCAAGTTAGTCGTCACTTGTCATCAATCTGTCAAAATAATTAATATGGCTTAAGATAATAAAATAATTTCCTAATTTTAGTATTTTTGTGATGGTCGTAGAAAAAGTATAGTATGCAATTCGCTTTAGAAACTTTTCTAGATACTCGTTTTAATAAACACTCGCTCCGCTCGAGCCTAATAAAACTCGTGACTAAAATGCCGTTTCTAAAACTTGTTGCATAATATACTATTTTCTACTTCCATCTTTAAAATGCCATTTATCGCATATGTTTCCATGACGCTAAGTGATCTTTTAAATACACCTCGACAAGTATTTTTGTGATGGTCGTATGAAAAGTATAGTATGCAATTCGTTTTATAAACTTCTCTAGACACTCGTTTTAATAAACATTTGCTCCGCTACGCTCCGCTCGTGCCTAATAAAACTCGTGACTAAAATGCCGTTTATAAAACTTGTTGCATAATATACTATTTTAACTAGAGCTAATTGATAGTTAAAATCACGTAAATGCCCGAAAACGCGTTGTTGATATTAAAAAGTATCGTCTTTTTCTGAATTTTTAAAATAGTTGAAAATTTTAGCAAATCCTAATAAAGTAATTTAAATAGTCTATCGAACTGATAAAAGTTTATAACGATCGGCGTTTGCGTTTTTGAATAAATAATTAATCAATTTCAAATTTTTCAAAAATTCCTGGAAGGCGTCAGAGTAAAATTTGGGAGATAAATAAAAAACAAATTTGTAGTTCAATGCAAGCTCTATCGGCTTAGAAAGTTTAAAAAACATCGTGCGGGCAGTTTTTGAGAATTTTTTTTTTGAAAATTTTCAAACTTTTGAAGCAACGCCATTGCGATATTTTACGGATTTTAAAAATTAATTTTTCACGCTACCGGCAGTGTAAGTAGGCCTTACATCCATAGCTACAGGGATCGTAAGTGGCTGATAACATTCGTGTACTAGTTACCCTTGACGACGGAACTTAATAGTGTCACTTACGTTCCTAGGAAAATAATGTTGATTTTAACTGTTCGTTGATATGGTAACAAACACAGACAACTTAGAATAATGGAGCTTTTAAAAAATAATTCCGATGATAGCTGTCAAAACGAACTTTTAAAAATATGGTTAAATTTCTACCTGTAGGCCTACTTACATTGTCGGTAGCGTGAAAAATTTAATAAGTAACACGGAATATATCGACTAATAACATCCTCGGCAGGCGACAAGCTTCGGCTCCGCCTCAGCTCGTATTCGCCTACCTCGGATGTTATTACGTCCTTACATTCCTTGATACTTAAATAACTATTATTTCATCCTATACTACCTAGGAAGGGCTCTCAAACAAGTGGTAGCTGATCCCGATCAGACAACTACTTTTTGTGTAAAGGACGTTAAAGTCGAGATTTTCAAAAAGCTGTAGCGGCCGCCATTTTGAAGTTACAGAGTTCGTCAAAAAAGTTTTCGATTTGCCTTAAGTTCTTCTCTCAGATTCCAAATTTTCAAAATTTTGTCTTGGAAAAAAACGCTACAAAAAAAATGTCTAACTTCCGTTTCCGGTTTTGCATTTTTTTTTAAATTAGAACTCCAATTTTTGATATACCTCTTGATTTAAAATTTCATCAAAGTCGGTCCAGTACTTTCGCCTGTAGCGGCGTTACCCACCACTCACCCACAGACAGACATCTTTTAAAAACCCCTTTTTTGGGTTCCTTGAGACCCAAAACGTATATTTCCGTTAGAAATCTAGATTTCGAAAATTTTCATGAAATCAATACTTCCCTACACCGATATGGGAAAGTAAAAAATCGATTATCCAGTTTTTATTTTTTTTATTTCCACAATAAATTTTGATAGCATGTTACAGTTAATATTTTCTCAAAAATTGTAGTATATTGTTTCCCCACGGCTGTTATATTATTTAAAGTTTATGTCGATGTGCTAACTCGTTTTTTAGTAATAAAACATAAAAAAAAAATTTTCAAAAAAACATAGACGCCGATTTCATTTTTTTTTTAAATTTCATCGAACAGTTTTTGATATACCCCTACACTCCAAAGCCAATATAAATCGGACCATTTGCTTAGAAGCTACAAAGCTCGCTCTCGCTCAGTCATCAACCTCCACAGACGGACATTTTTAAAAATTCTTTTTTTAGGTTCCTGGAGGTAAAAAACGTGTATTTCCGTCTAAATCTCGAATTCGAACATTTTCACATTTTCAATACTTTCCTATCAATACTGAAAGTATAGGAAAGCAAAACTCAATTTTGAACCATAATCGTTCATTGCTTATAACACGTATACCTACACATTCTTTATAACTAATAATAATAAGCTAATAAGTCCTTGCACGAATTTAAAACTTAGGTAATCGAACACCTGCACAGGTTGTGCTCATTGAAGCACCCCACTTTTTCCTTATCAAAGAGATGCGATTGGTGAATCCCGAGTCGATGCTATTTTTGTTCCGAGTACGGAAGTTGTGCGTAATTCCTTTCCCTCTCGTTATTTGTAACCTTGACCCAGGTGCAAAACAAACTCGTGATTTTCGGTAGTGCTCCACTTTTATAAACGTTAAAAAGGTAAATTAATTACAAACAAAATTCCATTAGTTCAGTTCCATTGTTTAATATGTGTTTTGACTATTGGATTTATACTTCCTGCAGACATTTTAGTGTTTGTTAAATGGACCCCGAATGGAGGAAACGCGAACAAATTTTATGGCAACAAGACGAAGGTAGGACTTTACACAATAAGCATGGCTCGTTTCTTAAACCTAATTTTAACTACTTTTATGGAGTAAAATACAAAATAAATTTGTTCTATGCCGATTTTTTTTAATATTAACAATTTGTTGTTGAAACAATTTAGGATAATATCCTGTGCTTCCACAAGCATTTTGCAAAGGTAAAATTATCCCCCCCCCCCCCCCCCCCAAGTAACAAAAAGTATATTTTCTACCTAAAAAGGTAATAAACCTTACATTTCAGTTAAATGTAGGTAACAGTAAAATGCTTAATATCATGGCGGTACTTATTTGTTGTTGCTTTCTATATTAAGTATTTTTTGTAAAATACACCAATTTTAAAAATCCTAATTCTTCAAAAACTCCACACACGTAATTATGGAGCGCCAAGTGTAAAGTGAAAATTTGCTGTGCATTTCACGGTATTTAAGGCAATTTGTCCCAATGTTTATTATATATACATTTAGCTAAATGCCTATTATTTTAATAAATCATTCTAGATTTAAATAAATTCTTAAACATTTGATTTAAATATTCCAATATTTAGTAAAGCATTAGAGATTTAAATAAATCCTAAAACATTTATTTTAAATTTTCAAATATTTAGTAAACCTTTATGTATTTAGCCAAATCTGCACATATTTGTTTTAAATCTTTCAATATTTAATAAATATTCGCAGATTTAAATAAAACTTTACCGATATAAATAAATCTTTACCGATTTAAATAAATGTTTCAACATTAAATTCTAAGCTGTCACATTTAATGTTAACCTGTCATATTTATTTGACCTTGGTGAGCCCAGCCAACTTAGGACACCAAGACCGGTAGTAAAGCGCAAAGCAGGGTCATGGTGGGAGCGTTCAACGCTTAAACAAAACAGACTAAAAATTACATTCTCAAGAGAATGTTGAGGAAATTTTATTGTATGAATAATAAATTATGCAGTGTTTATGTTGTTAAATATGTTGTTATTAATGAATGAACTAACATTAATTGTACAAATTCTTGAAATGCGGAAAACGTGTTCATAATTGTTGAATGTTACCACCAGTTTAAACGGTCTTGGTCGTCTATGTAGGCTGGGTCTACCAAGGTCAAATAAATATGACAACTTAACATTAAATATGACAGCTTAAAATTAAATGTTGAAATATTTATTTAAATCTGTAAGGATTTATTTACATCGGTAAAGATTTATTTAAATCTGCTAATATTTATTAAATATTAAAAGATTTAAAACAAATATGTGCAGATTTACCTAAATACATAAAGATTTACTAAATAGTTGAAAATTTAAAGTAAATGTTTTAAGATTTATTAAAATCTCTAATGCTTTATTAAATATTGGAATATTTAAATCAAATGTTTAAGGATTTATTTAAATCTACAACGATTCATTAAAATAAAAAGCATTTAGCTAAATGTGTGTATATATAATAAATATTGGAACAAATTGCCTTAAATACCGTGAAATGCACAGCAAATTTTCACTTTACACTTGGCCCCCCATACGTAATAGGTAGTACATAAAATAGGTACCATACTTACAACAGTGGCGGTCATATTAATTGGTTTTTTTTTTGGTGGGTGGGGGGCTATCGGACAACGAGTCAAATTTCAAATACTTCGTGAAAATACAGCGCACACAATTTTTTTTATGATTAAAAGCGGTGTGGCATTTTGCAAACTAGTTTGAACAACACTATTTAAATTTAAACATTGTTTTCATTTGCTAGCAGACAATTCAAAGAAAAAGTAGATAAAATACAACAGGTTCCAGCTCGACAAAGTTGAAGTTTAGACCTTCATAGATCTAACAATCTTGCATACGTGCCAAATCATGTGGGGTGCAAATGCACCCCAATTATAAACAACATTGTTAATAGTGTTGATAATTGCATAAACGGTCAGCATTTTTGTTTATGTGTTGTGTACAAATTATTTTATTACAAAAGCAGAAAAAATTGACACTAAAATGCATATTTACTGAATAAACGCCGTAGTTTACGAATACTAAGTTTTTGTCGTATTACTTTTCCTATTTTTTGCTATTGCAAGGTAGCACACTAACCCTGTGAGCTTGGAGAAGGTTGTTGTGCTGGGGTTTAAGCGCACCTTACGTCAAAAGAAATTATAAAAAAAAACTTGAAAAAATTTGAAACAATGTAGTAAATGTAAGACTACGATAGAATACCTTAAAAACAATAGATTAAATTCCTAGCATAATAGAACCAATAACTAACAACCTGCATAACAATAACACGCATGGGGTGCAGTTGCACCCCAGTTAGACCTACGAAGGTTAATGCATTATAAATAAAACGGCGAATAACTTCAACAAGTATTTATTTTAGCCTTATACGTGTTTACACGTCATTATCAAAGTCAAATTATAAGTAAAATGGTGGTGTTTTGTACGAACAATAAAACTTGCTGATTTGATATTGGTTATTTACATCTGCAGATGACTTCATTTCTATTCCAAAACTTCTAATAATGGCGAATTTAAAAGATCACTTTGCTCATTCAGTCAAAGGTACAGTATATCTAATTCACGTTTACTATCATAAAAGTATATAAGGTTAAAACAAATACCTATTAACGTTAATAACTATTTTATAACTAAAATATTATTAATAAAAGTTTAAAAACTGACAAACTCTCGATAAACAGAAACACAACAAATCAAACTAAAAATAATATTCCAGAAAACATGTTGCGGCACGCGCACATTTAGTACTAGCCGGGACCGCTCGGGAGGGGGGCATGGCCCCTATAGAACCCCCCCCCCCTATGACCGCCATGAACTTACACTGCTACTTACCAATTCCATTAGAAAAAAAATATTACTTTTTAATTACTTACAATGAATTCACTCACACATGACCTTTGATTTCAGTATAGAAAACTTCCGATTTCGAAATTTTAACAAAAAACGCTTTGGCGCAATAAAAACTGTTTTTAAGGTATTGCATACTACCCCGACAACCGGGGCCGGGCCATAGCTTTCAAATAAAGAAAGCAATATGAAACAAATTGGAAGATACCCTTCAGTCTCAAATAAATATTGTAGCAAAACTCGTGGGTTCGCCTCCCGCTTTTTTTGATAACTTCATACCCGGCGCACGCGTCTCGGGAATGAACGCTACTCCCGAAAAAATGGTTCGTAAAAAAAAAGTTAAAAGCCCTGGAAAACAATTTTAGGAAAGCACAACCCCCTTAAAAATCGCCTAAAATCCCCTGCATAAATTCCTTTAAAAAGCGGGAAATGGATTAGTTGAACTAAAAGCGGGAAATGGATTAGTTGAACTAAGTCACGTTCAGCGGTCTATTTTCGGAAGGGACCAAGATGTAATGTAAGCCAGACCACAGTTTTGTGTTTGTTGTCGCAATGTGGTGTCAGCGCATTTTGCTGCGGTAAGACAAACAAATATTCTACATTAAAGGAGCATATTTCTATGAAATATTATAGCGGTCCACTATACAAAAGAAAACGGTTTTTATATCAGGGCCGCGTAAATATGTGGGTTGTAGTAGTAGGGGCCCACACCACTAAAGGTTGCTACAGGTGGAAAGGTAAATAGACTTAAGTAATAGTCATTGTGGTAAATTGAATTTTTAGTAATACTCTTGTTTTCTAATGTACGCTTCTGTATTCGTTTTATTTACGCAAATTTAATAAACATTGTAAAACTTGACGATTTAATCAGTTTTAATTATTTGTAAAAATGTATAATTAATATAAAAGCCACTTTAATCTATCAATGAAATGGTAATAGAATAGAACAATGTAAAGATAACTAAACTTTGTTAACCAGATATAAAAAATTACTACTTATCTTCTTTATTTACTCTTGTAACATATTTACATAGATACAAAAGATAGTAGGAGTAATTTGCCTGAACTTAAAATTTAAAAACAAATATAATAAATTTACCTCCTCTGGTCTTTTCAAACTTTTTTTATATTTTCAAAAATCACAAACTGCTAGTCCCAACCGTGACTACATAAGAGCAGAACACTCCTGATATGATCAGCTGCATTAGGTTCCGAGTCATACCACCTGTAATTTGTAATTTGTTGTCGAAATGACGAGCGGGTATGAAAAGATACTAATACAAGTTTTGTAGCTACCATATATAAATAATGTATTTACTGAAGTAGCGATCAAATACATACCGAGAATACGAGAATGATGGTAATGTAGAAAACGGGCGAAACACGACGCTAGTACTTTCTCTTATTTATGTTTTATATATTCTTGCGCCAATAAATGACTGAACATTGTTTTAACAAAACCTAACTTAACTAACAAACAAAAGTAACGCTCCAGCGCAGATTTGATGTTGCGATAGCCGTACCAGCGCTCCTCAACACTACGTTACTGCGACCGCTGACAAATTCTAAAATATGAAAAGTAAACATAGTAAGCGGCGATAACCAATCCGCACGGAAGCAAGATAACCGCCCTACGGCTAAGCTGTAATTACATATAGGGCTTCGAAATTCAGATCAAAAATCGTTATAGTTTATTTGAAGAGTTCCCAAAAATATGCATAGAGTGAAATATATATTTATATAGAGCTAATTGATAGGCGTGGTTAATATCACGTAACTTCCGGAAAACGCGTTGTTTATATTAAAAAATTATCTAATTTTCTTTAAATTTTTCTAACGAGTTAAAATTCTTCTTTACTACTTCAAATAATCCATTGAATTATTTAAAGTTTATTACAATTTGCGTTTTTGAATAATTTACTAAAAAAATTTACATTTTTCGAACATTTCTGCAGGGGCGTCAGGGTTAAATTTGGGAGATAAGTAAAAAACAAATTTGTAGTGCAGTGCAAGCTCTATCGATTCACAAAGTTTCAAAAAGATAGTGTAGACAGTTTTTGAGAAATAATTTTTAGAATTTCAGAAATTTTGAGAATGTGCCGTTTTTACTATTTTCATATTTCCAAAAGTATTTTTACATCACATCATAATACTCAGCAAGGGCTATTAAATGATATGACAACTTTTAGTGGTTGATCGGACATTAAAGTCAAAATTTAAAATTCGTAGCGGGCCTTCGTTTTAAAGATACATCATTCCAGAAAAAAAGATTCCGTTTAGATACAATAGAACGTTATGTTTTCGAAATTTAAATCTAATTTAACAAAAAAATCGATACCAATAAAACATGTCTAATTTCCGGTTCCGGTTAAAAAACCTTACAAAGAACTACCTGCAACTAGAGTTTCTGTGTACCAAATTTGATAAAAATTGGTCCAGGGGTTTCGGAAATATAGGGGAACGAACGCAGCCACAGACAAATATGTTTAGAAACCACTTGTTTTTTTTCTATACTTCAGTAAAAGTATGGGAAATTAAAATGGGCGAAGCACTTCGCTTGGCCATGCCCATACTTTAAAAATTGTTACTTATCAAAGAAGTTAGCAAGTTGGAACACCAATTAAAATTGCAGCTCATGCCTAGCTCTACGAGTCTACAAAATTTAAAACAAGACTAGTAGAACCCGTAGGCTATGCCCCCCTTTTTAATTTTTTTATTTTGTTTTAATAATAAGCAAATGAAGTGGGTGGCAGGTCGCGATGAATCAAAGTCCTAGTCTATATCAATATCTGTATCTCCTTCCCCGTCACAAGTTTTAGTGACCGCGCATTCAGTAACATGCCTTACATCTCGTGTGGAATACCAAGCGTATTTATTTGTTTATTTTATTAAATTATGAGCGAAGATAGTTCTCGTGGCGTTTGCACGAAAGCTTTTTAATAATAAGATTGCTTAAAAACCCAGCCCTAGTAATGAATGCTGTTTCAAATAAAATTGTAATAATGTTCTGTGTGCAATGCTTTTAATGTATGAATTGTCTGTTATTGAAAGCAGTTATAAAAAATTTACTGTGCCAGATTCTCATGTTAATGCGACAAATACACCGAACGGAAGATGCTTAGTGTTTATATTACTAAAACCGCCAGAATGAAAGTAAGCTATAAATAACAAAATTATACCAACAGTAGTGACAGCAACATAAACATTGGCCGAAAACAATCAAATGTAGATGTAGCGACCCATCGTCATGTTATCGTGATAATTGTGTCGATATGCACAATCCCGTCGTAGTGTTGTGGTGGGACAGTTAGGGATTTAGTATATAGAAGATATGTATGGCCAATTTTTGATATAGTACCATATTAGCATTGTGTCCCCCTAGAGCTATTACTATACCAAAGTTGATTCCCATCTGACAACTGGTTGTTTAATAATAAGGTGTTAAAAACCAAAATTCCCAAAAAATTATAACTCGTGCAAAAACGCTCTTTTATCAAATTCCGTTTTCAGATTTAAAACATCGGTTTCCGACAAAATTCTTACCAAAAAAAACTTCAGTTTCGGATTTTTTCAAAGCTTATTTTGTCGATATTTTTGATATACCTCCACATTCCGTTATCGGCCTATCCATTCTAGAGTTACGGAGTGCGCGCACACACACCCATGCACTCACCCTCCCATAGACAGACATGGTTCCTGGATGTCCAAAACATGTATTTCTATCAAAATCTCGAATTCGAAAATTTTCATTAAATCAATACTGCCTTATACAGCAAGTATAGGAAATCAAAATGAAATATTTTAAAAAGAGCATAATCACCATAATTGTCGCAGATACCGATTCACCTACAATGTAGGTAGTATATTCTAGTACCGATCAACAATGTAGGTCCTACATTGTTGATCGATACTAGAATATACTGACATCCACTTATTTCTGCCGTCATATCGGGGAAATCAATCTAAAATGTTATCTCAGAATCATTTTTACTTTCTCATACTTCAACTGAAGTATTTTCACGGAAATATGCGTTTTGGGGTCCAAGGAACCCAAAAAAGTGGTTTAAAAAAATGTCCGTCTGTGGGTGCCTTCGTTTCCCTATATCTCCGCAACGAACCCCTGGACCGATTTTTATAAGATTTGGTGTGTGGAAGTCTTTTAGTTGCAGGCACTTCTTTGTAAAGTCGTTAATCAGATCCGAAACCGGAAACGGAAATTGGGCCTGTTTTTCGGTATAGATTTTTTTATAAACACTGTTTTGAAATTTTGAATACATAGCGTTGTAGTGCATCTAAAGATAAATCAAACGTTTTTTTCCAAATGCTGTATCTTTAAAATGAAGCCCGCTACGAATTTTTGAAATTATAACTTTAATGCCCGATTACTCAAAAACAAAATATCCAATCAATACAAATTATCCTATTATTTAATAGCCCATGATAAGCATAAGCCAGTGATGCAAAAACATTTTAGAAAATATGAAAATTGTGAATATACTAGCGGTTCAAAGTTTTGGACATTTTCAAAACAAATTTTCTCAAACTGCACACAACATTTAGGAGCCGATAGAGCTCGCAATGAACTACAAAATTTGTTCTTCGCTAATTTCCCAATATTCACTCTGACGCCCTCTAGGAAAATTTTGAAATTGATTAATTTTGTATTCCTAAACTCAAACGCCGATCGTTATAAACTTTTATGAGTTTGATAGACTATTTGACGTACTTTTCAACTATTCTAAAAATTAACGAAAAAAACGACACTTTTTAATATCAACAATGTGTTTTCCGGCAGTTACGTAATTTTAACTACGCCTATCAATTAGCTCTAATAAATATAAATATTTTTCATTCTTTGCAAATTTTTGATAACTGTATAAATAAAGCTGTTATAACTATTTTCGTGAGCGCATTAAATATCTTATTGCCTTTCACGTCGCATCGTAGGAGCGCGCACAGCCCGTAAGTAACCAACGCCTTGAGTCTGCAGCGGGCTTGTACCGGCTAGATTAGATGTAAATTTCCATCACTTCTTGACGCGAGAATATTTAAAACGTAAAAAGTATGAGAAAGTACCAGCGACCTGTTTCGCCCATTTTTTACGATTATCACACATTCTTACTCTAGAAAATGTACAAAAGTATAACATGTATATGCAAATGAATATTGTTTCCAAAATTATATTTAAAGCCAAATTAGAAAATATACACCCATTAACAATCACACCATTTTATGATTATTCTGTACTAAAAATCTAACCAAATTTGACCAAGACGAAGCACACTTTTGAAATAAAATGGTGCTAAAAAACTCATTTGCCCTCATATCGACTAAAAGCACCCACATAATTTGGTAAAATCAATAATCGATTGCATTATTGATAAGATTCAACAGCACCAAGTAATTTTCCAGTCGTACGCATTCTAACATTAGTACATACCTCTAACACTACTGATTTTGCACTATAAATTGTTGAGTCAACAGCATTTGCAGTTCTAAGTTATCAGGAACCCGTTTCCAGTCTAGATAACAATTCTTGTGGCACTTCTATTTAAATTTATTGTCACATGCGTATCACGTAAAACTATTATCATTTGCCTGCCATTATTATTCGCTTTAAGGAATAATAATTTTAAGCTAAAACATAAACGGAATTCAGTCGCAAACTAACTAAAATCTATCATTAATTGATTTATTTATGTGTGTTGTGATACACGTGATTATATCTGAATTGTGAAGTAATCTTGAATTAATTTTGTTAAATCATGGACTTCATCATTGCACGCTTTGACACAATGATAAAAAAATTCTGAAGATAAAATCAACAGGATAAGCAAGGAATGTGGATTAGCGAAATATTCTGGCATAAAACTATGTGCGAAATTAAAAATCATAAAAATTCCAGTTTTTGTTCAAAATTTTAAAATTATAGTTTCTTGCATTTTTACTTTCCCATACTTTTACTAAGTAAGGAAAGTTATGATACCATGCAAATTTTCGAATTTCAAAAAATCATTCCTCAAAAACTGCTCACACCATTTCTTTAAAACTTTATGAGCCGATAGAGCTTGCAATGAACTACAAAATTTGTGCTTTACTAATTTTCCAAATTTCACGCTGACGCCCTCTAGGAATTTTTAAAAATTTTGAAATTGATTAATTTAACGCCGATTGTTATAAACTTTTATCAGTTCGATAGACTATTTGAAGTACTTTATTAGGATCAGCAAAAATTTTCAACTAATTTAATACTGAAGATAAAAAACGATACTTTTTAATATCAACAAAGTGTTTCCCGGCAGCTACGTGATTTTAAGTAGTAAATGTCTGTGCGGGAGTCTTCTCATAATCTCATATTGTGTATTAACTGTTCGGACTAGAACACTATGGTGTAAAACGTTTGAAAATATAAAATAACTTTTGATGTATAGGAAAGTTCAGACAGAGTACATGGCATGTTTTTGTGACTTAACTTAGTTTCATATACAGGGTGTTTAGAAATTCCTGCACCCGAGCAAGGAAGATGACTAAGATGCAGCTGTTCCTGAATAACTGTTGATTGCCCTGAGCTAGGCACTTCAAATTTGGTATGCAGTCATCCTTAATAAGTTGCCACATACTGTCTAATTTTTATCATAATCAGTTTCATGGAAGAGGTTATTTCAAGGTCACGTGGCTATTCCACGTTCTTTGGTCACGTGGCCAGACGAAACCAATTATTATAAAAATTACACAGTACGTAGGAACCTACTAAGCATGACTGCGTATCAAATTTGAAGAAACTAGCTCAAAGCGTTCAACAGTTATTCAAGACAAGCTGCATCTCTTCAAGGAAGCATGTTCATAGGATCTTCATGTGTAATTGTTAAACGTACGATATGCCCCTTTGCTAGGGGACAGGAATTCCCGAACACCCTGTATAATGCAAACTTATAACTACATATACAATCTTGATGATAAGGAAAAATGGCAGGAAACTCGATAAGAACTCCACACTGTTTCATGCTGGTACCATTTCAAAGTTGAAAAGGTTTTGCAATTCATAGAATATTGATAAAGTAATGGTGAATATATTGTTTCGATTAATTAATCCTACACATTTTTAATTCAGCATTATAGGCTCATATTTAATTTCAGGAATGCTATTTTTATTTATAGGCCAGTGCGGTAATAAAAAAATTTAATTTAATTTCTGTACATGCATTGCATTTATTTCATGTACGTAACTAATTTACTGACATGCTGTAAATAAATCCCTCAACATAAGTAACTCATTTCGTAACTATTATTTTTTGTATAAAATCGTTGTTTGTTTCAATTATCTGCACGATTGTCTACAATCGACTATCACTTTGTCAGTGAACGCAGGAAAATTTCATTTTATGCGTTAACGAATGGCGCAACTATGAAAGTTGTATAGATCTTTTTTTAAGTTCACGCTGATTATGAATTACGATTTTAAGAAGTTATTCAACAAAATTGACGATGGTTTAGACCAGGTACCAGGTACCATTGCCTGTCACGGCAGGTATGCGGTACATAATATCAAATGAAAGGTAACAGTATAAGGAACAATAACACAGATACAGGGTGGTTTAAAATTTCGGGAGGTGATTCGTTATAGTTCATTATAAGAGAAAAGTCTCGATTAACATCTAACCGAAAATGACTTTCATGGCAACTCGATTTTTCACAAAAATTTAATTATTTCGAAAGCAACGATTTAGCGACATGCGACAAGACTACTTTTTTATTAAATAAATATTTAACTATTAAAAATTAATAGTTTATTAATAAAATAAAACACTTGGTAATTGTTTCACAATTTGTTGGTTTTTATTTACTCGACTCGAGTTTCAACCATCACGGTTATCGTCAGGAGTTTACAAATAAAACTAAAACTAAAAACCTAAAGATGTACAATACTACCCATTCTGTCTTCGCTGCCCCGAGTTTAAGTGTTAACACGTGTTTTTATGCTTTGTATACTGTAGGTCCAGGAGGGGTGAATTACCTAAATCGGTGTGGTCGTTTACTATATTTTTATTATTATTTATTGTCTTTTTTATTTCTAAATTTTCCAATTTATTTAAACGTTTGCCCTTGTTTTCTACGTGTAAAATTTTTGTATCTGTGTGTTTGAAATAATTATTGTTTGTAATACAATGTTGGGAAATGCCGGTTGATTTATGATTATATTTAATTGATGTAATGTGTTCTTTAATTCTTGTATTAAAACTGCGGCCAGTTTGTCCTATATATATTGCATCACAATTAGAACAGCCTATTTGATAGATACCATTTTTTGAAAATTTATCTATTGTGTCTTTATTGTTTACCAGATGTTTATGGAGTTTGTTAGGATTGTGCATAGCTACGTTAATATTTAATTTTTTGAGCCTGTTAGAAACTTTATAGATAACTTTACCTATATAATTGATTTTTGACCATATTGCTTTTTCAATTGTTGTCTTTTGTCCGTTGTACAAAAGATGTTTTACATTTTCCTTTTGTTTGTTCTTTAAAATGTTATCTACAAATTGCTTCGTGTATCCGTTTTTTAGGGCTATAAATTTAATTGTCCTAAGTTCTTTATTGAAATTTTCGGTAGACAGTGGGATATGAATGGCTCTGTGTATCATACTATTGAAAGCTGCTTTTTTAATTTTGATTGGTTGTTTAGAATTTGAATGTATGACCATGTCTGTACTTGTGAGTTTTGTGAAAATTTTGTACTCTAAATTGTTCCCTACTCTTTTTGTGCT
The DNA here is from genome assembly GCA_958336395.1 of Ctenicera cuprea. NCBI lineage: Eukaryota > Metazoa > Arthropoda > Insecta > Coleoptera > Elateridae > Ctenicera > Ctenicera cuprea. The sequence continues at coordinate 21,475,276 of OY284493.1, forward strand.
TAGATCTAAAAAGTTTAGGGTATTGTTCTTTTCGGTTTCTATTGTGAATTTAATATTATTATGAATTCTATTAATGTTATCTAAAAATTGTTGTATTTGTCTGTCTGTACCTAACCACAAGCAAAAAATATCATCTACATATCTAATCCAGATTTTGACATTGTTACTAAAATTGTTGTTTGAATTGAAAACTTTTTCTTCAAAATTAGCCATAAAAATTTCTGCTACTTTTTTTATGTATTTTAACACACAGTATGCGATTTTAATGTCATAAGTTAATAATCTTGAGTATACACAAAATACCTTCAGAGATACATCGACGAGAACCCCCCGCATCTATGTCCCTGGTTCACATTCTTATAGTTTCCGTCTTTCAATTCATAAACTGTTTCGCTAATTAAAAAAGAACAACTGAATGTCGTGTTAAATAGCATACAATTATGATGTATAATTAATACTTGCTATTTGCTAATTATCAACACAGCGTTTATTAGAAGTAGCGGTCTGTGGGAAACGTTTACAACAATACGCTTTTCAACACTTCGAAAACACAACTAGCGTGTAATATAATTGTTGTTTAAGATCCTTATGGTTGCCATCTTAATTAGAGCGGATTACCGAAAAGTAGGGTTATAAAGTTTTAGAATTTATATAATAGTAGTTATTTTTCAGTGCGGGGGTTGGGGGGGTGTAAATAGTGCGGGAAAAATGTATATCAAATACGCTCAAACTAGGCTATTGCTAAGCAGTGAAAGCAAACGATAACACTCAAGACGTTAATAAAATTTAAATATGCAACAATATGAATTTTTTTAAGGTAACATTCGATTTCAATGTTAATACTGGGGATGTAAGTAATCGTTCATTAAAAAAAACTTTACTATAGCATTGAAATACATATAAAAATAAAATAACCACGTAATACATGATTATATCCCTAACTGTCTCACCATAACACGACGGCGGGCTTTCACATCTCAACGCAGTTGAATCACGGCCGTGTTTTGATAATACATTTTGTTTATCGGCCGTGTTTAGGTAATACATCCGTTGTTGGTAAGACGAAATAGGTGCGGCTGGTTTAAAAATATAATTCTATTCAGACACGTTCATAAAAGAATATTTTTTTTGTATTAGCGTAACATAATCTACTGGTAGGTCTCATAACGCAAACAAACTCGAGGCATGCCAAGCACAGAAACCGGCGCTTACATAAGCTGCCCCCAACGCAGCGACGGGTCGGCTAACAGCTTCCATGGAGTCGTTCTTACACATTGCTTCAGTTTACACTATTAATACATAGACGCTATAACATAGACGCAATCATTATTGTTGGAATTTACGTTTTCATACACCCCGTAGCAATTACTAGCAAATAAGGCTAAATTATTACGGATGGTGTTACTGTTCATAAACACCTGCTGGTGGATCACTGGACAATTAACAAGAAAGAGCTTGCCCTGAAAAAGATACGTGGTTTTTACTTACTGATCGATTGCTATGAATAAAGACGAATTTCATTTTGGAATTACATGCAAATGTCAAACAAGATTTTTTTCTGCCTATTTACTAGTTACAAAAACATTTTATAAATATCAAATAAGGCACTTCCTTGGAAATGAGGAAAAGTGATCAGTTTAACTAACTTTCCGGGAGCGGTTACCAATTCCAACACCGACTCAGCAGTACTTATTAGGATCGTAATTTCCAATTATATATTTATTGCTTTTTGTAGCATATCTTACTTATTTTTGTTATAATCATAGAAATTCAAACACTGCATGTATAAAGTTAATGTAGTCTCCGAAGTTCCGTTTTAACGGCAGTTCATGTCTATCCGATTCCGTGCGCGACTCTGCGTGACCCGCACACCATACATTGATAAAATATGAGAGCTTAAGTAAGGGACAAATTTTTAAATATTAGTTTTTACTCGGATGGATGATCAATATAGCGGTATGTATTTTTGCAGCTGGCCGTTCTTTGGAGGGCACGTTATACCGTCGGTCCCGGTTGTCATAATAATAACTACCTTCTCAATCGTAAACCTTTTAATGGAACTTCTTTCCTTTTCAACGAGGAAGGTCAGCCTCCTGCCCGACGTACGTGCAACGAGAGCTCATAGACCATTGCGCGTATTAAGCGGAATTTGGCCTACAATAGAACGTAGAAAATAATTTAAAAAAAAATTTCCACGGCTGTTACGATACTAAATTCCAACGCGATCTGCCTACTCGTTTTTGAGTAAAGAGGCGTTCAAAACTTTCACTTCCTGGCAAAAACATTATACCAAAAACATATGCTTACTCTGAATGTCCGCTTCCGGATTCCTAATTTGTTCAAAACGCTTATTTTCTTAATGAATTGTTGAAATACAAAAGTTTAAAAGCCGACCGTCCGTTCGGTAGATATGATAGAACGTACACGCATACACCCACCCGACCATCCACAGACATTTTTTGAAAACCAAATATTTAAATTCCAGTCACAGATAGTCATTTTTTAGAAACCACGTTTTTGGATTCCCGGATGTCCAAAACATGCATATGCGTCAAAATCTGAATTTCGAACATTTTCTTAAAATTAATACTTCCCTATACTGAAAGTATAATGATCAAAATACGTTATTCTCCTCGTCATTTATTTAGGTATTTGATTAAAATTTTGTATGGCTGTTTTAATATTAATGATTTACATTTTCATTTGTGTTGGTTTAAATCTATTAACCAAGGGCGTAGATGAAAAATGGGCTCGGCGGGAATTAAAACCTCTATCAAAATTCATCATCTAAGTACCCTAACCAAAACATCAACACCACTCCCATAACTGTATTACATAAAATCAACTAATTGTTATTAATATACACACATGTCTAAACAAGAATTGCCGGCAGGGTCAATGGGTTACAGAATGATAGGTACGTTAATGGTAATCGTAATCAGCCTTTACGTCCCACTGCTGGGCACCGGCACTCTTCTCTGCCACGTACTCTCCTTAGCGCTAAGGTGGAGTACGGGGGACCTACAGTTTAACGTCGAATCCGAACGACTAAATTCCAGAGAAGGTTTCAGGCATTAAGACCCCACGGCTGCCTACACCGGATTGGAGAATGTGAGTGGCGGGTTGCGGCATAGATTTTTATTGCTGCGTGGCTTCGGCGGGGAATCGAACCCTAGACCTTCAGCGTTAGAGACTGAGCGCCCAACCTCTGAGCTACCGCCACTCTCGTTAATGGTACTTGTTTCTATTCTCGGTAATTCTAAATAAAGAAAGTGTAAAAGTGTCCAAAAATATTGACTACCCCTTTTTTAAAACATATCATTTGTTTAGAATTTATAAAGAGGTATTGAAATTTTCTAGAAACCGTTTCTACAACATGGAGGAGGAATTATCATAATTCGTAAGGTAACCTTCCCCATTCAACCCCTTAGCTACCCCAACAAAAAAATTTCAAATGGTATAACAGCCACCTTGTGATGCCACATTGAAATGCTTTAAAAAAGTGCTATTCAATAGCAGCAAACATTTTTTTTAACTGATTCGTTTTGGAATAATTAACTTTTAAAAACAAAGAAAACTGACTTCAAATAACACAAAAGTGACATAAGTTAACTAAAAAGCAAAAAATAAATGTTTTTTATACAACAGTTTAATACTTATTTGTTGTTCCGTTTAATGTAATTAAGAAATTGTTGTTTATTATATAATTATTAATTGTTTTATAATTTTTAAGTCGGTGCCAAGTAAAACAAAAATTATATACCTTGCTGCAATAACAAATTAGATTCGAATTTTTCATTATTAATAACTGGTAAATAATGAACAAATTTATATTTTTTGATAATCCTGTGGCAGTTTTAAAGAGAACGTTTTTATAGCACTATTTAATATAATAGAGAGATTCTATTTAATGGTATTTTATGCATAAAATAGTTGTTTAAATAAATTAATTTAATTTTAAAAACTTTGGTGTATTTGAATATACGTTTTTCGGGCCGTAATAAATGACAACTCTATCAATATCAATTTCGCCTATAATACAACCACTCAAAGTAAAAATGAGCGAAACACTTCGCCTGGACTTTCCTATACTTATAAATTAACATTGTTTTATATTTTCCAACACTTTTGATGTACACCTGTCTAGACCCGGCTAGTAAAAGTAAACAGCGTTTATAAAAACTTCAAGCCTGAAGAGCGTAACTTAAACCTACCATTACCACGCTGGCTCCGCCTGCAACTGAGTACATGTAAAACAACCGAACTGAAATGAACCGGAGGCACGAACGAGTAAGGAAGCGTGTTGATGTTTGAAAATGTATTAATAACTCGAGAACTATTATTTTTAGCAAGAAATTACTCTTATTAATTTGTGTTTAGAATTTAGAAACCTTTCTGATTTTAAAGCCAAAATGTCACGTTTCCATTTAAAAAAAAATATTTTTTACCGTGGCCGCCATATAAAAATTGGAAACTCAAGTTTTTTTCTTAAATACAATCGAGAAGAATTTGCCCTACAACTTTGCTCTTGGGTTTGCGAGTCTATCTATTCAAATAAAAAAGTTAGCCTACACTGAACATTAAACGACTAGTACAAGAATACAACTGCTGTAGAAAGTATGTGAAATTCTTCTAAGTACAAAAAGATTATTAAGGGGCAAAAAATTCGATTTTTTGATTTTCTGTAAAAAGATTCTCCTAGAGCAAACAAAACAAGAAACCAAATTTTTAATTTTTTATCGAAAAAAATTGGGGGCAGGGGGAATAGTAGCCCCCCTAAGTATTAAATTATCAAAAAAATATTATGATATTCGGATTTTGCTGTCAATGATGAGCTATATTGCTTTAACAGAAATATTTTATTGCTCCCCGTTAAATAAATAAAAGGGTACCAATTTTCAATTTTCAAAAATTCATAGAGGGCGTCACAGTGAAATTATAACAATGACCAAAAAACTAAATTGTAGCAGATGCCTATCTCTATCAGCTTAAAAAGTTTAAACAAAAACGTGTGGGCAGTTTTTGAGATTTTTTTTTTGAAAATTTCAAAAATTTTGGAGTGGTGCCATTGAGATCGTTTTTCGATTTTCAAAATTAATGATATTTCATGGTATAGTACCCTTAAGGGCTACCAAACAAGATGTAGTTGATCCCAATCAAACAACTGGTTTTTGAGTAAATGGGCGCTAATGTCGAAATATTCAAAAATTCGTAGCGGCCGCCATGTTGAAGCTAGAGAGTTCGGTAAAAAAACGTTTGATTTGTTCTATAATTTCCACTATTCCAATTTCCAAAATTCAGTTTCTGAAAAAAATGCTACCAAAAAAACATGTCTAACTTCCGCTTCCGGTTTCGGATTCTTTTTAAAAGCTTATTTTGTCGATGAATTTTTGATATACCTCCTCATTCCAAAGCACATCGAAATCGGTCCAGTCGTTCCGGATATATGAGCGTTACCCACACACCCACAGACAGACATTTTAAAAACCCACTTTTTTAGGATTCTGGAAGCCCAAAACATGTATTTCCGTCAAAATCTCGAAGAAAAAATTGTTAATAATTTTAGTATTTTAGATGAAACCAGTTCTTAAAAACAATGTTTTTGAATACCAATGATGATTTAACAATTTTCAAACAACTGTCATGCCAACAAAACAAAAAACTGTCATTTGTTTTATAATTTGAAATAAACAGGGATTTAAGTTAAAATAGTCATTTTTCGACAATTATAAGGGTTTATATGACTAGTAGTGAAAAAAAAGTATATACGCCTCGGTAGAAAACTCTTATAGCCCTCGGGCCTTACATCCCTCGGCGCTACGCGCCTCGGAATCTAACCAAACCCCTCAGGCTATAATGGTAGACTTTTCGACCTTGGTGTATAATATACTATTATTCATTTTTTAAGTTAATTTTTCCAAAACCTGACTTGCTAGAAGTAATTTATTTTTAAGATTGTAATTACAACTAGAAAACAAAAATAAATTGTATATAGATATAAGTAGGAAAGAAAAAATAAAAAGTTAAAAATTTGTTGGCCAGTGTTATCGGCTTATCACGACTTAAAATATAAGATGCCATAAAAAAGGTAAAAACAAAAACATACCTGCGTAACTTGTCCTTGCAATATTTTAGTGTTTGTCAATAGCGAATGACAAATTCGATTTATTAACAGTTCCGATAACGAGTACAATACTAGACCATTTCAATGATTATCAATAAACGAATAGTTTATAGCACCGATAACAGTACCGCGATAACAGCAGAAAAGTACCGGTACCTTCACGGACTTTGAGTAATTATTCCAAGTTTGTTGTTTTTTTTTGTTTATATCAATGAAAAACGTACAATGAGCTTAATTAAGCTTTTATAACATTGTTTGATCCTTTTAACTTTTCGTATCACGTTTCATATGAACTTTAATTACAGCCCATAATGCATATAGCATCAATGAACACTAATTCATTTTTAAACATATACATTGACTTAGTTTTTTGTCGTTCATGTTTAATTGACGACGCTGATGAACACACAATTACTGTTCATTTAAGTTTTTGTGACCATGCAGTGGAAAAATACATTGTAAACTCGATCTAAACCTGATTAATACACATTCATTTGTTTATATTATTATTTCGTTGTAATTACAGTTGGTCCGAGTTGGTGTTTTATATTAAAATCAACTATTATTCGCAGAAGTTTAGCCTTTAGATTTTTTTTTTCGTTTAGTGGCATATGGCTTTATATATTTTTATGCGTAAGTCAGCTGGGGGAATTGTGTCATAAACAATTATTATTACTTATATTAATTTTTGTTATAAAAGTGTAACAATTTTTTCGGAAATTTTTAAAAATTTTTCCTAATTAGGTACCTACACACGCATTATAATCCCTTAAGGTATGTTCCTAATAATTTTATTTTGATGGTTCGTATAAATCTAACCACAGTAGCCAATAAATTAACGTCGGAAATTTTCTGTTTGATAAATAAAATCACCTTCCTAGTGGAAGAAGCAATGGTGTGTAGTAAAAAATATTTACTTATTTATCAAACACAATGCGTCCCAAGACTAGTCGAACATAGGCGGATAAAATGGGAAAATTGAAAATCTCTTATAAAACCTCCCTGAAATGCTTCTGTCAATTGTAGACGTCATAACGGTGAAGAACGGATAATTTTGTATTTTTGTATATTTCCGGTTTAATTAAGGCTTAAATTAATTAATTGACGATTGCAATAAACAAGTTCGGCCTATAACACCGAAATTACACTTCCCGCATGCGTCTCTTCATAGCGCAGTAAGCAAACGAGCGTTGCACGCTCGCAATACAACCACGGTGACAAAGGTGCGGAGGTTTACATCCCGCTCACCACCAATTTTTATTTACTAGTTTTACTTTTATTTAATACTGTTTTGTACTGTTTTTAGGAAAAAAAAATATTATATTTGACTAAATCAATAATCAGTCATCTTTGCATAATATAGTATTTCACAAATAAAGAGTGAATGAAATGACGATTTAATTAAATATATTATTTTGTGTAATTTCACATTATGTTCTAACAGAAAAGGAATACAAAACAAATTTTAGATCTTATAAAATAAAATTTAAAAAAAAAGCTGGCGGGCAACCGCTACGGGAACTTCCTCGCATCTGTTGAAATTTTTTACAATATTTCGAGTATTTGAGGATTTTATGGGAATTTAGAAAACTCCTAAAATTCTCGAAATAATTCAAACATATTTTCGATCATTTTTTAACAATATTTTTTCTAATTTTCTGTAAAATTTGATTATGAAATTTTTTTTAATTTTATAATTTTTAAAAATTTAATAAAATTTTAAAATTTCATATAATATTACAAAAACTTCAAGTTGCAATGTATTTTAATTTAAAAAAGTTTTTGGTATTTTCTAATTGCGTATATTTTTTCGTTTAAACGAAAAATCGATTTCATAATTTATTGATAGTCGTTTTTTTTGGCGATTATCCAATTAAACTGTTCTGGTAAACGATCAAAAGGAAACCTTCCAGAGATGCTTTCTCAATGGAAATTTGTTCCTATTGCCATTGCCAGTTAACAAGTTCATACCGATTTTGAAGCCGAAATTCGTACATTTTTAAAATATCGAAAAATTCTTGGTGGGGGCACGGGGGGGGTAAGAAGATCGGGCTTGCGCAGATCGGCTATTCAACATGTGTATTACACACGAATCTGAGGTTCTCTTTTCGAGCGCGTCTATTTTGAAATAGAGAACCCCCCCCCCCCCATTTTTTGATGCAGTCGTCCGGTCTTATGATATTTTGTGCTTCCTAGTTGCAAGCAATGTTTATTCATTTAATTCTTAAAATCGAATTTTTCACGTTCTATACACCTTTGGGTGATTTTTGGGCCATTACTAATTAAACTGTTCAGGTAAACGACCAAAAGAAACCCCCTTAGTGATGTTGTCTGAGTAGAAAGTTGTTCCTGTTGTCAATTAACATGCTCATACCGATTTTGAAGCCAAAAATCGTAAATTTTAGAAAAAAAAATCGATAAAGGGGGCAGTGGGGGTTGACGGAGAAACGGCTATTTGAAATGCGGAGAATACGAATCTAACGTTATTTTCCGAGCGCGTCTATGTTGAAGTAAATCATCCCTCCCCCCTTTTTTAGCGAATCAACCTCTATTTCTTGTGGTTTGATTCCAGTGGAATTAGTAATCTTTGAGCCAAAGAAACTTATTGCTGTTGCAGTTTTGTCTCGAGCCGTTATCGTAAGTTTCTGTTATTGTATAAACAAAATAGACCACATTTCAATATCGCCCAAAATTTATATCAACATTGGTCAGTTTTAATAAAGCTAATAATATGTGCGAAAGTTATTAAACTTTCGCACATATTAATTTTTTTTTTCGTTTCTACAACTGTAGAAATCTGGAGCTGGATTTTTGCGTAAGAAGTGCTTTATTTTACTTTATTTGTCCTTTAACAGATTATAGTGTGCTTGTCTTTACCTGAACAGCCAAGGCTATTAAAGATATAAAATATTTAAGTGGTGAAGAAAACAAACATAATCTGAAACACTGGCAATTTGAATGACTTAGTGATTGCCCTATTTTCTGAAGATGAATAGCGTTCAAAGGACTTTATTTATAAAAATGTTAAATTTTTGTTTCAAATTTGTGTTTTTTTTTGTAGTAAACCACTCGTAAAAACCGATTTTCTTCTTTTAGTAACTAAATTGTTGGATTTGAGCAATCCTGGTATACAAAATTTGCGATGGTAATTAATTTTAATGATTATCTGTACATAAAATACTTAATTACTTTAACAATATTTATTTATTTTAACCTTATACGTATTTCGGCATGTTTACATGCCATTGTCAAAGGTTATATGAAAAAGCAAACAGTTAGTGCTGTTATAGCAATAGAACTTGAGGACTTGATCTCGGTAATCGTCTGCAGATGGCTTGATTTCTTATTCCAAAATGTCCAATAGAGATCAATTTGCTCATTCATTAACGGTACAGTTTTTAAATGTTTGTGAATTTCAAAAGCTTCTACTATATCTAATTTACCTTTATCATCACAAAAGTGTAAACATTTTATAGTGTTATTAGATGTCATTGAATGATTTTGTTCTAGTAAGTGTTTGGCGTAATTGGATGTACGTGAGTGGTTGTATTTGTAACAACGTAAGTGTTCTTTATACTTAATATGAAAATTTCTAATTGTCTGGCCTATATAAACCGAATTACAATGCGAACAATTTAATTTGTAAATGCCTGATTTTAGCAAATCGTCTGTTTTTGATTTTGCATTAAACAAAGTGTTTAAGATGTTTCTAGTTGTTTTAAAACTTACTTTATATTTATTTGTTTGCTTTATAATTTTAGCATTTTTTTCTGATTTGTCATCAAAATATGGGTGCATATTTAATTGTATCGAATGAAGTTAGGGCATTCGGATAAATTTTTTGAATGGCTAATTTATAATCTTTTTCTTTGATTAATGTATCAATAAGTTTAGTATTATAACCATTACTATACGCAATTTGTTTTATAATTGAAATTTCTCTATTATAATTAATTTCATCTAACGGGACCGTCAAAGCTTTATGTATCAGCGACCTGTATGCTGCTAATTTATGTGTTTTATGATGACAAGAATCGTGTGGTATTGTAATGTCTGTTTGTGTAGGTTTTCTATAAACTGAGGACTCAAATTAATCACTTGAATTAATTTTTATGTTTAAATCTAAAAAGTTAATGGACTTATTTTGTTCAGTTTCTAATGTAAATTTTATGTTTGGGTAACAATTAAAAATTCATTAATTAAATCAAATGAACTATTAAAACATGCTAAAATGTCATCGACATAACGAAACCAAAATATAACTTTCTCAAATTGATTTGATTCGAATATTTGATCTTCTAGATTTTCCATAAATATGTTAGCTAAAAGAGGTGAAATTGGACTTCCCATGGGTAAACCATATTTTTGGAAAAAATTTTATTATTAAAAGTAAAATAATTTTGATTGGTGCAAAGTTCAAATAATTGAATCAACTCAGTCCGTTTTATTAACTCAACGTTTTTGTTAATAAGAATATTATTTAACAAAAGAATGCACTCTTGAGGAGGCATTTGGGAAAACATATTAGTAACATCAAAACTAACTAGCTTGCTTTGTGGTAGTAAATGTAAGTTAGATAACTTTTTAATTAATTCGGAAGAATTTTTAACTGAATATTTTGGTTTATAATCAAAACTTGTAATTATGTTATTTAATATTTTTGCCAACCTGTGGTTGGGTGCATTTATGTATGATACCACTGGTCTAATGGGATGTTGGGTTTGTGTATTTTTATTTTTATTTTTTAATAAACCGTATAGTTTTGGTGGTTGTGGATTTGGATTTATTATTTGTCTTTTTTGATAATCTGTTAAACAAACTGGACTTTAACGAAGTAAAGCTGGAATTTATAAATTAATTAATTTTAATAATTTAATTGAATTATGTATAAATCTGTTTTTAGTAAAAATCCTAAATTTTTTATAGGGCTCGGTATTTAGGCATTTTTTGGGATTCTAAACAACTTTTCTTGATAATTGTTTTCTCTATTCTGATCGTCAACGGGATATCGTATTTTTTGCAACAAATGAAAAATTACCTCTCGTGGAAGAAATTGTTTTAAAAACAAGGAAAACATTTGTATAAAATGATCCAAGTCATATACACATTATTATTTTTTTTAACTTTATTTGTCTTGTTGTTAGGCGAATCTAATGACTAGAAAACCATTTCTTAAAGAAAAGTTCTTTAGTAACAAACTGACTGCATCTTTGTATTATAAATTTAATTTTTGTCTTCTGCTACAAGTATTAACTAATGACGCCACCGGCGTGTTTTCTTTTCATAATTTTCTAAACGTTTAATTTTTACTCGTTTTGACAGTAACATAATTTTATTAACGTGCCTATGGAAAATTTTTAAGATAAATTTATAAAATTAATGCACATATCAACATTGCTTTGGTATTACACTTCCAGTGCTAACCGCAGCAGTATCAAATACCGAGAATAAACAATACACATGCTGATGATAATTGTGTGTTATGTCATCAAATTGTTTTGTTTATGTATTGTACTTTAGCCAGGATACGCTTTGATTGCTATAAAACTTTGATTTTATATAAGAAGGAAAAAAATAGCAAAATATTAAATAAACAATATTTAACTAGCAGAACCCATGAGCTGTGCCCTATGTCCCACGCCTTCTTTGATAACTGCTTTTAAAGAAAATTGTTAGCAAATTTATTAGAACAGATATAATGGTTTAGATTTCGCCGATACTTGCAAAATATGTATGCAGTGCTGGTCCGCATTATAATAAATAGTTGTAACTGTTGCGTAAACGTCTATGAAACCCTATAAGTCTTAACAATAACGAACACAATAAATCTGTAACAACTCTACGCAAGCTCTTGCCATAAAGTGCTGCGCAACCCGCACCGGCGATAATGTAACCCCGTTAGCTCATCGTATATGTCACTTTTGGATAAACATAAGTTCCGGCCGCCCGTTTTGCATGCTTCCTCCTCGGAGTATGTTTTCGTAATGACAGCTAGCATAAGATTGCTACAATAATACAAACAAATACTTCACCGGGACTTCCCTTGGACGTCCCCAAGACTACCCTCGGATTATTTCTTGTAATACCGAAATGTATTTGTATTGTGCAAGTTGGTATACAAAACAAAGTAATTATAAGTTATACAAAAAGCGTACAACATTTTCAAAAATGTACGAAATTCACATCACACTTCATTGACCCAAATACGGGGAGCTAAAGTTACAATAGCAAACGCATTTAGAATTACGATAACAAGAGTTTAATCGCAAATTAATTTATAAAAGTAAGACTTCGATCCTTGGGCCATTTACGCTTTTATTATTTTAAAAAAGAAGAGCGTAGCCCACGGGTTCTACTAGTCTATATATTAAATACGGAACTGTCTTAACTTTTGGTGACGACAGGCTATAATCTTACATCTCGACACAGCTTACGTATAACTTTGTTAGCACTATTGGGAGTGAATGTTTATGTTAACAGTTACGTAGGCACTTGATTTCAAAAGCCAGTGGCGTAGGGAACGAGGGGCTAGGAGGGGCCAGCTCCCCCTGACATTTGAAGCAGGAACCCAGCGCCCCTTTGAAAAAACGTTAATAAAAAAATCATTTAACACGTTTGTATTTTACACCTACTACATTAATAGCAATTTTTTAATGCAAATACTAGCACATTGTTTTCCGTTGCACATTCATTAGTGCAAAAAAGGATCTACCGGAAATCGGGAACATGTTGTTGGGTAGGTTACATTAGGATTCCCCCCCACCAGAAAAAATACTTCCTACGCCATTGTCACAAGCTGAGATATTTTAAAAGAAGTTATTCCTAAAAGCGTGACCGTAGACCACGGGTTCAGCTAGTTATTATTATGCATTGCATAACTAATCCTCAATAAAAAAATTACAGTAAACCCACTAGTCAAAAATCGTTCTGTCAGTTCCATTGGCCACAATTTGCATTGTTTATTTGTTTACTACAAAAAATATTAGTTTACCACACCATACATTCCTCTGCAGTAAATTATTTCTGACAGCCGATCACTGTATTAAGAAAACAAACATAAAACAAATTTGCATTACATTTCGGGGGGCACGTACGTCAGAAACATAAATTCAATGAACTGGAACTGGAATCGCGGGTACTTGTGAACGCCATACGGTTTTATGGGATTGCACAAACTCGAGAAACGTCCGGATATCCCTTATACCTTTCTAGGACTTCCCCTGACTTCCCCGACTTCCCTAGGACTTCCCTCGGACTTCCCCCGAACTTCCCCGACATCCCTTGGATTTTTCCGACTTCCCTTGGACTTCCCCGGGACTTCCCCGAGTCTTCCACTAACGTGTACACTAGACTTCCCCTGCGGTTTACCCCTTGGTATTTCTTTTTAAGTATTCTATAAGATTCCCAATTCAAATTTAGAAAATTCGCCTTTCAGGCAAAATGCTATCAAAAAAACCTGCCTAACTTTCGCTTTCGGTTTTGGGTTTTTTCAAAAGCTTATTTTTGCGATGAATTACTGATACACCCCAAATTCCAAATATCACCCATCCACAGACAGAAATTAATAATAATAATAATCCATCCATACATATATAAAAGCACAAAGGGTTTTTTTCTCCCCTTCCTCCAGCGGCTACCGCTTCACCAATTTGGACCATTTTTTTTTAAATGAAAGGTCTCTATCCACAGATGGAACATGAAACATTTTTATATTTTTATTCTACGTCGATTTTTTAATAATAATTATTTTAATTTATAATATATATGAAGGTCGGCTAAACGCGCGTCACTTGGGGCGCCATCTACAATAACGTCGCGTGTCATTATTTGAACTAATGCATCACGTGACTTGACATTTCGCCGGTTCTGTCAACGCTATCTGTCAGTGCATTGTGTGCTGGTGCACTAGTAATACTTTATTTCTTTCGACGCATTTTACATAGGTGTTAGAATTGTCACAAATGGAAAGAAAATAAAAAGAAAATTTGTATAAACATATATAACGTTAATGTACAGATTATTATTATATTAAAACATATACAAAAACACACACATGCGCACCTATACACACACGTACATACATACATACATACTCACAGTCTTTATACATATCCACACGGTTTTATTAATTAAAATTGATCTGAAAAATTATTCAAAAAAATTTAAATATTCTGGGAATAAAAACATTCTTGTTTTAACATTTGCGTTGCCGAAGCCTTGAAAAGCTTTAAATCCACAAGACTTTTGATTCTATTTGGCAAATGATTATACAGTTTAATAGATGTTATAAAAGGTCAATTTTTTGTCTGCACTAATCTATGCGAGGGGACATACACGTCATCCGCCCTACGAGTACTATATTTGTTGATGTCGTTGAATTTTGGCAAATTGTGTATATTTTCTCTAACATGACATACTGCCTGTAGAATATATAAGCAGTGTACAGTGAGAATGCCATGATTTTTAAAGTATGGTCGACACGAAGCAGTGGGATGCAGCTTAAACATAGTTCTAATAATTCTTTTTTGGAAGATGAAAACTCTTTGGATTGTTGTGCAGTTACCCCAACATAAAATTCCGTAATTTAGTATGGATTGTACACAGCCGAAATAGTAGTTTTTTATTGCATCAATACTTATTACTTCCCTCAACTGTAATATTGCAAAACTTTTGCTAGCAAGCTTATTGATGAGATTGTTTATATGCGTATCCCACGATAATTTGTTGTCCATATGGATACCTAAAAATTTTGTGTTAATGTTTTGTATAATTGATTGAGAATCTGCACGCGCGAGTAAACTATAATCTTGAACGGTTCCTATGGGGGAAAATACCAAAAGTTCTGTTTTATTAGCGTTCAACACCAAGCCATTTTTTTGACACCACGAAGAAACTTCCTTTATACAAGCCGTGACTTTTTGACTAAGCAGATCTATGGATGGTGCAGTTACAACTGCTGATATATCATCAGCGTAGAGGGTTACGGAGGAATTTTTAATTTGCTTAACAATACCGTTAATATACAATAAAAATAACACAGGACCCATTATACTCCCTTGCGGGACTCCTGTCTCGATACTCAAATTTTTGGAAATAAAATCTGTTCCATCACGTACAATTTTGAGAGACTGTGCTCTATCTACAAGGTACGATTTTATCCACAGAAAGGCGGGACCGCGAAAACCTTACAAATGTAATTTTTTCAATAAACGATTATGATTTATAGAATCGAAGGCTCGCGAGAAATCAAAAAATATTCCTGCAGCTTTTTGTTTGTTATCCATACTATCTAAAATTTCTTTGTATGACGAGAGCACCGCGTCTTGCGTCGATCTGCCTTTAGTAAAACCAAACTGGTGTAAAGTTAAAATATTGTTTTTATTTAAAAAGGTTGTTATTCTGATATAAAAAGCTTTCTCAAATATTTTCGAAAACACGGACAACAGAGCCACGGGTCTGTAATTTTCAATATTTGCCGGATCTGCTTTTTGTAGACAGGAACTACTAAAGCCGTTTTCAGTTGTTCGGGAAAAAAGCCAATCTCAAATGACGTATTTAATAGGTATGTTAGAGGAACGATAATATATTCTGATACTTCTTTCAATAGATAACATGGTACTTCGTCTTTCCCTGAAGATTTTTCTTGCAAACAGCGCTGATAATTGTATCTGTTTCTTCTATTGATACAGGATTAAGAAAGACACTATTTAAAACTTTATCGATATGTGATAGAGATGATAGAACAATTCGACGTTTGTTTATTTACAGAATCAAGAAAATACCTATTGAACGCATTTGCGATATCAGTTGGGTTTTCAATTTCATTATTATTAACTTTTATTTTATTTGGTAATTTACTTTTTTGCTTGCCCATATTTATGTTAGATTGAATTATATCCCAGGTAACTTTCGATTTATTTGTAGCATTTAAAATTTGTTGGTCATAAAAATATTTTTTCGCACTTTGAACATGTATTTCATAGTGTTTCTTAAGCGTATTGTACAATGTTCGAAGCCCTAGGTCATTTGAGTCTTTTACAAGTTTATGCAAATCTCTCAAAAGATTTCCATCTTTAATTAATTTTGGAGTTATCCATTGCTTGGATTGCGCACGAGATTTTATTGTTACAGGTTTTGTTGGAAACGCTATATTAAAGAGATCTAGAAAGATTTTGAAAAATATCTGGAATTTTTGGGGCACAGTTGATTCGTGATAAACTTCTTCCCACGTTTCCTTAGATAACAAAAATTTAAAATGTGTTATGTTTTCAACAGAAAAAGATTTTTTATGTAAAATTTGAGATGAACATAGTGAGTTTGATTTTTGAGGATTAAACGCAATAAGTTGGGCATTGTGATCCGATAAGGCGATGTCAATTGTTTCCGATTTTAAGTCGCACGTATTCATGTTAGAAAAAACATTATCAATTACCGATTTTGAACTACCCTGTATACGAGAAAATTCACTAAAACATTTTCTAAAACCAAACGAAAGAAAAATATTTGTAATATCTAGAACTATTTTAGAATTTTTGTCAAAGTTGTAATTAAAATCCGCACAGACAAATTTGGGACCGACATTTTTACTAATTAACATCAAAAGCCTTTGTAAGGATTCGGCAAAATACGCATCCCCGATTTTACCAGTTCCAGGGGTTCTATATATACAACTAATGTTTACCTTTACACTATTTATTTCAATATTAACAGAAACAGCTTCGAATAATTTTTCAGATCTACAAATACCATTTAGATTTTTTTCGCTAAAATGAAAATCTTCTCTTATAAATATTGCAACCCCACCCCCGCCTTGGCTTTCATTTCTACAGTAAAAACTAGCGTTATTATATTTATGAATCTTGATCACCCTGGCTTCATTATCTGTAAGCCACGTTTCACTAAGACAAATAACTTCAGGATACCCCAAAGAAAAGAGTAGTACATTAAACATTAAACATTAAACATTAAAAAAAACACTTTTTTCGAAACAATTTTTTCTTTTTATTATATAAAAATTAATAATTTTCACGTACCATCAAACGGTTTTTTTGTGCTTCATTTGTAAAATTGTTCTTAAACTGAATAGTGTAGAAAAAATCCTGTTACCTTCTGCAGTTTCATTTCGGCAAAATTATGATGGGTATTTTTGCGATTTTTTTAGCTAAATAATTTTCTAGAAGCATTATGTGAATTCCTAAATACCAAGAGTAATGATACTATAACAACAAAGTTCGCTTTTAAATCCTCTTAACGTTCCGGGAAAGCCTTGAATATCTATTATAGGTTGAATAATATACGTAAATCTTATTACACCATAATACCAATTTTTCTACAGCTACGGCAACCTATTTTTGTATTCAAGCCAAAATTAAAATTAACCCATCCTGCTCACGTGTTTTAGGAGCAAGAAACTTGCAACTCATTGCATCAACCTTGCCAATTATAATAAAATCAATGTCAAGTGTGGTACCTGTTAATGATATGATGATAACTGCTTAGTTGGGTTTCGTGTACAAATTTAAGGATGAGTTGCATCATTTCCGATTTTGGCGTTTGTGGATCTAAGATTAGATACTTCAAATGAACTTTACATCAACTTATTTAGTGAAAGGCGAGTAATCTTGAAAATTATGCAAGATAAACACGCAATGTATAACCTAGATTGCACTTTAGTGCAAATCAAAATAATGCGTGGGCCGTATTGTTGTTGCAAACAAGTTTCAAAATGGACCATAGCTAATGTATTCTATGATATTTCTATTGTTTTAGAAATTTTCTTCAAATCAACCATGGGTTTTAATGTAGGATTGGTACAAACTCCGTTTAATTTTCACGCTTCCATTTATCTTATTTTTTACATTAGGATTAAAACAAAACAATATTAATGGACATTAAAAATGTATTTTAATAAAAATATTATTTGTGTTTATATCTTAGCGGTAAAAATTTAAAATTTGCAATTTTTGGGATTACTTAAAATAATTTTAGAATTTTATTATTTTACACCATGCCCATTTAAAAATAAGAGAATCGCCGAATTAATGCAACGTCAGACCATCATCACACATTGTGTTTTTGCTATTTCATATTTTTAGATTTAAAAAAATCAAAATAGTTACTTAGGCTGTGTGTAGAATACATTCAAATCAAATTACAACAAAACTAAATTTCGTGTTTCAAATTTTTTTACCTATTAATGTTTATAAAATTATAATTTCCAAGCATTGCAATATTCAGACAATTCTTGCCTTGTTCCTCCAGTATGTAATAAAATAAACAACAACCAAAGTGCACTTACCTAAAGAAAGGAGTCTTTCGGACGACAGTACAGGTACGCTTAGGGTTTATACACAAAGAGCGTTGTTTGAGTACAGCAACACAAAAACGAATGCCCCAACTTCGCTACCAGTCAGCTGTTTTGTTGTAGGCACGTAACGTAAATGAGATGGGCACGGGAAGGGCATGAGATTTTATACAAGGAACTTCCACTGATACCAAGATTGTATTCTTTCATATATTTTACTATCAGAAACAAATAGTAATAAATGGAATAATTTATTTAAAATCAATACTAAAAAATGCATTTTTTAACATTAATTAATAATACAGAATTGTTGAAAATGTTAGGTGAAAAGAATTTTATATTTCAACAAACAGACAATTTCATTATTGATTTTATAATAAACAGATTGGCAGAGTTCATAAATTAAATGTCCTACTAATTAGACTTTGTCGGTTAAAACGTTGCCCTCTGTTGGCTGTAGACTTCTGCGGTATAATTATTTAATGTATGAGATTTGCCAGTCTGTCTGTTTATTCGTAGCATAAAAAGAAATTATAGTAATTGTGGCATTATGTTGTAAAAATACCCCTTTTGCGTAATGCAGCGCATCTCTTATAAAATGTGAACTATAATAAAGTTATTTTATTATAAACTTTGTTTATGAAAGTTCATCCTAAATCAGGCCCGTATC
Organism: Ctenicera cuprea; assembly: GCA_958336395.1. NCBI lineage: Eukaryota > Metazoa > Arthropoda > Insecta > Coleoptera > Elateridae > Ctenicera > Ctenicera cuprea. The sequence goes on from OY284493.1 coordinate 21,494,374, forward strand.
CATCTCTAAAGACGATTAATGATTTGGGGGGGATTCTTGATGTAACTAGAGATCGAATTGACAAGCGCAGACCAACAGTCGCCAATTACTTCTTAATTTTATTCGCATTTGTTGAAAGCTTCCTTCCGTTGACCATTTCAAAAGCTAAACTGTCTGGATTTTTCGTTCAAAATTCATAATCACTTCACAATGGTAACGAAAAAAGTCTGATTATTGAGAAGAGGCAATTGTTAAATATTGTATATGAAAGTTAACCTCAATTTTTTTTAAATTTTTTTGCGCAAACTTGAACAGTTTTGAATTATATTTTCAGCGTAAATCTCATACCCAGCTAGATTGCGTGCACTGAATTAGAACATTTCTTGCAGTGACAACACAGACAACTATATTTAGATCAAATGAATATTGAATAGTACAAATTACATCAAAATATTGCATGAAATTAATTGAGCGTACTGAGCAACATGACTCGAATCAATTGCACACAACTAGTTCGCTCTAGACAAACAATTAGAACTCATTATTCCGTTATTAATTGGAGAACTTCTAGAAAATTACCACTTAAAGGGATTAAGAACACTAATCAGGTCGAAGAAGAAGCAAAATATAAACATCTTTTTCTATATACAAAATACTGACAAATGCATAACGTCACGCAGAAATATTTGCGCACTTGGGTTTGTAGCGCAATTTGATTAGTTAGTGCAAGGTCGCTGACATAATTTCCAATTATCGATAACATCTACTATTAGAAAGAGAAAGTAGTTAAACCCCTTGATATTAGGCCAAGTAATGAACATTTAAAGAGCAATTAAAATAGTGTAACTGCTAGCTGACCCCTTCTAGTAAATAAACGTCTTGGTTATGGTAATTTGTCCATTCAACTGAATATTAATTCGCTTTTCCCACAACAGATTGAATTTATTTCAAAATAGGTAATAATTAATATACCGGGTGTCAATTTGTTATATCTCTGGAAGTAAAAGAGGTATTGAAAATTTCTAGAAACCGTTTCTACAACATGGAGGGGGAATCATCATGACTCATAAGGTAACCTTCCTCATTCAACCCTTTGAGCTCTAGCAGCCCCAACAAAAAATTTTTAAATGGTAGCAACCACCTTGTGATAACTCATTGAAAAGCTCTTAAAAAATGCTATTCAGTAGTAGCAAACATTTTTGTTTTATCTGATTTGTTTCGGAAAAATTAAGAAATGAAACTCAAAGGGTTTAGAATTAATTATTTTAATTCAAATTTAAAAATATTAGATTAAATCTTCAAAATGATTTCCATTATTTTCTAGGCAATAGTAAATAAAGTCGACTCCCAATTCTCTCCTAACATTTTGGAAGGTTTAGAGCGGAATAGATCATCACTCCTGAACAGCAGTGACGTAACTACCATGGTGCAGAGGGGGCAACGGCCCTCGGACCCGAGGTCTTAGGGGGCCCTGCCACGAGCCACGAGTTTTTTTTTTTTTTTATTTCTCTATTACGAAGTTTTTTCAATAAAAATTTTTGATTTTTGACGGTCTATATTTTTATATTCAACAAAAACACATTTTAAATTCCATGTAAGCAAGTATGTACCTTAACTATAAAAAATACTGAAGTGAGATCATATTTAGTAACACTTTTTGGTACCGACCCAGGCACATTAACTTCAGAAAATTTAAGATTTGCTTATTGTAATTAGACACGGCTGTAATATATTTATTTTCATTTACTAGACTGCAAATAATTTTTTTCTTATAGAAGAAATTGTTCTCATTATCAATAAATTTATTATTGAAGTTTTTTTGAGGATGGGGCCAGGGCCCTTCAGGTATCTTGCCCCGGGGCCCAAAACCTGAAGTTACGCCACTGAGTGAACTATTCATTGGCGCAGTCGTGCAATGGACTGAGGCTGAGTTTTGTATACAATAAATTTTAAGTAACCCCATAAAAAGAAGTCTAATGGGGTCAAATCTGGAGATCTTGGGGGCTATTCTATTGGTCCTCTTCCACCAACCCATTGAGTTTTATTTCTTAATTTTTCTGAAACGAATCAGGTAAAAAACAATGGTTGCTACTATTGATATTGAAGATACCGGTCGTGCAACGAAAAATATATAATATGACGTGCAGTCAAAATGAACTAAGCTAGAACTACCACCTGACTGATGACCGTTTAGCCTGCCAGTTGCCGTCTTATTGTGTTTTTATAGAAATAAATTGATGTTTGATTTTTAGGAAAGGGATACCTTGGAATGAAAGAAATCAGAAAACGGAGGAAAAAAACTCGGCTGCCAAAACTGTGACGGGAGGGGGAAATTAACCACCGTAAATATTGCGGCGCCTAAAAATTTTGTTGGAAATCTTATTCTACTATCACTCATGAGCAATTTAGCCTAAACAGACTCTTTTAACATTTCCCATTTATTAAATAAAACGGCATGAATTTCCGATTTTCAAAAATTTATAGAAAGCGTCATAATGGAATTAGCTGATTGGGACACAAACTACATTTAGCTCATCTCTAGCTCAATGAGCCTATAAAATTTAAAAATAATTGTTTGGTCAGTTTTAGAGCAATATTTTAAAAAAAAAATCAAAATCACTGCATACCCCTAGGGCACTGTTAAGATCAATTTTATCCCAATTTGATAACTCGTTTTTGAGTAAATAGATGTTAAATCCAAAATTCTCGAAAATCTATAGAATTTTAATTTTTGAAAAACAGTTTTACTATACTCACTCCAGATATGTTACACAAAGTTAACAACGCATTGTTACGGCGAATAAGAACGCGTAGACGTCAAAATGGAGAACAGTTTGAACATATCTTGTAATAGGAATTTTATTCTTTTGTTCTTTAATTTTCTTTCATTTTATTGTTTGTCGTTACTTATTTATTGTACTTCTACATTTCTATGAATAAAATGATTTATTTTTCCAAGATTCAATACTACTTTGATGAATCCGAATGCCTAATTTTTGGCCAAATTTATGAATATTTGGAAAAAAGTTAAATTATATCGAAAAGGATAACATTTAGGTATAGGACATACTTTACAAAAATGAAAGGTAATTAAGATCTGCAACTGATAATGTAAAAAAATACAGGGTGTTCTATTTGAAAATAACAAGTTTTAACGCCCTCACTTTTGTCAAGTTCACCCGTCTGTCACAAACAGCGTATTCGATATTTTGAGCTAGTTTTGTAATAAGAGGTAGGGCATACTTTGACAACTACTCACATGAATTTGTTTTGCTCCATTTCCTAACAGCAGGTCACAATGATTTTTTGATGGGAACTCTGCAAAATCAGTAAATCTCAAGAAAAGTTAAATATCTTGGCAACCCTGCAGCCAAATTCCAAAAACAAAATATGGTCTTGTAGCAATTTTGATGGTGCATTCGAATATGCAGTTGAATATAGGGTGTCCTATTTAAAAAAAATTGATCAATAATCTGTGACGCAAAAATGAAACACCCTATAGAAGTGAAAATAATTTTGAATGATAGATACTATGACACCCTAAAACTTTTGTATTTGAAAAATTATCGTATCTCTAACGGTTCACCCAATATCGAAGGAGAACGCACTATTGACTCACCCAGTATATTATATTTGATCCCGATTTGCCAACTGGTTTTTGAGTAATAGGGCGTTAAAATTAAAATTTTTTAAAAATTGTAGCGGCTTTAAAAAACATGTCTAACTTCCGCTTCCGGTTTCGAATTTTTCTAAAAAGGTCATTTTGTCGGTCAATTTTTGACATTCCAAACTTCATCAAATCTGAATCATCCGTTCGCGAGGTATAATACAACACACATGCGCTTACACACATATCCAAAACATGGTCAGTTTGGGTCATTTCATCATGAAAATCTGTATCGAAATGAGTATCATTATAGTATAGGCAGGGCAACACTTATTAAGTTAATTAAAACATAGGAATAGAAAAAAAATATTTTTTCATAGTTTGTTTCTAATAGCCATTGCAGTTTTTACTTTCCTATACTTTCAGTATAGGGAAGTATTGATTTCGCGCAAAATTTCAAAGTTGAGATTTTAACGGAAATAGTCGGGGGGGGGGGGTCCATGGACTTCAAAAAAGTAATTAAAAAAAAATGACTGTCTGTGGGTGGGTCCGTTACGCTCCATATCTCCGGAACGGCTGGACCGATTTTGATGTGGTTTGGAATAAGGTGGTATATCAAAAATTCACCGACAAAATAAGCTTTTAAAAAAAACCGAAACCGGAAGCGGAAGTTAGACATGTTTTTTTGGTAGCATTTCTTTCAGAAACTGAATTTTGGAAATTTTAATGGTGGAAATTAAAGAAGACCTTAGGACAAATCAAACGATTTTTTACCGAACTCTCTAGCTTTAAAATGGCGGCCGCTACGAATTTTTGGACATTTCGACTTTAACGCCCATTTACTCAAAAACCAGTTGTTTGATTGGAATCAACTACATCTTGTTTGGTAGCCCTTTAAGGGTACTATACCATGAAATATAATTAATTTTGAAAATATAAAAACGATCGCAATGACATCACTCCAAAATTATGGAATTTTTCAAAAAAAATATTTCTCAAAAACTGCCCACACGTTTTTCTTTAAACTTTTTAAGCTGATAGAGCTGGGTATCTTCTACAATACGTTTTTTTGCGCATTGCTATAATTTCACTGTGACGCCCTCTATGAATTTTTGAAAATTGAAAACTGGTACCCTTTTATTTATTTAACGGGGGGCAATAAAATATTTCTGTAAATGTGAAATAGCTCACCATTGATAGCAAAATCCGAATATAATAATATTTTGTCGATAATTTTATATTTAGGGGGGCTACTGTTCCCTCTCCCCCCAAATTTTTTCGATAAATATTAAAAATTTGGTTTTATGTTTTGTTTGCTCTAGGAGAATCTTTTTACAAAAAATCAAAAATCGAATAAGACTAAAATGCGTTCCACGGATCGTCTAGTTTATATACAATCTCTCACACACATGTTACGACAAGTCTATTCTAACATAAGCCTGTTTGGCGCGTCCTACACAAGTTCAAACATGAATATGGAGCATACAGAACGCACTCTAAACAAGTTCAAGCATGAATATCAACATGAAACCGGGACTATTATAATGAACAAGAAGCACCAACAGGGGTGCAGGTGCATCCCAGAGCCAAAAAATAAAAGAAAATCATAATTGATTATTACAACAAAAACACGAGCAGTGGGGTGCAGGTGCACCCCTGTTGGTAGCCTTCCTACTACCAACACTTGTTTGTGACGTTAACCCTATACAGGGGTGCAAATGCACCCCAACGAATTTTTGGGCTATTTGTACCTCTATAAATAATTAAACCACATTATATTGTTATATTGTCTATATTTATGTTATTTAACATCAAAAATTATAATACCACATACAGGGTGTTTGAGAATTAATGGATAAAAATAAGTTTGTACCCTATACCTAAACTACAGAATGTTTTACAAGTCAACGTCATATTTGTTATTTAATAAGAAAAATTAAAATACCACATACAGGGTGTTCGAAAATTAATGAATAAAAAATAAGTATGTACCTCTAACTACAGAATGTTTTACAAGTAAACGTCATTCGCGGTTGAATCTTCTCGAATTTTACTGTCCCAATTCTTAGACATCACTTTCCGACAGGAATGTTCACTACAAACAAAGTTTTTGAATTTTATACAATGCTGCCTAGACTTCCTGTCTTTTTTTTCGCACAAATAGCAACTTCCTTGTACTTCTTTTGGTGCCTCGGTCCTGGTGGAACCTTCAGAATAAAAAATAACTTTTTTTTTAAATGGAAACGTGGCATTTTGGCTTTAAAATCAGAAAGGTTTTGAAATTCTAAATACAAATTAATAAGAGTAATTTCTTGCTAAAAATAATACTTCTCGAGTTATTAATATATTTTCAAATATCAATTTCCGCGCTTCCGTTGATTCAGTCGGAATATTTTACCCAACCTTATGCTTGCAGCGCAGCGGTCGGTCTTTCTTCAACCGCTTCAAGATGTTACAACTTATAAGAACTATTTACTTTAACTAGTCGTGTCTAGACAGGTGTATATCGAAAGTGTTGGAAAATATAAAACAATGTTATTTTATAAGTATAGGAAAGTCCAGGCGAAGTGTTTCGCTCATTTTTAACATTACTTTTGTTACCAGTATGCGTCAGAAAACACGCTATTTTTAATTTATTAATATTTTTGTTCCAAACTTTACACACAGCATTAGAACCCTTTTAAAAAATATTTTTTTAAATATTTTCTCAAATAAGGCGTAACCTGAAGTCACGCGACAATGTCTAAACTAATTTTATAGGTTATCTGTCTGTTAGGGTGTAGAAGCAATCTCAAAAAAAAGTTGGAAGATTTTATGAAAAAAACGTTTTCCTATACCTATGTTGCGAACATTTTGCCGGTCACTGTATACAGGGTGTTAATGAATTGTAGGTACAAACTTCTAGGATTTGCAAAACACAACAAAGCAAACAACTTTTGTTAATAAATGTGTGGTCAAAAGTGTTTGCTTTAGAAAATAGAGCATACATGCATTCAATTTTGACACAATTCGATATTTTTGTGATATTTTTTGACTTTTCTTGCATTCGTTTCTTTCTGTGCCTTTTATAATTCGTTTTTTACGTTCTGTGATTTTTTTGATAATTACTTTTTTCGATATTTTTGCTTTGTAATTTTGGTTTTTTCTATTGCTTAGTTTCGAAACTGTTTGTTAATTAATTTATTTTAAATTTAATTTGCATTTGAAAAGTGGGAAAGAGGGCTTTATTTATCCTGTATTAATTTCCGTCGTTATAGAAACAAATAGTAGGTAGTAAATTGAGTTGCCTACATTTAGGCGCTTCTTAAAGAATCTTTGAGAAGCTCTATCCCTGAAAGGAAACACTTTTGTTGTATTTTGCAAGCCCTAGAAGTTTATCCCTACAATTCATTAACACCTTGTATATACTCTATAAAGTAACCCCCCCCCCCCCCTCCCAACTAACTATTGAACTACTTGATATTTTACCACAAGATTTGGTATGCTGTAATGGGAAGTTAAATACTATGTTATAGCCAATAATTAAATATTGTATCATTAAAAACGGCGGTTGGACGCCATTTTGAATTATTTTTTTAATGGAAAGGAAAGTCGAGCGACACCTCATTTGAAAGGTCTTTTAGTTCTGCGCTTTATCCTAGAGTTTCAAAGAAATATATTCAGCCATAACACAATGACAAATGTTTGAAGATAACGAAGTCTATTAAAAAAAATTAAGAATTAAAGCAGAAAAAAACAAATTATTTGTTCGAAATGTTCACCATTTTCTTCTTGGCACATAAAAAGTTGATTATAAAATTCCTGCCGTACATTTTCATAAGTTTCTAGAGTGATAATTCTACAAACTTCTGTAATGCGTTGCTTCAATTGTTTGTGGACGGGTTCTGCACACTTTCAATTTCTGATATCTGGAGAGCGAGTTGGCTATTCTACAGGCCCCCGCCTACCAATCCATCTTTCAGGAAAATGTCCGTTGAGAAACTCAGAAACAGGCCTATAATAATGAGGCGTTTTCAATATTATTTCCAGCCACTTGAGATATTTCTGGGAAAATTTTGTACTACAAATGAGAAAGTGGACTACTGGATAAAAAATCAAAACCATTTTAAATTGAGTGAATACATTTGTTTAAAATCCGCCATTTTGTTATGGCTGAATATTTTTCTTTGAAACTGTAGGATCAGACGCAGAACTAAAAGACCTTTCAAATGAGGTGCCGACCCCCTTTCCATTTAAAAAGAAAATTCAAAATGGCGCCCAGCCGCCATTTTGAATGATACAAAATTTAATTATTGGCTAAAAAAGTATTTAATTTCTCAATGAAGCACACCAAATGTTGTGGTAAAATATCAAGTCGTTCAAAAGCCAATTGGGGCGGGGGAGGGGGGGGGGTTACTTTATAGAAAGACGGTACAACGGATTTCTACGGTTGGTACCGCCTCTCCGTTTTTTGGCACAACAGCTACTAAAAAGGCAAAATAACGAAAAATTAAGTAATAGAGGCAAAAAAATATGAAATCCTCAAAAAAGGGTATTACATCGGGTCTGTCTTAAATTCCACCAATTGTAAAAAAAGGCAATTTGCGTAACTATACTGTCTTTATTTATAACCTATCTCGTATTTCTTAGTTCTTTTTTGCACTCTTTCATTTCCCATTACCGTCAGAGGCTTCGTTTCAGACTCCTTTTACTGTATGTTTCCTGTTTTTACGCAATTCCTCGTCAAACTATGAATAAAAACTGTTTATGGGTGCGACCTTAGGGATGCAGTGAGCAGTACTTTTTCAAAATGCCGGATAACGGATATTCGGTATGCGGTTGCTCAGCCGGATAGCCGGATACCGGATTATCCGGCATAGTTTTTACTTTCGAAGTAGTTTCAACTTAAATGCAGTAAAATTTAGGTTTTAATTCACAGAGCATAATGTATATTTAAAGAGTATGCAATGCACAAACCCTATGGGCTTATTCGGTGGTGTTTTAGAGAGAGAGCACCGAGACAAGGAAACTACTAAATGTAGGTACTATTTCAAGGATGTGCTGATTCGCTCTAATATTGTTTTTTGTTCACAATTAAGATTGGAAATCTGTCAACGAAATTGATTGTAATTACAAGAATTAATAATGTTCAACAAATGTTAAAACTAAAACGTGTTCAGTCCTGATAGATCCGACACCATCAAGAAATCAACTGACATAACCCAACATATATAGTTTGTATCGACATTTAAATAAACTTAAATAACACTTAAATAAACTATTGGCGACTGACGATCGAGTGCTTTTTATAGGTTCCTTGTCTCGGATCTTCCTGTCACATGTACTGCAAACCTGAGACCTGCATATCATAGCAACAAGCGGTTCATGCATCCTCCTTATGTTAATTACTTCGTGGTTTTAATACATAATACTTATTTATGTTGTTTGAAATCATTTCAAATTTTTAACTCGCATACATGCTAATCTCAATAATATAAATTTAGTAATTTTATGCAGATCTGCAAAATACTGAACTTACGGGGTTTTTGCTCTCTTACTTTCAATTATTTTAGTCTATACTTCCAAATCAAATTGCATGCACAATCTCTTTTACTTGAAGAAAAATCTCCGGCCGGATATTTCGTATTATCCGGCCAAACCGAATATTCGGTGAAATGGCCGGATAACGGATAAAAACCGAATATCCGTTGCATCCCTATGCGACCTATTATGTTTTTTTTAAGTTATTGCCAATATGGCAACTCGTTCTTTATAGAATGAGGTATATAGTCCTTGATAATAAGGCATAAAATTCAAAATTTTTAAAAATTCGCGGTAACGCAGTTTTGAAGCTAGAAAATTCAAAAATATCGCATTGAATTGTTTGTTATATCTTTTGTCAGATTTTTCTTAAATTTCTGATTCAAATATATGATTTGAAATTCAAAACGTGTTTTTGCCAAAATCTCGAAAGCGTGCAGTTTATCGAAATTAATACATAGGTATCTACACTAGCAGGTAAAGAATGTTCTTGCAAAAATCTTTTTAAAACAAATTGTTCGAGGTTTCTTTTCATTTTTACATTTTCCTGATCATGGCCTTATCCTTCTGTATAGGTATTTTTAAGTAATTTCACTACTGATCCAGAGATGGCGCAAGCAAATAACTATTTGAAATTGCAGGTTTAAGCTTCAATAAAAAAAATCAAACAATTATTTTTCTACAGTTCGTAAAAGAAACAAATATGACCGAAATTACATACATTATAACTTCTGTTTTCAGTTTATCACTTTCGCTGAAAGATTGCATTTTACATTTTTTTTTATTTTTGAATAAAATACTCATAATACTTTTAAAGTGATTTTTGACCTCCTCCAATTTATGGTTATTTTTATTGAAAATTTTATAAACAAAAATATGGAAACAAATTATGAAGAAGGTATTTTGTGTTTATACTAAATTGTCAGCTCTAAAAAACGTAGATATGAATTTTCTAATTTTTCATCCATTCTACTTTACAAAATTTGAGCACAAAAATACTACAACATAAAAAAATTGTTTTCAAAATATGGGATATTTAAATTATTTTTTGTTATTTTTGTGCCATCTCTTGGACGGTTCTGAATAATTCAATTCACTGTTACGTAAAACGCGATTTCCATGGAGTTTAAGACTCGTAAAATAATAAAACTAATAGAATAAAGATAAAGAGAGGAAATAACTGAAAGCCTGAAGTTTGTACTGGCGTATTTTACCGCATGACCAGTTTTATTTTCATGCATTTGGACACCACTTAGAATAATTGGGATAATGGAATCGATGCATCAGAAATAGCAACAACAAAAGTTCAAATTTTAAAGTTGTCTTTGCTCAGTGGAGTAGCATAGAATTTTGCCGTCTAAAATACTTTTTTAGTGATTTATACAAGATTATTTTGAGGAATTTGTTTATTTGAGATATCCATGTCGATACCATCTTCATGATTAAAATAATTTAATGCTGATAGAAGCTAAGGTAAAATTCTTACAAGCAAATATTCTTTTCGTCGAATATAAATAAATTTCATGTTATGTCGTTTAAATGGTTCTACGCCCTGTTGAAATTGAAAACATGAAAAAGTTACGTGATAAGTAGATTTCTTTTTATTTGTAGACTTACAATATATAGAGGTCACAATTCACTGGTGAATAATTAAGCCGAACTCGTCCTGCGGAGCAGATACTCAAATTTCGCGAGGAGTTATGGATTAATTTAGGCCAACACGCTTCTTTATGTGAGCTTAAAGGTCGAAAAAAGCGTACTCATTTGAATACATATTTATTGCTGCTCGAACGAATATTTTTCTTTTGAATTTTTTCTGCTTATTCTCATCAATCTTCCTACGACATTCCGTTATTGTTCTTATGTCGATTTTTCGATTGCTTTTCTGACAGGAAACTCAGGAATTGTAACTTTATAATCTACAGTGCAATAAAAAGTTCTGGTTCGTACAAAAATCAATTTTTTTTTTAAATTTTAATGGAAATACACGTTTTGGGCGTTCGTATGCGTATGACGCATTTTAATCCAGCAAATCGCTCCGATCTGGAATTGGAAGCGGAAGTTGAGTATTGACTTTAACACGTCCCTTTACTTAACATTAGAGGAATCACTTCGCGTGAAATTTTCTATACGTTATACATACCGTATTTACAAAAGTTTATTTGTATAACGTTGTACCCAACAACGACGATTCAGGTAGTACTATAAAGCGAGCTCGTTGGTAAACACAGAATTTTCTAGGGCATTAGTCGTCTGGGTTAGTACCTATACCTGACTATGTTCTGAGCTTTCAATATAACTAAGTTATATTGAAGGCCCCGCTATGTTACAACTGACCAAAATTTTTTTTCGAACTAACATTTTGATTTTTTACTTAGACCGAAGGAGGAAAATTTTATCATCATCATCACAACTCTGGGCGAGTCTTGGTCTTCTTTAGCATCCTCCTCTATTGGTCTCTATCTTGGGCTATGTTTCTCCATCTGTTTACGTTATTTACCCCATCTATCCACCTTAGCTGGGATCTGTCTTTTGTTTTTCGTTTTTTGGTAGTTATAATGCTAGACGTTTCGCTGGGCCTGGTTTTTCCATGCGCATTACGTAACTCACCCATTTCATTCTCCCTATTTTGATTACTTCTACTATGTCGGTATCATCATAGAGTTGATAAAGCTCAAAGTGGCATTGTCTTCTACTTCCGTCTCTTTCCATCACGAGACCATGTATTTTCCTCAGTATCCAAACTAACCAGGATACAGAGACTGGCATGTTTGTGCATATGTGAAGTCATGAAAAGCACTCCAACTGCATCTATGGAAGCTCTTCTAGGACTAATCCCGCTAGATATTTATCTAAATGGGGAGGCCTGGATTGGCGCACATAGAATGAAATCCACTGGTAACTGGGCCACCCACCATGAACGGTGTGGACACAAACGAATACAGGAGGCAGTCAAAGGCCAACCCATTCTAAAAATGGGCTCCGACTACACCCTCCCCCAATACTCGTTTGATAAACCATTCAGCGTGAGATACTCTCGCAATGACTGGGCCCAAGGAACCCCACCCTTCCTGTCGAAAGGGCTAGTTTGGTACACAGATGGATCCCGCACATCAGAAGGCACAGGGGCAGAAATACATGGCGTAAGACCAAAAGAGAACATCAGTGTACCTCTAGGTACTAAAGCCACTGTATTCCAAGCTGAAATCTTTGCCATAATGCAATGTGTTCAGGAAAATGCAAAACGTGGGTACACTAAACAACACATAAGCATCCTGTCAGATAGCCAAGCAGCCTTAAAAGCACTTGAATCACCTCGTACTAGTTCCAAACTAACGAGGGAATGTTTAAACTACTTGACACTTCTATCAGAGAAGAACACAGGTTTACTTTAAAAAGGATCAGGGGTGCACAAAAGACCACAGAGTCGAAGTGCAAATTGGGCTCATTAACCTGACTATAACCCTGCTTAAAATCAATCAATCAATCAGGAGCGTTTCACCTGCCTTGGTCAGTGTTCATGTCTCTGATGCGTAGGTTAGGACTGACCGGATTCTATATAATGTGCACTTGGAAGGAAAATAAAAATTGGGGTCGGGTGATTTCCTGTTTTTCAGGTAGGTTGTCGAGTCCCGGTGATTTACTGTTGGTTAGTTTCATTATGGCTACACTTAGTTTTTGTTTGCATGTCTTCTGGGTCTTCATTGCCATCGTTATCGATTGGGGTAGGGCTTGGGTTCTCTTCCACATTATGTTCTATGTTTAGTAACTCATCAAAGTGCTGTACCCATAGATTTAGCATTGTTAGTCTCTCATTAATAATCGTGTCTTCTTTGTCGTTGCACATTCGGGGTTTGAACTCTTTTCTTGCATTGTTTACTTCTTCATAGAAATTTCAAATGTTATTTTGGCTTTTTTCTAGTTTTTCTATTTGATCATTTTCATACGTTGTTTTATTTGATGTATTCTCTTTTCCTCTTTTCGGTTTGCTTTATATTCATCTACAGCTGTTCTTGTTCGCCGTCTTTGTTGTGTTTGTGAATGGGCTTTGTTTTTCCTGTCCGGCTGCTGCGCAATTTTCGTCAAACCAGTCTTTGCCACGTCAGGGCTGCTGTATTCCAAGTATTACCTTTGCCGTCGCGTCGTGGCTATAATGATTCTGAACGTGTCTCATCGTTTCTTGATGTCAGACTCCAGCATATTTTGTTGACCTTGCTGTTACATTTGCTGGGCCTCTTTCTATAGACGTTGTTGAGCTCGTCAATGTAGCTGTTGGCAATAGTTTCAGATTTTACCAGTAGACTTGTGCTGAGATTTTTGTTTCGGGTAGTAAAGGTCTTTCTGATATTTAAGATTCCAGCTCTTAATTTGGTTCCAACAAGATAATGATCGTTGTCGATTCTTCCTCTCCAAAACGTTCTGACGTCCATAAAGTTTGAGCTGCGATGAAAGTCAATTAATAGATGATCAATCTGGTTGTAAGTGCGTATTTAGGTGTACAAATTTGGCGCCGCCAATGCAAAAATTTAAATGGAACAAATATACTATCCACAAATAAGCCCCCATAGCTTACATGAGCAAAGCAATGATAACCGAGCCAGACTGATTAGCCTAGCAGCGCCAAGAAAAAGTTGGGGGAAATTTACCTTTTAAATATGGTTGTATCCAAAAATTAGGTTATATATCTTATTTCACTATCACTCTAGCTCTATAAGCCAACACAGTTCAGTAAACGAGAGATGATTCCAAATCTGCGATCAAGTTGCATTAGGTACATATCAGTTATGTACAACAAGATTCTAAACTTATTTTTTGGATGCAGTGCTACTTCCTCCGCTTTATTTATGACTGATAAATTTTATTTTAATACTTTGTTTAATTTTGCGAAAATAGAAAAAAAAAACATTTTTTTGGTTATTAACATAACCACGATAGGGACTTTTTCGTCTTTTAAGTACACTTGTATTCTCAAAAATGATGTAAGTCTAACCGCGTGCTGCTAAGTCACACGACTAGACTATTATACGGTTGAGCATGTTAGGAACGCTCTGATTGTACGATTAGACGACCAAGGACCATAACCCTAGTGAGAGGCGTGAAGAAAGGCACCTTTCACGGGACCGGCGCTGTAACAGTTTTCTTAATAGGGATCAAGAGGAACTGGGTGAGTGACTTCACAAGGTGGAATGTTCACTACATCCTGGGATGGGTACCAAACACCTTAGTAGTCGCGGGTCAAACTGAGTACGAACAGTCCTCGCTCCCTAGTCAAGGCTATCAATTTGCCTGCGTCTCAGTTACTACGTTTCGGAGACACTATGGATTGTACATTAGTCTAGTTTATATACTGGGTGGCTGGAGGTCATTGAGAGGCAGGTGAAAATGACCTTCTAAAGGAGTAGCGTGTGTACTGACATTAGGAAACTGGGCCTCAAGAGGGAGATTTCGCGTTGTCTGCTCACGCGCTTAATAAAAGTGTCGACCCAGGGGCCTAACATTCTCGAAGTCGTTAAGGTACCTGTCAATACGAACAGACTGGCTTTCGACCTATCTGGGACGTTTGTAGTACTGGAACAGAACAGTTCTGGGACCATCGAAAGTCTATACTGGAAGGGGCAGCTTTTTGCTACGTCTAAAAGCCCAACCAGTGGCTTTGACTTGTACCACGGGGATGACTGTAGCTCTGCCGGAGCGCGCTCCCGAGCTGGCCATAGAACAGAAAGCATCATCCTGACGGCGGTGGTAGGCATGTGCAGGCAAGAATAGGAAGAGATTTAGGTTGTCTTCCCCACCAGTCTGAGGTTTTACTGGTAGTTTGTTCTTGTCTAATTTTGGGCAAGCGCGTTGATGAAGCGTATCTCATTTCGTTGTCAAAGATTGCGATGGCGAATTAAGTCGAAAGGTAGGTGCTGCCACGTTTAACTAAACTAATGTGTTTCTATACGGTTGTAATACAGCACTATCAAGTCACTGCACGGCCTGTTCTTAGCCAGATAACTAAGGCAGAGCCTCTCATGATCATGATGCTTCTTTCGACATTTTAGCCCAATAAAGCTGGGGATGAGCTTTGATTTGTGTTGTAGGCCTCTAATTTCTCCGGTAATTGAAAATTCATGCCTGTTTATTTAATAAGCAGGAAACGATAAAATATTTCTGGTCTACTGAGATTGCTCATGAGTGATTGTAGAATGAGAGTCAGAACTTAAATTTCAAATGCAGCCCAATTTTGAAATGATAAATTTGCTGTATTGTCTCTTAGTTTTTTAATCTGGGAATAGGAATCTGTTTGAAAAAAATTTAAAAAGTTCTCATAAAATAAATCGTTTTTCCAGTCAGATAATGGGAAACCAGGCTAATTACAGATTTAGACCGGCACCTATAATGGCTTGGCTGACTCATACAGAGGTAAACATTGAGACCGCATAAAAACTGTTGAGTAGTTGGGTGTTTGAGTGGTATATGCGTTGGAACTTTGCCGCTCATACTGTTAAAAATGTTTGTGTGTAATTCCATATTACTGTTTTATTATTGGTTATGTGCAGAATACTATTTTATTTCTTGTTTAAGTTTTTTGTTTACTGCGAAGATGTATTCATAAACTTTGAAACAGAGCAATTGTTTTTACTTTTTGTTGCCGCTTAACTTTGGGGACTCTAGATATGCCCTGTTGTTGGTACCACAACGTTACGCATAAATACTTTTGGAAGTATAAAACGTTAAGTTTTTAGAATTTCGGAAAGTCCAGGCGAAGTGTTTCCCTCATTTTTTACTTACATTTAATATTCTTCTCTTCTTAACTAACTCCTAAAGCTAAATAATGTTATTTAAAAAAAGTTTAATAGCCAAGACGATAATTAATGATAACATAGTCCACAAAATTGAATAGGTAAGAAAATTAATTTTAGGTTCAATTGTTGTTCATAAAAATTCCTTAAGCTCTTTATGATGCATTGTATCCACAGATTTAGCTAAATCGGAGCGCGCTCTAAAGAGCTTTTGTACTAATAAACTTAAGCGGTAATGAATGAAGTACGACGAGTACGAGTTATGAAAGTGAACATTAGCATGTGTTATAATGAGTTTCGTAACTAGTATGGCTTTTTCTTCCTCTCGAGCTCCATCCGTAATTGAATTAGTTCTACATTAAACTACTAACACAAACATAAACTAGAACGCAAGCAAAAAAAACCTGAATCGTTCGTAATATGGTTATACCGGATTCTTACAAAATCTAATTCCGGACTTCTGTTCAGAAAACCATAACTAAAGTTAAAGACGGGAAATGAAAGTATTATTTTTGATTATGGAAACCTGGAAATTGAGAATTGTTAACCTAAAAACAGCGTTGCCTGCACTTACGGCATGTACCAACTGCCATGTGCCCTCCATTCAAAATGCACAAACATACACATACGCCCAGGGCCTTCCTACTCCAACTCCGGACTAGTACCGGAGTAGTAAGGTCTTCGACCGGAACCGTAAATTTTACATGTTTTTTGGTATACATATATTTTTTTGTAACTCCTTTTATGAAATTTTAAAAACATCGCATAATAGTGCATGTAAAGTGAAATTGGAAGCTTAAATTAAGAAAAAAACGATATTTTTTAATATCAACAATGCGTTTCCCGAAAGCTACGTAATTTTAACAACGCCTATCAATCAGTTCTAGTTAGAAATAAAAAACACATTTGTCATTTTTTGCGTATTTTTCATATAAACTATTTACAGCGATTTCTGGTTCGATCTCCAAAGCTCAATCTGCAATTAGCCGAAGGGCGCTTACCTTGCTTCGATGCTGCTTAGTTGCTGGTACTATGTTTACAGTTACGGTACAAAATCCTATTGCACAGGCTGTCGCAAGTTCAAATTCCCGCGGAGGATTCATTTTTTTTATTTATTTTGCTTTTTTTAATTTTTATTGAAACGATGATATTCATTTATTTATTGGCGCAAGAATATTTAAGACGTAAAAAGTATGGGAAAGTACCAATGACGAGTTTTGTTTCTGTATTTCTTGTTCTTGTTTGCTTAGTTTTTCTTTGTCTCTCAATGGCTCTCTTTTACCTCTTTTCGCCTCGTTCTAATTTTTTCCACTATTTCAAGAATACTCTGTTGTATGACCGTGCTGTAGCTAAATAATTTTCTAATTCTTTGTGAGAAAAGCAATCTGTTTATATTATTTTTAGGAAAAGAATTCTCAGGATTAAAGAAAATCAGAGACGAAAACGAAAATTTTTCAATTTTTTTCTGAAAATTTACAAAATTTTAAAATGATTTTTTTCACCATTGTTTTTATCTCTAAAATTTTTGTGCACAGTAACATTATGGTCTGTTTAAAGCTGTTGCGACACAAAAATTTGATCCAAATCTGTCTACTCGTTTTTGAATAATAAGGGTTAAAGCCTAAATTTTCAAATAATCGTCGTGGCCGCAGTTTTGACGATAGAACGTTTTAAAGAAAAAGCGTTGCATTTTTTCTGGTAATTTCTGTCGGATTCAGAAAACTCTATTTCTGAAAAAATGGTTCAAAAAAAAAACGTGTTTACCTTCGGCTTTCGATTTAAATTTTTTAAAAGCTTATTTCCCTAATCAATTTTTAATGACATTTTAAAGCATATTAAAATCGAACTATCTGAGAGTTGAAGAACGCGCGCGCACACAAACACACCTACCCGCTCCCAGACAGAAAATTTTTAAAAACCACTTTTTTGGGTTTCTTGATGTTCAAAACATGTATTTCCGGCAAAATCTCGATTTCGAACATTTTCTTGGAATCAAATAAAGATGTTTTGACATTGAAAAGTTATTTGTTGCCGTTGAAATTTTTTTGACGTCATAAAATCATTTATTACAGTCGGAAAATTATGACACCTAACCGCGCAGCTGAGATTGCGAAGTCCTAGTTGAATTTTTGAATTATATGTTCACTAGAGTGCGCTTTATGTTGCGTTTGTACAAGGTTTGTACACCACAGTGTGTCAATACGTTCAATCTCAGTAACTATTTTGTGTTGTTATTTTATACCGGGAGATCGAGAAAGGTTGTCCAAAAAAACTACCTTCTAAGTAGTTATCAATGTTTCTTTCTAGTGTGATATTAGCCATCCTGCGCAATACGTTTGTTCCGTCGTTTGTTTATGCTTGTTCCGTGTGTTTACGTTTCTTAATTTCACTTTATATTCTTGGACGCTGTTATTATTATACACATAGTATTTTTCAATACTAATTAGGGATTGTTAAACGAAGTTTACAGTAAGTACAGTGTTTCCAATTAATTGAAAACAGTAATAATTGTTTGTAAATTTAAGGTTATGTATTCCGTTGAACACAACAAGTTTATTATTGAATCTTATTTCCGCAATGGCCAACACAATGAAAATGATGGTGAATGGAAATATTCAGTAAATTTGTGTGTAGATTAATCGTTTCCCCGACGTCGACTTTGATTACGATAATCTAATCAGGCATGTAAAGCGCATCGTACATCGTTTCCAAACAACGGGTAGTGTAGATACACAAAAATCTCCTGGAAGACCAACCCTTTTAACTCAGGACACATCAGGGGATATACAGACGCGTATCGAACGCAGCCCTAAAAAACCATTACGACAGTTAGCGCAACAAACAGGTGTGTATTTTGTAAACTATAAATTTTTGCATATAAAATTTATTATAATTTGTAATTGCAGTGTTAAGCTATGGAACGTGTCAAAAGGCAGTAAGACGAAAACTGCATTTACACCCATATAAAATTTCAGTAATGCAAGAATTACTTCGTCCCGATTATGAAAAATGTGTGCAGTTCTGCAATTGGTTTAACTAAAATTTAAATAACGATGAAATGCTGGATTCAAGTTTCTTTTCAGACGAAGCCTGGTTCTATCTCACCGGTTACGTAAATAAACAAAATTACAGGATGTGGTCTGCAGAGGCCCCTGGTGAATTTTTACAAACTCCACTGCATCCGTTAAAGATTGGCGTGTGGATTGCCATCTCCAGAAGACGCATAATTGGTCCCATTTTTTTTGAAGATACCGTAACAGCTGACCGCTACATCGGAATTCTAAACACATTTATAAATCAGCTTCACGATGATGAATTACGTAAGGGATATTTTCAGCAGGATAATGCACCTGCACATACAGCCCTTCGAACAAATCAATATATACAACAATTTTATGACGATCGTATCATTGCATTCCCTCACGGTCACCCGATTTGACACCCCTGGATTATTTTCTTTTTGGGCATTTAAAGAACACGATATATCAGGCCCCCATGCACACACTTGAGCAACTGAAGGATGCTATTACTGCCGCTACTGCAAATATAACTGTGCAACAGCTACAAAATGTTTTTAACAGCATGAAAAGAAGAGTAGGGTGCTGTATCAACAATAATGGGGCTCATTTCGAACATGAACTGTAATTACTAATTACTAATTTTGTTAATTTATTTTTGTAAAATTTAATATTCTAATTAGTTAATAAAACAAATAATGTTCTAATTAATTCCATTATTAACCGTAATTAAAACTGATTGCAAATAACTTCTTATTTTCATAATTATTTTCCTCTTTTGAATCTACCAGAAATTGCTAACTTCATTTCATACATGACAGGTGGAGGATGTAAAGATTGATATACTCTCTGTAGAAAGTAGTTTTTTTCGGACAACCTTTCTCGATCTCCCGGTATATGCGCGCTCTATTTTGGCAGGTAGCTTCCTTGTCATTCAATATTGCAGTATAGTTCTAGTCCTCACTACTACGTTAATTACTGATTCCCACGTGACCTTTGGTCCGCAGTGACTTGGGGAGTTTTAGATTTAGATGTTGAAGTCAGTTCAGGATTGGTACTCGTTGTAACTAAAAATTCCCTGTAAGTGTCACTGTCAACACTCAAAGTGAGGTTATGTATGTAAACAAGCAAGCCTTGATAAGTTAACAAACGACTGGGGAATTTTTGGATAGACGGTTTACCAACAGTGTAAGTTGGGTTGCCTATATTTTGTGGTCACGTGGGTATCAGTAATTAATGAGAATCTGTAGTATATACCATACCATTTTTTGACGTCAAAAAATTATTTGTTGAGGTCAAATGTAATTTGTTTATAGTTTACCAATGTATTTTTTTAAATTTATTGTAAATAAAACAACTAACTTTAACAGATATTTTATTTTAGCCTTATACGTATTTCAACGTGTTTGCTATGGAAACAATAAATCTTCGTAACGTCATCTTGGTTTTCTATATCTGCGTCCAAATGACTTGATTTCTAATTCCAAAACGTCTAATAACGGTGAATTTAAGAGACCAATTTGTTCATTCATTAAAGAACAAAGTAAAGTTCGAACTTATAAATAAAATATTTTTTTGTTGTTGGTGCCAAGAAGTATTATTTAGGAATAGAATAGATAAATATTTTTAGCCGATGATTTTTATACCTCAAAAAATTAATTTTTGACGACTAAAAATGAAAATCATTTACCGACTTGAGTTAAATGTCATTTTATTTTTTGTAATTTAGGTTAAAAAGTAAAACGGCGTTCTACATAGCGCGAGCAAACAAAAACCTAATCGCAGTTGCCTATGAAACAAGCGCGGTATGTCGATTATTAATTAGCTTGTAAATGGTGGAGCTGTTATCATAGTTTCGCGGTTTATTATTTTACAGCAATTGCTCAGATTTAACATTTTTTAACAATTGGCTAGTGAGCATTGTACATTATTTTTTAAATACATATATTATTTGTTTACAAACGGGCATGATAATATGAGTTGGCAACAATGACTGATTTAACTCACATAATGGAAAATTTTTAAATAACATGTTAGATTAGCGGTAAAACCCCGAGCTTGTAATCTGGCGGACTCAGTTCAAATCCCGTGACATTCTTGTTTTTTTTCCCTTATTTTTTTTGTTTTTTGGCATCTTTTACGGCTATCGGAGCGGCCGTAGCTCAGTGGTAAGAGCGCGGCCTACCAACGCAGCGGATCCGGGTTGTATCCCCGGCCCGGTCGTTCTCCCTCACCAGGTAACGGGAAACCAGCGAGGTGGATTTTTCCCCAGGAAAACCTCTCTGGAGAAGAAGTGCATGCACTTCCTGTGGTTCGGAGCCCACGTTAAACTGTAGGTCCCCTATGTCTGTCTGTGCAAATTATCTATCCATCTAGGAGAAAGGTAGCCAACGCCCTGAATAGGGTATGCCACTATAAGAAGAAGAAGACTGGTATCTTATCTTACCCCATGTCTATAACTTATTTTAATTTTTACATCCTTTATTTAAAACAGGTAACTTAAATTACGGTTTTATAAAATTTAAATTTAAAACAATTAACTATCAAACTGACATAAGTAACAAAACAATTAAAAATCACAATAAATGTTGAATATATTGTCTGTTTATTTCTAGGCGAACTCGGTTTTAACAGGTTTTTCAGACCCTTAAATACAAAAATAAGAAACCAAAAACAGGTCTACCTCGGGATCTGAACTGGGGCTTTCAGACTACGAGCAGACGCCTTTAGCGCTAAACCAACATTTCGTTTAAATTTTTTACATGCAGGTTTAAAAAATATAATTAATAAATTTTAAAAATAATATAATACCCACTTTGCTTATTGTTTAAAAACGTTAAATATGAGCAATTACAGTAAAATAATAAATCGGGCACCAGTGGCGTTCCGTGGCTTTGAAATTTGTGTAGACAATGGCAAAAATTATTTAACATTTAGATTAAAACGTAAAAAAATCACGGCAACTTCAATTTACCAAGACCTGTTGTTAAATGAATTAATCTACGCATACAATTTCTAGTAACTTTTACTTTGTCATTATTTCATTATGCACTTTAATTTGATAACGCAAACCTTCGTTTAAAGCCAAGTTAATGCGTGATTTGCCAAATAATTTTAACAGTTGCAGATAAATGTTTTTTGGTCGACGCACTTTTGATACTTTTGAGGGGTTAGACATACATAATAATAGTAAGCAATTCCAGTAAAATAGCTTATATTTAATGCCTCTATCAGTTAGCCAGTCCATTCTTTTATACTATTCAGTATTAAACGATCTAGATGTCTTCCTGCTGTCTGTCTGCAACAGCCCTAGTAATTTTGGCCCACGATTTTGTATTTTCATTTGATTTTCATAAGATTATCCATTACATTTTTCTTTTAAAATCTGGTAAGCAAGAATTTCCATATTTACTGCAAATTTGCAAACTACTTTTAATATAAATAATCACACAATCACTGCACGCTTCTCCTGACTGCTGTTGACCGACGCAAGTAGAGTAAAAATTACTGTAAAAATTGCTTTGCATTTGATCATTGCATTATTTTATCAATGTGCGTGCAAACGTATTAAGACTAATAGATTGTTAAATCTATCGTAGCTGGAATCATTTGGACCGATAAGCCCACGCCTTCGCGTATACAAAACAGTGTTTAAAGGAAACGGTTTACTTATTTGGCGCCTAATTTTTAATTTTACGCGGTTATGTTGAAAAGTAAAAATTGTACGTAAAAGTAACTTGTTTTAATTGAAACTTAGAATTAGATTTTTTTAGAAAAGTTATGGGTACTGCCTACCCTGTCTAATATGACGCACCGCCACTGTCGGGCACTATGATAAGCTCCACGATTTGCAAACTATTCATCGACATACCGCGCTTGTTTCATAGGCGACTTTTATTAATAGGGTAATAAAACAATAAATTAAAAAAGGCTTCTATTAAATTTTTATTTGATTGCTCTGCATTTTCGAAAGCATAAAATCTGCGAAACAAAATATTTGCGATGTTGCAAACGTTGAAAAAATATTATATTTCAAATAAAATGTTATAATATAAACATATTTAAAATCACGCAAATTTTAAAAATTTAAATTTTGCAAAATTCGTTATTTTTCAAAAACTCGCCAATAGATCTTGTTTTTTAAGTATTTGTGCTATTTAAACTAGGGGTGAGCTGCAGTTTGGTTATTTCTCAACGCTCTAATTTCGTTGCAACGCTCTAATTTTTTGCAACGCCCTCTACTCATTTTGGAAATTTAGCAACAAAAAACTTTAAGAGAATTTGCTTGTAAGCCAAATTACTCCCCAGAAATATTTGGGGAGAAAGGATAATTTAATAGCAAGCTGTATTTTTCTGCAAAAATAAAATTAATTATTTTTTGAAATTATACTTAATGAAAGATGTCATGAGTCACAATAAACATTTAAATACGTAAAGAGTAAAAATATTGAAGTGAAAGTCCAGGGGTAGTTTTACGCCCATTTCTTTTATAATTTTTGTGCTGTTGCTTTCGAGGCTATTTCATTATTTTTAAGGTATATGCAGTGGTGTAATCAAGACAAATTTTAATGTATCGGTACTTAAAAAATGTTTTGAATAATTATTAGCGCGTGTTAATTAATTATGTAAATGTTGCTGTTGTTTGGATATACAAATTGATTCTTTGCCATTTTCTTGGTGACACAGATTTGCAAAATTCTATTTTGCAGGGAAGACATGCACATAAACACACTTTTGCAATTCACAGCAATTACATCAGCGGAGTACGATATAAATTTTGGATAAGTTGTCGGAAAATTTTAATATATGTAATAAGAATACCGGTTACTTATGGGATCGATTGGCGTAAATCGTCGACGGTGAATTCGTGTACGGTTTAGAATAGTAGGGCATAATTTCACTAGCAATGACATAAACATGACTTGTAAACGTAGGCTGTCAGTAGGGTAGGGTCTAGGACAGAGAGTGTACGGCATAGCGTATCGGAAGGGTGAGGGGTGACCGGACCGGCCGACGCCGACGTCTCGTGACGTCACGCTGGCGTCTCCCCGACACATCACTCAGATGTATAGACTTTACACACATTACGTGCGACTCATTACTTCCCTCGTTGCGAGCCGACGTTGTGTACTTCAATTACTGCGCTATTACGCAATATTTTCCTCCAGAGGATTACTCGCATACCAGTCTAGAAACAATCGGAAAATAATGACGACGGGAATGATAATCCCTGAATACGAAAAGTTTATCTTTTGGACGAATTGATTTTTTTGCTAGTTTTTAGGGCTCTTCTTGTATGAGTTATGAGATGGATGTGGGAAAATTAAATTTTATGTGGCAACTTGCTAGAATTGACCGGTCCTCCTTCGAGTATTTGTTTAGTTTTTTTTTTCTCTAAAATGGGTTAAAACTTTGCCTCGCCGAAACTTTTCGGTGTTCTGTTTTCATGGCGCACGATTTGTTATCCTCCCATCATACATGACGAAATTTTGGAACTGTTATTTTCAACCCTAAAACTGTCAGACGGCAATTAACTGTCTTCTATAAAAGTAGAAGTAGGACACGGAAAAATTTCAATTTCTTACTAGTTCGTTGAAAAATTTAACTCCTGCGTTGAAACTTTCTCTTAATTCTAATAACGTTAAATAAGATTTTGAAAAAACTAAAGGGCTTCCGTAATCTCAGGTTTAGAAATAATTATTTTTAATTTAAAAGTCAAATTTTTCGTTTATGGCATCTTTTTTAGATAGACATAAATTCCGGAAATAATTCAAGTACTCATCAGTTTTATTGCTGAAATGTATTTTCGGTTTTTAACAATAAAATTGCCTTTTCGAACTATTTTAGAACTTTATAGCTGAACCATAAATAACTCGAATAAAATGGTATACGATTTTATGACCTAGTTCGTTTTTAATTTGAGTTATGTTTTTGGAAGCATTTAATTTGAAAATATTTTAATGGTTAATATAAATTTAAAGTCTGATTTCATGTTCTTAATTTAACCATTCATATAAAGCAAGAATTTTTAATTTTTAATTTTTTATGAGCATATTAGTATACCCAATCTATTTTTATGCCTGCTTCACTATTTTTTGATCGTAAAAAACTTTTTTACGAGGTTTATATAGTTAGAGGGATTTCTGAGTCATTTTAGTAAAGAGTGTCTGGTTAAATTCACTATTAGGGCGGGCACTAGAGCAACGGTTAAGGTCTCTGGCTTTGGCCATAGACACTGTCTACGTGGGAGCGTTGGGGGCAGAAGCCCTAATAGAATATACTGCTATGATATTTAGAGGTGTTTGATTTGCCTGGAATATTGTGGTTGCTGGAAGGCAATTTTTGGAATGCTTGCTGCAGTTCAATTTACATTTGGAGATTTATGAAGACTTGTAATATTTTAATATTCTAACTTATAAACTCAGGGTTGCGTATTTTTGCTAGAATTCCTGTTATAAATTCTAATAATTGTTATTTTTCATATGGTTTGTTTTTACTGAAAGAAAAGAAAAACACAACAGATTGATACGAAGACTATTTATGTTAATTGTAATTATAATTTAATTCAGAATTGTTAAAAAGGTTTAATTTATAAGAAGTTTTAGAGTTACTTGATTTGTGCGTCGACTAATGTCAGTTAGGATGTCAGTGTCATTTGTGACAAACATATAAAAGGATACTCTTGGACATGAGATTTATGTGTTTGTTTTAAAAAATGGGGATCAAAGGAGGAAGACAAAAGTTAAAAAAAGAAGAGAGAATTTGTTTTAATTAGTTACGGCTCGTCTTTGAAAAAAGAAGACAGAGAATTTGATATCCTCTGGATGAAAACAGAAAGAACGAGTTCAAAACGTAATGTAAACTGATTTTCAATATAAAAGAAGAAAATATAAGTGATTATCTACGAATTGTGAAAAGTACAGAAGTATTACAAGTAAAAGGCGATTGAGAAAGTTTCTTCGTTTGTGATGATGTTAAAAGTAAATTGGAAATAATATAAAACAGATCAGAAGAAGATTTGGATTAAGGGCGAGTATTATTTGTTGCTCGAGAGGCCAGCAGAATGAAATAGAGGTTGGACACTCAGTGTTTTGCTAGAGCGAGGAATGTCCTAATAAGAAGACGCTAAGATAAGTGTTCTAATTTTAATAAAAAAGGACGATAGTAATTAATAAAAACTCATTTAATATTTCGGAAACCACATTTTGAAATTCATTTAATAAATAAAAACTTATTTTGTAAAGTTGATATCGTTGTGCGTGTTTATTTCTATTTAAAATTAATTTATAACTTAATAAATAACTTATTTACAAGCTAATAACGACCCTGAGAAAATTAGAAGAGTCTCATAGCAAGTTTGAATTTAATTGCGTGAATTGCAGACAGTGTAGGGATTGTTTTCTAGTAGTCACAAAGACCAAGCATATCATTGCAATTAAAATTGGAGCCCAACGTGGGGCTCGTTGATGTACACCGTGGCATTTTGGTAAATGTTTGGTTACAGTTGTCAACATTAAGCTTATTTGATAAAGAACTCAAAATATAAAGAACTTTCTTATTTAAAAGAAAGAAGCTTAGTGGAGTAGAGAAAGTTGGGAGTAGCTAGCTATTTAGTTTTTTCTTGTAGATTTAAAAGGGGTGATAATTTATTAGAAAATAACAGAAGAAAATCGCAGAATGATGTTAAGAAGTTCGATAAGGAAGATTGATGCAGAAGATTCAAATTCAGAAGGTGAAAATGAAGACCACATAAGAGAAGAGGTGGTAGCGGTCATAGAACAACAGGGGCAAGAAGAGATACAGGGAGAAATACAAAATGAACCAGGACAAGCAAAAGAAGTACCACAAGAAGTAGATTTGAAAACAATGATACAACTGATGATGGCGAAAATAGATGAGAAAATGGATGATAATACTAAGAAAATAATGGAAGATAATACTAAGAAAATGGATGATTATGCTAAAGAAACTAACGAGGGTTTGGACAGAATGGCTAAAAAAATGGAAGAGAGTATGGCTAAGAGCATGGACGGTTTGGAAAAGAAGTTAGACGGCAATGTTAAACAGCATTATTTTAATTGCAATGATATGCTTGGTCTTTGTGACTACTAGAAAACAATCCCTACACTGTCTGCAATTCACGCAATTAAATTCAAACTGGCTATGAGACTCTTCTAAGTTTCTCAGGGTCGTTATTAGCTTGTAAATAAGTTATTTATTAAGTTTTAAATTAAGTTTAAATAGAAATAAACACACACAACGATATCAACTTTACAAAATAAGTTTTTATTTATTAAATGAATTTCAAAATGTGGTTTCCGAAATATTAAATGAGTTTTTATTAATTACTATCGTCCTTTTTTATTAAAATTAGAACACTTATCTTAGCGTCTTCTTATTAGGACATTTCTCGCTCTAGCAAAACACTGAGTGTCCAACCTCTATTTCGTCGAGCAACAAATAATACTCGCCCTTAATCCAAATCTTCTTCTGATCTGTTTTATATTATTTCCAATTTACTTTTAACATCATCACAAACGAAGAAACTTTCTCAATCGCCTTTTACTTGTAATACTTCTGTACTTTTCACAATTCGTAGATAATCACTTATATTTTCTTCTTTTATATTGAAAATCAGTTTACATTACGTTTTGAACTCGTTCTTTCTGTTTTCATCCAGAGGATATCAAATTCTCTGTCTTCTTTTTTCAAAGACGAGCCGTAACTAATTAAAACAAATTCTCTCTTCTTTTTTTATCTTTTGTCTTCCTCCTTTGATCCCCATTTTTTAAAACAAACACATAAATCTCATGTCCAAGAGTATCCTTTTATATGTTTGTCACAAATGACACTGACATCCTAACTGACATTAGTCGACGCACAAATCAAGTAACTCTAAAACTTCTTATAAACTAAACCTTTTTAACAATTCTGAATTAAATTATAATTACAATTAACATAAATAGTCTTCGTATCAATCTGTTGTGTTTTTCTTTTCTTTCAGTAAAAACAAACCATATGAAAAATAACAATTATTAGAATTTATAACAGGAATTCTAGCAAAAATACGCAACCCTGAGTTTATAAGTTAGAATATTAAAATATTACAAGTCTTCATAAATCTCCAAATGTAAATTGAACTGCAGCAAGCATTCCAAGAATTGCCTTCCAGCAACCACAATACTCCAGGCAAATCAAATACCTCTAAATATCATAGCAATACATTAGGTTGGTATAAATGACCGTGAAAGGTAGGAACATAAAACAATATACAGAGCCTGCTTGTCTATATTTTTTGATGTAACGCTCTGTAGGTATATTACCTTATTCCAGTTAATTATATTTTTATATACATAGAAATATCAAATTTTATTAAGAAAACAAGGCAGAAGAAAACAAATTGAATCAAAGGTGGAAAAAAAAGGACAGTAATCAGTGACGCATTATTTTCTATGGATGGGCTCAAGGAGGACGTTTGGTTAACCTATGTTAATAATATAATAATATTATGATTAATCGATTATTTAATTAAGTAATCGCGTTTTGATTAATCATGTATTTGATTAACCGATTTATCAAATTGATTGATTAATTGATACAATGGATTATTGTAATATACCGCTCTTTTACCGGTCATCTCGCATAGCGGTACACACATAGCAGAGACGTACTTCGCACCGAGCCGATAAGCACGCAACCCACGCGCCGAGTTACCTCTCACTAAGGAAGATATCGCGGTCATAGGCTATAAGCGCTTAGCTGCAAACGGTAAGGCAAGCAAAGCCTAAAAGCTCACAAGTGCTGCGCTTTTTCTTCTGAGAACGAGTGATTGCTTACGCTTAGTTAGTTTTGTTTACTGTTATTATTACTATTACTATTATTTTATTATTTCTATATACCTGTATTTACATAATTGATCTTATACATCGCTATGCATTTTACTGGAGTCAGTATCTGGATCTTATGATCTTTTCGCTCTTTTCTGTTGAAATATTACATACAGAATCCTGGCTCCCACATTACTAAATATGCAGTTTAATAACCGCACGCACAGCCTTACTTAAAAGCGTGAGTTAAGATGTGCTTTTTTGACAAAACACATTCAAAAGTTGCATTGATTAGTTAAAATACCTCTGCTGCAGTAATACTTCTACGATACTTTTAAGTTGTTGCCCCCATAAATGTTTTTAAAACCCGCCGCCTATGGCTTTGGGGCTGCTCTACCAAACACGCGAGTTTGATCTCGAACAGGGTGATTCTGGACGCGTGTGCGGGTTAAATAGGGGATCTTATAAGGTGCTAGCAGTTGGTGCCACCGGTAAGTGTAGCATAAAATTAAAACAAATTCACTACTGATACTGATGATGATAAAATACCAAATATAAAATAAATCGACAAGAGAAATCTGACGAATATCTAAAAAACGCTGTCTGGCGATCGCCACGGGACCTTCCTCGCATTTTTTTTCAATTATTAATTTTTTTTTACATTTTTGACAATTTTATAAAAATTGTAAAATTATGAAAATTTTAAAAACTGCTGAAATGAAATGAAAATTTGAATCATTTTAAAATTTTCAAAAATGTTTTAAAATTTAACTTTCGAAACATCACCATCAAAAATATTTTTTTGAAAGTTTAAAAATATTGAGAATGTTTCGCATATTTTGCAATTTTGGAAAATTTTGGAACTTTTTGAAAATTTTTCAATACATGCTCAAAAGTTTGATAAATTTTTGAAAATTGTTTTGTTATTTGTATTTTCTAATTGCAAACAATATTGATTCTTTGAAATCTAAAATCGATTTTATAATTGGGTTATAGTCGTTTTTTTGGCGATTATATCCAATTAATCTGTTCTGGTAAACGACAAAAAGGAAACCCTCTATAAATCTTTTCTCAATGGAAAATTGTTCTCATTGTCATTTAACATGTTCATATCAATTTTGAAGTCGATATACAATTTTTTTTTAAAACAGGGTATTAGAAAAATCACGCTTGTGTCGATCGGTTGTTTGACATGCGTAGAATACGATTTAAGCTTCTTTTCAATCACCTCATTTGATGCTAATTGTAGCATCTCTACCCGTCCCCTCTTTTCTTGAGCGGACCAACCTCGCTACTTGTACAATGTAGTTCCTAATCTTTTAAACCTAAATTGAGTGTTTTGGGCTAGAGTGTCTGGGCTGTAAAGTGTATATGGGCAGACACACAGACACCATGGCGGAACCTGGCTTTTCGGTATTCTCGCACCCTTAAACGTGCGTATCTGACAAAATCTCAGTTTACGAAATTTTTACGCTTACAATACCTTCCTACAGGTATAGCGAAAAAATTAAAAAATGAATATAGCGTTTGTTTTGAAATTGGGAATATTTTTCCTCAAAAACATAATACTGATTCTGAAATAAAATAAAATTACACAAATTAAAATGTCAATGAAGAACATTGATAAAATGTTAAGAATGAAGTTTAACTTAATTTTAACAACATTTTTGATGGAGAAATCCTTCTACTCTCACATTGTAAAGAAAAATATGAAAAGTAAAATACTGCAATAATATTTTTCAGTCTCAAGTGAAGTTCAACTTGCATGCCAAATATTGAGCAGCATTGCTAGGTCAGGAAAGTGGGTGTCTTTCAAATAACCCCATAAATTTCAATAGCCATAAAACATCCGAAGAAATTCATATCACCGTTTTTATGACAATGATTACATATTTTTATTATTTATTTGGTTGGAGTGTACATAAATATTTCAATGATTTTCGTTTCTGTCTTCTTCTTACCTCTTTAATCCTTAAGATTGCAGGCAGTGGCGTACCTATAAAAAGGCAATTGGGAGATCAAAGGCAGCGAAGAGTTTTGAACAGAAAACTGAAAAAAATGCTGTTTGTAAGTACTTACCTTAATTTATTTCATCTTTTCATCACTGTTACGAAGATGTTTTTAAATTTACGTTTGAATCTTGCCGAAAAAAAGTATTTTTTTTTATAAATCAGAGTTTTGTTGCACTGTTACGAGGGCAAGATATCGGGGCAGTTTTGCTTCTGAAAAATTACAAGGTTAAAAGTAAAACTTTTTGCGAGTCGTTTGCTGTCGTTTTTTTTTCTATACGAAACACCCCGTACATTACATTATGAAACAGCGGTTCGATCTTTATAGTCACGCATTTTTCTCATCTTCTCATTCTCTTGCACTATCATTTAATTCGGAGTTCGAGAGCTAACGTAGATGTCCTTTTCAAAGAGAAAACTTTTCGGGTCTTATTCTCGCTTTGAATCGTTGCCAAAATCTGGACAGACTCGGAATAAATTATTGCATCTATACACAAATCTCTCATATATAAAGAACTTTAGGAACATTTGTCTATACGGAGAGACTATTATCGTTGCCATAGCCATCCGGCCTTGCTAGAGCGAGATGGATGCATTTTTTTAACTTAGTTTATAGCCGTGAATGTTTAAACCATGTAAAACTGTACTCTTTATACGGAACGCTGCCAAAAATGCACAGTGCCAAACGGTTGTTACAAATGCGCTCAAGTGATTTCGCTGGAACAACCCTATAATTGAATACTTTTTTCTGAAGAACCGCAAGAATTAGTTTTAAATGTAACTTTGTATACTATGTAATACAAATAAATGTGTATAAATTTCACTAGGGCTCGATAAAATGGGCTCGTCTCGAAGATGAGATCGAAATTTAGTTGTTTTCATTAAAGTTCTTTTGTAGTCAGCACTTTAAGGGATCTGCTAGACGTAAAATGCATCAATAGGGCCATAAAATAGTCATTTAGCCAACCTTAAAACATTTCCTTGTTGTGGGGATATAAATCAACCCTTTTTATTTCTATTTGATGTAGGGATCGATCCGATTTGACTCGCTGCATAATTATTTGGATGACCCGCGTATAACTGAATTACTGGATTGAAAAAAACAGTTGTTTTTGTATAATTTTATTTTTTATAATTTATACATAATTTTTAAAATCAGGAACATTGTTGTTGACGTTGTTTCATAAAAATTGTAGCATTTATTTTTATCTAATACTAGTTTTCGTTAGGTATTATCAAATAATTTAATTTACAATTGCAAAAGCTAGGAAGTGTTTTTTTATACTCTTGGACTTCGGTTATACACAGACAATAAAAGAATGATATTACCTTAAATAATAAGAAATACAATGTATAAAAAAGTCTTTTTCTATATATAAAAAACATTTCAAATCGCTTAATAATTAAAAATCTTTGAAGTTTTCGCTCACTTATTATTTCATCTTTATTGCCGTAGTTCGCCGCCTCATTACAAAAATTTAAAAAACAAAAAGTTCTAAACGTTGCGTTTAAGAAGGCGAAAAATTCAATATTTCACAATTTCAAAATTTAAGCCCACACAGTGTTTCGCAACAATGTAATTTTTTTGGAATCTCTTGGGACGTTTGCTCTTCCTAGCATTTTATGGCTTCTATTTGTGTCAGTGCATTATTGGTTTTTATTTCTGGGATAACATGGCCGGTTAAAATATTTTGCTATCTGATCAGATTTGTTGCCGACGAAGTTGCCGCCCCAATAAAGAATTGGGGTCGCACATATCTAAAAATTCTACGAATTATTTGTCGTCGGATTCTTTTACTTTTTTATATACGCATGGTGATAAATGGAACAAAATGAAATTTCCACCAAAATAAATAATAATTATTATTGATTTAGACAAAAAAATGTCTGTGATAGTTAGGATTTGAAAATTGTGGCTGTGATTATAAACAAATAGTCATAATATCCTTTAGTTTCCAATATTATCACGACCAAAGTAATCATAGTCATAACTTTAATACTGCACTCGTTTTTCTCCTGAATTTTTTTAAAGAATCATGAGGCCATGATTCCCATCCCACCCCCTTACCTGGACTCAGCGCACTTCAGCGCTATTCACCGGTCTAACATGCCCCACCCCTAAAAGACATGCAACCCAACATACACACCACACATACCATCCATGGACACACCGGATTTAACTTATTCAGAAAAATTTCGGACGGGCAGAGGACTCGAACCTACTGGCGTTGAGAGTCTAGTTTCAAAGCCTGGGACTTTAACCACTAGACCACCCGCTGGCTCCTCTCCTGTATTTAATGCTTTTAATGACTGAAAAACTGAAAATCATGATAATGCAGTAAAGAACGAAATTAGAAAATTTTTTTGGCTTGATATGGTTATGACTAATGTCGTCCAGTTATATCACAATTACAACTATTGCCTTGAAGGTTTAAAACTGTGACCAGGATTTACACAAAATGAAATTTGCAAGCTAATTGTTTTTAACTATTGCCGCGTAGACTTAAAATTATAACTATTACTTCAACAGAACCTAAAATAAAGTAATGATTGCAGATTAGGATACCAAGCAAATTTATGACTATGATTTCAAAAATTGTGACTACTATTTAAGTATAATGTTTTTAAGCATGAATAGCCATTATGACTGTGGTTTTAACCGAAAAAGAATAAATAGGTAGGGAAATTGAGTAGTAAAGTTATGACTAGGACTACCAACGCTCATGATAAATTGGGACTGCGATCTAAGTTAAATGTAATGGAAAAAATCAATTGTTTTTAACTATGGCCATCAAGGCTGTTATTTAAACAAAAAAAAAATAAGGGGCGGGTGAGTTATGGCTAGGACTACATGTAATATTTATAAACCATAAGTTCGGAAACAAAAAAAATATAACTAGGATTGCAAATTGTGACTGTGATCTACGTAAAATGGAATAGAAAATGTCGATTGGCTATGACCATTATGACTACTCTGCATAAAGGTATGACTATAATCACCAACAGTTATAATAAATATTTTTAAACGAAACAAACTTATGAATATGTTGGCAAAAACGGCTCAAAAATTGTGACCGAGATCAAGTAAAATGGAAAAGAATGACTACTTTTGACTTTGCAACTCGAAAAAGAACCGGGACACAACGCCCACTGAACGCAACGGCCACCTGGACACAACAGCTACTTGGTATTTCGCGTATCTATATTGGTCATATCATTGGTCTAGTGGCCGTTGTGTCCAATGTGAATGATGTGTCTACACAACTAGATCAATGTGACTGTTGTGTCCAAGGTGGCCGCTATATCCAGCTAAAAGTGTCGCCGTTGTGTCCAGTAGACCGACGTTGCTGTTGTGTTCATTTGAAGGTATAGTTGTTGTGTCCACAGTGACCGTGTGGGAAATGGACACAAAGGCTACCTGGACGCAAGATACATTAATTTCTGCGCCATGTCAACCAATCACGAAGAAGGGTCGGAGTCTACTGATTGCGCCAAATTCAAAAATTTGTAACAAATTGTACTTATTCGTATGCCACCAGTTTTAATTAATGATTGCTCTATTAACAAGCTTTCCCGCCAAAAATTAATTAATTTGTGGATTTTAGTGTGAAATTTTTGTATTATTATATCAGCGTGTTCGCGCAAATCCAACTTGGGAAACGACTTGCATCGATACGCTTACTGGTTAGGCAACCGAACGTGCACTTACTGGTGGCATAGTACTAACCACAATTTGTTACAAACTTTTGAATTTTGACGTAATCAGTAGACTCCGCCTCTTGTTCGTGATTGGTCGACATGGCGCAGAAATAAATGTATCCTCCTAGACGAAACTGCCATACCTTCACTTGGACACAACGCTAACCTTAGACACAAAAGATACATTAGTTTAGAGGACGCTACAACTAACATGGGCAACCTTTAGCTGGACACAACGGTCACCGACACTAAGTGTCGTAGGTCGTTGTGTCTTCTAAACCAATGTGGCTGGTGTGTCCATCCAAAGATGCGGCTGTTATGTCCAAGGTTGTCGCAGTTTTTTATATAGCCGATATGGGCACACGAAATTTTAAGTGGCCGTTGTGTCCAGGTGGCCGGTGTGTGCACCGGTCGTTATGAATTAGATCCCTTGAAAATTATGGTTCTTAATTGAACAAAAAATAGAGACAAAGAGAAAAAGTGGAGTAGTGAAGTTATGACTATTATGGTCATGATGAATTTTAAAACTAAATAAATTAATGACCACGGTTTTACAAAGCGGTTCCGAATTATGATTATTATCTAAGCAAACTGGAATAGATCGACCGGTTCCGACTATAGTACTTAAAAATTATGACTACGATGTTTACAGTAAATCTATAAAGACAAGTGGTAAATGGTGTAGTAACCCTACTATGGCTAGTACGATAATGATACATTTGTAAAACTTAAATTTATGACTATGATGGTAGAAGAAGCTCAAATTATTATCAAAAAGTTATACATTTTCATTTCTTTAAGTTTTGTATGCACTGAAACATTATTACCAAACACTGCGTGAAAATTATATAAAAAGAAGAAAACTCTTCTCAGTTCTTTAACACTATAGGTAGGTATTCTTAATTTAAGGCATACATT
Organism: Ctenicera cuprea; assembly: GCA_958336395.1. Classification (NCBI taxonomy): domain Eukaryota; kingdom Metazoa; phylum Arthropoda; class Insecta; order Coleoptera; family Elateridae; genus Ctenicera; species Ctenicera cuprea. The sequence continues at coordinate 21,529,735 of OY284493.1, forward strand.
TTGTAGGTATATTTTGCGATAGAGCATTTTATAGTGCGGGAGAAAGTTAATCAAAAGGAATTCTATTTCTAAACCTGTAAATATTTTATGTCCCTTTTAAAAGTGCGCACAAACCCAGTTTTTATTTCTTAAAGCAGCGAGGGTTAAAATGTTGCAACGAATCCCTTTTGATTAACTTTCGCTTATTCTGAAAGCTGTGTTTAACTACGAGAATAAGATAAATATGGGACTAGCAATATTTTCTATATATGTTATGTTTTTTTAATGAATTATTGCATAGACTGAGAAAATGTTTTAAGTACATTTAGTATTTGTTTATAACGTGTTATTGTCATGTTTAATGCTTTCTTATTTTATAATTAATTTTAATAGTACATGGTATAAATAAAAAACAAACACACGTAAAAAACAGCAACGGCAACTAAATAATAAATAAAATTCTCAAAAACATCGCGAAGGATACACAAATCACAGGTTTAAACAACATTACAAATCACATATCGCAATGGTAATAGTAGTAATTCGTTAAATATAGTACGTAGTACGTAGGATCACAAAACTTGGGCTTTAAAGTGATCAAAATCTCCATAAAATTTAGTTTCACTACTTAAGAAAAAAAATCCAACACGAGAATTCGAACCCAAGTGCGAACCGATTCGATTAGGTACCCTAATAGAAAGTCGGATGTGCAGAGTTAGAATTCTCTACTAATTCGATTTTTTTTTATCAAATTGGTCCTTTCATGCTGTTTGAATTAAAAGTTCCTTTATTTTTCGCATTTTGATCACCTTAATTTTTAAACCTAAATAGATAATTGTTTAAATAACGACTATAATATGGAATGTTAAGCGTTAACAGTCAATTACTATTGTATTTAGATATAGGATTTTTTATTTTGTCCATTAAATGATTTGAATTAGGGTTAAAGGTTATTTTAACTACTGCTGATAATTCCTGTTTTCTTATTTTGTTAACGTTGGCAAATATTAGCTTACCCATTCACGCTTGTGATCAACTCAATTAAATTCAAAGAAGTAATTAGCATATTTAGTTTCTTACATTTTTTAAGTTTTCTCATTTACTTACATCAAAGTCTGGAGATACAAACATGAAAAACATTCTCTGCCTTCAATGCAATTTAATTGGCAGTGATAAAATCACAAATACATAATTAGTAAGTTAATTTTAGTTTTCGCATGTGCACCAACCTAGCCTAAAGTAATTTTTTAATTCAACTTTAAATTGAGAATTTGTCTTTGAAACCGGTGGGTTGCTTATAAATATTGGTTTACTGTCTTGATGATTGATACTTAACACATAAAAAATAGGAAATTAAAATTCAATCACAATCAGTTCATTGAAAGCTACTTTACTTCAAGAATAGTTTTATCATCTAAATTATTTCAATGTTTTATTCTATAATTCAAAGACCGTTTTTTTGCTTAATTTTGACCCCTAGTGAAGCTTAATAAGACATTCCTCTTCATCCTTTTTTTCTACAAAAAACCTGTTGTAACGTGGAAGCTTCTCATTGTTTGTATTTGACCTTGCGAGAATATCATCACCAAAAGTTTACTATTTCTTTATTGCAAATCGTTCAAACCGTATTAAAGCGACAACAAATACAATCAACAGTATTAAGATAAAAAATAACTGAAGAACAAAATTGATTTTAGTTGCAAAAAGGGATAAGCTAGTACGCCCAACGCATAAAACTATCAGATACGCCATATCAATATATTTTTTTGTAAATTGGTTAGTAGTTCATTCTTCTGGCACATTTTGATCATCAATTTCATCTTCATACCTACCTTCCTCTATTCAAAATTATGAACACAACGACACTGACTTCAACCTTTCAATTCGCGTACCAAATTCCTCTAACCGCAATTTTTAACTATTTAAATATAAACGAGTCTTATTTTTTTATTAATTTGTTAACACCATAACTACTAAAAGTTTTGAGTTTTAAAACACGCGCTTATGGACACCCGCATTCATCCACCACCATTTTTGGCAAATCTCTTTTTATAATATTACTTTCTGGTCCAAAATAAATCAAACTCATACTAGAAAACTTCAATGGGGCGCAGCACGGTTGCATCCCGCTGAGATGGTGCGCTTTCCTCATCTCTTCTATCACATGCGTATGATAAGTGACGTAGGTGTCGGGGGTGCGGTGATGGCCGCAGTCTCCCCTACAATAGTTCGCGTAGTATCCTTGGGGCGCTATCACCCAATCATCCCATCCCAACTCTTTGAAGCTCACGTAAAATCGCTGCTTGCAGCATTGGTTGCCGGAATCGGGCGAACAGTCCAGAGCTCTTCGCCGAACACGTTTCGCCGTGTTGGGATCGGTGTAGATCACCAAGAAAGGTCGATTGGGGTTGTTTCTTTTCTCCGCTCCCGAATCGGAGAGGTGCAGGTGGACGCTGGGACAGCTACAACTGCAGTCTATTAAAATCCGGAGCCTATTCGTGTTTCCTTCTGCCAACCAATTTCTAACTGTGTCCGTGAGGTTCAATTTTTGCCATCCACTGTTATTTTCGTTGATTTCTTGTCTTGTTCCAAAATCATCCTATAAATAAATGCTTTGTAATATTTTATTACTATTTTTATGGTAACATAATTTTTTTATGAGCCAACAATCAGTTCTATAATACATATTAATTCCTGGACCACCTGGGATTCGATACCAAGCTGAGAAAAAAAATACACTTTAGCACAAAGTTTTCATCTGCTTAGATTTTATTTATTTCTTTTAAGCTAATTTCAAGTCATATCCCAATATTAATTTAAATACAGGGTGTTAATGAATTGTAGGGACAAACATCTAGGGCTTACGAAACACAACAAAGCAAACTACTTTTGTTAATAAATGTGTGGTCAAAAGTACTTCCTTTAGAAAATAGAGCCTCTTAAAGATTCTTTAAGAAGTACCTGAAACTAGGCGACCCAAATTGCATTTTCAATTGTTTTGCACAGGTCACACGGAATTTTGAAAAAAAACGATCTAGACATACATGCATTCAAATAACGTCAATTTTGACACAATTCGATATTTTTGTGATATTTTTTGACTTTTCGTGCATTCGTTTCTTTCTGTGCCTTTTATAATTCGTTTTTTTCCTTCTGTGATTTTTTTGATAATTATTTTCTTCGTTATTTTTGTTCTGTGTTTCGTATTTTTGTGGTATGGCGAATTATACTTTGCCAAAGAGCATGACATGATGTTCATGTATGGAGCTGCTTGGGGTAACGCACGCGAAACTACTCGCCTGTAACAAGAACATTTTCCGAATAGGAATCATCTATCGCACCAAGGCCTTTAGTGTAGTTTCACGTCGGCTGCGAGAGGAAGGTACATTCGTTTTCAACAGACACAACTGTGGAGCTACCAGAACAAGGCGAACGGTGGATTTTGAGGAAGAAGTTTTGGAGGGAGTGGCTGAAAATCCTTCTACTAGTTCAAGAGCCATCGCTCATGAAATAGGAGTGAACCATGTTTCAGTATAGGAGGTACTACATGAGCAGCAGCTACATCCGTACCATCCACAGAAGGTACAAGCCATGGTTCAAGCAGATTTTCCCAGAAGGGTAGAATTTTGCTAGGAATTTCTGCGGCGATGTAATGAGCATCCAGAATTTCAAGTAAACGTTCTGTTTAGTGACGAGGCATCTTTTACGAAAGAAGGAATATTCAACAGTAGAAACAACCACATTTGGGAAGATGAAAATCCACATACTGTGGTTCAAAAAGGTAAGAGCAGTAAAAATTTTCAGTAAACATCTGGGCGGGGATTGTTGGCGATAGACTCATTGGACCATATCTGCTAGCCCAAAGGTTAACAGGAGCAATTTATTTAAATTTTTTGCGGCATATCCTGCCTGAACTTTTGGAAGATGTTCTACCTTAAATGTGGCTGCAGCACGATGGTACACCTGCTCATTTTTTGGCGTTAGTCAGGACAATTTTAAATAACACTTTTCCCAACAGATGAAAAGGTCAAGGAGGGCATGTGGCGTGGCCTTCACTTAAATTTTTTTTGTGGGGTCATGTTAAAATGTTAGTGTATGCTACCCCAGTTGAAACTGTAGAAGAACTTATGGCGCGTATTCTTGCTGCATGTGAAGAAGTTCAACAGACTCCTGGTATATTTGGAGCGGTGCGCAGGAATTTACTTCGTAGATGTGCTTCGTGTATAGAAGCTGGGGGGGGGGGGACATTTTGAACATTTACTATAATTTTGTTAATTTTTGAATTAGTTATTGTAAATTTTTCAAATAGTTTATTTTTGCTTTGTAATTTTATCCTATATTAATTTCCGTGGCTAGGGAAACAAATAGTAGGTAGTAAATTAAGTTGCCTACATTTAGGCGCTTCTTAAAGAATCTTTGAGAAGCTATATCCCTGAAAGGAAACACTTTTGACCACGCATTTATTAACAAAAGTTGTTCGCTTTGTTGTGTTTTGCAAGCCCTAGAAGTTTGTCTCTACAATTCATTAACACCCTGTATAAAGGAATTGATTTAAATAAATAAGAAATTGATATTCTTTGCATAATACATACCTAGGCACGATGCCTTTTTTGATCGTTCGATGTAATTCAGTTATTCAATTTAGATGCACTGAAAACTAAAAAAAAATGAAAAAAAAACAGGAAATCGACAAAAATGAGAATTATCAGTCATGGTTGGATACAGTAGATTTATATTGATAAGTGACATCAATATAAAGCTAGTGTATCAAACCTTGACTGATAATTCTCATTTTTGTCGGTTTCCTGTTTTTTTCATTTTTTTTTAATACATGATGAATATGCATTTGTGTGAAACTCTCGAATTGCTAATGTTCTTTTTTGCGAACTCTATAAAAATACAAGGGTATGCTGGTATTAATTTAAGGTAAGAAAAATGTTACGTTTTTTTAAACAGCGTTACTTTTTGTAATTAAATAAAACAAAATAGCTTGCGAAAAATATTTCTTTTTTAATATTCAAAATAATGAACAAACTCGAAACACAAGTTTTTCTAATTTGTTTTCTTTTTATCTAATTTTATTGGTCGAATTAAATGATATAGTTTTAGTCTGAATTAAAAACCTCCTATCTTGATATCTCAGAAATGTACTTACTGTATTTCAACACTAGCTGTTGTAAATTTTTAAATCGACGTAATAATGAAAGCAGCTTTTAGGGAAAACTATCGAAGCTAACCACGCAGTCATCCTTCAGAATTAGTTTAACGTTTTTGCTTCACTAATATTCAGTGTATGGTATATAATTTATGCTATTATGGTAGCACTAAAGATGTTGCAAAGGGTAACTGTTTTGTTGATGTTTCTTTCGGGAGTGTTACTGGTAAGAAACCAATAAGATGAAGTGTTTTGAGGCTGATTTTAAATAATGATTTAGTTTCATCAAGATGGTTATAAAGTAGATTTTGAACGTATGGAACTGTTTCGTCATAATGAAGAATACGTGACAGACATGACCGTCTTTACCTATAAATATAATAGAACTACCCCGGTTATGAATGCAACATTTAAATTTATCAAGAACCTAGGTAGTGACGTACAGGTATTACAATTATTTAAAATTAGAAAATCAATTCGTTTAAATTTTCAATTAAAACTTGTTATAGGTGGTTGTACAGGCTTATACGTTTCTGAGTAATGAATATCGCTTATTTCCAATGCGTTTCCAATTCGAATTTTGTAAATCTTTAAGTATGAACGAGTTTGGTCTTGGAGGATTCTTGACTTGTGGAAACTTTACTGGATGTCCCGTGAGGAAGGTAATATTCGTGTATGTTTTAAAAATAAACTAAAGCAAATTAAAAAGTTTTAATGATTATCTGTATACAAAATACTTAATTACTTTAACAATATTTATTTATTTTATTTATATATATTATATAAGGTTAAAATAAATAAATATTGTTAAAGTAATTAACAATTTTAGATACAGATAATCATTAAATATGGACTTTAACGAAGTAAAGCTAGAATTTATAAATAAAAAAGTTTATTTTAACAAAAATTTTAAATTTTTGTTTAAAATCAAATTTTGACGTAAACGTAAAAAGATAATTTGTATACATTCAGTAAATGTAGCGAAATTAAAATTTTAATGAGTTTCAAAAGTCAAATTGAAAAGTAACACTGAATCTTAAGAAATAAACATATGATCAACGTAAAACACGAGTAAATAATGTTTAAAATCTATCTAACAGGGAAGGTATCACATTTGCAACTGGGCTACAGACGGATCAAGATTTCCACCTAATCTTCCAAATGGAAAGTATATGGTGGATTTAGAAGTACTTTATAAGCAGGTGCCAGTAATGGAACTTCGTTTATATTTTCTTGTTTATCGGCCAATTGTTTAAAAAAAATATCAGGCTATTATTTGTACTATTCCTAATACTTATTGATAATGCACAGAATGATTAACATTTCCTGATCACCAAAAAAAGGCGTTTTTAAATTTATAAACCTTAACAAGTTTTTGAAGAAATAAGTAGATTTACTTTCTATGGGTGTAAAAAAATATTCTTACTAATGTAAAGTAAAATTGATACTCAAAAAAGTTATCTTCAGAAGTTATAATCAGAAAAATCAGTTGGCTTTCCTTTAAATTTCAACATTAGTTCAATTTTATGAATATTACTAAAGAATATTTCACAGTCGCCTATGAAACAATCGCGGCATGTCGATGATTAGTTTGCATTTATTATTTTACACCGTAATTGCTCATATTTAACATTTTTAACAATTAGCAGGTGAGCATTGTAAATTATTTTTAATATTTACTATTTTTTTACAAACGTGCATGTTAAATGTCAGTTGGCAAACTTGACAAATGGACTCACATAATTCTAAACGGCGTGTTGGTTTAGCGGTAAAGGCATGATTTTGTAATATGGCGGAAGCAGTTCAAATTTCGTGGCAGAATGGTTTTAAAAAAATTTTGTAAGGGTCTTGAAAACATGAAAAAACGAGTTCGTTTATGCTTAGAAACGAATAGACAGTATTGATTGTGATTTATATTTGTTTTCTTTTGTAATTGTTTTAGTGTTTTATTTTAAATTAAATAAAAACGTATTCCAAATTAGGAGCTTAATAATTATAAGCATAGGGCAAAATAAGGTAGCGGTAAGAAATGTTAAAAGTAAATAAATAATAATAATTAAAACAAAACAAGTCAGCCGCGGAATTTGAACAGGGACCACCATATTACAAACCCACGCCTTTACCGTTAAACCAAGATGTCGTTTAAAATTTTGTCCATTGTGTGAGTTGAGTTAAATGGGTCCCGATTGCCAACTGACATTATTATTTATTTTATTATTAAATAATAGCTATTTAAAAGTAGTTTTTTTGTCTCTAGGGTGGAAAGTTGCTTTTCTTCCCGCTATATATTTAAGAAAGCAATACAAATTGCTAGTAAATAATATAAATAACAAACTTGTGTACAATACTGTTATAGAAACTACCGTTGCTTGCTAATTGTTTAAAATTGTTAAACATGAGTAATTACGGTATAATAATAAACCGTGCAACATGATAATGTTTTCACGATTTGCAAGCTAATCATCTACGGGCCGCACTTGTTTCACAAGCGACTGCGATTTGGTTTTTATTTGATCGTTTTGTATATCGATCAATCTTTGTTTTCCGTTTCAGCAGCCAATAGAAAATTTTAATCTGGTTGCTTTCTTCGTACAATATTTTAGCGCGAATAAATTTAAGCAAACTACTTATTTGTTTCATTTGTTTTATTTGTTGGTTTTAAAAATAATTTGACAATTCGTAAAATAATACAATGATATACCACTAGTGAATTAAAAAACATCCGGGAATAATTACTCAAATTTCCTGCGTAGCAACTCGTGCTTGTTTTGCTTAAGAAAATTGCTATGTAACAAGATCTTGTAGTTTTTGCCCAGTTATTTTTTTTTGGTCGTGGTATACCTGTTGACATATATAAATTTGATTTAATTTAGTAAAACTTACAAACAGAATACTTGATTTCGGCAAGCCTTTTTATTATTGCGTTTGTTGCTTTTCTAGCTGTTATTAGTTAAGTGTGGTTTTTATTTCTGTTATGACTTATGTGTGTCTGAAGTTCTTATTATATTTCGAATAATTAATTAGATTTTTTAATGGATAATGGCATTTTGAGAGAGAACTTATACCAAGATCTGTCATTTCAAGTTAATAGTGGCCTGTTTTGTTTTGCGTTTCAAGTTTGTATTTTGTCTTTATCTAAATGTTATGTAAACTTTTTGAGGTATTTAATAAAATTTTGTTCAATAAAGACGAATTACGTAATAGCTTAATATCGACTCAATTGACTTCGTAGTCTTTCTAAAAAATACGTTACCATAAACTTAAAAAAAAGTGATGAAAGTCAGAGTCTCAAGCGGTAGTTGTCCGAGACGTCTGAATCTCAGACGAAACTAAAAATAAATTAATCCGAATGACTGCATTTTGCATTATTGGTTAAAATTAAAAAAAAAACACTTTCATTCGATAGTGTTTAGCTATAAAAATTCTGCAAAAAAAGGTGTGCTGGAAAACTATTGCTTATGTCGGGCAACAATTTATAAATACTTGTTGAATCAGTTTTAAGGCTAAGGTAGAGAAAAAAACTATATTGTTCTACTTTTGTTTAGGTTTTAAGTAAAACAGAGATAAAAATTAAAATAAAAAAAACTTTGAAAATGCAGATCTGCCACGGGATTTGAACTGGGGCCTCCCAGTCACCTTTCAATTTTTTTATTATGTGAGTTAATTGTGTACAAGTTTGGTAATTGACATTTATCATGCACGTTTGTAAGATAAAAGTAATTTTTTCTTATTCAATATCTTTCAAGTTTTAAAAATAAATACATAAACCATGATATTCAAAGGAGAAGAAAATAAGCTTTTTAATGGTATAAAATTGAACTACGATTGCCATTAAAAAATACAAGTTTATGTTATGTCTGAAACACTAAAAAAAATAAATCGCTTAAATATTATTATCTTATACAATGTAAAAATATTGTAAAACTGTTTCCATTAACATTTTATACTACTTCCATCATTTACAAAGATACTGCAAGATAAAAAAATACTTTCTTTTTGTTTCCAATTATCTACTAAGCCATGTATTCTTAACTTAAAAAAACGGTACTATATGCTATGCTCTGGAGTACCTGTATAGGGTGTTCCGCAACTCGCAGACACGAACTGCGGGACGGTATTCTACCATAAAAACTAAACAAAAAGTTATTAGAGTATTGAAAAATCTGAAAATAATCAAAAAATAAAGATTCAAACTCAAATTTAAGTGTTTGATTAAGTATTGAAAATAAATTCATGATTAATTACAGCAAGAGATAGTTTAAAGCGATAATTGACAGGAAAAGTTACAAATGTTGTTTAAAGTGTCTGAAAAACCTCAAAATTACGTATTTAATTAAGCAGCACGTCATTTTTTATTTGTTTCATAGTTTGTCAGTTGTTAAAAATTAGTTTCCAATTTTTAAATCGGTCTAAAGTGCGTAAAAATGGTCGCGTATAAACACACCGCTCGTCCTGTTTGTTTATTAGAAGCCCCCAGTGCCAACAACATATCATAATACTCTGAGTTTCAATAATTCGCGGCTATTCTGCCGCACTTTAGAACTAAATTCAAACAAATGACGAACTATGAAACAAATAAATAATGACTTGCTGTTTTCAACAGCCAATAGCGTGCCACTGCTTAATTAAACACGCAATTTTAAGCTTTTTCAGACACTTTAAACAACATTTGTAACTTTTCCTGTCAATTATCGCTTTAAACTATCTCTTGTAATTAATCTTGAATTTATTTTCAGTACTTGATCAAACACCTAAGTTTGAGTTTGAATGTTTATTTTTTGATAATTTTCAGATTTTTCGAAACTTTAACAACTCCAAAAATATTGGTCGAATCAAAAAATCGTAGAGGAACTTTTTGTGCAGTTTTATAATAGTCCGTGTCTGCGAGTTTTGGAACGCCCTATATTTTTTCGACATTTACCCGACTTTTTAGCTGTTATGGTTTTTAAAATACCAATGATTTGCATCTTCTATCCGACGCCCTGTAGAGTAATTTAGATAAATTAAAAATTGATAGTTTTTGCATATCCCATGGCCAGGCATGACATCGCTTTTTTTTTATCATTCGTTGTTATTCAGTTATTTAATTTCTAATATCTACTTTTAGATACACTGAAAATTTAAAAAAAATATTGAAGAACAGGACACCGCCAAAGTTGGAAATTATCAGTCAAGGTTTGATACACTAGATTGATATCAATGTCAATTTTTTTCAAGTTTTTGGTTTTTTGTTTGCATTAAAACTTTCTATTTGGGGCAGTGTTCGGTTTGAAAGCTCTACAATTACACAAGGGTATGCTGGTATTAATGTTAGGTAAGAAAAAAGTTCCAGTTTTTTTTTAAATAACCTTACTTTTTCTTATAATTAAATTAAATAAGATACCTGGTGAAAAATAAATATTTTTTAATATTCATAATAATGAAAAAATTATAAACAAAGTTGTTCGTTACTTTTTTCTACTTATCTAATTTTATTGGGCTAACTAAACGGCAGGGTATGATTGATTTAAATCAGTTGATTTAAATCAAGTGATTTATTTAAAAAAAAATCATGATAAATTCAAACTTTTAAAACCAATAAACCAAGTACAAAATTCTGAAATGTACACTTCTACAGACTTCTAGAGACTCTACATGACGCCAGACTGCAAAAGAATATGAATTTAAATGAGTAACTGACTGGTTATCCCTCTTATAATTCAAGTTTTACTTAAATTTTATTTAATCTGCCTGTAAAGATCATCAAAAGTTTACCATGCAGTTCTAGCATAACATTGTCCTTTTCAATAAATAGTCTTGTTGGTTGCATAATACAGAGTGGCCCAAAACTCAGTTTACCGATTTAAATAACAAACAAGCAAGTATGTGGAAAATAATTTATTGTCACAGAATTAAGAGGAAAACAGTACTAATGCTAGAGATAATTTTCAAAATGGCGGCCCTCGTGGTCAATACAAGCTTGACATCTGTCTGCAGATGCGTATGCATACATACTTGCTTGTTTGTTATTTAAACCAAATTGTTAAACTGACTTTTGATCCACCCTGTACGTTGTATGTAGTTACACATGGTTGAATTGGCGTTTAGTTTTATGTTTTTAGTAAAAAAAAGCCGATTGTTTACGGTAAAAAATTGCCAACATCTATTAATATGTATACAGAGGGGCTAGGAAAACCACGGCCGCTTTTCTTGCGGCGGTCAAGAGATGGCGCTTTAGTAAAGAAAAATTAAATTAAAATACTGGCAAAAACGCAGAATCCAAGACCTTTTAGTTGTTTTGATTTAATATGAGGCGTATTTAATAACTAAAACGTCTTGGATTCTGCGTTGTTGCCAGTATTTTAATTTAATTTTGCTTTACTAAAGCGCCATCTCTTGACCGCCGCAAGAAAAGTGGCCGGGGTTTGTACATAAAACCTAATACTTAAAAAAAAATAAGTATTAAATAACAAATAAATAAATTAAATTAAAGGTTCAAATTTTTAAAAGTTTTGAGTAAATTTCAGTCTTTAAAATTAAATAGTTTGATGATTTATATCGACAGAAAGTTTTCTTATAATAGTATACAAAAAATATCAATTAAATTGTAAATATTAAATTTTACTTAGCAAAATCATAAAAATTGTTTAAATAAAAAAATTATTTAAAAACCAAAAAAAAATTTAAATTAAAAAAAAATCGATTTGTTGTGTTTTTTTTTAACAAATCGTTTTTATTATATCTTTCTAAATGATACAGTTTTACTCTAAATTTAAAACCTCCTATCTTGATATTTCCAAAACATGCTTTATATATTTTAACACTAGCTGCTATAAATTTTAAAGTCACCGTATTAATGAAAACAACAATATAATTTTAGGGGGAACTTTTGAAGCTAGCCATGCAGTCATTCTTTAGAATCAGTTTAACTGTTTTGTATCGCTAACGTTCAGTGTATGTTAAATAATTTATGCTATTATCGTAGTACTAAATATGTTGCAAAAAAAAGCTGTTTTGTTGGTCTTACTTTCGGGAGCGTTACTGGTAAGAAACCGATAAGTCTTCAGGCTGATTTAAATAATACTTTAGTTTCATCCGAATGGTTACAAAGTAGATTTTGAACGGATGGGACTGTTTCGTCATAATGTACAATACGCAAGAAACATGACCTTTTTAATTATAAATATAATAGAACTACCCCGGTTGCAAATGCAGCATTTATATTAACTAAGAACCTAAGTAGTGATATACAGGTATTACAATTATTTAAAATACCAAAATTATTTCTCTTTTAAAATTGCAAGAAAAAAATTTCTGAGTAATGAATGTCGCTTATTTTCATTGCGTTTTTAATTAGATTTTTGTAAATCTTTAAATATGAACGAGTTTGGTCTTGGAGGATTTTTAACTTGTGGAAACTTTACTGGATGTCCCGTGAGGAAGGTAATATTAGTGTAAGTTTAAAAATAAGCTTAAGCAAGTAAAAGAGTTTTTGTTAGAAATCAAATTTTGACGCAAAAAGACAATTTGTATACTTTTAGTAAATGTAGCGAAATTAAAATTTTAATTGGTCCAGAAGTTAGTTTTAAAAGTAACAGTAAATCTTAAGAAATAAACATATGACAAATGTTAAATACGAGCAAATATTGTTTGGAAAATATCTAACAGGGAAGGTTTGCTATCTGCAACTGGGCCACAGACGGGTCATGATTTCCACCTAATCTTCCAAATGAAAAATATGTGGTAGATTTACAAGTACTTTATAATTAGGTGTAAATAATGGTATTTTGTTTAAATTTTCTTTAATCGACCAATTATTTAAAAGGCTATTTATTCTTTGTAGTAGTCCTAATACTTGTTAATAATGCACATAATGATTAACACTTCATGAGCACTAAAAAACGTTTTTAAATATATAAACCCTAACAAACTTTTACTTTAGTAGTTTAATTTCCGTAGGAATAAAAAAAACACATTCTTACTAATGTAAATCATGACGGGGGAATTACAAAAGTAATTCCCTCTAATGTGCGGCGAGGAAAATTACAAACCAACAAACCAATATTTGGGTGTGGAAGGATCTCGCTAAGCAAGTTTTTACAATCACTACCGGCCTCTAGGTACAGCAAACGAAACGCCGTGTTGCAAAGTAAATCACAAAAAGGTTTCATCTTCAGCTAGGATAGACCACGTTTCGTTCTATTGGAACTCATTAGGTGGACACAAACCGAGCTGCAGTTGAAACCAAAACCGACAGGCAGAAATATACCCAGAAGACAAAATCATGACAGGGGAATTACAAAAGTAATGCCCTCTAATGTGCGGCGGGGAAAGTTGCAAAGCACCAAACATATTATGCGATGCGAGGTCTTTTCACACCCAAATATCGGTTTGTTGCTTTGCAACTTGCCTCGCCACATATTAGAGGGCTATACTGTTGTTATTCCCTTGTCATGATTTTGTCTTCTGGGTATATTTCTGCCTGTCGGTTTTGGTTTCAACTGTAGCTAGGTTTGCGTCCACCTGAAGCGTCCCAATAGAACGAAACATGTCGTGGTTTATCTTAGCTGTAGTTGGAACCAAATTACCAAAATCTTTTTCTGATTGTAAAGTAAGAATGACCCTCAAAAAAGTTTTTTTTAATTAGGCATTAAAACGATATTATAATGCGAAAAATCACTTTTTATTCTTTAAACTTTAAAATTGGTGCAAGTGTATGTATATTACTAAAAATACAAAGCGCGATCAAACAGTTAATCGCAGCCGCCTATGAAACAAGCGCGGCATGTCGATGATTAGTTTGCATTTATTATTTTATCGTAATTGCTCATATTTAACATTTTTAATCGATAAGCAAGTGAGCAGTTCAAAATTATTTTTTATGTTTATAAAAGTGCAAAAGCGTGGATTTGTAATCTGGCGGCCCCAGTTCTAATCCCTCGGCAGTATTGTTTTTTCTCTTATTTTTTTATATTTAAAGGTCTTGAAAACATAAAAAACTGAGTTCGTTTATGCATAAAAGCGGCAACATTTCTAACATTTATTGTGATTTTGAATTGTTTTATTACTTACGTCGTTTCGATTGTTTAGTGTTTCAAATTTAAATTAAATGAAAACGTATTTGAAGTTACCTCTTTCTTAAATAAAACATAAAAATTAATATACATTATAAGCATAGGGCAAGATAAGATAGCAGTAAAAGATATCAAACATTAACTTAAAAAATAAAACAAACAGGTCTGTCCCGGAATTTTAACTGAAGCTACCAGATTACAAGTCCACGGCTTTACCGCTAAACCAAGATGTGTTTTCGATGGTGTGAGTTAATACATTTAACATGCACATACCATAAAACTAAGAAATAATAAATAGTTATTTTTCTATTCCCGTGATAGAAAGTCGGCGTTTCGGTCCGGGTGGAACGCTATTTTCTGACAGAGCCCTGCCCCCTTATTTTTCCTCCCTCTGCAGGGGGGGGGGGAGTAATTTTTTACTTCCTAGGGAAGAAAAGTCACTTTTTCTCCCGCTAGATTTTTACGAAAGCAATACTAATTACTAGTAAAAAAAAAATAACAAACTTGTTTACAATACTTTCATGGCAACCGCCTGCACAGTATAAGATATTTTCATAAAATTTTTATTTTGCTGTCTTATTTAACGTTTATTCTTTTTTAATTATATGTCTCTGAAGGAATGGTAGTAGGCAAAATCATATAGGGTTTTTCAAAAAAGTTGAACTATATGCAAAAGGCGTGGGGAACTATATTTTTTCATATTTTATGTCCCCAGGTTACATTGGCTAAGAATTTAAACTGTATTACTGTTATTAGCTGTTTAGAAAGTATTTATTTTTGCATTTGCAATTAAGCAAAAATTTTAATTAATTTTCAAAAGTCAAGACGTGTTGTTTTAATCCGAGAGTAACAACAGTACTCTCTAATGTCTTAGTAGTGACGCGGCCAAGGAAGGATGGTGGCGGCTAAATAGAAGTCCGGAGCATTAATACTGGGTAGGATAAACTTTTTAAATTTATGTTGTATTATTTATTAAATTTTTTAACTGTTTTCATCTTCTCATAAGTAAAGGGTAAACGTTAAATTATGTTCGTCGTAATCAGCCTTTACGTCCCACTGCTGAGCTCCGGCACTCTTCTCCGCCACGTACTCTCCTTAGCGCTAAAGTGGAGTACGGGGGACCTACAGTTTAACGTCGAATCCGAACGACTAAATTTCAGAGAAGGTTTCAGGCATTAAGACCCCACGGCTGCCTACACCGGATTGGGGAATGTGAGTGGCGGGTTGCGGCATAGATTTTTATTGCTGCATGGCTTCGGCGGGGAATCGAACCCTAGACCTTTAGCGTTAGAGGCTGAGCGCCCAACCTCTGAGCTACCGCCACTCCTGAGCTACCGCCAATCCCAAATTATGTTATAATAATGAAATATGCATCAATTTAATTATTTCATTAGTTAAAGTGTTAAAATTACAATTTACTGTGTAAATCGTGTTCTTTTTACAGTACTAAACCAACACACCAAACATCACAGTCGGTTGGAAAAGTTGCACTTTCGTCTTTTGTTGCACAAAATAATTTACAATGCTTACTTGCTCATTGCTTAAAAATGTTAAATATGAGCAATTACGCTAAAACAATAAACCGCGCAACTATGATAATAGGTTCGCGATTTGCAAGCTAATCATTTGCATGCCGCGCTTGTGTCATAGGCGACATGGCATTTGATTTTTATTTGATCGCTCTGTATGTCCACTAACCTTTTTGTAGCATTTTTCGTTTCACCAGCCAATTGAAGAGTTTAACCGATTCATTTTTTACGTACAAAATTTTATTGCGAATAACTTTAAGCAAACTATTTATTTGTTTTATTTGTTAGCTTTAAAATTTGTTTGAGATATCGTAAAATAATACAATCACATACCACTCGTGGATTGAATAATAATCGGGGAAAATACTCAAACTTCCTGCGTAGCAACTCGTGCTTGTTTTGCTTAAAAAATGCTATGTAACAAGATCTCGTATTCTTTTGTTCGGTTATTTTTAATTCACTTGTGGTATAACTGTTAAAATATTTAAGTGTGATTAAATTTAGTAAAATGTATAAACATACATACATTTATTTCTATTTTAGTAAGTTTTTTTAGCGTTGCGTTTGTTGCTTTTCTATCTGTTATTAGTTAAGTCTAGTTTTGATTTCTATTATGATTTATGGGTGTCTAAAGCTCCTATTCTATTTCCAGTAATTAATTAAGTAATTAAGAGACCCTTTTCCAACAACTAGAACAAAAATTTTGAGAGAGAACTTGTACCAAGATTTAAATTAATAATGGCTTGCATTGCTTTTCAAGTTTGTTTTCTCTTTAAATTATTTTTCAAACTTTTGTTAATAAAAGATGTGTTACATAATAGCCTTTCATTCTTTCTAAATTTTTAAAAGTTTTGAAAAAAGTGATGTGGGTCTCAAAAGTTTGTATTCCGATGTCTAAATACAGACAAAATAAAAATAAATTAATACGAATAATTTTATTTTCTATCAGTATTAAACAATGTCACTTTGTCACAATTGCAAAACTAAGAAAGTGTGCTGTAACTTTTAGGTAAGACAAAGGGAATAGGTACACCTTTGTTTGGTTTCTGTTTTTTCTGTTTGAACTGAGCAATTTTCGAATACCTTTTTCTAGTTGCTTTTAAAGTTAAAGCCAAAAAAAATTAACCAAAAATTTTGAATTCGACTGTCTAATTTTAAGGATAATTTGAAATTAAAGGACAGGCATTTTATAAACTGCTAAAATTTGACGCAGAATTTAATTAAGTAAAGCCAGAAACTGTTAAGAGCACTTGCACTTTTTCTTTTTTTTAAGACTAATGTGCAATTACTAGCTGAATAAGGAAACGTTCCTGAAAATTAGCTGTAGTTACCTATTCAATAAACGTGTCGGTTTGTAGTGAAAGGGGATTGCTTACTTACCTCCTCAATACGTAATTTATTTGAATAATTCGGTGATTCTTTAACCCTAAACGCCCACAGATACTGCTGACATGCTGTGAGTGGACGTTTTCTTAGGTCAGCTTTTAGCCAAAGGGTAGCTGCCCTAACACGTAGCTCCTGCATTGGCTGACCCGGCTCTGCAGTGATTCGGAAGTCCAAGAAACGATTTCCGTTGACTGTCGAACCTATAAAAAATTAAAAAAAATCAGAGGAAAATTCCATACCCGAGTAATGTCGTTATCTTCTTTTATTAGGGCTGGTATGTACAACATAAGTAAGTAAATTCTTTCGACAAATTCTAGAAAAAAGGACATAAATGTGTAGTCAGCTCAATATAATCAAGGATGCTACTATTGTGGACGTAAAACGCCTTGGATTTCTGAGTGGAGATTATTTATGTTCTCCTCCCCTTTTCAAGAGGACTCTATTACACGTCTCAATTATATAACCACTCCCTTAAATGTTTATTTAAGTGCAATTTATGGAAGGATATATACACAGACACCAGGATTGTTAGTGTGATAGGTCCTTGAAGGCGACATGCCTGTCCCAATATCTATTATTCGATTTATTTTTGGCCTGATTTCTACTTTAAATATTAAAAACCTTCTGTTTAATTGGAAACGGAAATTAGATCTATTTTTTGGTGAAGAAGCTGTATCTTCAACATGAAGGCCGCTACGAATTTTTGAAAATTTTAACTTTAATGCCCGATTACTCAAAAACAAAATAATAAGTATAATCAAGTGATGTAAACTTATTTTTGTAAATAACAAAATTGTAATATAGTAGCGGCTCAATCTTATGAACATTTTCAAAAAATTATTCCTCAAAAATTGACCACACCATTTTTTTTTAACTTTCTACGTCGACAGAGCTTGCAATTAACTACAAATATGCTTTTCATTAATTTCTCAAATTTTACTTTGACAACCTCCAGGAGTTTCTGAAAAATTTGAAATTAATTAAGTTTTTATTCAAAAACGCAAACGCTAATTGTTATAAACTTTACACAGTTCAATAGACCATTTGAAGTAGTTTATTAGGAGAAAATTATCAACTATTTTAAAAATTAAGAAGAAAACCAATGCTTTTTAATACCAACAACGCGTTTCCCGGAAGTTACATAGTTTTAACTAAGCCTGTAATAAACAAAAGTATTTTTTATTCTTTGCATATTTTTGATAACTCTATAAATAAAGTTGTTATAAGCATTTTTGATCTGAGGTCGAGAGCGCATTACCTACCTAACGCTTGTACGCGCGCCGTACGTAACCAAAGCCTTGGGTCTAAAGCGGGGCGGCTTGTACCGGCTAGTTATGACTAGATGTAAATTTCAATCACTTCTTGACGCGAGAATATTTAAAACGTAAAAAAGATGGGAAAGTACTAGCGACCTGTTTCGCCAAAGTTTTTTTTAGATATTTTGGTGCCTAATGAAAATTATACAAACGATGAATATTTGTATAAATATTCAAAAAATTGGTTAACATAATTTGTTTAATGGAGTCCGTGGTTTCTGTGGACACCAATAATTTTTTTGTACCACTTCCGGTGTACGGAAATGGCTCAAGTTTTAATTCAATACACTTTTAATGTTGGAAATCGATAGCATCTTTTCTCCCTCTTTTCATTTATATGAAACTTTAATATAACTACCTACAGTTTTCTTAAAAGGGGGTAAAACGTAATGTTCATCAAGACATCTTACATTATTCTAAAAGTATATCCTAAAAATTCTTTTAACACTCACAACATACACAAAACTTGACAATCTATTTATTATAAATAATCGGTTATTTATTGCATTTAACTAAAAGAAACCATTAGACTTTCAAATGGAAACATTTGTCAACGAATTTGTTTTTGTTATTTAGATCCAGCCACAGAATATCTAACCCTTCCAGAAGCGTCACTTGGGCATTTGTTTCTTAGTCAGCCATATTGTAAATAGTTTTTCCGTTAAACTAGAACACAAGTGTGGTTGGATTACATATATTGTGCGTTTATTTCATGTATACTTTGTTTTCCTGAGAACTACTATTATTGATATTATACAGTTGTACGTGGTTGTAAGTCTACCAGTGGCGGCTCGTAATGTAAGTATTGGGAAAGTTCTTGGTGTTATAAAAGATCGGGGTAGAAACTGCGGGCAGCCCTCTGTGAGTTAGGATTTTTTTTTAACAAAGACGGTTGTTAAAAACGCGTTTTGAAAGTGAAAATTGCTATTATTTTACCATAAAAATTTCCTTACAAAAAATACAAATGTTTTACAAAAAAACCGCACAATATTAATAAAGTGTTTTTATTCACCACAGATTTATTGAAAACTAATCCACGTTAAGGTTGTAGTAATAATATGTCTTTTTTTATTGTCTTTCAAGCGAGGAAAAGGAGTTTCTAATAAAACGCAAATTACATAATTTTTTCTATTTTCACATAAATTAAGCAACGGCCAAAATACAGTTGCAATAAGCAAAGAACTCCATTCAGAATGCACTGCTATCAACGTCTGCGTGAGTACACGCCGCCCAGTAACCAGTGAATTTCTATTTTATAGATGTATAAATAAAATTCTTAATTATACTTCAACAATATTTAGTTATTTACAGCTTACATATGTATTTCCACATGTTTACTTGTCATTGCCAAAAATAAGAATGAAAAGTAAACAGTTGCTATTGCTATAAAAACAATAGAACTTGGTGACTAGATCTTGGTTATCTATGTCTGCAGACGACGTGATATCCTATTACAAAACTTTCAATAGTGGTAAAGTTAAAAGATCAATTTGTTCATTCCTTAAATATGCAGTTTTTAAATGTTTGTGAATTTCAAATGCCTCTATTTTATATATTATGGTTGAAATTTACTACTTCATTCAGCTACCACATCGAGTCTTGCAGGTGATAGGGAGTTCTTGCCCTTGCCATAGTAACTTAACGATTGTATACGAGCAAGTGCTGGAGCTTGTTTTGCATGCGCTCGCGCTTATTATATTTTTATCGTTTTTAGGATAATAATAATGTATGATAATAATATGTTCTGCTAATAAATGAATTTTAACTTAAGGAAAAAAGATTTTACACTTTTATTTAGTTATATTTAAAACCATTGTTGCCATTGAATTTTAACGTTTAAACCATTTTAATATAGCGAAGGTGCCACAAATTGATGCACACAACATCAAAAAAAACGACACAAGTGACGCTTCTGGAGGTATTTGTTATTCTGTGGTCAAGCGAACTAGATCAATTTAGTGCAGATCTTATTTTTTGGTTCAATGCTTACTACTTAGAAAGTTAATATTGCTAAATGTGAACTTTATTAGCAACCATACTAATTTTTGTACCATTATTCATTTTTTGTTGTTTTCTTTCTTAATTTTCTAGGTTAATTAAGTTACCTAGATTAATATCGACTGACGCCCCTGTCGCGTCACGAAATATTTTGATGTCGCAAAAGTTTCATAAATTTCACACAAAACATGGCCTCATCTAGTGATTAGCGGTGAAAGCCATACTTTACAAATTTAGTTATTTCTTTGCTCATAATTGTTATATTTGGGTACTGTTTATAATAAACTTAAACACACAAGGTTAAGTTTCAACTATTTTGAGATACACACAGTAATACTACTAGTACTAGAGTTACAGTGGTGGTCAGTGGTTAAGTACTGACCTAGCCCAACAATCTTAGGTAGCTCGGTATTGCACCCCCGCTCAGCTCGTCGCCCGTTGGTGGGTATGTATGCATGTGTGTGTTGCATCATAACTTCCGAACGAATGGTGTTATTGAAGCGATTTTAACGGTCTTGCAAACTGTGTCTAACAGCAAGGCGGTTGCCATGCTAACGTACCCCCACGCTCGTGGATGTTCAGCACGGCTGCTGCTCGAACTAAAAAACTTATTGCTCTCATATTATCGCTTAGTTCATACGCCCCACAATTTTTCTGTATAATTATTTTTAAAAGCTAATAAAGTTCCTGTGTCGAGATGTTAGACATGTTCCTAGTGCTTTTAGCAGTATTTTATATTCTAAAAATGTGCAAAGAGTTACGATTATGATTATGGTTTCTTTAAATCCGTTTGTTTCCTAAAATAATTAACGCGCATATATTGCGCCGCTTTTCTTCTTTCATTGGTATGTGTAAGATCCGTTATAAGAAAATAGGAGAATAATGTACATAATTGTAAAAAAAGAGAAGTTAATGTAGTTAATTGTAAAGTTTTGGGGACTACTTATGCAAGAGCCCGTTATACTCAACGAAGTAGGTTGGTTGTTTTAGTGGTGCACCCCCGCTCCCCCACATCCCGAAATTAATCAATAGACATTATTGCTACCAAATATCATGCTGCCTATATTAGCGATACTATCCGTATCTACTGCAGATGTAGACTTTTCTCTACATTACGCCTGTTGAAAAACTACTTATGCAGTTCATCATTGGAGAGCAGGTTAACTAGTTTAACTCTCCTAGATTTATGCATAATTTCAATAGTCTCATCTATTTTAGATTAAACGGTTAAAAAAACAAGAATACTTAATATCAATCTAAATCAGTTGAAAGTTGCCTGCTATGAATGTTCTTTGTTATAGAACAATGTTACACTTATGTTGTTTATTGTCGCAAAAAATTATTTTAGAATTTGGTACTGTGTTTTATTTGACCCTAAAAATGGCCGAGTGCGCCTCTGGGCTGTTTTATATTAGTTAAACATGTCAGATTTATTGTGATGTGCTCGTCCGTGTGTTTAAGACATCATTTTAACCGAACAAAATAGCAAATAAGCAATCGATTCATAATTATGCAGTATTAAATTATATAATTGTATTATAAAATATTAGCGTTATACACAACACAACTTAGTAAAAAGCAACTGAAATTCGTAATGCAGCTGCATTAGGGCTCGAGATTTAAACAATATTTTTTTAATAATAAAAACAAACATTGGAAATAGGCCAAAGTATTAAATAGAAGAAACATTTAAGAAGCAATATTTTCAGCCTCGCGGCCCCGAAACGATGTTTCCTGCTCGGCGTTTGTTTTCCCCACAACAAGACATCAGCAGATTATGTTTCAATAATATAAACAAACAATATTAACCAACATTTTCTTATCCGAATTGAAAACGGTATTGGTCCGCTGTACAAGCGTATATGCTCCTTATCTAATGGACACGTAAATATGTCGGTTTAGTAGTGGAGGCTCCTCATTAATAAAAGTTGAGACAGGTAGAAGGGATTCGGATTCCGTATAGAGAATCAAGATTTCAAAACTTTTTTGAAAGTGAGTCCTGAAAGGTGACTTTAACGATAATGGGTTACAATTAGAGCTGGACATTATTAACAATTTATAATATGCTCCAATCACGTCAGTCTTTGTTGAAAGGAAATTTTCGGTTTACAAATATGTATTGTCTGATAATTTAGAAAAACATAATTAATCATTACAATTCTATAAAATATAAGGATTAAATAAGTTGTGATTGCAGTTATGTTACTTGAACTTTAAACTTTTAAACTTTCTAAATTACCAAAGATGAAAGGATATATTATAATTAATTGAAATGATGTTTATCCTGGGTTCCTTTCAAGCTATTTGATATTTTGAGCAAGAATGTTTTTTTTATTTTTGCCTGCAGCATGTCTAACGATATTTCCACCCCCACACTTGTTTATTTATTAAGGTAATTTAATAAAAAGAATGTAAGGGGTTTAAATATAGCTCCTAATAATGTTACAAAAGTACGGTAATATGAAAAATTCTTTTGTAGTTTCTATTTGAAATTATGATAAACGAGATTTTAAAAATGAACAAAACATTTCGCATTATATTTTAAAAGGCGTTTTATATTATAACGTCGCTCGAATACCCTTAACAGTACATAAAATCAGAATATTCCTAAAATGATGGGTTGTGTATTTTTGACTCGTCTAGTACTCGTCACACTATTCGTTTGCACTCGAAACGTTTACAAGTTTTTCATATTAATACAGACAGAAATATTTCAAACACATGAGCAAAGCACTTCGCGTAGACTTTTGTATACTTTTATACAAAATAATTAATTTTATACAGGGTGTTAATGAATTGTAGGGACAAACTTGTAGGGCTGGCAAAACACAACAAAGCAAACTACTTTTGTTAATAAATGTGTGGTCAAAAGTGTTTTCTTTCAGGAATAGAGCTTCTCGAAGATTGTTTAAGAAGTACCTGGACAATAGGCAACCCAAATTGCATTTTCAATTATTTTGCACAGATCACACGGAATTTTGAAAAAAAACGATCTAGACATACATGCATTCAAATAACGTCAATTTTGACACAATTCGATATTTTTTGACTTTTCTTGCATTCGTTTCTTTCTGTGCCTTTTATAGTTCGTTTTTTTCGTTCTGTGATTTTTTTGATAATTATTTTCTTCCTTATTTTCGTTCTGTGTTTCATATTTTTGTATTATGGCGAATTATACTTTTGCCGAACAGCATGACATGATGTTCATGTATGGAGCTGCCTGGGGTAATGCACGCGAAGCTGCTCGCCTGTACCAAGAATATTTTCCGAATAGGAATCATCCATCGCACAAGGCCTGTAGTATAGTTTCACGTCGGCTGCGGGAGGAAGGTACATTCGTTGTCAACAGACACAACTGTGGAGCTACCAGAACAAGGCGAACAGTAGATTTTGAGGAAAAAGTTTTGGAGAGAGTGGCTGAAAATCCTTCTACTAGTTCTACGAGCCATCGCTCATGAAATGGGAGTGAACCATGTTTCAGTATAGGAGGTGCTACATGAGCAGCAGCTACGTCCGTACCATCCACAGAAGGTACAAGCCATGGTTCAAGCAGATTTTCCCAGAAGGGTAGAATTTTGCCAGGAATTTCTGCGGCATCGTTTACGAAAGAAGGAATATTCAACAGTAGAAACAGTCACATTTGGGACGATGAAAATCCCCATGCATTTAATTTGAATTTGAAAAGTGGGAAAGAGGGCTTTATTTATCCTGTATTAATTTCCGTCGTTATGGAAACAAATAGTAGGTAGTAAATTGAGTTGCCTACATTTAGGCGCTTCTTATAGAATCTTTGAGAAGCTCTATCCCTGAAAGGAAACACTTTTGACCACACATTTATTAACAAAAGTTGTTTGCTTTATTGTGTTTTGCAAGCCCTAGAAGTTTGTCCCTACAATTCATTAACACCCTGTATATCTAATCTCAATTACAGCACATCTAACTAAGAACTGTTTACAGTTGTTGGGTATTTAAATATGAACCTCTGATAATCTTGCCAATTTAAAGCACATAGGATGCAAAGCTACAAGCTTAGCTTTTGACTATTATCACAGGGTTATACTATGTTCATCTCTTATGCACTACGTGTTTCGCAATCTAGCTCGCATATTCTGAAGTTATCAATGATGCTCTATGCTGACTATGTTACGACAGAATTTGTTTTAAGAGAAACAAATCGACTTTTAATTCTATTGTTGAAAGATCCCTCAGGATTAAACAACAACGAAAAACGGAAGGGGCATTTCTATTTCTAAAAGTAGGGGAGAAGGAGAAAAATTAACCCCCCTAAATATTGCTGCACCTAAAAATTAAGTTCTGAATCTGATTCTCTATCTTATTGCTATTACTCATGAGCAACTGAGCTCAAACAGAAATTTTTTATTGTCTCCGTCTATTACAGAGAGAGACATGAAATTTCAGTTTTCAAAAATGCATAGAAGGCGTCACAGAGAAATTAGTGGACTCTATTACGATAGAATATTTACATCCGACCTGTCAATCTGCTTTTGAGTAATAAGGCGCTAAAGTAAAAAATAGTAGCGGCCGCCATTTTGAAGCGCGAAAGTTTGAAAAAAACCTTAAATTTGTCTTCTAAAATCTTCTATCGGGTTCCGTTTTTAAATTTATAAATTTTGGTTTTTGGAAAAAAATGCTACCAAAAAAACAACTTCTACTTCTGATTTCGGATTTTTTTAAAGTTTATTTTGTCGAAAATCGAAATTCGACCATCCGTTCGATAATTATGAAGCACCACACACATATACGTTTAACCAAAAAAATAGATTAAACAAATCGATTTAAATCAAAAAATCATTTTTTTAAACAATCGATTTCTTTTCATACCCTGAATTATTTCCAATTTTCAAATGTTCGTAGAAAATATCAGAAACTTCAGAGCGCTGCAGCAACCTTATCTCTGACTCTATTACATAACTGAATTTAAAAATAAACATACCATAACCAATGTTTGAGAAATGTTATTAAAAGTTTTCTAACATTCAAAAAGTTTATCAATTTTGCGTTTTGACTTATTTTATAGTTTCGAAAATATCTTTTTGTTATACCATTTCAACTTTCTACGATTATTGCAAATTTTTTGCAGATCTAGCAACATTTTTGAGTAAACACTTAAATAGCCGTAAAAGTTAAACTTTTCAAAAAGGTTTAGTTCGTGAAACATTGGATTTGCTTGGATTATTCGATTTTCCTTTCAAATTTACAACAAATTGTTTTTGAAAAAGGAAGATACTAACTTCCGTTACCAGTTTCGGATTTGAAAAGTTTAAGCAAAATCGAATCACTTGTTCAATACGAAGAAACTATCAAACGCATACACATCTACCAGCCCATCTAAAGACAGACACTTTTAAAAAACGTTTTTGTTTTGAGTCTTTTAAAATGTGTGTTTGAAGTCGATTCACTTATTCATACATACAGGGTGGGTCATTTAAGTGTCACCCCACTATTATTTGTTAAACTATTAGAAATATCAAATATTCTTCTTAATAATAGCTGTTGATCGTTAACTGCTACGTAACATAAAACAATTAAAAATTATACAAGGTGTTTGGATTATGCCTGTACAGTACATTACTTTGTTATTTTAAATAGAACACTCCATGTATTAGTGAATTTTTAGATTTAACATTAAATTTTAGATATAAAAGAGTAAGGGTACTATAATCTTAAAATTAGTATTTTTTGAGTTATTTGACTTTTTTCAAAAATTTTGACATTTGTGGAGTAATATTACAAAATTAATATTATAGATATCAAAAACGTTCACTTATCGTTATTTTGCACGGACTTTTAGGATATTATAAAGTATATACCGGTGTGTTCAAAACAGCAAATGATAACACTATAAAATGTTTACACTTTTGTGATGATAAGCGTAAGTTAGATATACTAGAAGCATTTAAAGTTTACAAACATTTAAAAACGTTACCGTTAATGAACGAGCAAATTGATCTCTCAAATTCACCTCTATTGGACATTTTGGTATAAGAAGTCAAATCATCTGCAGACGATTATCAGTCTGTTGCCATAACAACACTAACTGTTTACTTTTTTAATATAACCTTTGATAATGGCATGTAAACATGTCGATATACGTATACGGTTAAATTAAATATTGTTGTAGTAAGAAGTATTTCATTTATACTCAATAAATACAGACTTTAACGAAGTAAGGCTAGAACTTATAAATAAAATGATGTTATCTTTTATTGGCTGTATTGTTTGTATTCATAAACAATATTGTCAAATACCATTCCAGCTTTGGATTTTTTCTATTAAATTACTGAAGCTTCATATACAGTACCATAGATCGTGTAACAAAGCTGTTGGGCAACCGCCACAGGACCTTCCTGCGTTTAATGAAATGTTTGAAAATTTTAAAAATTATTCAACACTCAATTTTTTTTAATCTTAAGATTTTGAAATTTGACAATTTTAAATTTGAAAATTTCGGAAATTTTAAGTTTAATCAAAATTTTGTTAATTAGAAGACACTTTAAAATTTTGCAATATTTTGAAAATTTAAAACAAATTTAAAAAATTTTGAAAATTACAAAATTTTGAAAATTTAATAATACAAATATCTTTTGAAAAATGGTTTCTATTGTCATTTAACATGTTCACCGATTTTGAAGTCCAAATTCATAAATTTAAAAAAAATTGAAAATTTGCATGAAATCATAACTTTCCTTACTTCAGTAGAACTATGGTCGAGGTCAAAAGTCAAAACTTTTTTGAGAAAATAAAAAATCGATGGTGGGGGTATCCGAGAGGTGGTAAACAATCGCGCTTGCACAAGTCGGCTATTCGACATCCGTAGAATGCAAAGCTGAGCTCCTTCTTTAATTGTGTGTATATTGAGGTACAACCCCCCCCCCCCCCCCCCTATTGTTGGTGGACTTAGTTCGCTACTTTGAGGTTTCATGCCAGTGTGCTTACCAATCTTTTAATATACATTGAGTTTTCTGAGTTGAGGCATCTGGGCTGACACACCATGGCGAAACTTTTCCGGTATTGTCGGACCCTTAAAGTGCATATCCGTCAAAATATTACGCCCCTCTTTAGCCTAGAAAGGATAGGTTAGAACAAGAAATTTAGATAAAGGAGGATTTTCGCAAAAAGCACTGTCCTAGTATTCACTTTTTTGGCCCATGAAAACAGCGGAAGAAACCTGAGCCAGGACAGTCGACCGGGCTGGGGAATCAAACCCAGGCCGCCTGAATGAAAGGTGGACACGTTAACAGCGGAGTCATCTCTCTTGGTATAGATCGTGTAAATTTCATTGATAATTTAAATTTTATACAGGGTGATTCATAACATGTGGGACACACTTTAAGATCATTTATAATCTGGAAACAATGAAAAACGTTTCTAAAGATATAGGTCTAGAAACTCTTGTTTACGGAGTTACAAACTCTTGAAAATGGAACAGTCTATTGACTTTTTGTCAATAACTATCGCAGCAGTTGCACTAAACGTTTGCAATTTTACTTGTGAGCATTACGCCAGAGGTGTCCCATCTGGGGGAAGGGAAGGGCACGTAATATTTTCTTTCAAATATTTTAGTTCTTCTCAGTTTTTAAAGTTTTGTCTATATTTTATTCTCCATACAAAAATACACGAAAAAGGCATGCTTGTCGAAAGTGGCTAAATCTAATAGGTTTTGACATAATTCAGTTTTTGTAAAAAATCAAGTCACCATGGTCTTTGTTGGCACCGCAGGAGAACAAAATTGCATAAGCAAGAGAGAAGGGTAAAATGGTTTTTGTTCGTTATCGAAAATACGATTGAGGAGAATGGTAGTTCTCGGCTTGAGCTTAACGACGGTGCGCGGATTTAGTTTGTCCGATGAAAAATAAGGCCGCTTATTTTCTTTTCGCGTTTGCTCGGTCCAAAATTAGGCTAAGAGAACGGGACCGGCGCCATTCGATGCGCAAAAGGACCGGACATGACACCCCATATGAGAAGTCAAAGTTGTAAACCTTTTGCTATAACTACGACTAAAACAGGGAAACAGTTTGGAAAAGTCGGGAATTCAAATTTACGAACGAAGGATTTTAAACAGCGGGATGGGGACGAATCACCCCTGATTATAGCATATCGAAAGCGGAACTCAATCGGCTGATCCGTTCACGAACGGCACTGGTTTTAATAAAGCTTATAAAATCGAACTTTTACTTGGATATATCTCGGTTCTAAGCCGAGCTCTTGGAGTTCAAATTTATTTATTAGCAAGCCAATCTATTGCTCTAACGACATATTACGATTGAAGTTGTTCTGAAAAAAATTTTAGCACCGCAAAACGGTCGGAGTGGATTCTGAAGTTGCAAAAATAGTTCGTACAAGATTTGAGGATAAGTTGTACACTACGCATCACAATAATAAAAAAAAAATTCTATAAGCATGGGTCTGGAAATGTTTGCGTACGGAGTAGTCTAGGCTCTTGAAATTGTTTCCATTTCCGGAGGATGTAACTCCGTAACGAGCCTTATCCGGACTCATGTGCAACATAACTTTTTTCCATTGTTTTGATATGTGTACAACTTACTCTTCAAGTTTTGCGGAAACTGTTTATCTTAAGACAGCAGACCTTCATGGCAACTCAGTATTACAAAAAATTTGTGTTAATTTAAAAACTGTTGGCTTTAGCGCCTTTTAACAACAGAACCTGTTTTGTGTATTTTTATGTGGAGATTAAGATTTTATAACCAAAAAATTGTAAAGAGCTTAAATATTTAGTAGAAAATATTACGTCGCGCTCTCATGTGAGACACAAAATCAAGAAGTTTTAAAATGATTGTAATTACGTTAAATTATGTCATCGAATTACAAGGCTCGAGATATTTGTTTTTTCTATTTAAAACTTCATTTTAATCTTCGAGTAATTTGGCAAGTTAGGTTGAAATAAACAGCTCTTGTGTATTTACTGCAGATTTAAAACCCCTCGCACCTCGTTACTGCACAGTGAGTTGTGATTTAATTCATAAATCCAAAGCTCTTATGGTATTACTTCGGAACATTTCCACGAAATTAATCTTTCTAATATCGAACGCTTGATAAACTTGAAATTTTTTGCATTTAGATAAAGATTTAGTCACTTTATAAATCTCCTTTTTAAATCATTTATTTCCGAAACGATAAAGCTGTCCGGCGAGTAAACTTGCAGTGTTATGACTTATGAATATATTGCAGGTATCAAACTCTATGTTTAAGCAATACAATTCGAATGCGAGATATACAAACGCAATGTCTGAGTCTTGTTCCGGTTGTAAAGCAGTTCATTTTTATGGGAAAAGATACGATCGAAATTGCTTTTCAGTAAGAAAATTGAGAACATGATGTTATTACACTAACAAATTGCTTTATATGCATGCAATCCATCTCTAAATTCTGTGAAATTTACTTATCGGGCCCGTTGCACCTATAATCTGTCTAGCTAGCTAGATATTTGTAGTGCAAGCTCAACATAAATTGATAGATTTAATCCACAGATTGCCATTTTTAGCGCGAGATTGCGAGAGTATTTTTCGCACGGAAAGCTGATCGCTGTCACATTCGAGCCGACAGATTTTCGAGTTTGCCAAAGCAAACTTGTTAATTAGATTGAAAATTATTGCTTCTCTACGCCGAGACTAAAGGGTTAAAATTAGAGTAAAGCTATTCTTTATAAATGAAACCTTGACAGCGGAAGAGTCGTAGAATGATACGATCGTATTTTTGTATGTTTTATTAAAATTTTACATGGATTTATGACGGTTTTATCAGCTTGGACTTTACTTGAGGAGATATAAATACCTTCGGAATGCATTCTATTATTTTATAAAAAAGCAACCTGTATAAATGCTTTGTATAACAAGACAGGACAGTTAATGCTCTTGGAAACAATAAGTCTCAAGATCGGCTTTAACTTCTAAAACTTAAGATAAATTTAATACGGCAAAGAAATGAAGAAATTGTCTTCCAATTTTTACCACATACACTGTTTAGTTTATGTAAGTTAAATAAATCATTTGGTTATTTAGAACATTGTTTGCAGACGTGTCTAATTTAGGCCGGTATTACACTATCAAAGATTTGATAATATAAATAATAGATTCAAAGATTAAACCCACTAATAACTATAAAAAAAACTCAGTCAATGAGGTTTTTAAAAACCCATCGCATGTCTTTGATTGGTTCTTAAATACCATCATTTGGAAATTAAAGATATCGTAAATTGTGTATGAATCTAAGACATACGTTTTCGTTTCCACCCCCTTTTCTGATCGCTCTGTGAAATAGAAACATAGGAACACTAAATGATTGAGTTATTAACTGACTTAGTCTGTAGTTCACTAAATCTGCGCACCTACAAATGGTGGTGATAAATTTACATTTACAAATATTATACCTCATTTTTGAAGTATTTGGTACAACAATCGACTCACAAACCCTGCAAATGCTCTGGTTGCGGTCATTATACGTACCACATTTTATTTTACTCATAAACCCTCTTAGTTCGCTAAATATTGCAAGTTATATTATTCCACGTTAATAATATTCCTTCTAGTTTACCTGTTAATCGATGTAATTTTCTCTATTCGTTGAATAAAACACAATTTAATTAATTATTGGTATACCTACTAAACAGAGTTATGGAACGCCGCTTTACTTGTTATTGACAACGATTTTTTTGCAAAATAAAAGCAAAAATTATCATAATAAAAAATATCTCATAGGTATTTGCAATTTAATTAAAAATATCTTAGATATTTGTAATTATTCCAAGCTATCGTTGCTATTCATAAATATCTAAAAATAGTTATTTTTAAATCGCCTGTTTAAAATAACTTAGAGATAATTTAAAATCATTTTTTCTATTTCGGTTTTTTAAGGTTATTCTTAAAGCACTGTTTTAGCTACAAAACAGTGTTTTAAGAGAGTCTTTTAAAGCATTGTTTTTAGTAAAATTTCACCAACAAAGATTGGTATTCATGATATCTTCATGATCAAATTTGGTAAATTTAGTATGTATGCCAACATATACATACTAAATTTACCAAATTTGATCGCAGCAATTTGAAACTTGCTGCCAACATATACATACTAACTTTACCAAATTTGATCGCAGCAATTTTTTATAACGTTTTTTCATTAATTCTCCTCAATAGAAAAAATAGTATAAACAACTCGTTTCATAAGGCGTCTTGACGCACTCGTCCATTGAAAAACTTGGTCGCTACGCTCCCTCGTTTTTCAATCTTGGACTCGTACGTTAAGACAATGCCTTATGCAACTTGTGTTTTAATATACTATTAAAACACCGTGTTGTAATTTAATAGTCAACGCGTGTTTGTTATGGCACTTAATTTAAAATACATCTGAGATGGTTTTTTAATTTGAAATTTTGTAAAATAAAAACATAACCAATATCTTAGGTATATTTTATTAGAACGATGGTTATTTTTAATAAAAAATAATATCTATGACCATATTTGTAAATTATTTAATTTAAAATATTTTTTAAATGTTTTCATTGTTAATAAAATTAGTCGAGAAGTAGTTCTATGTTGTTTAAATTTCTTAAACGTTTACAACTAATTTGTTTCCGTCGATTATATTACGAATATCGTAAATATTAATACTTTACTTAAAAATATCTCCGTAAATTTTTAATGTTTTAAAAATATCTAAAAACTATTAATAAAAAATTTAAAATGTGTTTAGGACACTTCGGATTTAACTATTTAGGACTATCTGAAAGATGCATTTAAGAAATTTTTCACGCTACCGGCAGTGTAAGTAGGCCTTACATCCATAGCTACAGGGATCGTAAGTGGCTGATAACATTCGTGTACTAGTTACCCTTGACGACGGAACTTAATAGTGTCACTTACGTTCCTAGGAAAATAATGTTGATTTTAACTGTTCGTTGATATGGTAACAAGCACAGACAACTTAGAATAATGGGGCTTTTAAAAAATAATTCCGATGACAGCTGTCAAAACGAACTTTTGAAAATATGATTAAATTTCTATCTGTAGGCCTACTTACATTGCCGGTAGCGTGAAAAATTTAATAAGTAACACGGAATGTATCGACTAATAACATCCTCGGCAGGCGACAAGCTTCGGCTCCGCCTCAGCTTACATTCCTTGATACTTAAATACCTATTATTTATCTTATTGATGTTTAAAAAATAGTTAGTTAAGTAACAAGGAATGTAAGGACGCAATAACATCCGAGGTAGGCAAATACGAGCCGAGGCGGAGCCGAAGCTTGTGGCCTACCGAGAATGTTAATAGTCGATACATTCCGTGTTACTTATAACATTTTTTCCGCTACCGGTAATAAGTAGCTTAAAATAACAAGAAAATATTATTTTTAAAATACGAATCATGTGTCATTTGTGATCAGAATTTTTATAGTTAGCTGTGCGTCCTATCGAATCACAAAGCTGGTAGCAATGGCAACGGTAAACAAGCAAACAAAATTTGGCAGACAGGCAAATTTTCTGATTTCAAACGAAATCTTGTGTCAAGAAATTAAAAAGATGGAGATTGATGAAGCTGCAAATGTCGCCTGGTTAAATCTGTTGCCATCCAAGTCCAGAAAAAGGTATGAGTTTTGCTATGACTCGTATAAACAATGGTTTTGTAAGAAAAGTGCGGGAATTATATCCGAAAATGTGATGCTGGCTTACATGTTGGAACGACCGGAAAAATTAACATCGCCGGCCAGTTTATGGTGTGAATATTCTATGCTAAAAACCACAATTTTTACAACGAAAACGTCGACATCTCGAAATTTTCGAAACTAATTGGTTTTCTGAAAAGGAAAAATGAAGGCTATCGACCGAAAAAATCGAAAATTCTGAAAAGAGAAGACATTGTCAAATTTTTTAAGGAGGCACCTAACGGTACCTATTTATTAATTAAGGTAAGACAACAGTTTGTTGTATCTGCAATTAAATTTCATATTATTGATTTTTCTAGACAGTAATGATTGTAGGAATTGCGGGGGCTTGCAGAACCGACGAGTTTTAAAAAATGCAGTTCAGCGATGTTACCGATAATGGAAAATTTGTCGTTGTAAAGGTTATTGAGACGAAGAATGACGTTCAGCGTAGCTTCGCTATCGTTGAAAATAGGGAGAAAGTGAATAAAAAGTTATAACCTTGCATTTCTGTTATTACTGTCCATTATTTTTCCTAGGAATGTAAGTGACACTATTAAGTTCCGTCGTCAAGGGTAACTAGTACACGAATGTTATCAGCCACTTACAATCCCTGTAGCTATGGATGTAAGGCCTACTTCCATTGCCGGTAGCGGAAAAATAGTTATTTTCACGCTACCGGCAGTGTAAGTATGCCTTACATCCATAGCTACAGGGATCGTAAGTGGCTGATAACATTCGTGTACTAGTTACCCTTGACGACGGAACTTAATAGTGTCACTTACGTTCCTAGGAAAATAATGTTGATTTTAACTGTTCGTTGATATGGTAACAAGCACAGACAACTTAGAATAATGGGGCATTTAAAAAATAATTCCGATGACAGCTGTCAAAACGAACTTTTAAAAATAGGATTAAATTTCTACCTGTAGGCCTACTTACATTGCCGGTAGCGTGAAAAATTTAATAAGTAACACGGAATGTATCGACTAATAACATCCTCGGCAGGCGACAAGCTTCGGCTCCGCCTCAGCTCGTATTCGCCTACCTCGGATGTTATTACGTCCTTACATTCCTTGATACTTAAATAACTATTAAGTAACAAGGAATATAAAGACGTAATAACATTCGAGGTAGGTCAATACGAGCCGAGGCGAAGCCGAGGCTTGTGGCCTGCCGAGAATGTTAATAGTCGATACATTCCGTGTTACTTATTAAATTTTTCACGCTACAGGTAGAAATTTAATCATATTATTAAAAGTTCGTTTTGACTGCTGTCATCGGAATTATTTTTTAAAAGCCCCATTATTCTAAGTTGCCTGTGCTTGTTACCATATCAACGAACAGTTAAAATCAACATTATTATCCTAGGAATGTAAATAACACTATTAAGTCAAGAGCAAAAAGTAAATGAATGTTATTGGCCATTTACATCTTTTGTAGCTATAAATGTATCGTCTATTTACCTTGCCTGTAGCGTGAAAATACAATTAAATATATGGTAGGTATTTTAAAACAGTTATCAATTTAAATATCTAAGACATTAAGAAAAAAAATAAATTTTACATATCGAAGATATTTAAACATTAGCCAATTTAAAGATATCGTAGATATTTTAAACAATAAAGAAATAGTTGTTGAATAGCTAAGATATTTTGAAATTATCGCTGTCTGTAGACTTGAACGCGAACGCTGCGATGCGCGCGCCGGTGGAAATAGAATGTTTGTTTTGTTAACCTATTGGCTAGTAGTATACATAAACTGCAAAACAAGATCGTTGTAAATTACTGTTGCTGTCACAAAACAGGTGCCATTAGTTTATTCTTTATCACTTGGCAGCCGAGTTTGCGCGAGGTAACACATTAAATGAGGTTATAATATAACAACACAAGTCGCAACGTTGCCAGACTTAGCGGTAGTACAAACCCTATAGATGGCGGTAATTTTCGAATATCTTAGATATTCGACAATTATTTTATGTTATAATATCTAAGATATTTTAAATTAAATTTATTGTATAATTCAAATTTAAAATATCTAAGGTATTGGGAAATGAAATAAAAATATCTAAAATATTTTAATTTTAAATTGCATTTAAATATTTTAATATATAAATAAGATATTGCTAAATACCTAGAAACTTAAATACATGTCAGGGATATTTTTAAATAATTAAAAATATCTCAGAGATATTTTTAAATATTAAAAAATATTTAAGATATTTTTAGTTCAAATATACCTACAGTACAAACATATAGTTATTGAAAATATTTATAATAAATTGATATCACTAAATATATTTAAAATTGTTAGATATCGTCACCAGCGTAAATGTTTGAAGATAATGGAGGAAAATTACACTAACATAATTAAGTTTTATATGCAATAGTGATGAAACTTAAACTTAACTCTGAAAGAACAATTTAATTATTTTTTTAATTGATAGATAAATTAGGTACTACACTCTATTGAAAGACAACCGGAACATATCACTTGTACACGAGAAATGCAAATACGTTTTATATTATCTTCCTATACAAATTATACCCATTTTTACCGTCACAAGCAAAATGAGCGATTAAGATTGTGATGAGTTGCGACTCGCTTTTGTACTTAATGTGTCAAATTTGCTGATCCGACACGAAGGCAATGTTTGCCGTTAATTATTATTAATCTCAGAGTAAGAAAGAGCTGCCGTAGCTCAGTGGTAAGCGCGCGGGCTGCCAATGCAGCGGATCCGGGTTAGATCCCCGGTCCGGTCGTTCTCCCTCGCAAGGCAACGGGAAACCAGCGAGGTGGATTTTTCCCCAGGAAAACCTCTCTGGAGGAGAAGTGCATGCACTTCCTGTGGTTCGGAGCCCACGTTAAACTGTAGGTCCCCTATGTCTGTCTGTGCAAAATATCTATCGCCGCGCACCAAACACAGACATAGGAGAGAGGTAGCCAACGCCCTGAATAGGGTATGGCACTATAAGAAGAAGAAGAGCAAGAAAGCGTAAGGATTCACTGAAATGCGAGGAAGTACTAACGCACTGTACAAGCAGCATTTTTTTTATTTGTTATTCTCGCTCCAGTCCGCAATATTTCTTCTTTGTGTTAAACAAAGTAACCAATTTGTACTATCTCAGAGCTGCCCGTAAACGTAAGGATATACAGTATACAGTATGAGCAATAATCATTGTTTAATATATACAGTGTGGGGATAAAATATGGAACAAATTCAATATCTTCCGAAATAGTATTTTTCTGTAAAAACGCTTGGACACATAAACTTCAGTTTTTTCCTAGCCACATTTTAAGCATTTACTGTCGCTAAAGGGTTAGGTGACACGGCACAATGACTTATTCCTTATTTTTTTTAAACGCAACAGTATGCCGTGTGACGGCTCATTTGAAATTCATAGCACTGTTTTTTTGACAAAAATTGTATGGATAACCGATAAGTACGTTGTTCAAACTAAATATCTCAGAAAACACATTTTTTTGAAAATAATCTAGTGTGCTATTTCTAGTTTTGTTTAAGTTTTAATTTTGACGTTTACTCAAATTAATTGTATACAGTTTCACTTACTAGTTTGATTGCAAAGGGATTGACCGAAACTCAGAGAATTGGAGAAGAATTCAAAGCACTGTTTTTTTTAATTTTAATACTAAATGAAATACAAATAAATAATTAATTAACAAACAAACAAACCCTAGTGTAATTTGCCTTATTACGCGCCGAATGCGTTCCTCCAAATCTTCTCAATTTTTGAGTTTATTTTAATAAATCTTGCTTTTTAAGTAACTTCACAAAAAGTAATTAAGTGGGGTCAAATCCGGAGATCTAGCAGGCCACTCTATTAGTCCTGGTTGACCAATCCACCGATTCAGGAAAACCTTGTCGAGGTATACTCGTACATTAACAACAAAATGTAGCGGAGCTCCGTTCTGTTGATACTACAGGATATGGCCTGGAACGTCATGATCGTTTTCATTAAGGTACAAAACAGCCAAAGCAGGAGCTACATGTTTCTGAAGAAATTTCAGGTATCGCTGTCCATTTAATGTATTTTAAAAACAGAAAGGCCCTAAAATCTTCTTATCAACAATCCCTGCCCCACATTATTTTTTTACACAAACTGTTGCTTCATCAGAAATAAATATTCTTTTCACAAACAATGGATCGGCGTTGCACATGTCGGTCATTTTCTCACAAAATTCTCTCCTACAATCACGATCGTCTTTCGATAGGTACTGTACTAATTGAACTTTGTAAGGATGCCATTTCCCTTTCTTTAGCATCTTATAAACTGTAGAATAGTCAAAGTTATTGTTCAATCCAATCTGTCGAATGGGGTTTTGTGGATTATCTAGCAATGTTAGTAGATTATTGAGTTTTGTCTCTTCTGGTAATCCAGGACGACCACTTCTATTACGATCTTTAACATTACCCGTCTCTCTAAATTTTGTTTCAATTTTACTCACTGTTGAACAAACAATTGGTTGCTGATTTAGATACTTGAGGTTGAATAAGTGGTATACTTCTTCTTAAGTTCTAGTTTTATTACCACAACCAATCAAGATAAGAATTTTAATTCTCTAAGGTTCGATCAACCCTATTGCAATCAAATTAACAAGTGAAACTTTATACAATTAATTTATGTAAACGACAAAATCATAATTTAAACAAAAATAGTAATAGCACCATAATTTTTTTTCAAAAAGGTGTGTTTTCATAAATATTACGAATGATTGCAATTTTTTGATAAAATTGTGGTGTAAGTTCACAAGTGCTAGTTAAGATAAACCTTAACTAGTACGAGTTAATTTATACCAGGGTTGTAACTTTACACGTAGAAAATTATTTTCTACATTACACGTAGAAAAGTGTGTAGAATACGTCGAATATGTAGAAGAATATGTAGAAAATGTATGTTAAACAAAACTAGTATATTTACCTTTTTTTACATATTATACATGTAAAGTATGTAGAATATGTAAAATATGTACCGAAAGATTTAAGGAAAACACCTGCATAAAATTATTGTGTTAACTTTACTATGTAGATGAACGCGTGTGTGCATAGTAGACGGAGGGGGGGGAGACATATGACTATACAACGGTATGAACTTTTCTCTATACAAACGTACCGCACTGCAAAATGTTTTTAATTGTCGGCAGTTATTAAACGACAGTTGGCTCCATAAAACATACAATGAAATTGCGCTTTTTAAATAATTACGTATGAGGCGGAAGTACCACTCGCCTCCACCATAACTCCGGCACTGGTCGCAATTATTTTACGTTTTTAGTTGTTTACTATTTTGAGATATTTTAAATTTTAATTTATCAACATAAATTATTTTACTTTGGTGTAGGGAAGGCACGCATTAAGTTGTATACGTGTTTATTTACGTTTAAAATCGAGAAAGGTGGCTCCGCGGTAAGCGCGTTCACCTTTCATTCAAGAGACCTGTGTTCGATTCCCTGGCCCGGCCGGCTGTATTGCATCGGGTTTTTACGTGGTTTTGCTGAACCACAAAGTAAATACTGGAACAATACTACCCGCGGATATCCCCCCTTATCCAAATTTCTTGCTCTAACCCATCCTCACCATCTTTTCTGGGCCGAAGAAGAGCTTAGGACTCGAGTGCGGAGTCTAAAAGACCTCCATAGCGCCCGCCCCTTCGCGAAGAATGCACCGACAATGAGATTTCTTTTTTTTACGTTTAAACTGTCTGATTTTGCATCGGTATTATTCTACATGTAGAATATGTAGAAAAAGGGCTTATTATTCTACCTGTAAAATAACCATGTATAATAAGTATATTTTACATGTAATATTCTACATGTTCAACCCTGATTTATACCATAATTTTATCAAAGAAAAAGCGTATCACGAGTCATATTCGACTTGACTATATCACTCACATTAATTTCGACGCATTTTTGGTAACACTGAACTAGTCGAAAATGCTCGGGTGTTTTCGGGAATCAGCGCTCTTAACATGGTATTGTTGCTTGTTTTCAAATGTTGTGTAGTGGCGTCCTTGTGCCAATTTAAATTTTTATTTTGACGTTCTTATCTACTGTTGCTGTAAAAATGGATCGTTTTGGATAAAAATCGCTAAGAGGTGTTCCATAAAATTTTTGAGGGTATGTACATTATTTTGGTCTAAAATTTTAGTTCATATAGTTTGTCAAACAAGATACAATTTTAATGTAAATGTATATTTATGTTTTTTTGCATATTAGCATGTTATTATTCTATTTATTATAGGTATAAAATTTGGGTCGGTCATGATTTGAACTATGAATTGAACACTCGCGTTTCAAGTTGGTTGACATTGACATTGTTATCATCGGCTACCGTCGACGTTTCTCGTATTTTGTTTTTTGTTTGTAAACGATAGAGACAATTATTGTTTTTAATTCATAAATTATGTTATAATTAAATATGCTACTTACTTACTTCTGGCCAAGCAATACAAAACTGTATTAAAATAATAATAAATATACCCAAAAGTCAGTGCACATCAGTTTTAATCGCGTTAATTTAATACTTAAGAGCGATTATCCAAAGCTACTGTAAGTTTAATCACTCATTTAAACAGGACCATGCAGTTTAATCAGTATAAAACAAACGCGATTCGTTCGCTTTATGAAAAGGGAAATTTGTGATTGGAATGTGAGTGCTATAGTCTGAGATATCCAATTTAATACACATAATTACGGTTAGCCATACATTATGGGTAAATTTTTGTCAAAAGAACAGTGCTCTGAATTCCTCTTAAAAAGAGCTCTGAAATAAGCCGTCACACGGCTTACACAGTTCAATTAAAAAAATAAGGATCAAGTCACTGCGCCATGTCACGTGACCCTTTAGCAACAGCAAAATGCCTAAAATGTGGCTAAGATCAAATTGATGTAACGTGTCGGAGCGTTTTTACAGAAAAATATTATTGAGGGAAATACTGAATTTGTTCCATACTTTATCTTCACACTGTATATTTGCCGAATTACTGGTTTGAGGAATGTCTCAATGTTTCAGTAACACTGTTTGACACTGTGAAACATCCTTTTAAATGCCTGACTGTTTTCTTCTTTCCAAACAGGGTTCAAGTTCCTACAAAAATGTTTGCTGATTTCTAGCCGCGTGCTCTTCATTCTGTATCTGCGTCACAAATGAAGAGCGAACGGGAAAGCAAGCGCCTTCCACCTTTTACAGCTAACACTCAACGCCTTTAATATATAGATAGATAGACAGATCCTACAAAAATTGCTTCCGGCCGCGTGCTGTTCGTTCTGTGCCTGCGTCGCACATGAACAGGAAAGCGGGCGCCTCTCGCCACTAAAAGTTAACACTCAACGCTTCTAATATATAGACAGAATATAGATAGAGGTTTGTGTTGCAGCTGTATTTGAATTAAAAATATCTTGATATTTTTAATTAATTAAAAATATTTCTGGGACATTTTTAATTATTTAATAATTATTCTTTTAGATATTTTAAAATTAAATCACACAATAAATTAAATTTAAAGTAACTTAGCAAGACCCAAGATATTCGAAAATTACAGCCATCTATAAGGTTTGTACTAGTGAAACCCCGGGCCTAAACCCCCGTGTGGTGAATCGAAAGCTGCCGCCGCGGACCATCCCCCCTCTCCGCTGAAGAGGGGCCACTTCAGCGGACCTCACAGGGTTTCTGGTCACCCTCGTGTTTGTGCCGTGCGAGGCGACCCGTGTCGGTTGGATGAGAGGATCCTGGTGATTGAGCTACCTCCGGGACGGGATAGTTTCCTGGAGCGCGGCAACACATCACTTCGGCCTTGATTTCACCTAGACGGGAGGTCGAGACTAACCCACCTCGATCAATCGGCTGTGTCGTCGGGTCAGACCGC
The DNA here is from genome assembly GCA_958336395.1 of Ctenicera cuprea. Lineage (NCBI taxonomy): Eukaryota > Metazoa > Arthropoda > Insecta > Coleoptera > Elateridae > Ctenicera > Ctenicera cuprea. The sequence goes on from OY284493.1 coordinate 21,570,709, forward strand.
CGACAGGGTGAGCTCCTCGAGGATGAAGGGGCATGCAGTGGGCCCCTCGGCTTTAGAGGGATACCTACTCGTGTGCAACTCAACCTTGGGAGCTATATCTCTTTGGTAGCCCTGGCGTCGAAGTTCGGCGCCCCCTTGTTGGGCTCCGTGGTGGGTGGGGAGCCAGAGAGACGAACCCTTTACTTCAGTATGGAATTAAACAAGAACCCACAGGGGGTATCTTCGGATACCCCAAAAAACAATGCACAGGGTGCGTCTTCGGATACCCCTGTAAATGCACAGGGCGCGTCTTCGGATACCCCTGATGCACACCAATGGCAGCAGCAGCGGCAGCAGCAGCGACAGCAGCAGCGGCAGCAGCAACAACAACGGCGGACGGACCAGGCGAAGAAGAAGAGAATCTCTGGTGCGGAACAGAAGCGCAGGAAGAGGGCTCGACTAGCAGAGACCACATCAGGCGCTACGACAAAACCCGCTGCCCCCTCCCAAGAGCTGGCTTTTAAAGCTAACCCAGGGAAGGGCGGTAGCAAGGACGCACGAGCCTCCACCTCTACCCAAGGGCTGGCCTTTAAGGCTAACCCAGGGCGGAGTGGAACAAGGGATGTTAGTGCTGCCTCCACCTCTACCCAAGGGCTGGCTTCCTCAGCTAACCCTAGGGCAGCAGGTTCTGGCAAGACTACTTCAGAAAAGAATAAGAGGCTGAGGTCGGATGGAAGCTCCCCTTCAACCCCCCACCCCAAGAGGAAGAGCCGGCCTCAGTCGGCCCCAAAACCAACCGAGAGGGTTTCCAGCTACAAGGAAGCTGCCACCAGGCACCTCCGCGTAGCCATTTTAGACCTGCAGAAACCTCTTGGTAAAATTACGCTGGTCCAGGCGGATCAAATTAAGGCCCAAATGCTTGTGGTTTTGGACAATTACATGTTCTCCCTTGCTGAAGGCCAACCTGTACCCACTTTTAAGGGCTGGAAGTACTCTGGGGAGATTCTTAGAATCACCTGTGAGGACGACCAGTCCTTAAGGTGGCTTCAAACGGCGGTCGCCAACCTCCCTGTGTTGTGGGAGGGCGCACGTCTCAACGTCGTCCAGGCGGATCAGCTGCCCAGACTAGTAAAGGCGTCTCTCTGGGTTCCTGGGAAACCAGAGAATGCAGAGATCGTCTTACGACGTCTGGCGGTACAGAACCCCTGGGCTGGCGTGGGGGGCTGGTGCACCTTCCATAGTGCCGAAAAGGAAGACCCTCTAGGTAGGCTCCTCGTTTTCGGCATAAACAGGGAGGCTGAAACCGCCGTCAAGAGTAAGGGTGGTAAGCTGCATTATCAGTTTACCACTCTTAACTTAAAGATCCAGAAGGCTGGAGACGTATCTCCAGACTCTGAACAGCAGCAGCAGCAAGAGCAGCAGCAGCAAGAACAGCAGCAGGAACAGCAGCAGCTGCTGCAAGTAGAGCAGCGGCAGCAGCAGGAACTGCAAGAGATGGACCAGTCCATAGTGGAAGCTCCGCAATCTCCAGTCCCCATGGAGGTTGCCCTAGTCAGTACCGAGGAACAGGAGCTGTTGAAGGTACTACAGTCCGGGTCCAGTGACTCCGGGACAGATTAATTTCTTCCCCATGTCCACACACACCGGACTAAATATTATACAAATTAACTTGCAACACTGTCGGGAGGCTGCTGTTACCTTACGCAGACATCTCGACGGCCAGCAGGACACTATTGTCTTAATTCAAGAGCCTTGGATTGTAAAATCTAAGATCTGTGGATTAAATAACTCTTATGGCGCTATCCTTACAGACTACGCACACGTAAAACCAAGGACATGTATTTACACTCCTAAACATTTGCAGGCTTTTGCTTTGCCACACCTCTGTACGCGTGATATTACGGCGATACAGATGAGTTGTGACCTAGACAAAAGGAAAGAAGATGTAATTTTCGCATCAGTGTACCTTCCCAGTGACTCAAACGACCCTCCACCTAGTGCGGAGCTGATCGAGTTGGTGGATTACTGTGAGAGGAACAACAAAAACCTTATCATAGGCTGTGATGCAAACGCTCACCATGTGGCATGGGGCAGCAGGAACATCAACGCCAGAGGTAAGGCTTTACTTGAATACTTAATAAGTACAAACTTAGAAATACTCAACCGTGGCTGTGAACCAACTTTTGTCACAACCCGCAGTCAAACCGTGATTGACATCACTCTGGCTTCATTAGGTATTTCCAATAACACTGTGGGATGGCATGTATCGCCTAGTGTGTCAATGTCAGACCACAGATGGCTCTGTTACAGATTATCTGGTGTCACGATTACACCAAAACAATACAGAAACCCCAGGCAGACAGACAGAATATCTTACAAGGTACATCTAGAAGCCCACCTGGCAGGTTCTACATTCCCAGCAAGGATTGCAGAGGTCGGTGATCTGCAGACCAGTGCAGGTCTCTTGCAGAACTCGCTCATACAATCCTTCGAAACATCATGCCCGCTGAGGACGTCCCGTGCGAGATGCACCATCTCTTGGTGGTGCAAGAATCTCGACAAGATGAAATCAGTACTAGGTAAACTTTTCAACAAAGCGAAACGATCTAGGAACACTAGAGATTGGGAGGCCTATAAGGACCAACAACGACTATATAAAAAGGAAACTCGTCGCAGGCAAAGGGATTCTTGGAGAGCATTCTGCAACTCCGTAGAAACCACTGCCTCCGCGGCCCGCTTAAAGAAGATCCTTTCAAAGGATCCAAATCAACAGCCGGGCTGTCTTAAACGAGGGGATGGTACCTTCACAACCAAACCCGAAGAGACAGCCGACGTGCTAATAAACACTCACTTCCCAGGCTGTATTGTTACCCCCCGTGTATGGCCTCGGCTCGACACACCACCTCCCACAGAGGAGGACTGGGAAGTGGCGGACCGGGTCGTACAGAGTAACAAGGTGACCTGGGCTATAAACTCCTTCCTTCCCTTCAAGTCGCCCGGGTTGGACGGTATTTTTCCAGCCCTTCTACAATGGGGTCTGGATTATATACTCGCTCACCTGGTGCGTATCTACCGGGCATGTATCGCCTTCCGATGCATACCGGAGAGCTGGAGAGAGGTGAGGGTCATATTTATACCTAAACCGGGTCGTAGTGACTACTCCCTGGCAAAATCATTTCGCCCCATCAGTCTCACATCCTTCTTACTAAAGACGCTTGAGAGACTATGCGACAGAGAAATACGTGAGCAGGTGCTATTCACACACCCACTGCACCAAAATCAACATGCTTACATCCCAGGGAGATCCACCGAATCCGCACTACACGCTGTGGCAAATCGGGTAGAGAGATCGCTAGACAATCAAATGTCCACCCTAGGAGTTTTCATCGACATTGAAGGAGCCTTTGATAAGGCCTCCTTCGACAGCATTAATACTGCCCTTCGCAGGCACGGGGTCGCGCCCACTCTCTGTGAGTGGATAAAACACGTCCTCACGATGAGAGCAGTACAGATTAATATAGGCGACAGCTCCATAAGAGGTGTTGTAACGAAGGGCTGCCCGCAAGGTGGCGTTCTGTCCCCACTGTTATGGAACACAGTGGTAGACAGCCTTCTGCACTCCCTCAACGACGCTGGCTTTTATACTATTGGTTATGCGGATGATATTACCATCCTCATCACAGGGAAATTTGAGAACATGCTCTGCTCCTTAATGCAGACGGCTCTTCGAATAACAGAAAACTGGTGTAATGAACAATCCCTCTCTGTCAACCCCTCGAAAACAGAGATGGTACTATTCACCAAAAAGAGGAAGGTTGGACCTTTACGTACACCCACCCTATTTGGTACTTCTCTCAATCTATCAGACGACGTCAAATACCTGGGAGTTATTTTTGACAAACAGCTGAATTGGGGGAAGCACTTACAGGCTAAGACCGAAAAAGCATGCATGGTCTTTTGGCAGTGTCGCCGCGCGCTGGGTAAATCCTGGGGACTTTCCCCCAGAATCACCCTGTGGCTGTATACTGCCGTTATCAGACCTATGCTATGCTATGGAGCACTGATCTGGTGGCCCAGAGCCAGACAAGCTACAGCAGCAACTAAACTGGGACATGTGCAACGTCTTGCCTGTCTCAGCATTACAGGGGCTATGCGCTCAACCCCCACGGCGGCATTAGAAGCGGTCCTGTGCATACCTCCACTCGATCTTCTTGTGGAGGAATTAGCCATTAAGACTGCTTTGAGGCTACGCCGTAGGGGGTTATGGTATACAAGTGGTGTGGGAGGCAAGCACACTCGCATCCTCGACGAGGCAGTCGTAAAGACTCCTCTTCTTGACGCGGTGGTAGACTGCCCCCCTCCCAAGTTTACCTTCAATCGACACTTTAGTGTACACGCGGACGCTGGGGCAACCCACCATCCGGATATATCCATCTTCACTGATGGATCCAAAACAAGGCACGGTACGGGCGCCGGGGTTTTCTCCGTTGACCTAAACCTTCGCCAAAGTATACCACTAGGCAAACACACCACCGTCTTCCAAGCGGAAGTAGTGGGAATAATGCACGGTGCAAACGCAGTCCTTGAACGACAAATAAGGAACCAAAGTATTGGTATTTTTAGTGATAGCAGAGCTGCCTTATTGGCCCTTAGTAATTGTAAGATTACCTCAGGAGTAGTACTGGAGTGCTACGAAGCTCTTGAAGATATCTCTAGAGACAATGTCGTTTCACTCGTTTGGGTAAAGGGACATGATGGCAATCGAGGCAACGAGGAAGCTGATGAGGTCGCAAGACTGGCCTCGGAACAACTCCCTTGGGGGCCAGAACCTATAACCCCCATCTCCCCGACGATACTCAGCACTATGCTACATCAAGAAACCCTTAATAGCTTCACAAGAAGGTGGGAAAATATTCAAAGCTGTCGCCAAGCGAAGGCTGCTCTTGCAGCACCCTCACTGAAGATAGCCAAGTACTGCGTGCAGTTGTCCAGGAAGAATCTCCGACTGGTCGTAGGAATCCTAACGGGGCACTGCACCCTAAAGAAACACATGCACAGGATGGGGCTATCCACTAGCCCCAACTGCCGCGGATGCAACCTTGAGGACGAGACGGCAGAACATGTTCTCTGCCACTGCCCAGCTCTCGCAACAATCAGAGGATCCATGCTGGGGGACTTCTGGCCCGACATGGCCAGTATCAGCAACACCCCAACCGCGGATGTCCTCAAGTTCATCCAAAGAATTGGGTGGCTTGGGTGACTCCCGGGCTGAGGAGCTGCTGTGGAGGCAGCACAATGGGCCCGTTTCAGCGGCCTAAGTGCGTGTACCCACATGGGTACCCTCCAACCCGAAATCCAGAATCCAGAATCCAGAAGGTTTGTACTACCGCCAAGTCAAGTAAAGTGAAAATGTGCTGTGCATTTCACGGTATTTAAGGCAATTTGTGCCAATATTATATATACACATATTTAGCTAAATGCTTTTTATTTTAATAAATTGTTGTAGATTAAAATAAATCCTTAAACAATTGGTTTAAATATTCCAAGATTTAATAAAGCATTAGAGATTTAAATAAATCTTAAAACATTTACTTTAAATTTTCAACTATTTAGTAAATCTTTACGTATTTAGATAAATCTGCACATATTTGTTTTAAATCTTTCAATATTTGATAAATATTTGCAGATTTAAATAAATCTTTGCCGATATAAATAAATCCTTACAGATTTAAATAAATATTTCAACATTTAATTTTAAGCTGTCATATTTAATGTTAACTTGTCATATTTATTTGACCTTGGTAGACCCAGCCTACATAGTAGACCAAGATCGCTTACACTGGTGGTAACATTCAACAATTATGAACACGTTTTCCGTATTTCAAGAATTTGTACAATTAATGTTAGTTCAATCATCAATAACAACATATTTAACAACATAAACATTGCATAATTCATTATTCATACAATGAAAGTTTTCTCAACATTCCCTTGAAAACGTAATTTTCAGTCTGTTTTGTTTAAGCGTCGAACGCTCCCACCATGACCCTTGCGCCATACTACCGGTGTAAACGGTCTTGGTGTCCTATGTCGGCTGGGCTCACCAAGGTCAAATAAATATGACGAGTTAACATTAAATGTGACAGCTTAGAATTAAATGTTGAAACATTTATTTAAATCTGTAAGGATTTATTTATATCGGTAAAAATTTATTTAAATCTGCGAATATTTATTAAATATTAAAAGATTTAAAACAAATATGTGCAGATTTGGCTAAATACATAAAGGTTTATTAAATATTTGAAAATTTAAAATAAATGTTTTAGGATTTATTTAAATCTCTAATGCTTTATTAAATATTGGAATATTTAAACCAAATGTTTAAGAATTTATTTAAATCTAGAATGATTTATTAAAATAAAAAGCATTTAGCTAAATGTGTGTATATATAATAAATATTGGGACAAATTGCCTTAAATACCTTGAAATGCACAGCAAATTTTCACTTTACTCTTGGCGCCCCATAATATAAGCATCACCTTATGCAAATCATCGATCTGCAATCATTTAATGCAGAATTATAACAAAAATGCTTTAAATTTTTGGCCGACCGAAAAAAGGTTAGTTTATACCATTCTGATTTTGAGTTACCCACCTCCATGTCCCTGAATGAACACAAAGTTTATTATTATTACCATAGTCAATGCTACAGAAGATTTACAGCTATCACAAAATTCAAATTATAAGATGTTAATGACTCTGAAATGCACGATTTATTGCAAAATACTAATAGTAAGTAAACCTCACAGTCAATCTCTTGAAATTTAATCACTCGACAGTAATGATTTTTCAATATCCAATACTTTTAAACGTATTAGTATAAATCGTATGATAGAAAACAATTAAAGAAAGTAGTACGCTAAGGAAATTCTACATACTTTGTTACAAACGGTTTATTTACTTAAAGAAAAATACGATTAGTTTAAGTGCGTGTAACACATTGATAATTTTTGGAAATATTGGAGTATTCGTAATTTTGAAAATTGTTGAAACTGTGAAAAATTCTTCAAAATTTTGAAAATTTTAGATATTCTGAAAATTTTCAAAATTATTTAATTTTAGGAAATTTTAAATTTTTGCAAATTTTGGAAAATGTGAAGAAAATTAAAAAGGTTTAATTATGCAGTATCTGTATATAAAGAAGTAAAGCTGGAATTTATAAATAAAGTTTTAATTATAATTAAAAAAATTTAAATTTTCTAAACTGAAAAAATTGAAATATTTTAACGTTTTGTAAATTTTGAAAATAGAAATTTTTGAAAATGTTGAAGTTTTTGGAAAATTAAATTTCTTTTAAAATTATTAACTAATACTGCTCACAGATTGGTTAAGAGTTGGTTGTTTCAATTTTGTAGGCTTATAGAGCTAGGTATGGGAGTAGGGAAAAGTGGAGAGTTCTTCCTACTTATGGGGTCTAAATTGGTTCCTATCCCTGCCGCTAATTTTGCTGCAACGTTTTGAATGAATTTTCAAAAATTAAAAATTTATGGCCCTTTTTCTGATAAACGGCAGACAATACCAAATTTCTGCTTAACTTAAATTGCTCATGAGTAATAGTGTAATAAGATTCAGAAATTAACATTTTTTTGAAAATGTTTTAAAATTTAATACATTTTTTGGAATTTTAAAAAAATTTAATTTGTCGCGCTTCCATCCCAGGCAGTGAAATTGCAATTTTTGAGCTTAATTTGGGTTTTCTGCGTTAGGGCGTCTGGCCTGTGAAGTGTATACAGACACACAGCTAAACAGACACACAGACACTTCTGCAGAGTCCGCTTTATGTGTGCTGCAAACTTTGAATATTGCACACTGGCAGAGCTGGGCAAGCTACTTTAAAAAGTAGCTACTTCCTAACTATTAACTATTTTTTCAAAATGTTGTTAAGTTACGAAGTAACTAAGGTACTTAATACAAAAAGTAGCTAATCTATCAACTTTTTTGTAGTTGTATTCGTTTTAAACAAGCTACTTTTCAAGCTACTATACATTTCCTCTGCGCTACTATATAAAAACGTGTCATCAAATTGTAAAACGTTTTATTCCTACATTACTAAGCAATATAAAAGATATAAGAAAAAATTAAAGAACAATAACAATAAATACATATTTAGACCGAAACACATTCATGACAAAAATTTACTGCTTGAATCAGCATTGCTGAAAAATTTACCAACAAAAGTGCAGACAGTGCAGATTATTCAGAAATTTAAATTTCGCAATAATATCGCAATGATATAACGACATTCAGAGTAGTTAAGCTACCGGAAAAGGAGATGAATTACCAATAGTTTTAACTACTTCTAGGTAGCTTAACTACTTAAAAGTAGCTAAACTACTAAAAGAGTAGTTTACCTACTTCACGCAACTTTAACTGGTATTTAACTACTTGAAAATCAAAGCTACTGAATATTTCATGTTAAATGCACAAATGCACATACAAGCTACAGCTACCTTAATTTAAAGAGTAACTAGAATACAACTACTTTACCATTCTAATAACGTAGTTAAGTTACTAACTAAGCTACTTTGTAGTTAACTACTGCCCAGCTCTGCCAGAAGGTAGATGAAGAGTGTGAACAGAAATACATATTTGTAAGCTACTATCTAGCTATTGCTAAAATTGCTTTAACTTACTGAATGAGCAAGTCCCAAAATATGATAACATATTTACTCAACTTGGAGCTTTCCATTATAGACATGTGCTTTTTCAAAGCCGTTGGCAAATATATTGAAGAATGCGGATGCCCCTACGTTTTGACAGAAACTGATATATTAGGGATTTCCCACCAGTAAGCACTTCAATAGAAGCAAAAGGATTCATGGCTTATTGGCAGCAGCCCTTGAAATTTTAGATTTAATATTATTTTGCAAAGAGCATCAGATTGATACTGAGCTGCTAACGTCCGAACTAAGATCAATTTAGGACCCAAACACAGAAAACTTCTATTTACCATTACATTTAGAAAAATCAGCGAAGCACTGCGCCTCGAATTTTCTATACTTTAGATATTGATACTAAAGGAGCAAGTAATACTGTAAAAATGTAAAGTAAATTGATAGTATGCTCATTGTTTTCAAGGTTTTTTGTAAAGAAAGTCGTTTTTTTGTAAAAAGATTGCTTGGAATTAAAGAAACCCAAAACGAAAGAACAAATTCGTCCACCAAAACTTTGATGGGAGAGGGAAAATTCCCCCTTCCCCCCAAATATTTCCGTATTTACAAATTAAGTTGACAACTTTATTCTACTATCACTCATGAGCAATATAGCCAAGACAGAAATTTTTTGTTGGCTCCCGTTTATTAAATAAGGGGGTAAGAGTTTTCCATTTTCAAAAACTGATAAAAGGTGTCACAAAAAAGTTAGCAGACTGGGATACAAACCAAATTGTAGCTGAGCTATAGCGCTATACGTCTACAAAATCAAAAATAATTTCGTGGCTAGTTTTTGAGCAAAGTCAAAATTTTGATATTTTTTCCATTTCACCGTTTTAGTAGTTTGTAAGACTGTGTTTTATCAGGGCTTTTACAATATCAAATTTCATCCCGATCTGATAACTCGTTTCAAAATAAATACATTAAAATTCAAATATTCAAAAATTTATAGAAAGCGTCAGAGAAAAATTTGCGAGCTAAGACACAAACCGCATTGTAGTTTATTTTTAGTTCTATGAGCTTACAAAATTTAAAACAAATCGTGTGGCCAATTTGCAATATTGTTTTGAAAATTTCCAAAGGTTTAGAACTTTTTTCAATGTATAGTTTTTAACTTTTCGAAAAATTCTTGTGCACAGTAACATTGTGTCTCTATAGGCATACTACGATAAAATATTTGAACGCGATCTTTGAATTTGTTTTTGAATGATGAATAATAAGGCGCTGAATTCAAAATTTTTCTAAAAGTTTTGTAGCCGCTGCCATTTTAAACTTAGAAAGATCAGAAAAATGGCATTGGATTTGCACTAAAGTCTTCTATCAGATTTCGTTTTTAAATTTATAAAATTTGGTTTAAGAAAAAAATGCTACCGAAAAATACGTGTCTAACTTGCGCTTTCGGTTTTCATAGTTTTTAAAAGCTTATTTTGTCGGTGAATTTTGATATACCCGCAGATTCAAAGCTAATCGAAATCCGATCATACGTTCAATAGTTATGATGCACCCCACACTTATATCCACATATAATATATAACGTCCACATTTATCTGCAGTTTCATAACAGAAAAGTAAATATACATGTTTCTGAATTCTGCGTGTTGTTATGTAAATTTCGTTGATATAATTTTTCCCAAGAGTGCTTTCATCTGGAACATGTTTACTGGTATATTTTTCTAAAAATAACTTGAAATTATTATTGTTTAATTTTGTTGGTGGTATGTTCACTAAAGCATTGCATAAATCGAAATTAATTTCTTTTTTTTCGTTTAATTTATAAATTCCAGCACTGACCTCGCGGATCGGCATTTATAGATTCCGAGATTTTTGACATTTGCCATGATGAAAAATAGTTTTAATATGTTGATTTACTTGGAATTCTTTCACATGAAAACTAAAACGAAAAAAATTCTTTGTTACTTCGGGCCTACATGCGTATTTAATAAATTGAACATTGTAAAAAAGTCAACGGTTGCATACCGTCTTGCTACAGAATTTGCAAAATATTTTGTTTTCCTGTAGCACTAGTTCCGGGTAACCTTTTATTCATAATAAAGGCAGACTGTCTTTCGGCATTTGTTTTTGTATAAACAGAAACACACAATGCGAGCTACTATGATGTTATTTCTTACGGTGTGGTACTACAAAAAACATATCTGCTACTTTCAAGAAGTACAGCGATTGCATAATTCTTAGAAATGATTGTAAAAATTCTAAAACTTGTAAATAACATTCTAGCTGGTACAATCCGGGACTTCTGCACTAGAATACCTAGTAACAGCACGTACTTATTGAAAATCCTAATGTACTTCTCATGTTCTCCTTTTTCATATTTTAAAATTTAACGTTTTTTTTTATAAATAAATATATCTCAATATGCATTTATTCTAAAAATATGCTGCAAACCCTCAAAATATGCCCAATATGCAAATTAAATTACAATTTGTGTCATATAATGGCATTTTATTAGATATGGATAGAAACAGAAGCATTTTATTGGCATATTAAAACTATCAAATATAGGCATCAGGCATCTACAAATTAAATTGCTCGCACTGTAATTCGGTTTATATAGGACAAACAATTAGAAATTTTGAAATTAGGTGTAAGGAACACGTACGTTGATACAAGTATAAACACCCTCATAAATCTAAATACGCTAAACACTTATTAAAACACAATCATTCAATGACATCTAATAGCACCATAAAATGTTTACACTTTTGTTGTTAAGTTGAATATACTAGAAGCATTTGAAATTCACAAACATTTTTAATATGTCCCTTTAATGAATGAACAAATTGAACTCTTAAATTCACATGAGAAATCAAGTCATCTGGCCGCAGATATAGAAAAGCAAGATTAAGTTATAAAAATTTATTGCAACACCAACTGTTTACTTTCAATGATTATCTGTATATAAAATACTCAATTATTTCAACAATATTTATTTATATATTTAACCTTATACGTATTTCGGCATGTTTACATGCCATTGTCAAAGGTTATAGAAAGTAAACAGTTAGTGTTGTTACAGCAATAGAACTTGGTGACTTGATCTCAGTAATCGTCTGCAGATGACTTGATTTCTTATTCCAAAATATCCAATAGAGGAGAATTTAAAAGATCAATTGCTTATTCATTAACGGCACACTTTTTAAATGTTTGTGAATTTCAAAAGCTTCTAGTATGTCAAATTTACGTTTATCGTCACAAAAGTGTAATTAAATGTCATTGAATGATTGTATTCTAGTAAGTGTTTAGCGTAATTGGATTTATGTGGGTGTTTGTATTTGTAACAACGTACGGTTCTTTATACTTGATATCAATATTTCTAATAGTCTGGCTTATATAAACCGAATTACAATGCGAACAATTTAATTTATAAATGCCTGATTTTAGCAAATCATTACTTTTAATCTTGCCTCTGATAATGACGTGTAAATACCTCAAAATACGTATAAGGCTAAAATACAAAACCGTTGAAGTTAAGAATTGTTTGATTTAGAATAAATTATCAAATATGCATTTGCATAAAATCCTTGCCTTGGTTATTATTAAAAATTAAAAGAGCGAACCAAGTATGTGCGATATGCCGATACGCAGATGGGCACGGATGGATACTGGAAAACAATAAATATAGCTTAAAATGGTTTTCCGAGCCTCAGTGTCCTTAACCCTTAGACGAGATTTATGAACTAGAGAAAGAAGAATCCGATGATGAATCTCCAAATTACAATGAATCTAACGATGAAAGATAGTTACCTAGAGTTACTTACAGTTGAAGAAAAACAAAGTTTATATTTTATGTTTTACTTTAATAATGTAAAGGATCAGTTTTTATAAAAAAATCAGAGTTTATGTTATGTGTATTAATTTTTTAATTACCATTTCAAGAATTAAAATTGTATTTAATTTAATAATGTGGTGGTTTAAATGCCAAAAAGCCCCACTACTTCCTACTACACAAGCGGAGAGCCTACCCGGAGTGAAAGACCTCGACACCTTCAGGTATATGAGAATAGATTATGATGATGAATATTTACATTTTTTAATACTTTCAAATACGTCTGTTCAAAAAAACTCTACTACTAGTGTCGTATGCCACTCCATTTCGTTTTCATTTGCACGGAATTGCCCACAAAAAAATCAAAATAGAAGCGCCACCGTCCGCCTTTGCGCCAACGCTACCGACATGGAAATGGAACGTAGACTAGTAGGTTTTTGCTCACTATGAGCGCTATTTTCGTTTGATGATATTTTGGACTCTTATGGGGAACTCATTTTAACACGAGCTCTGGGGTTATGAGTACAAAATTTGAAAATAAGTCAGAAAACGAACAAGCGGCATTCATAGTAGGAAAGCAGACACAAGACTGTTGCAATAGGTTAAAAATCTATTCAAAGAAAGAAACAGCGGCAGATATTACAACAAGGTTAGAAATCAACTCAGCAAAGTTGATTTCGTACGAGGATCGTTCGAAATGTACGTGGCCTGACACAGAGATGGCGCTAATTCGGCGGAATTTGCATTACCATTTTTCAGAAACATCCTTTCTTAAGTTAAATATGACAGTATAGAGCGATCTGTCAATTAGTTTGTGTTTGACAGTGCGCCAAAGTGACCGTCTCGAGTGCTTTCGTAAATAATGGAAAAAACTGAGTTGCGAGCAGTGATAAAGTAACTTTTATTTGAAAGGCTTAACACCAATCGAAATAAAAGCAGAGTTGGATCCGACATTTTTGAAGTCTGCTCCTCGTTTTCAATGGTTAAAAACTGAGTTGCCGAGTTTAGGCGTGGCCATGTGAGCACAAAGAACGAACCCCGCAGTGGACGCCCAAAAACGGCTACTACCCCGGATATGATTGAAAAAGTCCTCCGTATCGTATTGGATGACCGTCGAGTAAACGTGCGCGAGATAGCAGACATAGTGGGCATCTCACATTAAGTGTGCACAGAATTCTAACTGAAAATTGGAAATGACAAAATACTCCGCTCGTTGGGTGTCGCGTTTGCTCACACCGGAGCAAAAACTGAATCGTTTGATTGTTTCTCGCGACCTTTTGGCACGTTTTTGCCCAATCCAAAGGACTTTCTGCGCCGTTTCATAGCCGTCGATGAAACCTGGCTCCACCATTACACTCCCGAAACCAAGGAACAGTCCAAACAATGGACACACAAAGGTTCTCCGCCACCGAAGAAGGCAAAAACGGTTTTGTCAGCAGAAAAAGTTATGACAACTGTATTTTGGGACTCTCATGCAATTATCTTTGTCGACTACCTAGAAAAGGGAAAAACAATAAATGGCGAGTATTATGCAAATTTGTTGCAGCAATTGAGCAACAAAATCAAAGAGAAACGGCCTTATTTGGCAAAAAGAAGCATAAGTGCTTTTCCATCAAGATAACGCACCTGTACAAACGTCTACAATCGCCGTGGCTAAAATTCATAAATTGGGATTCGAATTAGTGCCTCATTTGCCATATTCGCCAGATTTGGCTCCCAGCAATTTTTATCTATTTCCAAACGTGAAAAAATGGCTCGGCGGTAAAAGAGTTTCATCCAATTCAGATGTAATCGCTGCTGTAAATAGCTATTCTGAGGACTTGGGTTCATCGACCTACAAAGACGGCATTGCTGCTTTGGATCATCGTTGGAATAGGTGCGTTGAACGAGCAGGAAACTATATTCAAAAATAAAATGATTTTTTGCCCAAAAAACTTGCGTTTTCTTTGTTAGGCCACGTACATTTCGAACGATCCGCGTACCTGGATACCACAACAATGAGAAGTATCAGAAAAGTTAATAGCAGTAATTAGGAGTAAATATAGAAAATTAGAAGTATTACCGTGGATAAATGGAAGAGCATCGGAAACTTTCAAGTCGGACAGAGAAATGGAAGAATCATACAAAGTCCGTATTTTAAATTTTGCTCATAGCAAATTTATTATTTGTTTTAGATCTAACAAAGCATACAAAGTGTTTTCATATTACTGTCGAAAAATTTAACGCGAATTGTAAAACATAGTTCCGAAAAGCTCCCTAAAGGAGCCGCAATACTCAGAAGAGGGTGTCGAAAAGGTAGTTTTTAATTAATATCTCAGGAACCCATCAAGATAAATTTTTGAAAAATTGGTATGCGTATTAGTATAATAATGTAGTGGTATATTACATTATAGAATTATAATTATTTAAACCATAGATGTGCGAAACCGAAAACGTTTAGCCTTTTTATTCTTTAGCCTCATTGATAAGTAATAAATACGATATAAGTACTCCGCAATTTTATTTGTGCACTTACGCTGAAAACAACGTAGGGAAAAACGTAAACATCCTCCCCGTTTCGTACACCTATGATAAAATATTATTAGGTCAATAATGTAGGTCATGTAAGATAACAGCACTTAACAATATTAAACCGTGTACTAAGTTTCATTTATTTATCGTAACGGATTCCTGGTGTATTCAACAAAAACTAACTTTTGGACATCTTCTTTTGGGGGCATTTGAGGAACTATAATTACTGGAACGTTTGTTATTATTTTTTCGTGTAGAATTTTGCGAAATTAATATTTCTTTTAATGACCGCCTTCTTGCTGTAAGCCCATTTGACATATTTCTAGAATCCGTTATAGCATAATTAGGTTCAACGGTATAAGTTCAGGAAACCTAGCAGGCCATCGCACTGGTCAATTAGTTTCAACCACCGCTTATGAAACATTTCATTTCATAAAGCTACGTTAATTGTAGGATTATGTAAATAGTATGAGTATGGCAAATGTAGATTCATTCGACTACAGTATGTATTTGTAGAAATTTAACACGTAATACACTAAATTTGGCAAAGTATAGTGGTGATTTACTAATTCTCCAAGTGAACTGTATAAATTTTCTTTTCTATTTTCAAAAATCACGCTTTCCGTGTCTACGTTTCTATTTGTTTTTATTCCACGTATTATAACTCAGTCTTTTTTAATTTTTTTTTGAAGATTTCAAACTGACGCCCAATTTCTAGTAGTGATGGGCATAATTGAACCATACTCATAGTCGAATGATTACCATTCAAATGAATTTAATAATCGAACGATTCATTTGGTTAAACTCCTTCAGATGTACCTATGCGGTAAAAAAGTAGTAATCACGCTATCCGCTTTCTTTTTGAATGCTCTTATAAATGAAGTCTCATTTTCGTCGTCTTTCCTTAGGCCGTTCGGCAAAAACAGAGTAAATCTTCCTCTTCGACTAGTATTTTAATTTTACCACATAATTCTTGCATGTTGTTTGATGAATATTTTTGCTATTAACCGAAAGAAAGGATACATTATTTTGTTTTATAAATCAACTATTTTTAAAAGCGAAACCAGGGACAAAAAAATTATACGAATGTTTAATTCAAACCATTCTTATCTCGTTGTTTTCCGTGGTTGCTAGGATTCGGTGAATTCTATCTGCTTTGGCATCATGGTGATAGGCGGGAAAAAAGTCTCTGGAAAAAAAATCACGGAAAAAAAGGCCAACGAAAAAAGTCTCCCGGAAAAAAGGTGGCCGGAAAAAAGCTGGCTAATGTAATTGGCTTCAATCGTTTCAACGCTCGCTTTCAAAATAGACAAACTCGAAATTTTAAAAATTGAAAAATTCATTGAAATGATTTTCTGTAACAACTCTATATATCTCGAATTATTTCGATAATTGATTGGTTTGATTATTTTCATTCGAAATATCCCATCACTAATTTCTACCGGGAAAACGTTGCCAATACATTTGCTAGTCAAACCAAAGTTCTAATCTTCTTGTTAACAAATTTACAGCATGCCCTACAATTCTTCATTTGAAAGCATGTTTTGTGCACAAAGAGAAATAAAAATTGCTTAAATCCCCCTAGGGACTATCAGACTAGGTTCTAGAAGGTATGTGCTCAGCCGTTTGGGCACAAGAGCGTTTGGTATGGTAAAATGGAAAAGACTATACTTTGAGTAAGCGCTAAAAAGATAAATATACTAGTGACGAATACGTAAATGTGTATTTGATAGTAAAAGTGCTCATGGGTATTTGTTTAACGGGTGGATTTATTAACCAGAATGGATAGTTCACTAATTTCAATAATGACAATATAGTTTCGACAATATAAACCACAGGAAATTACGCTTTCACCCAAACAGTTTGTACCATGACGTTCCTGTGCCTCTAAATCCTCTGCACCAAATGTCCTCACGCACAGACGTCTCTGCGCCAACGCGTTCCTGTGCCTAATCGTCCCTGCGCCCAATCGTACCTGCGCCCAAACGTCCTGGCGGCCAAACGTGCACATGGTCGCACTCATATCTACATGAAAATAACAAATCTGATGGTCAGATATCGTAAAACGCCTTAAATTTAAAGACCTGTTAATTTTTTTACTTAAAATTAATTTAGAATGTTTTTATTCGAATAACAAGTATTTTATAGTAATGTAATTATTATCTGATTATTTTATATTACATACTTGCTTCGATAATACCTATAACAAAATTTTAAAAATCGGTATAGCAGGGGTCCTTATTTTTTGGCTGCATTGGGGCTAGGCATCACAATACCCGATAATTTCAATATCCGGGTACCCGCCTTAAATATCCGGGAATTACTAGTTACCCGATAGTTAGCCATTACTCGATAATAGCTTGTTGCCCAATAATTACCTGTTACCCGATAGTTACCCATTAACCGATAGTTACTCGTTACCTGATAGTTACCCGTTACTCGATAGTTACCCGTTACTCGATGGTTACCCGTTACCCGATAGTTAGCCATTACTCGATAATAGCTTGTTGCCCAATAATTACCTGTTACCCGATAGTTACCCATTAACCGATAGTTACTCGTCACCTGATAGTTACCCGTTACTCGATAGTTACCCGTTATCCGATAGTTACCCGTTAACCTGTAGTTTCGCGTTATTACCCGAAAAACAATATTTTTGTATAAATTTTAGACAAGTGTGAGTTTGTCAAAATGTATGTAAGCACTTATAACGTTTTAAACTTTGATTAACGTCCTTGGAGGAAAAACGGTTGCCGACCACTGATTTAAAACATGGTAAAGCAGACTGCATTATGAATTAACATGAATGGTTTTATTAACTAAATTTATGTATTAAATAACACTTTTCCAACAGGTATAACGAGTTATAGTTATAGTTATTGGCTAATTATCGGGTAACGGGTTATTATCGGGTATCGGGTAATTATCGAGTACCGAGTTGTAATCGCAAGTAATGGGTAATTATCGGGTAACGTGTAATTAATTATTCTACCCGGGTAGGATATTACACGGTACTGCCCGGGTACTCCGGTACCCGTCGTCATTTTCAGTTGGGACCTATTTTGCATAAATTACCATACAGCAAAACAAAAACCATATAGGTTACTTTTATTTTTAGTAGTAAAGTTAAAGTTTTAGTAGTTATAGGTACATAAAATACTTTATTACTTCAACAATATTGAGTTTGCATTAAACAAAGTGTTAAAAATGTTTTCAGGTGTTTTAAAACTTAATTTATATTTATTTGTTTTGTTTATATATTTAGCAATTTTTTTCTGATTTGCCACCAAAATAAAGTTTTAGTGTTTTACGGGATAAGTTCTGTATCATAATTTTGAATTATCTTGTATAACATTATAGTAGGTATTTTCTCTTGCAGGTGGACTATTGTAAATATGCTAAAACACATACAAGACATTATTTATAATGTTTTTTAAACAACAAGTTGTTTTTCCACATCATGCATATTTTTCACAAATCCCTCCATAAAAATAGCAAAATTAAACTAATTTACGAACGAAACGTTACTATTATACTTTGTTTTCTTTTCTTTTGGTTATGAACATTTAAAAAAAACTATTATTATAATTACTACTAGTTTTGTCATTTATTTAAGACGTATCACAGAAATAATACATCAAAGATTAAAAATGTTCCGTTTTTCAAGTTTTATTCGTTCAGAACGACCGTAATAAAAGTCCAAAGAGATATCCGTTAGTTGAAAGGGAAAGTGTCACACGATCAATCATAGGCGAACTTTACTCAGGCATTCAAATGAAGGTTCTCATATTTGACTACATAATACATACAATTTGTTATATGAGAGAGTTTTCAGCTATCCCCGTTGTATCTATTTTACGTCGACCGTTAGTTTTTACTGCATCGCGCCGGTTCGATAAGGGGTGCGATTACTTAAACACTACTTTGCAAAAAGGAAACAGAAACAACTGAAAGATTTAGTTGCAGCAGAGATACGGCAATCTGGTCAACTTCTTGCTGTTGTCGAGGGGAAGAAATGTAAACCCTCCGTGATCAGCAGAAAAGCTCTTTCTCTATTAAACGAATAAAGGAAAACCGATAGACATATTTTTCAGCTAAATGTTTATCTGCACCCAGACTTAGGAAATACACTGAATCGTTTGCCTTTACTTTAACAAATTCTTTACGTTTTGGTAATCCCATTAATATCCCCTAACAGAATTAGGATATGGCACGGGATGGTTGAATCAGTTTTGAAACTGGAACATGCTGCAGAAATTAGGAAATATGTCCAGGCATAAATTCTAGAGCATGGCGACGAACAATCTCATTTTTATTTCTATGTCAACAACGTACAACTGGATATTCATATTTTTTTTAATACAGCAACATCAATCATCAGGTCAAGTATCTTGTTTTTTTTAATATAACTCTATTAAACGCACAGATTTCTATACAGGGTGTTAATGAATTGTACGGAAAAACTTCTAGGGCTTGCAAAACACAACAAAGCAAACAACTTTTGTTAATAAATGTGTGATCAAAAGTGTTCCCTTTCGGGGATAGAGCTTTTCAAAGATTCTTTAAGAAACGCCTAAATGTAGGCAACTCAATTTACTACCTACTATTTGTTTCCATAACGACGGAAATTAATACAGGATAAATAAAGCCATTTTTCCCACTTTTCAAATTCAAATCAAATTTAAATTAAATTAAAAAAAAATGTTTCAAAACTAAGCAATAGAAAAAGCCAAAATTATATAGCAAAAATCAAAAACTATTTGAAAAATTTACAATAAGTAATTCAAAAAAATTACCAAAATTATAGTAAATATTCAAAATGTCGTCCCCCCCAGCTTCTACACATGAAGCACACTACACTAAAGGTCTTGTGCGATGGATGATTCCTATTCGGAAAATGTTCTTGGTACAGGCGAGCAGCGTCGTGTTCATTACCCCAAGCAGCTCCATACATGAACATCATGTCATGCTGTTCGGCAAAAGTATAATTCGCCATAACACAAAAATACGAAACACACAACGAAAATAACGAAGAAAATAATTATCAAAAAAATCACAGAAAGAAACGAATGCAAGAAAAGTCAAAAAATATCACAAAACTATCGAATTGTGTCAAAATTGATGTTATTTGAATCCATGTATGTCTAGATCGTTTTTGTTTTCAAAATTCCGTATGACCTGTGCAAAATAATTAAAAATGCAATTTGGGTTGCCTATTTTCAGGTACTTCTTAAAGAATCTTTAAGAGGCTTTATTTCCTAAAGGAAACACTTTTGGCCACACATTTATTAACAAAAGTTGTTTGCTTTGTTGTGTTTTGCAAGCCCTAGAAATTTGTATCTACAATTCATTAACACCCTGTATACTTTATAAAACGTTATACCGCGCCTTAAATTTGATCGCACGCTGTATAGGGAAATTGGGCACGCTTATGAAATCATTTCAATTCCTGCTTCCCATAGCTTTCAAAACAAATTTTTGTTTAAATACTGATTATATAATAGGCTGACGAACTAGTTATAAGAAATTTTCAAAATTTTAGTGTGTAGGTGCCGGGCGGTCGGGTTGCACTTCTGGCACTATTTTCTTTAGTGCACCATTCAATAATATTTATTTTATCTTCAAGCTGAATACATCTTCAAAAAAGATTATTTAAAAGTTATCCATTCCCTAACCGTACAGCGTATCATCATCACCTGGTCCAAGTGTTAAACCCAGAGGAACTTTTTTCAAATCCCCAACGGTATCAATGAAGCAATCGTCAAGAAGACATAGTAAATTGTTAAACTTTATAAAATTAATACATGTACTAATATAACTTAATAGAATGTAAATATGTACAGTATACGCATTATATCAGGTAAGCGCTAATAACCTTGGCAGTTGATGCGCCTTGACTGATTAAAAAAAGAAAAAGTCATCTAAAAAATTTCATGTGGCACAAACGTGTTACAGAGTAATAAATTGTTTTAGGAAATCATGGCACGTAATTTTTTTTACGTTGTGCAGAATCAACAATCAGGGGTAGCAGTTTTAATATTCTGCAAATTTTTATTAATTTTTCCTAATCTTGGTTATCTATGTCTGCAGATGACTTCATTTTTTATTCCAAAACGTCTAGCAATGGTGAATTTAATAGATCAATTTGCTCATTCATTAAAAACCCTTAATTTTTTGCATAATTAATTGTGAGTTTTTAGCGGATAAACATTAATTGCAATAAAAGCATTTCCAGATATTATGAAACCATAGAAATACTTCAAAAAATATGGGGAGGGGTGCTCTACTTCACCATAGACCCACTTGAAAAAGAAGCTCGAATTCGTATTCTACGCATGTCGAATAGGCGCAAACGCGATGTTTACTAAACCCGGTCACTTCCACCATCGATTGTTAGTTTGCAAATAAAAATTATGTTTTAAAAGTTGTGTTAATTTTTTAATAAAAAAACTGTAACATAGTTTATGTAACAAGGCAGGAAAGTTAATGATATTTAAAATAATAACTTCCAAAATACGAGCACAAGTTCAATATGTCGAAAAACAACGTAAATGTCTTGCAATTTTAAGAAAACACTCTTGTCTATTATTAAATGAGTTGTTTATCTTCTTTAGAACATCGGTTGCAAACGTGTCCGAGATTGATAGATAAAGTTACAAACTACACAACTCAGTAAAAATCCCTTAAATTCAGAATCACTAATTTTTAAACATTTTGTATAAACGTATACTAGATAACAGATAATAAAAGAAAAACACGTTTAGGAATCAGAAATTACATTTGTGACATCTGTCTGTACAGAAAAAATTGCATCCAGTATAACTATGTTACGTCCTGTATACGTAAGTGAAAAAAACAGTTAACTGACACAAACTCATCTTATTTTTAGGGGCTGGATGGGGTACTTTCTTAGTAAGAAATTTGGTAAGTTTTATAATATATCTATGTTCAATAGAGAAATTTTCAGTAATAAGTTACAACAAGCATAACATGTTTAAAAAATTATAAAAAGAAAACACTACGACCGGACTTTCCTATTTTTTCGAAATTGTTACTTTTCTCATTTTCAAAAGTATTTATGTACAACGCAGTGACAATGATAAATTGCACTGCGCGAACGTTGATTACGTCCCAAAGGCAAACGGAACACGCAATACAAATGTTTTCCACGGCCGTTTCAATACAACGTCGTTGGTTTGGGTTTTTTTCTTAATTTTCTTACTAAATATTAATTTTTTTTGCAATTAAAATAGGTTTTTTACAACTAATTTGGTTTTTCTATGGTATAAAACAGCTTTCTGTTGATTTAAATCTTATAAATAGTAAATTTTAAGAATTTAGCACGATTTTAATCATTTGATTTATATCACCGTTTAAATCATGATGTAAATCAGGGTGATTTAGTTATAATCAACGATTTAAATCATTTTACAGTAAAACAGATAATACATTTTTGTGTTTTTCCGAAGTAACACAGTTGGCCGGCTTTAAAATTTTGATGTAAAGCATAATTTCTTTCAAAAAATCATTAGATTTAAATAGCGATTTAAATCACTAAATTAAATCAATCACACACACCCACCTACTGGCACGCATTTCTTAAAATCCACATTGTTTAGTGATTGAAGGTTCAAAACATATTTCCTTCAAAATTTTGAAATTCAAAACTTTTGACAAGTCAATGCCGAAAGTAACGCAAAAATGAGTAAAGCACTTCGCCTAAGTTTTTCTATGCTTTAGAAATTGCTGTTTATCATATTTTCTAGAGTATTTTTCTATTAATGTTTTCTAAGCCAACAGTAACTATGACAATACGTTTCTCGATCGGGCCATAAAACAATTAAAAAATAAATAAAAACTTCAACTTCAAAATTGTGAAACCTTTAAAAATTTTTAAAACTTGAAATATTCTGAAAATTTGTAAAAATCTTGAAAATGTAACATTTTCAAAACTAAAACTTTTCTAAACGTTCAAAAATTTTCTAAATTTTCAACATTTACAAAAAAAATTTAATTTTTCAAAAATTTTAAAAATATCAAATACAATTTTTTGTTTTTTAATTTTCAATAATTTTTAAAGAGTTTATAATTCCTTCTTCATAAATTTTGTAAATTTTAAAACATTATCGTGAAACTTTCAAATTTTTAAAAATTTTTACAATTTACCGCAATCTTTAAAATTTCAAACTATTTTAACATTTTCATAAATTTTTAATAATTTTCAATGTCAAAAATTGTCAAAATTTATTATACAGGGTGTGTATAAATTGGCGAAAGAACTACACGTGGCGATGTTGGTCATAAAATTCTGAGGCGAAAGTACCAAAATATTGTACCATGCTTCCTGGGTATGCACGGGATCTTCAAAGTTTGAAAATGAAGTCTTTTAATAAGTGTTTTAATTCATTATCTGTTGACAGAAAGAGCTGCAAATTAGAAGAAATAAGAATTGTAATAAATATTTTTTCATAGATGTTGTTTTTCAGCCCCAAAAGCGTGTTTTAAACATTTCTTCGTTAACTTAATATTGTAAAAAATACATATGGCAGCATTGTAAAACAATATTCGTTCACTAACAATGGATTTTACGTTCAATGATCCTTAATTACCGTGCATTATAACAAAACACCTGTGGTGTGTGGATCCAATGTTGTCGAATGTTGTTGTCAAATGTACGTTCCTGTAAAATGGTTCCTGAGGACAGAGGAAGCATTGTTCAACATTTTGGTATTAAGATTTTCGACTAGAATTTTATGACCAACATCGCCACGTGTAGTTCTTTTACCAATTTATACACACCCTCTATATTAATTGTATTTTTAAAATTTTTTATAATTTCTAAAAATCTTAAAAATTTTAAAATGTTTGAAAGTTTTGAAAATGTTCCATGTTTTCCATTTTATAAGTAAAAAAATTCATAGTAATCAAAATCTGGTATAAAATATAATCGAAATTTTTTCAAGAATTTTAAAAATTTTCGAAACCAATTAAGAATTTAAAAAAATTTCGTTAAATACGAGAAAGTACCCGTGGAGGTTGACCGACAGTTTTTTTCCTATAACTTTTTTCCAAATGTTTTTGTGTAGACACCGCATATTAGCGGTCATACTGTAACACTCTATATACATATTTGGCAGGGCGGCCAAGGACCCTCACCTAGGTGAAAGGCGTGAACAAAGTAACCTTGTGCGGGGTTGGCGGTCACTTCGGTGATTTTAACTTGGTACGTCCAGACCTCTCTTCGGAGAGGTACAAGGTTTCCTTAATTGGGACCACGGAGACTGGGTGAGTGATTTCACGAGGTGAAGTATAGCCCTCAAGATGGGTTCCAACATCTCGGCAGTAGCTCGCTCTCTGGAATGGAACCCTGCTACCTAACCGGGGTACCGGGAGCGTACCAGCCCGTCTTCTACCCGACGTGAGCTGGATGGCAAATGATCTGGCAGGTAGAAGGGAGTCCCCGCTCCCTGACCGGGTAGCCTCGCATTGACTGGGTGATGGGGGTCCGGCGGGTGAAGGTGTACCCCAAGATGGAGAAGCGCGGTTGCTATGAGAGTCTTGGGCTCTAGGGGTGTAAACAAACTAGCCCTCAGTCTTTACACCTGAGCGGTAGCGCTCTCAAGAATGGAAATCCCTAACCGGATACTAGTCGTTCCGGCAGGTGATGGTGCTTTCCAGGATGGAGTGGCTGCTGCTGCAAAGGGACCTGGGCCTTAGGGGTGTCGCTTGCAGCCAGCCCTCTGTATAGGTCCTAACGCCTCAGGTACGATCGCTGAAGTTGAAACCCCGCTCCTTGTCCGGTAAACTCTTAGGTAGGGGTAGGGGTCCTGGCAAGTGATGGTGCTTTGCAACGATGGAGTGGTGTGCAGCTGATAGTACGATCGCAGAAGTTTGGAAACCCCGCTCTTTGACCGGATAATAGTCGTTCCGGCAAGTGATGGTGCTTTCCAACGATGGAGCACTAGGGACTGAGACCCTAGGGGAGAGGCCCACTTTGCCTGCTCACGCCCACTATCTAAGTGCCGACCCAGAGAGTCACCCGACGCTGTTAAGGTGCCGACCACTATGATCACGCCGGTTACCGACCAGTCTGGGCGGTGCGTAGTTCACCAGTGCTGGGACCTGCGAGGTCCTAACTGGGAGGGGCAGCGCTGCTTGGCATTCGTTGCTCCGACAAGTCCAACCAGTGACTTTCTTTGACTGGTACCGGGGACCAAATCCGAGCCCGCGGGAGATTTACACCCCCCGTTTTTGGTCACGGAGTAGAACTCGTGGTGGCAGTGGTATAGCCTAAGTGCAGGTTAGGGCCGTCTTAGTGCGGTTCGACGGGTGAGCTGCGTTTCAGCTCGGGCACGGATTTGTAGAATCAGTAGAGATTTAGGTAGTCTCCCTCCACCAGTAGGGGCTTAGGGCTCGCAGCCTGATGCCAGGACTGGTAGGCTGTTCTCTTTCTTGTATTAAGGGCAGGCGCGTTGATTGAGCTTACCTCGATCATAGCGTCCCGAAGGGTTTCACCGCCTGGAAGGGAGACGGATATGCTTCATTGCTGGGTGCTGTCCTAGTCTTTCACATCAAACGGTGTATATATATATATTTATTTTATTTATATTCATATACAATTCATAGTTAGTTAATCAGTACCGTTTTATTCATATACTATTTTTGAAATATACTGGGTGTTGGCATAAAGTGGGTAATTTATAATCAAAGTTATACAAGATATATTCTCTATAACCCCATAAATAAAATTTAGCCGCTTAAAAAAAGAAGCAATTTCAAGTGGAAAGTACATAACCGCATGAGAATTGCCTGACCAGTCCTAATACGAAAAAAAAACATTTAATTGGAAGTAACAGCTTCGTGTTTGCCGCAAAATTTATCTTTAACATAGAACACTACGTCCATTTTCTAGTGTACACATAAATACAATGTTGGATTTGTTACACGATAAGGTCAACCTGAATTATTTGTCTTTAATAGTCGAAAAGGAATTAACTGATTACATAACTAAAAAAAAGGGAAGTTGTTTTAAGAGAATTAAATTTCCAGATGACCTGGATTAGAAGCAATTTTTTTAATTTCTCTAAACTAGATTTAGAATTAGAATATCAGTCGGTTGCAATTTACCAACGGTAATTTAAACCGACGAGTTTCCCGAAATCGACCGCCGCTATTCCGAAATATTATATATTTCAGTGGACTATAATAATGCATCTCATTATTTATACAAAGCAACTTATCCCCTTCACCTGCTGCTTTATTGAACCGAATATTTTAAACTCCCTCAAAGTACTAAAATTAAGTTGAATGAAGAAAATTTGGGGCTTTTTGCACGGAAACTCCATTTCCGTGCTAAGACACAAGTTGTAATTGTTTTAAAGTGTTGCGTGTTAAATGATTTCGTTTACAAAGTTTCAAAGTTTTTTTAATCGTTAAATTTGTGGGATAGGTTCGTTAGAGAGTTAAATAGGTCGGACAGAGTTTAAAATTAGTCGTACAAAATTCCTAACCTATCCTGAAAGCTCAACCTCAAATTTCAAATATTTTAATTTTCCGGGTATGTTTGCAAAGGGCTCTTACTTCAATGAGCGGCGTGATTTTAACTTGGTACGTCCACCTATCCTCGAAGAAGTCCAAGATTGAACTTAATTGAGACCATGGAGAACTGGGTTAGTGATTTTACAAAGTACAATGTTACTAGCTCCTAGCGTGGATGTCTAATTCCTGTGCGGCAGCGCATTTTCTGAATCGGAATCTCTGCTTCCTGGCTATGGCTATAAATATGGGGACCCTACGGATTATAAATTTTTCCAGGCGATAAACTGGGTAATTGGAGGCCGAAGATAAAAGTAGCTGAAGGTGAGCTCCAGAAAGGAGTAGCGCGGCTGCTTGTGTTAGGGATCTTGGCCCTAAGAGTAGGGTGCACTTTGCCTACTCACGCTCACTATTAAAGTGTCGAGCTAGGGGCCTCGTGCTTCTGCACATCCGACGCTGTTAAGGTATCGGTCACTATGATCAAACCGACTACCGCCCTATTCGACCAGTACTGGATACTGCGAGTAGCCCAACTGGCAGCTTCGTTTGTTCCAAAATATCCAACCAGTGGCTTTATTGACTGGTGCCACGCTTAGTTTTTGATACAGCAGTAAAAATGGATATCTCTGGGAAAGAGAATTTTTTGGCATTCGTATGCACAGGAAAGAGTTTGTCAAAGATAAATTTTGGTGTCAGGCGATCAAGCACTGCATCCAGAAGAGGTGTCTTAGCGACAGCTTCATCAAGTATGCGGGTGTGCCTGACACTCCTACCTTTTGTGTGCAGCAAACTTCCATTGCGTAATCTAAGAGCGGTGTTTGGGGAAATCTCTTCCACAAAGAGATCTAGGGGAGGGAGGCTCTGTGCAGACCCAAAGTCCTCCGGTTTTTGTATCTTGGCTGCTGCTGTTTTATGTTTAATTCTGGGTCACCATACTACAGCATCGTAACATAGCATAGGTTGAATTATGGTAGTGTACAACCATAGAACAATCCTTGGAAAAATGAAGAAGGTCAGGCATGTTTTTTCGGTTTTCACCTGTTCACTGTCGCCCCGAGTTGGTTTTTTTTGTCAATTATAACTCCCGGAGTTTTCTCCGACGACCTGGACCTACACTTAAGTATACCAATAGGCTAATTCACCACTGTGTTCCAGGCCAAAGTGGTGGGGATATTGCATGGTGCCAACACAGCTCGTAAACGCGATGTCAAGAACAAAGCAACAAAGAAGATGTCTTCGAACTCGTTCGGGTAAAAGGACATGACGGGATCATGGCGGGGCAAAAGAGTAATGATCTAAAAGAGTTTTTGTACAAATAAAATTTGTGCATTGATAAACATTTTTAAAATTTAGTAAATTTTCATAAGAAGCCATACTCAAAAATTGACAAAACTATTTTTTTTTGTTTTGAGGGCTTATAGAGATAGGAATAGGATATAATTTGGTTGGTGTGGATCCACAGCCTTCTCATTTCTCTATGAGTTTTAAGAAGCGAATATGCATAATTAGTATAGGGGTATACTTAATGCACGGGGAACGATAAAACATTTCTGTTTGTCTGTTTGAACTAAATTGCTTATGGGCGATAGAAGACTAAGACTTACAACTTAAAGTTTTAGGTGCAGCAGTTTATTTTTCCTTTCCGCCCAATTTTGGGTTATAAATTGGCAATATGGTATCTAAATGTTCTTTAACGTAACTAAAGTCAGGCGGCTTATGCCCCACGCGGTTCCCTGTGGTAGTCACTATTTACCAATGCGTTTGCACTGCAGGGATACAAGTGGTGCGATCGTTATACTGTCACAATTCGGCTTGTTTAAAATAAACTCGGATCATGATCATGTCTGGATACGACCAACGATTTTGCCTGGCGTGCGAGAGGTACCACGATCGATACCCGACACTTCCATCAAAATGTCACGATCCGGTTATTTAACCGCTTTACTGCTAGGCCATATTTTCGTATCAGCCAAAAAAAGTAGTCTTGAATCCGTTTTATTTTCTAAAATTTTTATTGCATACCAGTAAAGTTACAAAATAGGGGGCAATAAATAGAAAAATGTGGTAGGAAATTAATATTGTTAAATTTAATTTTTAAAGGGGGGAATTGTTACCCCACTATAAATTTGCCATATCCCAACATCAAAACCGAGCCTAGAAAACTATTACACGCGGATATATAAGTTGAATAAAATTTCTTGCCACTAGTGGCACTTTGGAATATAGCACCATATTAAGCATGTTGCCCCCCTGTGGCAATATGGGAGTGAAGCGGTTGAAATAAACTCGGATCATGCTCATCTCTGGATACGACCAAAAAAATACCAAAACCATTTTAAGAAGTTCTAATTAAACATCAAGTTGAATAACATATTAAACACAATCATTATATAATTGAAACAAACAAAATATATAATAATGGAATAAATGACAATATAGTAGGAGGCCCAAAAGGCACCCAAAAGGCAATATCACGAAGCAGACTGCTCTCTGGATGCAATTTGGAATTCGAACTGCATTGATTTAGACTGAATGTTCCTTATACACTGTGTCTAGAAAGTAACCCTCCCTTCAACTAACTTTTTAACGACTTGATATTTTATCACAACATTTGGTGTTTTTTAATGGGAAATTAAGTACTATTTTTAGCCAATAATTAAATTTTGTATCATGCAAAATGGCGGCTGGGCGCCATTTTGAATATTTTTTATAAATGGAAAGGGGGTCGAGTGACACCTCATTTGAAAGGTATTTTAGTTCTGCGCCTGATCCTAGAGTTTTAAAGAAGAATATTCAGCCATAACAAAATGACAAATGTTTGAAGATAAAGAAGTATATTGAAAAAAACTAAGAATTAAAGCTTAAATTAATTAAATTAAGTGTTCGAAATGTTTACCATTCACTTCTTGGCACTTAAAAAGTCGGTTATGAAATTCCTGCCTTACATTTTTGGAGTGATATTTCTGCAAACTTCAATTGTTTCTAGACGGGTTCTGTACACTTCCGACTTCAAATATACCCCACAGAAAAAAATCTAAGGGGGTTAAATCTGGGGAGCCAGCCGGCTATCCTACAGGCCCCCGCCTACCAATCCATCTTACAGGAAAATGTCGGTTGAGAAAGTCAGAAACAGCCACCTGAGATATTTCTGGAACATTTTGTCCTGCAAATGAAAAAGTGAACTACTGGATAAAAAAAATCCAAACAATTTTAAATTTAGTGTTTAAAATTCGCCATTTTGTTATGGCTTAATAGTTTTCTTTGAAACTCTAGGATCAGACGCAGAACTAAAAGACCTTTTAAATGAGGTGTCACTCGACCCCCCTTTCTATTAAAAAAAATATTTAAAATAACGCCCAGTCGCCATTTTGAATGATACAAAATTTAATTATTAAAAATAGTATTTAATTTCCCATTAAAGCACACCAAATTTTGTGGTAAAACTTATGTTTTACCGACTTTATAGTCGTTCTAAAGTTAGTTGGGGTAGGGGAGTTACTTTATAGACAGACGGCATAGTTTTTACAAATGAGTTTTGAATAACGACACGAAAGCAATTGGTTTTAATGGCACTAAAAGATTTTTATGACTTGATATGATAAGAAGTTGCAACAAAGTACGAGGAGTGAATTAAATGTATTAAAACGTATTTAACAATAATCTAAAATTTAGAAAGTATTTAAAAGTCTTTTCTGCATCGTGACAATACAAATATACTTTTGCAAATACGATAAGTAACAAAATCTAGTGTATACAAAAATTCAGGCGAAGTGCTTAGCCCATTGGTTCTTTCAATATTGATTTAATAAAAATTTACGTTAGACAGTTTTTATAGAAACTGAATTTAGTAAATCTAAAAACGCTGTCTGGTAGAAAACTTGAACGCAAATCGAACGCTGTCTATCCAAACTCTCTAGCTTCAAAACGGTGGTTTGGATTTTCTGAAAATGGTATCTTGTTGTAAATGTAACTTTTCCGCTGCCCCAATTGTTGCCTGTCTGCTGTTCTTTAAACCTAAGCAAGTTTTGTTTCTGCAAATCAAAAACTCGATTTAATTTCATAAACAACTTTCTAACTTAAGTTTTATTCATATTGCCTGCCGACCCTCAACCAAGTTATGGCGACTGAAAAGCTAACGCAGCCAATTGTGGCAGGCGTATTGTAAACTTTTTTTCATTGTAAATCTTAACTTCAAAAGGTGTTTCATTTTAGCTTTATACGTATTTCAACGTGTTTACACGTCATTATCAAAAGCAAGATTAAAAGTAAACAGTTGCTGTTGCTATAGCAACAAGAAATCTTCATAACTTGATCTTGGTTTTCTATATCTGCGTCCAGATGACTTGATTTTTCATTCCAAAACGTCGAATAAAGGTGAATTTAAGAGATCAATTTGTTCATTCATTTTACAGATTTTAAATGTTTCTGACATTCAAATGTTTCTAGTATATCCAACTTACGTTTGTCATCACAAAAGTGCAAAAATTTTATAGCGTTATTAAATGTCATTGAATGATTGTGTTCTAATAAGTGTTTAGCGTAATTGGATTTATGGGGGTGTTTATACTTGTAACAACGTACGTGTTTTTTATACCTAATATCAAAATTTCTAATTGTTTGTCCTATATAACCCGAATTACAGTGCGAGCAATTTAATTTTTAGATGCCCGATTTTAGTAAATTGTCTGTTTTTTCTTTAGCATTAAACAAAGTGTTTAAGATGTTTTTTGTTGCTTAAAAAAATATTTTGCATTTATTGGTTTTGTTTATAGTTTTGGCAAATTTTTTCTGATTGATTGCCAAAATATGGAATTGAGGCGTATTTCAATTTATCTGATGAAGTAGTTGGAGAAATTTTCTGAATTGTTTATTTATAATTTTTCTCTATAATTAGTGTATGAATAAGTTGAGTATTATAACCATTATTGTATGCAATTTGATTAATAATCGAAATTTCTTTATTATAATTGTAAACTGTTCTCGAGTAAATAAAACGTAATCATTTTTTAAGTACCTATGGGAAAGTCCAGGCGAAAGGCTTGCCTCATATTTTGAGGTTACTTTCGATAGAAATAATATTCAGGTTAATTTCGTAGGAAATTCTTATTTATTATTTAAATCAGAAAAGTTTTTTTGCTTTGTTATATAAAAAATACAGTAAGTAATTATAATAAGTTGTTAAAAGAATTTGAATTGAGTAAAGTAAATCCCGCATAATCAAACCGAGACAGTCTTAAACGTTGCGAACTGATCTGAACTAATCTTGAGAAATATTGTCGTCCTGGTTAGAGAATTCATCCTCCAAATCAATGCGATCTGACAAAAGATAAATTTCAATTCTATTTATATTTATTACCGTTCGCGAAAAAATTGTTGCTGATGTGGAAGCGATTATTCTATACCGGATAGCTTATACTGCGAGTGTAATCTTGTAATTGATTAAGAAAATTATTTTCACCCTCCGTTTCTATCCAATTTTTCAAGTAAAACTACTCAGACCAAAAGTATCATTGAAAAATGAGCTCTCAAGATATGGAGTTCGAGATGCGTAAAAGAAGAAAAAGCATTGCCACATGGGGAGTGAGTCATGTGAGGTCACTAATCCGGATGCTGTGTGTGTCGTTCCTGTTCCGCTCCCTACATTTCCTGATTTTCGCTTCTAACGAAAGAAGCGGAACTTGAACCGACAATCAACCCTATCAACAACCGATACTTAAACGGGAAATAGCCACCCTTAACTTAAATTGGTGTTGATTCGAATTTTGCAATTTACACTTTCTAATGGCACATTCGGTATATTTTCCTATAAACTGGGAACACTTTATTCTGATTTTGAGAAACTTCCAAACTAACAAAAAACAATTTTGATTAGAAACTCCAAATTTCATTTTTAAGGTTCACGCCAAGGAATTTTATTCAAGACAGGTTAACCGAAAAAGTTGAGGTTACAAGAAGTGGTGAAGAAGACATCAATGGATATTTTACGTGCACGTTGCCTTGACAAAGTTTCTTCTGCATCTGCTGAAGTAGGTAGCAGTAATAACAATTTTATGCGTCATAAACTTGATGACTATTTTAATAAGTTGAGAAGATTTGCTCACTCTTGGTTGACAGTTTCCGTTATTTAAAGTGGATTTCTTTTTCTACACATTAGTGTCCTCTTGGTGCTGAAATGTTTACGAAAACGATTCAATCTCATGTTAACTTGCTGCTGGATAATTTGCAAATAATTAAATATATCGTAAGGGGGGGGGGGGGGTAAATTTTAATAGACATCCCTTCAGAAAAAGAAATTGAGAAAACGTGCATACATTTTTCCTGCGATCAGTTATGTGCATAATGCAACTTTGTATATAGGTGGGGCCAAAAAATTCAAAAAAAAGTGAAAATATTAAATGAAGCGGACCAAAACGGTCACGAATTGAGCAACTAATTGAGGAAATTTTCCTGGAGCCCTTAGAATAGTTTTGAAGCATTCCAATGTTATGTATTTTAACCCTTTACTCATTTTAACAATTTCAGTTTTTAAAGAAATTGAGGATAATTTTTTTTAATATTCGTGGGTGCATCGTTCCACCTTTATTTTTCTCAAACGGTTCGATTTTGTTAAATCTTGAAATACGGGGGTATGTCAAAAAGTAATCGTGAATATAAGCTGTTGTTAAAAGAAATTGAGGCGCTAAGAACATTTTTTTTAAAGGTTCGTAGGTGCATCGTTTCATTCTTTATTTTTCTCAAACGGTTCGTTTTTGATTAAACTTGAAATACGGGAGTATGCCAAAAAGTAATCGTGAATATAAGCTGTTGTTGAAAGAAACTGAGGCGCTAAAAACAATTTTATTAAATGCTCGTGGGTGCATTGTTCCATCCTTTATTTTTCTTAAATGAGTCGTTTTTGATTAAACTTGAAATACGGGGGTATGCCAAAAAGTAATCGTGAATATAAGCTGTTGTTAAAAGAAATTGAGGCGCTAAAAACAATTTTTTTAAATGTTCGTGGGTGCATTGTTCCATCCTTTATTTTTCTTAAATGAGTCGTTTTTGATTAAACTTAAAATACGGGGGTATGTCACAAAGTAATCGTGAATATAAGCTTTTATTAATTTCTGTACCAACTTAAAGGAGCACATTTCTGGGGTAACTGTAAGTAAAAAATCTTGAATAAATATGGGTGCGAAAACGATTCTTTGCGGAGTTACAGCCTCCTAAAGATTAAATAGTTTAATTACGCTTTAATTAATATCTCCGCCATAAGTAGAGATTTTTCATTAGAATTTTATATGAATATTGTACTAATAATGATTTACATTTTTGCTTGTTTTAGTCTAAATCCATCAACCAGGGCCGTTTATGTGAGGGATACGCAAGGTATTTGTTAACGTATTTTAAGCATCCCCTACATCTATGCTCCTGGCCAATAGATTTTACCGAAAAGCAGTAAAAATGTAAATTATCAACAACTAAATAGTCCTACATAATATAAATAAAATATCTAAATTTTTGAAATAGGTATTGTTAATACAAGCGTGATTAAACAGTTCCGTCTTAGCCGGGTTGTATCTCCGTAAAGAAACGTTTCCGGTCTCATGCTTATTTGACGTTTTATACTTAAAATGGCCATAGGACCCTTATACATGCAATACTATGTGTAGAAATATTTTTGAAAATGTGTAATATGCCAAAATACAAATAAAAATGCAATCAAGTTATAAAAAATTATTATTCAAAAACTAGCTCAATGTTTATTATCACATTTTGTGAACTTATTGAGCTAGGGATAAACTACAATTTTGTTCCTCCCTAATGCCGTGATTTTTTCATGAAGCTATCGATAAATTTTTGAAATTAATTTTGGAAGTAATATTTCCTTAAATGTTACTAGAGAATGGGGTCCCTTCTTCCTACAGCTTGAAAGAATGATGTAATAAAATTAGTTTACGTAACGAACGGAAGAAGATAAAAAAATTTCACATTTAGGCTAAATTGTTCATCCGTAACAGTAGAACTATATTCTAAATACAGCAATATTTAGGAGAGGCGAATGTTTCTCCTTCCTGCCTTCTGGCGTTGTTAATTCCAATTTTTACAAAAATCAGAAAATTCTGATTTCATCTAATGAAAGGCGTATAAACACACTTGTATTCTTATAGACGTCGCAGTTCTTGCGGTAAGCAAACGATGAGCCACTACTAACATACTTCAGTGTGTGTTAAAAGTATCTTGATATTATGGTAACTGTTGGGTATAGAACATTGATAATTATTTGAAAGGTAAGAAATCGAGGCAAAATGTTTTGCCCATTTTTTTAAATTTTGGTTTTTTCGTAATGGTATTAAGGTTACTAAGTCTTTTTGGTGAGTAAAACTTTTTTGTTTTTGAAGTGGTTGCGTAAGTTTTAAATTTTGACGATTATTGCTTTCCAACACATGGTTCATTAATTAAATCGTTTATTTACGTCAAGGATGTTGAAAACCGAAACGTTCGCCCAAGCCTGAAGGTGTAAATCAGCGTTACGACCCCCAAATCGAACAGTTATGTAAATAATCATTTTATGTTTAGTTTAGAAGGGTGGAAATTTGTCGAAGAAAACATCAGTAGCGCAATACAGATAAAAGTGGTAAAAAAAAAGCCCGACCGCAATAAAGCACGAATCGGAATATTTAATAGGAGTCCCTCAACTATGAGGTCGAACTATCGCAATAGTAAAAAATTATGTTTGAATGTCTGTGGAAGCGATCGATGACGGCGGCTCCGGCGCGACGCGTCCGTCTAGAAGCCGCGTCTGCATCGGCAGGCAGGCAGCAGCACGACCATGCCGCATACCGGGCCTACGTTTCTTGCCATGCGGCCCATCGCACGTCGTTTATGTGCTCGACGACAATTGCCCCAGTTAAGCAAGGGGGAGTAATCAAAATGCCATTACGGCACCGAGTTCTAATTAGCCCGTACCTGTTTGTTTACGTTACCGGCACCGCGATTATTATGCTTCTGCATTATCACTCACTAGTTTGAATCACGGAATGCCCGATTTACGGACCAGACATTAGGCAGACGCCCCTTTTTTACCCCAAATTATTAATTGAGTTCTATTGCCTCTGCAAAGCAAGTTTCAGGTTTTATTAAAAATTTAATCCAATTAAACTGACACAAAGTAAGACATGATTTTGTATGAGCAGATCGCTATTATTAAGTGCATTACAAGCAAAACGGTGCTACTACACTGCACTTACTACCTGATATTCATTGGATTGTTGTAATTTGTGTTTGTCTTAAAATGCAATTTTTTAACGTGGTTCTGAAAAACCTCATCTTTAATTTTGTTACGTGGCTTGTATTAAAAAAAATTTCTATGTACCATGAATTTTTGTAATCTATGATTTTTTTGATTTTTAATTGTTTAGTCCTGTTTAGTTTATTATGGTACAGTTTTAACACAGCGTGAATCAGTTTTATTAAAACTTGATTATGCATAAAACTAAATTTTGTATTTAAAAAAAATATAAAGCAAAACCAAAAAAAATTTAGAGTTAAAATGGTATACTTTAACGTTTTTGTTAAATCAGAAAAGTTGATGCATCATCGACTCAGCTTCTGTCTTCTTCTTTCCATCCGTAACAATAAGAAAAATAATAAATCAATCCTAACTTTACGTACTGCAACCCTTGCTCTCTCTTTCATGCTTAGGACAGCCCTTGGCTACGCGAAACTCCCCAATATTAGGGTCAAGAGTTTTTACTGATAAATGTGGCAACTTCCCAAGTATTTGAAATTAGCGAGAGAATACGCTTCGAGGATGATTTTACTAAAACTTTAGGCTTTAGACAAGAAGAGACCGACTTTCTGTGATAAAGGGCGACTTTGAAAGTTACTTTAAATTTTCTGATTATTTTTAGTAGATCGGGTACGCTTTCTTGCTGAATATTAAGTTTTCCGCCATTTTAAAAATATGTGCAGTTTTAGAAAAAACTAATTAGAGTAAAATTTAATACAAAAATTAGTGACCTTTTTTAGCTCAATTTGTTAAATAATAAAAAGGCATAAAATGTAAAGGTAATAACGTTGTTGTTCAAAATATTGTTCTTTCTGCGTTTACTTACTTTTTTACCTTCCTACTTTGTATAGCGTGTACAAAGTATATAGCTATAGAGGAAGGTATTGCGATCGCAGAATGGATTTGGAGCAAATGCGTTCATTCAGCGAAGTTTCTTAAGCTTTGCGATTACTGGCCGATATAAAAGTTATGCTTAAAAGAAAGGTACTTTTATGCCAAACATTTTTAACCTAACATTTTGACTAATAAGAATATTTTAGGGCCCTGGGAGACCGATAAAGCGGCTCCTGCATAGGTGTCTGTCTGTCTGTCTGGCTCTGTGTCTGTCTGTATACACTTTACAGTACAGACGCCTTAACGCAGAAAAACCTGGGGTTGGCCTGCCAAAACAAATGAGGAAGGGGAGGGGTGCTTTATTTCAAAATAGACGCGCTCGAAAAAGAACTTAAAATTTGTATTCTACGCATGTCGAATAGCCGATCTGCGCAAACGTGATCTCCCTATCACCTCCCATTGCCTCCCACCATCGATTTTATGTTTTTCCAATATTTTACAAATTTTTGGCTTCAAATTCCGTATAAGCATGTTAAATGACAATAAAAACAACTTTCCACTGTGAAAACATCACTGAGAGGTTTCCCTTTGGTCGTTTACCTGAACAGGTTAATTGAGTGACCGCAAAAGTACAGCTATCACCGAAAGGTCTATAGGACGTAAAAAATCGATTTTGAGGTTTTAATGGATAAACAACTAGAAAACGCACACTTTCATAAAAACGGGCGACTGCTTAAAAAAGTTTAGGAGGGGGAGGGATGCTCTACTGCAATATAGATGCGCCCGGAAAAGAACTTTAGATTAGTACTCTACACATGTCGAATAGCCGATCTGCGAAAACGCTATTTTCCTTTCACCCCCATTTGCTCCCCTTCGTTTTTCAATTTTTTCATGAAAATTACGAAATTTGTCTTCAAAATTGGTATGAGCATGTTAAATGACAATAGGAATAACTTCCCATTGAGAAAACACTACTGGAAAGTTTCCTTTTGATCGTTTACCTGAACAGATTAATTAAGTAATCGACAAAAAAAGGCTCATATCATCAAACTATGAATTAGATTTTGAGATTTCAAGAAATAAACATTAGTTGCAACTACGTAGAAAACACAAAATATCATAAAACCACTCGATTGGGGGAGGGGCGTAATTCAAAACCGACGAGCTCGGAAAAGAACCTTAGAGTCGTATTCTACACATGTCGAATAGCCGATCTGCGCAAACCTGATCTTTCTACCACCCCCAACGCCCCCCAACAAATTTTCGATATTAAAAAAATTTACGATTCCGGCTTCAGAATCGGTATGAACATGTTAAATAACAATAGGAACAATCTTCTATTGAGAAAGCACTTTTGGGAGGTTTTATTTTAGTCGCTTAGCTGAACAGTTTAATTTGATAATAGCCAAAATAAGGATTATAACCAAATAATAAAAAATGTTTTAGATTTCATCCAATAAATATTGTTTATAATTAACAAATATTAAAACAAAAAAATTAAATAAATTTCTTAAATTCAAATTATTTTAAATTTACTAAAATTTTTAAACTTTTAAATTACTTCAAATTATTCAACATTTTTCTATTTCAAATTTTGTTTTTTTTTTGTAATGTTATAGTTTTAATATTTTTTACAGTTTTTAAGTTTTTTTTTAAACTTTTCATTTACAGTTTTCAAAATTTTCCAAAATTTTCGAAATTTTCATAATTTTTAAAATTATCAATATTTTTATTGTCTAGAAATTTTCAAATAAATTAAGCATTTACAAAAATTTCATGAATTCCAAATATTAAAGTTTTAATAGTTTTAGTTAC
Source organism: Ctenicera cuprea (assembly GCA_958336395.1). Lineage (NCBI taxonomy): Eukaryota > Metazoa > Arthropoda > Insecta > Coleoptera > Elateridae > Ctenicera > Ctenicera cuprea. The sequence continues at coordinate 21,609,149 of OY284493.1, forward strand.
ATGACTTATTAAAACTTGTACATTTAAATGCAAAAGTCGAAGCACCCATTTAAAAACTAAAGTTTTCTACAAAAATATGAAATTACATTGCTTCATACAGGGTGGCCAAAATGTACAAAATAATGCTTTCACGGGCGTTAAATATTTATTTCAACGTTCTTTGTCCTAAATAAAAGTACTTTTACGGAAAGTGAAAGATTTAAAATTTTGATTATGATTGGTTTTGGTGACGGTCGCGCGGCGTTAGAACTAACGCAGCAAGAAGTCTGTACTTTATTTAACAATCTGCAATCTTTTTGTTAATTGAACCATTTCCGAAGTTAAATTCAACAGTTTTAATTAATTTGGTTAATTAATTGCAACCACACTGCTCAATCTGTCAAACATCAAAACAACACAACACGAACCAAGCATATTTGACAACATTATGTAACTGTTTAGGCTTCCCACATTCTTTTGTTTTCATGAGCTGCTAGATAACAATTATTATTGTTCAATATCTCTAGAATTATTGAAAACAAAGGCATGAAACCTTATGTCACTGAACTCGCAAAAAAAATTTCTATCGATATACCAAAAAATATACGGGGTATTCTATTTCAAATAAAAAAGTTGATATCATTTCCGGCTAAACCGGAGCTTTTCAGAACCGTCAATACTTTCATTGTATCTGCCGTATATCGAAACCTTTACATAGAAAATTTTGTTCAAATTGCGGTTGCCGTATTAGAGATATTTGCATTGTTCCGTACTATTGCCCAACCCTGTATATATTAAGAAAATACTGCATGATACTAAAACGCTTTCATATAAAAGTAAAACTATAAACGTTTTGAGAATCTTTTCATTTATTCAACTACTAACTACTAAGGGAGGCAGTAGTTTTTACAGGTAGGTAGTCACGCGTCCTGGGGCTTGTGTACTAACGCATGGGTCTCTCACCGGCTTCAGAGAGAGTAAGACATGTAAAACAAGCTGGTAGTACGCTGATATTTTTTTTTAGTTTTTGTGAGGAAAACACTGATTTGTTTGATATTTTCTAAATAGATTCCTTGGTATTGGAAAAAAACAAAAACAGAAAGACAAATTCTTCCACCAAAAATTGAGTGGTACGTGGTAAAGTACCCTCCCTCCTCTCTCAAATATCGCTGTACCTAAAAATTAAGCTGAGAACCTTATTTTACTATCACTCATGAGTTATGAGTAATTTAGCGTAAACAGAAGTTTTTTTTATCGGCCTCCGTTCATTAAATACAGAAGTATAGGAATTTACGATTTTCAAAAATAACAATGGTGTCACAGAAAAATTAACGAACTGGGATACGATTCAAATTGTAGCCGAGTCATAGTTCTATTAGCGTACAAAATTAAAACAAAATTGTGCAGCGAGCTTTTTGAGCAATAGTTGTTTGAAAATTACAGAAATTTTGAAAATATTGTTCACTTTATAGCTTTTATTTTTCCAAAAACTTTTGTTCGCAGTAACATTGTATTTATAGGGCTTTTACGATAAAAAATTCGATCCCGATCTACTAACTCGTTTTGGAGTAATAAGGCGTTAAAATCAATATAACTAAATATATATAAATATATCAATATAAATAAATAATAAATAAACACGTAGCAACCGCAATTTTAAAGCTAGCAGGTTAAAAAATAAAGGATTCGCTTTGCCTTAAGGTTTTCTATATGATTTCGTTTTCAGAATTAGAAAATTCAATTTATGAAAACAAAATGCAATTAAATCCAAGTCTAACTTTCGCTTTCGGTTTTGGATTTTTTTTAAACTTTATTTTCCCTATGAATTTTTGATATACATTCCGAAGCTTATTGAAATCCGACCATCCGAATCCCTTTTGGAGTTATAGACTGCACATAACCACTCACCCACAGAACGACTTTTTTTTAAATCACTGTTTTGGTTTCCTGGAGTTCCAAAACATGTTTTCCATCAAAATCTGAATTTTGAAAATTTTCATGTAATTAATAATTTCCCATACTGAAAGTAGGGGAAAATGAAAAGTAATGTTTCACGAGAGTCTTGTATTTTTCTTGTTCTTGTCTTGCTCTTGCATAAAATGCAAGTCAAGAGCAAGACAAGAGATAATCAGAGTTGCAAGACAACACAAAAAATTTGTTTGTTTGAAAAGTCCAAGCATGACAAGATTTCTTGCAATTTCTTGCATTCTTGCACTGCTGTTATAATTCAGGTAATCAAAAAGCAAACAAAATGTTTAAACTATTGATTAACAGACTTTTTCGGTGTGGATATGAACTAAATTTACTTACCTACCTATTTAAAGAAAAACGAAAAACGCTTTTAAGCTTAATATAATAGGTACTTTATGCATATACAGATTGATTATAAATTCAAGGCCAGTTGATTTGCTCATTTATTATTGGCGGTAGAGAAAAACTATTTAAATAAATGTTATACAGTTCATAGCAACAAATATTTTGGGCATACACAACAAAATGGCCGACTTCTGGTTTAACCGTGAGCCACTAAACCTTTATTTTCTTAAATGGAACATCCTGTATTTTTTAGGATAATTTCGTAATTAGATTTTATGATGAATTCTGTTGAATAAACTATAACGCAACTGTAGGCCTAAAGTTAATAACAAGAGAGATATTTTGATTTCAAATAACGTATGTAACCAATGGTAATGATTGCAATTGATCATAAGAAGCTGTTTCTAAGAAAGTAATAAAAGCAATAAAGAAACGTACAAAGTCGATCGCATTAAAGATTTTGGATAAACAAAGGCACTTTTCTTTTAATTTGGTAATCAAGGCGCTCTTAGCTGTCAACCTAGGTCACCTGACGTAACTTCTGTGAATTTTTTGTTTAGAGATTCTCAAAATGTAATAAACAACTCATGTCTAATTAACATGAATTGCATCATTATCATTAACATTGGTACGTTACGTTGCTTTAAATTAAAATATGTGACGTATTATTAGCTTTAAGTCCACAGTTGTAATACAGTTTTTAAGCAGAATTTATCGTACAATCGAATTAGCCTAAAATAGCAAGATGTTCTATTTAAAAAATAAAGATATGGTCGCTTCTGCATAAACCGGAAGTCGGCCATTTTGTTTTGTATTTCCAAAATACTCGACGCCGTCAACTGTATAACATTTATTTATACATTTTTTTCTAGCGCCAATAATAAATAAGCAAGTCAACTGGCCCTGTATTTATAATCAACCTGTGTAAGCGAGTGTCGTTGCTAATTATGATAGTTTAGGTTTTTGCAAAAATGACTGATTTCATGCATTGGAAATGATTTTACTGCTATTCATCACGCGCTGCAAAGTACACTCTGACTCCCGTGACAGTACAACAGTCCGGGTGCCAAACCGGTAATACCCTGAGTTGCAAAAGTGCAAGAATCTTGCAGGAGTCGTGCAAGAGTCTTGCAATCAACGGGGAAGTCCCGACGTATGTTAACAGAAAACATGCAAGATAAGAAAATGCAAGAGTCTTGTTAGCAAGACAATATTTTGGTGTTGCAAGACTAGGGCAAGACAGGAGTTATTGAAGTTCCTTGTCTTGTTTTGCAAGACAAGACAAGAAGTAGTCGTGCAAGAGTCTTGCAAGCAATGGGGAAGTCCCGACGTATGTTAACAGAAAACATGCAAGACAAGAAAATGCAAGAGTCTTCCTAGCAAGACAATATTTTGGTGTTGCAAGACTGGGGCAAGACAGGAGTTATTGAAGTTCCTTGTCTTGTTTTGCAAGACAAGACAAGAAGTAGTCGTGCAAGAGTCTTGCAAGCAATGGGGAAGTCCCGACGTATGTTAACAGAAAACATGCAAGACAAGAAAATGCAAGAGTCTTGCTAGCAAGACAATATTTTGGTGTTGCAAGACTAGGGCAAGACAGGAGTTATTGAAGTTTCTTGTCTTGTTTTGCAAGACAAGACAAGAAGTAGTCGTGCAAGAGTCTTGCAAGCAATGGGGAAGTCCCGACGTATGTTAACAGAAAACATGCAAGACAAGAAAATGCAAGAGTCTTCCTAGCAAGACAATATTTTGGTGTTGCAAGACTGGGGCAAGACAGGAGTTATTGAAGTTCCGTGTCTTGTTTTGCAAGACAAGACAAGAAGTAGTCGTGCAAGAGTCTTGCAAGCAATGGGGAAGTCCCGACGTATGTTAACAGAAAACATGCAAGACAAGAAAATGCAAGAGTCTTGCTAGCAAGACAATATTTTGGTGTTGCAAGACTAGGGCAAGACAGGAGTTATTGAAGTTTCTTGTCTTGTTTTGCAAGACAAGACAAGAAGTAGTCGTGCAAGAGTCTTGCAAGCAATAGGAAAGTCCCGACGTATGTTAACAGAAAACATGCAAGACAAGAAAATGCAAGAGTCTTGCTAGCAAGACAATATTTTGGTGTTGCAAGACTAGGGCAAGACAGGAGTTATTGAAGTTTCTTGTCTTGTTTTGCAAGACAAGACAAGAAGTAGTCGTGCAAGAGTCTTGCAAGCAATGGGGAAGTCCCGACGTATGTTAACAGAAAACATGCAAGACAAGAAAATGCAAGAGTTTTGCTAGCAAGACAATATTTTGGTGTTGCAAGACTAGGGCAAGACAGGAGTTATTGAAGTTTCTTGTCTTGTTTTGCAAGACAAGACAAGAAGTAGTCGTGCAAGAGTCTTGCAAGCAATAGGAAAGTCCCGACGTATGTTAACAGAAAACATGCAAGACAAGAAAATGCAAGAGTCTTGCTAGCAAGACAATATTTTGGTGTTGCAAGACTAGGGCAAGACAGGAGTTATTGAAGTTCCTTGTCTTGTTATGCAAGACAAGACAAGAAGTAGTCGTGCAAGAGTCTTGCAAGCAATGGGGAAGTCCCGACGTATGTTAACAGAAAACATGCAAGACAAGAAAATGCAAGAGTCTTGCTAGCAAGACAATATTTTGGTGTTGCAAGACTAGGGCAAGACAGGAGTTATTGAAGTTTCTTGTCTTGTTTTGCAAGACAAGACAAGAAGTAGTCGTGCAAGAGTCTTGCAAGCAATAGGAAAGTCCCGACGTATGTTAACAGAAAACATGCAAGACAAGAAAATGCAAGAGTCTTGCTAGCAAGACAATATTTTGGTGTTGCAAGACTAGGGCAAGACAGGAGTTATTGAAGTTCCTTGTCTTGTTATGCAAGACAAGACAAGAAGTAGTCGTGCAAGAGTCTTGCAAGCAATGGGGAAGTCCCGACGTATGTTAACAGAAAACATGCAAGACAAGAAAATGCAAGAGTCTTGCTAGCAAGACAATATTTTGGTGTTGCAAGACTGGGGCAAGACAGGAGTTATTGAAGTTCCTTGTCTTGTTTTGCAAGACAAGACAAGAAGTAGTCGTGCAAGAGTCTTGCAAGCAATGGGGCAGTCCCGACGTATGTTAACAGAAAACATGCAAGACAAGAAAATGCAAGAGTCTTGCTAGCAAGACAATATTTTGGTGTTGCAAGACTAGGGCAAGACAGGAGTTATTGAAGTTTCTTGTCTTGTTTTGCAAGACAAGACTAGAAGTAGTCGTGCAAGACAAGAAATCTTGTCTTGTGAAACACTAATAAAAAGCATATCGACAGTATCAAAATATAACCCGTCTTTTATTGAACAGTATTTCTTATCAAATTAATATTAACGTGTATTAAACTATTATTCCATAACTTTTTGTCACGTTTTATAAAATTGCTTTAGACAACCTATAAGTTACATAACCACAAATTTATTTTAATTTTCAAAAAGAAATGCTTTTGTCAAGGTGGAATAAATAAATAATAAAGTACTTTTAATCAATGCTATTTAATAAATCTTCGTCGTGTACATAATGTATGGAAAAAGCTATTTCATTATATCAAACAGTCACGTTTAGAAAAATGCTGTTCGGAAAAGCCATTGAAAAGTTGAAATGTTAAAAGGTAACACAAAACTAGTCATAACAGTTTTTTTTTCTATGGCATAAAAAATATTTTAAAAGGTTTTCATTACTTTAGTCTACATATCATTTTCCAAATTGTACTAACCAAGCTTAATGGATTACCTTGCTAGAAATGTTCCCCACAAAAGCAAAGTTATAAATAAATGTAAAATAGAAGTTCCAAAAATTGCTTCTACAATTCGATTTATTAAATTATTATACTTAATACAAATACTACCACTTTTCAGATATAAGCGAAATGAAATGTAACGTAACACTGCGTCCCCTTCTTATGCTTATCGAGGTCTTCAAACATCAAAAACAAGTGTTTAATTTTGTTTGATGAAGAAAACCTAATCAAAACTTAATATCAGTCAATGAATTAATGAACGGTTTTGTAGATCTCTATAAAATGGTCATATTATTTTCCTCTAAATCTTTTATGTGGGTAAGAACTTCAACTCTTTAGTGCTTTGTAGTGTTGTAAAAATTTTATCGTCCCTCTTCCCCTTACTTTTCCAAGTATACGATGTGTCTAGACCATAATTTTAATGAATCGTGGAGGGGTGAATTTGCTGTTTATTTTCTCTTCCAAAATGTTTTAGTTCCCGTTTCGTAAATCGATTATTGGGCTGTAAAACTACGTTTGCAAAAAGTTTGTTGGCTTATCGTTAAAAAAAATTGTTATGTATTTTGTATTGTAAATTTGTTAAACAGGTCGCTCGTGTTAACAACAAGGATACTTTCACTCAAACCTTATTAATATCATAAAAGTAGGAAATGCAGAATCGATCGATAACCATAGAGAATAGGTCATAAATCTACGTATTGACAGGTATATTTATAGTATGCCCTGAAATTGCATGCGTGCGAAGGTTGCCTCATTGTTACATATTTTATTATTTTCTTTTCAATCAATAAATTTAATTTTTTAAACGACAATGACGTCGAATAAGAGGAACAAAGTAGGACTTTGTTACCGTTGGAAAAGTGCATAAATTAATTTACATTTTTTCCAGGAGAACAATTTAGTAATTTCAAGGTTTCGACCGCGTGATAAACCACTGCCGTAATAATTGTGCACTCGGTGTAATAACACATTAATGACGCGTAATTACTCGTAACATGGCGTTAAAAATCGTAATGATCCGTAATAAGACGTAATAAAATTTTTCACGTTATAAACGGGAATACAAGTGTAATCATGGTTCTAATTTCTGATCGGTTGTAATTAGTCTTCCTATAGTTTGTCCAATATGCCTATCTAGCACGAAGGCGCTGTTTGCGATGATTATAAGCTGCATAGTCCAATATTTCGCCCCCCCCCCCCCCGGGGGGGGGGCACTAACTGCTAGAGTCATATGGCCTGTCATCTAAAATGCACAAACAGACATACACCTAGGGTCACCCTGCTACGGGCTCGAACCGGAGCACGTTTGGTTAAGCAATGCTAAAGCCAGCGGCCTTAACCGAGGCTCTAGTGCCAAGCCCGGTGTAGTGTTTTTATTTAAAACGTTTGAAAATTAAAAAGAAAGCATAATTTTACATTACACTTTAAAACAAGCAACAACCGAGTGATCATTTAAATTTCAGCTCTAGTTATCTGTGGAAATTTAGGTCATGGCTTTGATTAATGCACAAAAACAAAATTAATTGAAATGTCAAATTTATGAACTGTCATTAGTAAACATTAATTATCTTAGTATTTTTTATTAGAAATGGTTTATACTAGAGCACAAAAAGCTTTTATTGTTGAGGCATACTTTTCTACTGATCTTGCGTATGATGTGTTTAGGTTTAACTTTTAAGTAGAATTCTGGCGCGCAAATTTGAAGTTGAAATGCAAAACATTCAATTGTTTGTGTGAATTAATCAAAGTCATGACTTCAATTTTCATAGATAACTAGAGCTGAAATTTAAATGACCACTGGGTATAATCGACATGCCCAGCACGGGTAGATACTCAAGAGAATGTTTGCCAGGTATTGCTTTTGTGTGTCAGTAAGCCGCGTTGCAAATGGTGCCAAAATTTTCAAAAACCAGTGCAAATAATTTGGTTAGGTTGAGGGTAAGTCCGTTTTTAGTTGTAAACCGGAGTAAAGACGGGCATTACAGCCCGAAGCCCTACCCCGGCTCAGCCCGTCCAGGACGGGCCTTAATTTACAATAACATTTTAATATCGCGCCGGCCCGGGCTTATTTAAAGCCCTAACTGGACCCAGCAGGACCTTTGCCGAGTCAGCTGAGCCTAACAGGGCCTGAACGGGTCTAAAAGAAGCTTCGCCGGGCCAGCACATCCCTACTGATCTGGCATGCCATAACACAGCCAGTGACGTGCCATATTTGGCGTGTCTAATTTGCCGGGCTGAATTTGCCGCGGCAATTTATATTATTATAAAACGGGTCAGTCTAGCCCGTTTTCGGGCCTGGCCTTAAATCGTGTAACTAGCAGGCAGGCCGAGCCGAGCTAGTCTATCTTTTGAGGTTGTCTGGCCGGGCCTAAAGAATCTATCTTTGTAGGCACCTGAAACAACCTCCAAAAAGTAGAAAATAACAATGTTGGAGAATTTTTTTGAAGTATGGTAAAAAATGAAATTTGTTTGACTATTCCGTTGTATACAGAACAGAATCGGTTTGCGGAACATAAGCAATTTTATGTGAAAGAAAGAGAAAGCATTTGCGACAGTCTCCTATAGATGCAGGACAGTCAAAGTTTTCGCTTTGGAGAAGTTTAAGGTCTTCTTAATTGGGACCATGGAAGATTGGGTGAGTGATTTCAAGAGATGGACTGCTCACTAGCTCCCACTATGCGTGCCAAACTCTTAAGCGGTAACTCGTCTTTCTAAATAAGAACCCCCACTCTCTGGCTCAGATTATAAACTTGCCTATGTCACAGTCATTGCGTTTGGAAAACTCTACGGGGTTAAATCTACGTAGGCAATAAACTATGTGGTTGGCGGTGATCGGTAGGCAGGTAAATGTGAGATCCAGAAATGAGTGGCGTGGACTCGATATTTAACATTGGCTTCTAACGCTCGTAATCATGTAAGTATCAACCTTGTGAAGTCACATTGCTGACTTCGTTAAGGTATCGGTCATTATGATCAAACCGAATACCAACCTATCCGGGCGGTACGTAGTTGACCAGTACTGTGACTGCGAGTAGCATATACTGGAAGCGCAACTTTGGCTGTTCCGAAAAGTCCAACCACTGACTATCTTGACTGGTGCCACAGAGTCCAAATCCAAACCCGCAAGAGAATTACAGCCGTCGCTTTTAGTCAAAGTGTATGCCTCGTGGTGGCAGTAGTAATCCTATGCAAGGAAGATTGTTTTGCTGTAGCTCGACCAATGAGCTGTGTTTTATTTGTTTCCGCCACTGATATAAGAGACTTAGGTAGATTCGGGCTGGCAGCCCGTACTGGTAACTTGTTCTCGTCTTACCGCGGGCAAACGCGCTGATAAGCGCTGATTGCGCGCTATAGAGACATCTGAAAATCGATTTAACAACCGATTATATCATGCACCAGTAACTTGATTATTAATAAATTATTTATTAAAAGCATTATTTATATTAAATTATCAAATAAATTGTCATCAGATGAAGTAAAAAAATGTTATCGTTCCATTTAAGTCAAAATATCTTCTAGGGACATAATATCCAACTATTTCAGTAACAATTATTTGATATGTAAAGCTTAAAGCTAAAACTCGTTTATGAGGACTGAAGACGGAGACGAAAATACGTCATGCTCTTATCAACCGTTATCTGGACATTTAAGATTTAAATAAAAAACGTATCTCCGGTAAAATTGATACTCTGTTATTCGTGATTGCTACACTACCACTTTTATATTATTATTGTTAATAATATACTCAAAAACAAAATAAATATAAAATTCTAGAAAAACGACCAAACTCTAGAACCTCGATCAGCCTCTGGGCCCCTTCTTTACGTCTCGTATATACTGTGCGCGGCACGTTTTCGTATTACTGACGCGCTTGGGACATGCTTGGGCCAGTATCTTCTCAGCTCGGATGGACGTTGGTGCGCATTAACGTTGTTATCTGGACTTGATGCTATATTTTACTGGACGGGGATATTGTATTATCTATGCTAGCTTACAGTCACCCGCAGTCGAAGAGAAAAATTATTGCTTGGTAATGCAATATTTTCTGTTTTTCTTTTAAATTTAATTTATTTCAGCTAGCATACATAACTACAATACACGGCTTTGAGATAATATACTTAAACTATAACATGATAAGCGAGCGACGATTATGTGATTCCATTCACACCTCTGTCGTATGTTGACAAACAAGGTTATTTATGATATAATACTACTACCAACAGTTATCATTATTACAATGTTTACTAATGAAAATGTTTCCGCTTAAGATGTTTATAAATGTTCTTTTGTCGAAGGTTAAGTTCTACTGCGCCAGAACAAATCACTATATTTTTGAAGAATTTTCTGGTTAGATCGTTCACGAATTCACTTATTGTTAGGACACACAGTCACTTATGTATTTATGCGTTGCGCACAAACAAGACGCATTTATTGCTACTCTAAGCACTTTATTCTTCATAGTTTAAAATTTCTTCATTTGAGTTTTGGATTTATTATTCCAAATTCCACAGGCGTAAGTCAGAATTGGTCTAAAGATAGCTTTGTAAAAAAGAATCAACGCATTCAGCTCGTACGCAAGATTTTCAGTTGATCCTAGGTTACCATAATGCCAGTCTGGTATGACATTTGTTCAGTTTTTGAAGTGAACCTTCTTTGCCGGCAGGAGTAACCACCCGAATGCAAAACGGAAGTGACGACGGAAGTGATGAAAAACGGAAGTAATGGAAATGAGGTCACTGAAGCAATCAATACTTAGTTGTATTATCACAGCCACACAACTCTCAACGACTGGATTTTGATGATGTGCTTATAAACTCAGCCTACGAAGAGCACATCAGGGGAAAGGTATGATTTATAATATATTTGATTGAATTGCTTTTGAATAATATTTCTTTTCTACAAAAACAAAATGATAATTATTTTCAATTTAAATATTGACATTTAAAACATTAATAACATTTGCATATGAAAATAAATTAGGTATTGTTGACATTTCCATGTACATTCGGAGAACGGTGTAGTCGCTTCCTTTAAAAAACATTTGTTTTTGCGTACAACTAGATCGCACCGACACATTCTTCTTACGTACAGCAAGTGCCATTTAACCTTGCAAAAAAAATGACGATAAGTTTAAAAGGCGAGAAGCCGTTACACTCTCAAGCAAAAGCAATCCCGTAGTTTGAAAGCTAGTATAATATCTAGTTGCTGTTAATTATGTATGTCATTATTATGTTAATCCTTCCTCAAAGCAAACTGTTTCTAACCTTATGGCGCACGGCCTTTTAATTTGTCAAAAAATCCACAATTTTTTGTAAACCATAAATAAATTGACTTTCACTTTTTAGTAGAGTGTACCACACTGTCCAACAGCCAATTAGAGCTAGTTTAAGTTACGACTACCGACGAAACAAAGCGTAAGTAGCCGAATCAAAGCCCACTAAAATTTGCAAGGTTAGGTGGCGCATGCTGTACGTTATTCGCTATACAAAATGGCTATTTACGACCTTTTTGACCGGCACAGAACTTTTTTATTAATAAAAAATGCTCAAATAGCTAATTAGAAATTAATTGTTTATAGTATAGCGTAATATTTCGAGAAGTATGTGGCATAACGATTTGATATTTCTTTGTTTAAAGCAGTTGCATCAGTACTGTCTTGGATCTCATTTTAATTTCCGCAAAAAAATTTAGTGTTTTTTGTCTAAAGAAACTGCGAATTAGACGTTTTGCTTTCAACTAGGCGACAAACGTTTTTATTTGTAAATTTTGACATACACATGGATAGCGTGCTGCGGGACAAATTTGTCACGGGTCTCATAAGGGGATTATTTTGGACAAGTTATGCGAAGAAAAGTACAACGAAAAAATAACTATAAAGAAAGTGGTAAAAAGCGCGATTTTTCAGCAAAAATTAGATCAGTTGTAGCAAGGCGTTGCGGGAACAGCAAATTTTTTTTGGACGACATAATAGTCACCGGAAAAGACCCAAAAACACATTTAGCAAATTTGGCAGCTGTTTTTAAACGACTGGCGGATGCCGTTCAAAAATAATAACAGAAAAGTGTGAATTTTTCAACCCGGAAATTGTTTATTTGGGTCATGTAATATACATAGTATTACTAAACACCCCAAAAAGAAATAGACTGCAGCACTGCCACATTTTTTTGTCGAGATATAAACATGGAATTCAATACATCAAGGGAACGGAAAACGCTGTAGCAGATAGCTTCTCAAGGTTGCCTTTACCCCATAGGGAAACGCACGTTGATAGAAAGTTTTGTATTTAAATTTAATAGAAGCTTAAAATACACCCATAAACAGTGACAGACTAAAAGCGGAATGAAGTCGAGACCCTTTAATAAGCAAGTTTTTTACTAACGGGTGGCCAATATCAGTGGCGGAGATTGAGTTTAAACCTTAACAGAAAACAAGAGTTAGCGGTAACTCAGGGATGTCTCCTGTGGAGTTACCGGGTGATAACTCTGAAAGCGAAAATACGAGATAGTCACCAAGAAATTACAGATTCATGGGGGAAAAGAAAGGTGGTATTTAAGGTAGGGGGCAGCGTAATAGTTAAAGATTATCACGTAGTGAATAAAAAATCATGGACACCAGCTACGAAAATTCAAAGGTTAGGCAAATTTTTATATTGGTGTGAAGTCAGCGATCAGCAATGCTGGAAGCGGTATTTAAACCATATTATCAGGTTTCGGCAGTCAAAGGGGAGAGATTCGGAGAATAATAAGTTCCAATACAAGCGTCGTCGAGTAGGTGCTACAAATTCTAACAGCAATGAAAATGTAGTTTTAGAACAGGTAATAGTGAACGGAATGGTACGTTTCGCCGTCGCCGTTTTGCCGTCGTCGTTTCGTCATCGCCGTTTCGCCGTCGCCGTTTCGCCGTCGGCCGTTTCGCTGTCGCCGTTTTGCCATCAAAAATTTCTTGTTTCACCCTCTTCCAGTTAATAATTTTATAGATTTCTTTTTTTGATTCATATGGTATCCCCAACAAAGTTTTGCAATCAAGTCCTACGTATTTTATCGCAGAATCATTTGGATTCCATGTTATCTCAACATTGTTTATTTTAATTGTTGCAAGATGTTCCGTTTCACCTCAAAGTAAACATTTTTTTCTTGATATTTAAAGGGGTTTAATTTAATTTTCCATTTTTGAAACCATTCACGTGTTACATTTACTGCTTTTTTTAAGTACTCAATAGCTATTTCTGTGGTTTCACTTTGCAAACATGGCTGGGGTGGAGTTGATTACCGTAGGTAAATTGTAGACATATAAATTAAAAAGTGGTCCCAGTATATTTCCTTGGGGTACTCCAGCTTTTATAGGTTTAGTACTTGATAATGTAGAATGAATCCGCACCATAAATGATCTATTACTTAAGAAATACTTTAATATGTGTACTAAATAGGTTGGCATATTCAGTCTTATTAATTTGTAAGGAAGCCCTTCCTGCCATACTTTATCAAAAGCCCTTTCTAAGTTCATAAACCCAATTGCGGTATATTTCTTCTTCTTATATCCCCTTTCGATAGATTCCGTGATTCTGAGTAGCAGTGGCGGCTTGCCCAATTAGGCAGGGTAGGCAGTGCCTACCCATAATTTTTCAAATAAAAATAGTTCAAATTCTAAGAATTAATAAAAAAAAAACTTTAATATACAGTTTTGACATTTAAACACCACCGCGTAACATTAAAAATTGGGCACTGTATAAATACGCCGTTGCATTTAAACACTGTATTGCATACGGGAAGGCGGAACCATTTCGCTTCAAGTGATTCCCTGCCACGAAACAATCAACCAATTTGTTATTCTTAATACCTCTGCATGGACGTTGGTAAAGAAATACAATGATTAGATACACAGAAGTAGTAGGTCAGCAAATACCAAATAGGCGCGCATTTTCTTGTAGTTCAGTGTTGCCAGGTCTGGCGAAAAATCACCAGATCTAATGATTTTGAAAAATGGTGTGGTGATTGGTAAAAACGTTTGCAAAAACGCAACAATCTGGTGATTTTGAGATCATCGCAAAATATCAATATAATTTACTTTTCATAATTCAATATATTTTTAAAATGTGTTTATTTTTCATGACCTAATAAGTAATTATTTCACAAATAGCGTCCAACTGTTTCGACTACTGGGATGGAAATCCTGGTGGGTCATTTACAAATAGGCGCAATAAAAGCTAGCTGAACGTCTACAAACTATTAGTGGCGGTCAACGCAAACAAGAGAGCATGCGGTTTGCCTAGTACAGTGTTAAAGATCCGGTCAGGGCTCGCTACGCTTATAATGCACATGAACGTTTAGACGCGCGCCAGGAGACTATTGGCGAGGCAATGCAGTGCTGCAAACGATCAGTCTACAATCACCTTATTCCGCCACTGGGAAATCCAACATTATTAAAGATACTGTTTGAATTCTGTAATTCTCCCAAATAATAACCCGCCACACGTATCATAACAGCCATTAGTTGACGGTTCTGTAGATTTATATGAATTCTTGACTTTTGGGTGTTCTTGGGGCATTGTTCCTTACCATTACGCAATAATCGTTTCCAACGTACCTATTATTAGTGCGTTGAATGGAAAATTGAAAAGAAAAATATGCTGTTGGTAAATTAAAAAGTTTGATACAAAACGTTGAAGTAGACCGCAGAATGCTAATTTTATTTGTTTTAAATAAACAACTATAAAATATTATATAGTGTTTCATTTCTGTGCAAAAAAAACTGTAATGTGCATTGAGAAATTTGACCAAGTTTATTTCGGAAAAAAATAATGGTAATTAGTAATTTTTCATTCCAGTAACGTTAGTGCCATTAATTTTTGTAGTAGACTTGTAAGATACACAATAACACAGACACCCTTCGGAAACCGGAAAAAATAAAAGAAACAGATGCGAAATCCCATCGCCGGAAAATTTTATTCGTAATTATTCATTTCGCTAATAGCGTCAATTTCCGTTGAAACATATTCCGTTGCTATTTTTTTCTATTACATGTTTTCATAATGCTAAAAAATTAAGTTTGGCGCAACAGTAACGCCGACGGATTATTTCTTCTATTGAAATTTTTAGTCTTATTACCACATTAGTAATAAAGCTGAGTTCTGAAGGTTGCATACTTTACATTTTGGTCCATTGCTAAGTGAGACTCTTAAATATTCCTAAGGTGAACATACCAACCCGTGTAGGAATGAAAAATTATTACCTTAATGGATAAACGAGGGGAAGCTAAATCTCCTAACTTAAATATATGAATCATAATTTCATCATCATAAATTTGTTAACTTGACGTTCTATTATTCCGGTTGTTGAAACAGATAAGGCAAGCTTAAAACGCACTCCGTGTAAAGCTTATTTATGTTTTTCGCGCCTCTTTAAATTCCGAAGGCTTCTGCCTAACTGAAATTTTCAGGCCGACGTGTACTTATGTTAAATTATAGGTTTCATATTTGATATTCTACGATTTAATAGTAAACCAATTAATGTTGTCGGAAGAAATGGAATAAATATTTAATTTTAAAGTATCATTAAGATACAAATGGGAACAATTTAATGAGACATAAATGATACCTAATTATTTATTTACAAGAATTCTATAAATTAAAGCGGTAAATATAAATAGACGGCCTTATAAAGTTATTAAATTTGTCAGTAATTAGGTAAGGCGACTCCATAATAAGTTTCAAGTAGAATATTCTTAAATTAATTACTTCGACTTCACTTTCTTCATCTTGGCAAGACAATTTTTATTAATTTATTTTAATTTTAAAGCAAGCAAGATAGATATATTTCTTTATATTCGCAAACAAAGCCGTTAAATTTCAAAATATGAAAGAGGAGAAAATGAGAAGCGCATTGAGATTTTCAATAAGTGCGTGCTGTTACTAGGTATTCTTGAGCGGATGTGCCGGATTATACCAGGTAGAATGTTATTACTAAGTTTTTACAATCATTTCTTCAGAACCTGGAAAAGTGTTTCAATTTAAAAAAAAGCTAAGGAAAATGACGCAACAGAAATGGCAAATTGTTGAAAAAGTGATAAAATTGTAAAAAAACCGATTTCAAGTAGAATAACAAATAATGCAGAAACTGAAATGATTAATTTGTACCGTCTAATTTTAAAAATCTTTACCTGGCCTTGCTATCGTTAATATTATATTTTTCTCTAAAAATATTTTGTCAGAATAAGTTATAACGTCCGAGTTACTGTACTGTGTAACACCGCTCACAATTTCGCTGCATCAGATGGAATGACTCATCGCATCCTCTTGCACTTAGAAAGCCCTCTTTTGCATACGGTAATAAGGCTAAAACAAAATTGATTTTTGCGAAAAAGTATAGTTTGGAATTACAAAACCCTTACGGAGACCCCTAAAGAAAATTTGTCAACCAAAAATAAGTGGCGGGGAGGTATGCAGCAACTCCCCTCATCAAATATATTGGTGCATCTAAAAAATAAGCATGCAACCTACCATCACTGATAAGCAATTTAGTTGTTAAAACGTGGATAGTTTTATCACTTTGAATTTATTAACGAAAAAGGTTACAAATTCCAAAAATTTATTTAGGACTACAACCTGTCTTCCGATATCTTTTAGTTTTGCTCCACTAACCTTGGAACTAAAATAAAATTTGCCAGTGCGTAGCTTATGGAATATATGTACCAGGTATAAAAATTTCCCGAGCTTTTGGTCTGCAGTTTTGGAGTAAATGGACGTTAACTTTCAAATTTTTGTGCTCGTTCCACCGCACCGTCCACGCAAGGAAACTTTTTGATTATTGGTTTATTTTGATCTAAAGACTTAAAATATTTACAAAGTTCCCAAATTTACCTACCGCAGTTACCAAAAAAAAACACAAATAAACTGCTGAAAAAGCATTATTCTGCTCCACCAATTTGGAACTGCGGAAACTTTTCGTGGATGTTCTGTGACAAGTTCGGAAAAGGAAGCCTGAAAAGTTCCCATACCTAGTTGCTCCAGTTTTTACAAAAAAATCGAAAAATGCCTTTTATCAAATGCTGAAAAGTAGGTACTTAATGAAATTTATTTATAAATTCTAGCTTTACTTCGTTAAAGTCCATATTTAATGATTATCTGTATAGAAAATACCTAATTAAAGCAAAAGCTTAGCTATTTAAAAAATGTATTCAAATACCCTAACTTCATTCGATACAATTAAATATGCTTCGATCCCATATTTTGGTAACAAATCAGAAAAATTGCTAAAATTATAAACAAAACAAATAAATATAAAGTAAGTTTTAAAACAACTACAAACATCTTAAACAGTTTGTTTAATGCAAAATCAAAAACAGACGATTTGTTAAAATCAGGCATTTACAAATTAAATTGTTCGCATTGTAATTTGGTTTATAAAGGCCAGACAATTAGAAATTTTGATATTAGGTATAAAGAACACGTACGTTGTTACAAATACAAAAACCCACATATATCCAATTACGCTAAACACTTACTAGAACACAATCATTCAATGGCATCTAATAACACTATAAAATGTTTACACGTTTGTGATGATAAACGTAAATTAGATATACTAGAAGCTTTTAAAATTCACAAACATTTAAAAACTGTACCGTTAATGAATGAGCAAATTGATCTCTTAAATTCTCCGCTATTGGACATTTTGTAGTAAGAAATCAAGTCATCTGCAGACGATTACCGAGATCAACAATATAACCTCTGACAATGGCATGTAAACATGCCGAAATACCTATAAGGTTAAAATAAATAAATATTGTTAAAGTAATTAAGTATTTTATATACAGAGAATCATTACTTAATAAAGTATTGTCGAAGTAAAATGAAACGATGCGCTCAATATGTTAAATATCTTTTATTTATATGTGGATAGTATCCTTGTTTTAACAATTAAAAAATTAATAAAAATAAACCAACTATTCCGTAGGTATTAGTGCTTGATAATTTTGTTTTAAAACAACCACACATATCTCTATTGCGACCACCCTTTTATTGGATACAAGACAACTAACGAACGAACCAACAAACACACCCATCTACTCACATACGGAAATTAAGTAAAATGGTGTTTGATCTTAAAAAAAATATCGTTGAAGTTACAGCTTCGACATTTTGGAAAATAAAACCGCTTTATTTTCAAACTATTTTAAAGTAGCGTAATACAGGTGCGGATCCAGATATTTCTAATGGGGGGGGGCATAGGGGGGAAATGACTGTCGGGAGGGGGTGGGTTACGAAAGACTTTTTATAAAATTTGAGCCACTGCCACATCCTTGACCATTTTTTGCACAAAATATCAGCACTACAAGAATATAAAAAGATCAACGATTCACTTCGTCTGGGCTTTCCTATACTTTAGAAATTGTCTTATCTATTTCTTTGCAATTTTGACTCGATGTTTTGCGCATGAACAGTGTCAAATTATAAATTATAAATTGTTCTTAATAATTTTTTATGAAGCAGTAAGGAGAGGGCTACTACCCTTATAGCCTCCATTGTAATTGCAAAATCAGGTACTGGAAGTTTTTTCAACAAATTTAACGATAATGTAATGAAACTCGGGGTGTTTAGCGATAAGTAGATGTTCATTTTATGATACACTAATTACCACCCAGCCACTTCCGGTTGCAACGGAAGTGATTTCAGTTTTTGTTCTTAAATAGTGCTTTATGTTGTTTCTGGCAGATTCTGATAGAGCATTACACTCGTTACGTTGAAGCAATAATTCACGTTTAATTATAAAATTGTATGTACAATGAAAGATTATCTTTATTCCTATTCAGACTGTTTAGTGGCCGATTTTGTTAAAATACCTTAATTTTAAGCAACGCGCGAGCGTTAAATACGTGTCGAAATGCTGACGTGAGCGTATACACTGTATACAGTATACCGTGCTGCGCTAAACTCGCCGAACGTAAAATACGTCAAAACTACCACACCTTGTTAATAAAAACACTCTCTTGTATCTATCAGATATAGAGACGTATTACTTGCCGCGGTAAACATGCAGCCAGGAATACGTACGTGTAGTTTCAGCCTAACAAAAAAAGGTTTTGGGACAAAATTGCCCTCTAAGCAATCTAAAAAGTTTTAAAAAAGACATTTCCCATTATACATTCAGTTTTGTAATGACACCGACCCTTGAGAAACAGTTTTAGTAGATTTAAATACAAAATTCATGGCCAACTTGAATTTTTATTTCAAACGCCCTCTAGCGGCTAACCATTAGATTTTTAATGTAGTTTCTACAAATGACAGCGAGTTTAATTCCCTATCAGAATCTGTCAGAAAAATATAGAGTGCTGATTTTGTCGAATTTGTTTTTGCAGAACATTTATTAAAATATTTTTTTTTAAGTGAACGTTTATTTATTTTTATTTACGGCCCGCGATGCATAAATTAATGGTCAGTTGGCCCTAGCTACTAAAAAGCCCGTCTATGGTTTACGCCACTGATTAGCTGTTAACAATGTTAGTAATATTACCGTTAATTGTATATTTAACCTTTTACTTTGCGAATCAAATACAAGTAGAGAGTTTCGTTTTTGAATACTCTTGTTTGGGGCTAGTTCGACGATTCATGTGAACTTCTCATTCTTTTTCATCAATGTAGGTAATGTACCTTTCTATTGGGCATGCTTTGTATACCAGAAAGGAAGATAAAAATCCAACAATATTTGCTGGTATAACTGTTTTAAAAGACAACTTTCAAGAGGAAAGGTACAACGGTTTCTACAAAATTTTTGTTGTAACGAAACAGAGTATTATTTATAATAAATAAACTGCATTTTACAACCCACTTCTCCTCAATTGTTATTGCCCATACTCGCTAAAAGGTACTCACTTCGCATATATTGTATTACCTCCATTTCCAAGCCTGATTTTAATACTACTAGATAAATAAATAATCAGCGACGTGAAATACTTAACAGTAAGTTTACTGAAAAAAAAACAATAATAAAAGATATTTTATTACCATATTGAAAGTTGGAATCTGAAAATAAAAAACACGACTTAAGTCTGTAATTTCTTAGCACTTGTATTTAGGTTGCTTACGTACTTTTGTATCAACTCTTACCACTAACGCGGATATTGTAGCTGCATCATAGTCATATTATAGGAACGTACTACATTATACCAAAATAGTGTAAATAGTATAGGAAACTTTGATTTGAGGCTATGAACAGAAAAAGTGCTAAAGCAGAAATGAAAAAAAATAAACAAAAACCAAAGAGAATTCGTCAGTCAAACATTAAATAGAAGAGGGGGGGGGAACTAACTCGACCAAGTATTGCTAAACAGAAATGTTTTATCGCTTTCCGTTTATTAAATAAAAGGAGGGAATTTTAGATTTTCAAAAATGCATACAAGGCGTCACAGATAAATTAGCAGATGGGACACCATATAGCTTATACCAAGCTATATAAGCCTACAAAATTTCGAATTAATCTTGTCGCCATTTTGTCAACTATACTTTTCACTAAACATTTTTCATTTTTTCAAAAATTATCTTAGATAATAACATTGTATTCCCGAAGGGCTATAGTGACAATTAAAATTTATGGCGATATGGCAACTCGTTTTTGGTAATAAGGCCTTAAAGTTATATGTTTAAAAAGACTCGTATTAGTCTCCATAGTCAAGCAAAGTTTAGGGAAAAGCGTTGGGTTTGTCTTGCGGTCCCCTATCAGGTTCCGTTTCTAGATTTGAATAATTCGGGTTTTGAACAAAATTCTACCAAAAAACATTATTACTTTTTGCTTCCGGTTTCGGATGTTTTCAAAAGTGTTTTTTGTTGATCAATTTTCGATATACTCAAAGCGCATCGAAATCGGCCCATTTATTCGGAAGTTTTGAGGCTCATACATGTACCCATATTCACACACCTACAGTCAGACATTTTTTTAAACCACTTTTTTGAGTAATGAAATAGAGACGTAAGAAGTAGACCCTTGTTCTAGACCCGACCCGGCCATGGCTAATAAAGGGCGGGTTCTAATTATTAATACATCATCCGGGCTGGAGCTTTACAGAAATAACCACCGCGACCGAATCGGGACGAGCCGGATGTAGCCGAACCGGATAGGGTTAGATCGGGCTGGATATGGCTGGGACGGATTGCATCGGCCTGGGTCGGGCGGAACTGCTTCGGTTCGGGCCAAGTGGGTCTCTCAGATCTCAGATCGCGCGAGTCCGTAATTGATCGGGATCGACATATAAGGCAGTCAAAACATGTATGCTAAATTTTAAGGCTTCATCAATACTAAAACAGAAAGTTCGGTAGATTTTGATGAACTTTAATACTAGTCTGAAAATAGACTCAGCTACCCGCGTCTTGCAAATTTGTTGAATACCAGCAACCAGCATTATTAGCGAAGAACATTTTAAATGGTGGGGCATGTGCTGGAAAAACGACGAACCTGACTCAATCCATCCAATGTTAATAGTTTATTGTTTTTAAAATACAATAGAATTCCCTAAATTATCATCTAATAAGCTGGGTTTATATTTAAAATGTAATAATAAAAAACACATACTTGATTTAATTGCAGAATCACAAACATATACGATCAAGGGTAACTAAATGCATGTCTCTTAGCTTTAAATTGTACAGCGTTGCCAAATTAAAAAACCTTTAAGTGCTTATAATTTAAAGACTCTTCGTCTAAGACCAAATTGGTGTTAAAGTTTTTTGCTTGTTTTCAACGTAGAATTGCCTGCGGTAATTATTAGCCGCACGTTTTAATACCCTGTATATTGATTTTATTTAAGCATTAATATAACATTTAATGATAAACTTCTAAATAAAAATGTTTTAACAAAAAACATAAAAGTCTGGTAAAAATAACTTGACCGTGGACAAATTCAAAACAGAAGCTGCATTACCTAAGCAGACTAATAGATTACGGGAGACAGGGCTTGGTCAGACTGTGCCGATTAGAATGAAGTTAGCCGAGGTCAACTAAGACGCTCTAACCAGACCTCGTTTGAGCTAGTTCGGGCCGGGTCCGGCCGGGCCAAACTAGGCTTGTCGGGGCCGGATCGGACCAAACTAGACTAGTCTGGGTCCGGCAGGTCGGGCCGAGTCGACTGCATAACATTTCTTGAAGCGCTACTCGAGCGAGCTGAGACCGAACGCAGCTGCAGTTGGGCCCGTAAATTTTATTAAGTGTACATCTCTAGTCCAAGACATGTCTTTCTTTCACGTGCGATTTTTTGCCGAACTCTCTTCGGGTGACTTCGGATTTTGTTTATATTAACATTAGATGACCTAGTAGGTGTTTTGACTACCGGCGAATATTTTGGTGATCGCCGATTTATTGTCGTCAATTTCCATTTATTTTCGTTCTATTGCCGTGACTGCCAAACTATTGCGGTTAATTCCGCGTACTTTCCTTAAAATGTACACCTATTGCTTTCGGGCACCTCACTGAATCGAAACTAGTAGCAGTGAAATCGCTTTATAATAAACATTTTTTTATTTAAACTGAGCATTTTTTTATCTACGTAAAGTCATTGCCGCAGTAGCAGACTTTGATAATATCCGAATCGAAAACTTCACAAGAAAAATTTACAAAAACATTTACATACGTTTTCATTCCGGAAAGAACTCACTTAAGTTCCCTTATCTTAAAAAATCTTTATATTCTTCTTATACTCCTTCCGCATGTCACAACTTTTAGCGGTGAGGGGTCGCTACTACTTCAACCACATATTTATGCGGACCTTATACAGGGTGTGGCAGCCCGCTGTAATTGGTCGATTGCAGGTTAAGTATTAGAGATAAAGAAAACTTTTTTAAATGAAAGTTATTAGGGGTCATGTGTACTGGCACATAAAAATTTGCATTATACAAGGTGTCCAATATCAGAGTGGCATAGTAAACTTATATTTTTTTAAATTAAACACCCTGTATATTTTTACAAATTATTATTTGCCTTTTAATTTGCTTTCCGACTGTTTTTCGTTTTTTAAATCCGTTGCGGTGTTGCCAAGTTATTTCATTTTTTTCTGTAAATTTGACATTTGTAGACCTTACTAGTAAAATCTGTACAAGCCGTATTTTTACAGATGAAACAATTTGTTTTTGGGAAATATTAGTTAAGACCATGTGCTATTTTTCAGATGTTTCAAAGTTGAATTTGGTTGTACAGGATGTTTGTTGCCGCGGTCCAAAGTTTTCGAACTTTAATGTGTCATAACTTGATTTTTTTAAATAAAAACCTCAAATTTTTACTTAATTTTTGAATTCTACTGTAAATTTCCCATCAAACGTCTATTACATTCCCTATACCTATCTCTACTAGTTTTCTCTGTTTTTTTGATTTTAATTTTATTTAAACAATCTATTCAGGTTTACGCGCAGTACTACTTTAAAACAAATGAAAGGTGATTAGAGAAAGAAAATTGTAATTTTATTTAAACAATTACATTACATTACAGCTTGTTAGAAGATGTACCACTAATAACTAGAAGAAATATGTAGCTACAACATAATGGTGCTCCTACACATTATAGCGCCGCAGTACGGGAGTGGTTAAATCACAGATTCGAAACAAGATGGAAAGGAAAGGGAGGACCGATGGCTTGGCCAGCCCGATCTCCAGACCTAACCCTGTTGGATTTTTTCTTATGGGGCTACATACAACTCTGGTGTATCAGGAACTTCCAACTACCTATGAAAACATGCAGCAACGTGTAATACGAGCTTTTGGACAAGTTACAGTAGAGATGTTAACTAGAGTACAAGCATCATTTCTCGAACGAATTGGTTTGTGTTTGCATAGCGAAAATACACATTTTGAACAGCTATTGTGAATAATCACAAGCTGTAATGTAATGTAATTGTTTAAATAAAATTAAAATCTTGTTTCTAAAATCACTTTTTATTTTTTTTTAACTAATACTGCGCGGTAAGCTTGAATAGATTGTCTAAATAATATTAAAATCAAATAAACAAGGAAAACTAGTATAGATAGGTATAGGGAATGTAATAGAATTGGGAAATTTACAGCAGAATTCAAATATTGAATAAAAATTTGGAGGTTTCATTTGAAAAAATCAAGTTATGACGCATTAAAGTTAGAAAACTTTGGACCGCGGCAACAAACATCCTGTATAACCAAATTTAACTTTAAAATATTTGAAATTTAGCACATGGTCTTGACTAATATTTGACCAAAAAAAATTGATTAATCTGTAAAAATACGACTTGTGCAGATTTTACTAGTAAGGCCTGCAAATGTCAAATTAACAGAAGAAAGTTGAATAACTTGGCAACACCGCAACGGAATTTAAAAACAAAAAAACAGTCGGAAATCAAATGTAAAGGCGAATAATAATTTGCAAAAATATACAGGGTGTTTAATTAAAAAAAATATAAGTTTGCTATCCCACTCTGTTATGGAACACCCTGTATAATGGAAAATATTTTTATCTGATAGTACACACGACCCCAAGCAACTCTTATCTAAAAAAGTTTCTTCTATCTCTAATACTTGACCTGCAATCGACCAATTACAGCGGGCTGCCACACCCTGTATAAAGACCATTTTCCGTTGTACGGTGGCCGCTATAATATTCTACGAAAATACGCTACCTTCATGTAGAATATTTGCTCGTATTATTGCAACACAATCTGCTGACAGTGCATTGCTACAACAAACTCGACAAGGACATATCTCAAAGCAACCGGCCGGCCAACCAACACCGGCAGGCAGGTCACGCAGCGTTTCATTTCCACGCCGTGCCGGTAGAGCGGTTCTTTAAGACTACCTTCTACTTCTCTTCTATCATTATTATTATAATAAGACACTGGATTACCACACTACGGCTGTACTCAGTTTTGTCGTCATCAAAAATCACAATGCACCCATTAGGCCTAAATATTTAAGCTCAAATTAAAACGATAGATAAAACACTTTTACTGGAATATATTACCAAAGAAAACTGGTATAATATTTATACCGAAAATAACTCTAACAATAGCTATATCGATTATGTAAACAAAATTATCAAACCCTAGCTGCCAAAGAAAAACAAATTAAAAATAATGTACTAAATAAAATACTTTATTACTTCAACAATATTTATCTATTTTAACCTTATACGTATTTCGACATGTTTACATGTCATTATCATAGATGTTAAATAGTAAACAGTGTTGTAAACTATTACAAAAATTCCGTCTGTTGCGTTCATACTGTGTGTGTTGTAAAATACATAAAATATGTATTGCATAACAAGAAATCTGAAAAAACTTGAAGAATTTTCAGACTTGCAAATGTATGTGTTTTCGTAAATATTATTATTACTTTTGAGTTTTAAGTAGCTCAAGCTTTTTTTATGGATTTTTGACAATACATATCTTAAGGAAAATTAACTCTAAGCCATGAGCAGATAAAACAATTTCTCCATGCTCTACTAGAATTACAAATCACCTGCATCTTTCCAGAAAGCAGCCAGCGGTGGGGTAGTGGTCAGAATATCAGACTTGGAAGGATTCTGTTATTCAGCTGCTGGAGAAATGGTTTTTTGAGTTTGCTAATTATATTTTAGTAAAACAATCAAATAGTAGAACCAATTATAATATCGAAATAGTTGTACCATTGTATTGAAACAAGTTCATAGGCGCCGACTATGGGGCTGCTAGGATGCTCAAGTACCCCTCACGGCTGAGTCAGGGGTGCTGAGCACCCATGAGGAAGTGGTGATTCAATCAAACTTAAATATTGTGAAAATCTGCATAGAATTATCTAGAGTGAACAAATTTCTTTAATTCATAAATGAAAATGCTGACTCTGATATATTTTTTCTATAAACAATATCAATATGAATTAAGGCAAACTGCTCATTTGTTTTATTTGCTAGTTATAAAAATACAATTAATTTGACAATGCAATATATTATCCGTAAAATAATCTACTCATAAACCACTCGTGAATCTGAAATAATGATCGCGGTAAGTGACTCGAATTTCGTGCGTACTAAATCGTGTTTATATTTATTTTGCTTAAAGAAAAATTTTCTGAGATACAAATATTTATTGCTAGTAAAATTGAGGTAACTACTCATTTTGTTTTATTTTTTAGTTTAAATAATTAAATATTGTGACAGTTCGATATATTATTCGTGAAACAATCCAGTGATATAACACTCGTAAATTGAATAATGATCAGTGAAAAATCGCTAAAACTTTCTGCATACCAACTCGTGTTTGGTTTGCTTAAGAAAATTTGTCACGGTGTTATTGCAACGAAAAGATTATTTAAAAAAAACTACACGTTGCTATGCCACAAGTTTGCGTAATTTTTAACCAGATTATTTTTCAATTCATTTCTGTTATAACTGTAAAAAATACGTTCAGCATTAGATAATATAGATAAATAGCTAGGTTGTATTAAATTACACTTTTATATTTTATACACCTGCGAGTAGGGCTGGGTAAAATATTGCTACTTACTCAAACCATCGATGATTTGTCCAGTGTTGAGCATCGATGCCAGTATCCAAAAGTATCAAAAATAGCTAAAGTGTCGAAAGTATCAAAAGTATTTGAATATCGAAACGAATACCAAAAGGTTCAAAATCTCGGAAGTATCGAAAGTATCAAAAGTATCAAAGCATCGAGAGTACCTACCACTAATGTCCAATTTTTTAAATCTGTAAAATTAGACAATTTTTAATATTTAATTAAAAATCTACTGAGTTATTTTAAAAAGATAGTTGACGTTACTTACGGCGAAACTTTCTGCAAACATTAAGTTTTTACCTTAATAATAATTGAGATTTTAGATTGAAGCGTCAAATTTGATCATTCGATATAAATTTTTTTAAATTAGTTTGATTTCCTTTTTTTTTAATATCAAAAACGCGTTTTCCGTAGTTACGTGATTTTAACTACGCTTATTAATTAGCTCTAGTTAAAAAACATATTTTTCATTCTTTACATATTTTAGATAACTCTGTAAATAAAGTATTTATAAAGCATTTCTAGTTCGAGTGTAGGAGCGTTTTAATCTATCTAGCGCCATACGTGCTTAGGTACGCCTCAGTGCCGCGTCACCAAACGGTTTGGAACGGGCGGCATGTCCCTGGTGTAAATAACTAGATGTTAATTTAAATCATTTATTAGAATGATACTATTTAAAACGTAAACAGTATGGTAAAGTACGTACTATCGACCTGTTCCGCCCATTTTTTCCATTCAACCCCTTAGGCTCTAGCTACCCCATCAAAACAATTTCAAATGGTAACACCCACCTTGTGATACCTCATTCAAAATCTCTTAAAAATAGTATTCAATAGTAGCAAACATCGTACCACAAATTGGGTGTTACCATTTGAAATTTTTGTGTAAGGGTAGATAGAGCCTAAGGGGTTGAATGGGGAAGGTTACCATACGAATCATGATGATTCCCCCTCCATCTTGTAGGTACGGTTTCTAGAAATTCTCAATACCTCTTTTACTTCTAGAAATATAACACATTGTACGTTTTCAAATTGACACCCTTTATAATAGAGATAATGGTTACTGGATTTGGGCGAAACAGGTCGCTGGTATTTTCCCACATTTTTTACGTTTTAAATATTCTCGCGTCAAGAAGTGATTGATCCCCAGCAGGTACAAACCGCCCGCTCCAGACCCAGCGCGTTAGTTATGTACGGCGCGCTCGCTAACTACGTCAAGGCAATGGGTAATGTGCTCACGACCTCGGATCAAAAATGGTTATAACGACTTTATTTATAGAGTTATCAAAAATATGCAAAAAATGAAAAATATTTTTCTTTATTAGAGCTAATTGATAGGCATAGTTAAAATTACGTAACTTACCTAAAATGCGTTGTTGAAATTAAGAACCATTGTTTTCCTTCTATTTTTTAATATGGTTGAAAATCCCTGCTTATTTCAATAAACAGCTTTAAATAGACTGTCAAACTGTTTAAAGTTTATAACGATTGGCGTTTGCGTTTCTGAATAAGGAATTAATCTATTTCAAAATTTTCAAAAATTCCCAGAGGGCGTCAGAGTAAAATTTGGAAAATTAGTAAAAAAACATATTTGTAGTTCATTGTAAGCGCTTTTGGCTTAAAAAGTTTTTAAAAAAATTGTGTGGGCCGTTTTTGAGGAATAATTTTTTGAAAATGTTCAAAATTTTAAGCCGCTAGTATATTTACAATTTTTATATTATCAAAAATATTTTTATATTACTTGATAATACTTATTAAGGGCTATTAAATAATACCACACTTGTATTTAAATATTTGGTTTTTGAGTTGTCCTAACTCTCGCATGGGTCGTCGTCTTTTTGGGCTGTCCATATTCCGAGGCTTGTGCGGTTCTGTGAGCATAACTCGTCTTTTACGGCGGATGCTAACCCGTTCCGCCAACCCTCCTCCTTTACTGCATGCCTTCAACCAGGAAGGCAAACAACTCAATATGACAATCAATAAAGAGAAAACACAATGTATGGTAATAGCTAAAGAACCAACGAGGTGCAAACTCGAAATTGACGGCAAAGTTATAGAGCAGGTTATGACATTTAATTACTTAGGAGCTCAAATAGCAAGCAATGGTAACCTACAACAAGAAGTAAAGATGATAACAATGAAAGCATCACGTATTGCAGGATGTATGACAGATACAATCTGGAAAAATAAACATCTCAATATTGATAGTAAGCTGAGAATATACAAGACAACTATTAGGCCAATTCTGACATACGCCGCGGAAACAAGAGCTGACACATCGAAGACAATACAAATGGTGAACACAGCAGAAATGAAAGTAATAAGAACAATACACAACAAGACACTCCGAGACAGAATCAGAAACAAAGACCTAAGGGAAATGAGCAACATACAGGACATAGCCATATTGGTACGAGAAAGAAGAAAGTACTGGAATAAGCATGTAGAAAGGATGGGAAGCGACAGACTAGTGAAAATCGTAAAACTCAACAAACCCATGGGAAAGAGAACACAAGGTAGACCAGCAAAAAGGTGGCGAGAGTGCTGGACCTCAACATCCGAAGAGGCTTAATAGGAAAAATACAGGCAATAGCCTACCTATATGGGCAACCATATATGAAAGAAGAAGAAGAAGAAGAGGTTTTTGAGTAATCGGGCATTAAAGTTAAAATTTTTAAAAATTCGTAGCGACCTTCATTTCGAAGATACAGAATTTGGAAAAAAAGCATTTGATTTGTCTTCAGGTGCACTACAACGCTATGTGTACAAAATTTCAAAAAAGTATTAAGAATAAAATCTACACCAAAAAAAGGTTTCATTTCCGTTTCCGTTACTGGTTTCGATTCCGATTAATGACTTTACAGAGAACTACCTGCAACTAAAAAACTACCACACACCACATCTTATAAAAATTAGGCAAGGGGTTCCGGAGATATAGGGGAACGAACGCACCCACCCACCCACAGATAGAGACATTGGACCCCAAAACACGTATTTCCATTAAAATCTGAAATTCGATAATTTGCATGAAATCATAACTTTCGTTACTTCAGTAGAAGTATGGAAATTTTTCCTGCAAAACAAATGCAGTAAAAAGATTTTGTTGGGAATTATCAACAGTAGTTTTGATAAGATTGAGCCCGAAACATGAACTTTCCGATTGTCAAAATTATCAGTAAAAATGGCATGAACAAGCAATATTGATTACAGCAATAAGCGAATAAGTGATTTAGAATTAACCAAAAAGTTAAAATTAATCCAAAAAACTGAAACATTGAAAAAGTGCAGAAATGCAAATTCTGGAAAATATTTTGCACTTGTGCTAGTTATCGCTGTAATTTCGGTTTGATTGGTGAAAGCTTTGCAGTCGAGCACTGAATCGATGTGGTGATAACGCATGACCACGCCACTAAGCTTGGCCATTAAAAAAGCAACTAATATCGAAACTTTAACTACGTAGTCCAATCGCAAATTGACATTTAAAATTAATTTCTCTTGTGACAGATGAGGTGACGAGTTCTGATGAAAGGTTAGCTTTCCATAGCCAAACCTGATAACGTTTTTTTTTCTGCTCATACGATATAATGCCCAATGCTATAATTACAGAAATTTTCAAGGTTGTGGTAGAACTTGTTACTAATTAACAAGTTTCGAAAAAAATTAATCCGAACTTGAAACCACCTAAAACGAGTTAATCCAGACTATTTTAATGTTTTTAGCGGAAACCATTACATTAACCCAAAAAATAATGCTTGAGAAAGTTCGTCAGAGTTTCCTCACTAATTTGTTTAGTTTATAGTAGTTATTAAGTTAGCTAGACAAGCGTTTGTACTTTATCTGTCGGTGTAAAAATAAACTCATTTCTTGTTATTCTCGTCACAGGCAAAAGTTTCACGTAAGAAAGGTGAGAAATCCCATTTAGTTTAGTGAATCACGTCTGGCAACTCCATTATGTCATTGAGTCAATAGTGCCGTGAACTTGAAGCACTCATACAGGTAGTTCCCATGTCTAACTTGGTTATGTCATAGCGAAGCTTCCAGACCAGCTCTAATATGAAGCGTGTAAGGTGCGAAATTCAGTCTGTCGATGCTGGAAAATACACCTCGTGTTGCGGCGTTTTCCCGATCTTATCACGCCCTTACACCGGGGAATATGAATCATGCAAAGATAGGCTTGCCAGAAAAAAAAGGTGGAAGTCGGATTAGAAAGTAGACGTTCAATTTTTTACAAAATTACGTTTTGCGTAAGGATTTTGTTTTTTTATTTTCCACGAGAGATTTGTGCCAAAGTTTCAGCATCGACCTTCGTAGATAAGCCGTGGTTTCCCCATGAGATTATGATTCTTTTATTTGTTACTGATAATAGACATGTTTAAGTTTATATTTGAACATGGAGGAGTCACGAGCATCCGCAGAATAGATAATTACTGAATTTTCAAGAAGAAAATGTAGAAGTGGGTATTTCTGAGTGACGTTAACGTAAATGTGACATCTTTTTGCTAAATTTTTAAGTGAATTTGAAATGCGAACCTAAAATTATATAATTTATATGGTAAGCTGTAAAATTCTAATGCTATAGTTTTTTTTTCAATGGTCAGAGAAAAATTTTAAATATCTTACTTACTAGATAAAATAAATATAGATATTTCTTCTCTCTTCTAATTATTTCACCCTTAATTCATTATTGTGTTTAATGGCTGCGGTTCGTGTCGTAAAACACTTTTAATTCTTGCTGCTGACCTTTAATTTATTCAAATCATAAAATGTTTTAGTTTTTTTTTTTCACGCTTTGGTTCATACAATAGAACAGTGTCACGTAAGAAAAAATTGTAGATTATAGGATGCAAAAACTTCAAATTTTTCCAAGAAATTTTTGAAAGTACTGCATAATTTTACATTTTAAATTAAGGTATAAGTGGACGTGACACATTTTCGATTAAGCTCATTCGAAAACTTCATAGAAAATTTAAATCACATTTTTGAGAAAATTTTGGTGTGTATGTTTTGAATTAAATTGTTTTCTTATATTATTGACAATTTTTTCTAAATTGTAGATTTATACAGTTGGGAAAACATGACACTTTCTACAAAATTATGTCTATCATAAAAACCTTCAAATTTATAATAACTGACATTTTTGTCTTAATTTTTACACGTATTCTTCAATTTTAAAAAAAATGTTTCCTTTTCTTGCATCATTTTTTAATTGTGTCCTAATTTTCAAAAATTTTATTGGGCGCATATTAGCAACATTACTTATAAGCATCCAAAACAAAACAGCAAATAAAGATTTTTTTTAAACTGCAATTTTCAGTGATAAACTATTTTTTCTCAATTTTAATTTCTCTCTTTTTATGATTTTCTTTATTTTTTAATTAATTATGTGCAAAAATTGAAATATACTTGTCATCTTAAAGACTTACCACCTTTCATTCTTAATTTGTTTTTAAAGTTAAAGATTGTTTTAATTACTGCAATATTCAGTGTTAATAAACTATTTTTTCTCAATTTTAATTTCCCTCGTTTTATTATTTTCTTTATTTTTTAATTAATTAGGTGCAAAAATTGAAAAATTCTCGTCATCTTAGAGACTTACCACCTTTCATTATTAATTTGTTTTTAAAGTTAAACATTGTTTTAATAACTGCAATTTTCAGTGATAATAAACTATTTTTTCTCAATTTTAATTTCTCTCTTTTTATTATTTTCTTCATTTTTTAATTAATTATGTGCAAAAATTGACAAATACTCGTCATCTTAGAGACTTACCACCTTTCATTCTTAATTTGTTTTTAAAGTTAAAGATTGTTTTAATTACTGCAATTTTCAATGTTAATAAACTATTTTTTCTCAATTTTAATTTCTCTCTTTTTATTATATTCTTTATTTTTTGATTAATTATGTACAAAAATTAAAAAATTCTCGTCATCTTAAAGACTTACCACCTTTCATTCTTAATTTGTTTTTAAAGTTAAACATTGTTTTAATTACTGCAATTTTTAGTGATAATAAACTATTTTTTCTCAATTTTAATTTCTCTCTTTTTATTATTTTCTTCATTTTTTAATTAATTATGTGCAAAAATTGAAAAATACTCGTCATCTTAGAGACTTACCACCTTTCATTCTTAATTTGTTTTTAAAGTTAAAGATTGTTTTAATAACTGCAATTTTCAGTGATAATAAACTAATTTTTCTCAATTTTAATCTCTCTCTTTTTATCATTTTCTTTATTTTTTAATTATTTATGTGCAAAAATTGAAAAATTCTCGTCATCTTAGAGACTTACCACCTTTCATTCTTAATTTGTTTTAAAAGTTAAAGATTGTTTTAATAACTGCAATTTTCAGTGATAATAAACTAATTTTTCTCAATTTTAATCTCTCTCTTTTTATCATTTTCTTTATTTTTTAATTATTTATGTGCAAAAATTGAAAAATTCTCGTCATCTTAGAGACTTACCACCTTTCATTCCTAATTTGTTTTTGAAGTTAAAGATTGTTTTAATAACTACAATTTTCAGTGATAATAAACTAATTTTTCTCAATTTTAATCTCTCTCTTTTTATCATTTTCTTTATTTTTTAATTAATTATGTGCAAAAATTGAAAAATTCTCGTCATCTTACAGACTTACCACCTTTCATTCTTAATTTCTTTTTAAAGTTAAAGAATGTTTTAATAACTGCAATTTTCAGTGATAATAAACTAATTTTTCTCAATTTTAATCTCTCTCTTTTTATCATTTTCTTTATTTTTTAATTAATTATGTGCAAAATTGAAAAATTCTCGTCATCTTAGAGACTTACCACCTTTCATTCTTAATTTGTTTTTAAAGTTAAAGATTGTTTTAATAACTGCAATTTTCAGTGATAATAAACTATTTTTTCTCAATTTTAATTTTTCTTTTTTATTATTTTCTTTATTTTTTAATTAATTATGTGCAAAAATTGAAAAATTCTCGTCATCTTAGAGACTTACCACCTTTCATTCTTAATTTGTTTTAAAAGTTAAAGATTATTTTAATAACTGCAATTTTCAGTGATAATAAACTAATTTTTCTCAATTTTAATCTCTCTCTTTTTATCATTTTCTTTATTTTTTAATTAATTATGTGCAAAAATTGAAAAATTCTCGTCATCTTAGAGACTTACCAGCTTTCATTCTTAATTTGTTTTTAAAGTTAAAGATTGTTTTAATAACTGCAATTTTCAGTGATAATAAACTATTTTTTCTCAATTTTAATTTTTCTTTTTTATTATTTTCTTTATTTTTTAATTAATTATGTGCAAAAATTGAAAAATTCTCGTCATCTTAGAGACTTACCACCTTTCATTCTTAATTTGTTTTAAAAGTTAAAGATTGTTTTAATAACTGCAATTTTCAGTGATAATAAACTAATTTTTCTCAATTTTAATCTCTCTCTTTTTATCATTTTCTTTATTTTTTAATTATTTATGTGCAAAAATTGAAAAATTCTCGTCATCTTAGAGACTTACCACCTTTCATTCTTAATTTGTTTTTGAAGTTAAAGATTGTTTTAATAACTACAATTTTCAGTGATAATAAACTAATTTTTCTCAATTTTAATCTCTCTCTTTTTATCATTTTCTTTATTTTTTAATTAATTATGTGCAAAAATTGAAAAGTTCTCGTCATCTTAGAGACTTACCACCTTTCATTCTTAATTTCTTTTTAAAGTTAAAGATTGTTTTAATAACTGCAATTTTCAGTGATAATAAACTAATTTTTCTCAATTTTAATCTCTCTCTTTTTATCATTTTCTTTATTTTTTAATTAATTATGTGCAAAATTGAAAAATTCTCGTCATCTTAGAGACTTACCACCTTTCATTCTTAATTTGTTTTTAAAGTTAAAGATTGTTTTAATAACTGCAATTTTCAGTGATAATAAACTATTTTTTCTCAATTTTAATTTTTCTTTTTTATTATTTTCTTTATTTTTTAATTAATTATGTGCAAAAATTGAAAAATTCTCGTCATCTTAGAGACTTACCACCTTTCATTCTTAATTTGTTTTAAAAGTTAAAGATTGTTTTAATAACTGCAATTTTCAGTGATAATAAACTAATTTTTCTCAATTTTAATCTCTCTCTTTTTATCATTTTCTTTATTTTTTAATTATTTATGTGCAAAAATTGAAAAATTCTCGTCATCTTAGAGACTTACCACCTTTCATTCTTAATTTCTTTTTAAAGTTAAAGATTGTTTTAATAACTGCAATTTTCAGTGATAATAAACTAATTTTTCTCAATTTTAATCTCTCTCTTTTTATCATTTTCTTTATTTTTTAATTAATTATGTGCAAAATTGAAAAATTCTCGTCATCTTAGAGACTTACCAGCTTTCATTCTTAATTTGTTTTTAAAGTTAAAGATTGTTTTAATAACTGCAATTTTCAGTGATAATAAACTATTTTTTCTCAATTTTAATTTTTCTTTTTTATTATTTTCTTTATTTTTTAATTAATTATGTGCAAAAATTGAAAAATTCTCGTCATCTTAGAGACTTACCACCTTTCATTCTTAATTTGTTTTAAAAGTTAAAGATTGTTTTAATAACTGCAATTTTCAGTGATAATAAACTAATTTTTCTCAATTTTAATCTCTCTCTTTTTATCATTTTCTTTATTTTTTAATTATTTATGTGCAAAAATTGAAAAATTCTCGTCATCTTAGAGACTTACCACCTTTCATTCTTAATTTGTTTTTGAAGTTAAAGATTGTTTTAATAACTACAATTTTCAGTGATAATAAACTAATTTTTCTCAATTTTAATCTCTCTCTTTTTATCATTTTCTTTATTTTTTAATTAATTATGTGCAAAAATTGAAAAGTTCTCGTCATCTTAGAGACTTACCACCTTTCATTCTTAATTTCTTTTTAAAGTTAAAGATTGTTTTAATAACTGCAATTTTCAGTGATAATAAACTAATTTTTCTCAATTTTAATCTCTCTCTTTTTATCATTTTCTTTATTTTTTAATTAATTATGTGCAAAATTGAAAAATTCTCGTCATCTTAGAGACTTACCAGCTTTCATTCTTAATTTGTTTTTAAAGTTAAAGATTGTTTTAATAACTGCAATTTTCAGTGATAATAAACTATTTTTTCTCAATTTTAATTTTTCTTTTTTATTATTTTCTTTATTTTTTAATTAATTATGTGCAAAAATTGAAAAATTCTCGTCATCTTAGAGACTTACCACCTTTCATTCTTAATTTGTTTTAAAAGTTAAAGATTGTTTTAATAACTGCAATTTTCAGTGATAATAAACTAATTTTTCTCAATTTTAATCTCTCTCTTTTTATCATTTTCTTTATTTTTTAATTAATTATGTGCAAAATTGAAAAATTCTCGTCATCTTAGAGACTTACCACCTTTCATTCTTAATTTGTTTTTAAAGTTAAAGATTGTTTTAATAACTGCAATTTTCAGTGATAATAAACTATTTTTTCTCAATTTTAATTTTTCTTTTTTATTATTTTCTTTATTTTTTAATTAATTATGTGCAAAAATTGAAAAATTCTCGTCATCTTAGAGACTTACCACCTTTCATTCTTAATTTGTTTTAAAAGTTAAAGATTATTTTAATAACTGCAATTTTCAGTGATAATAAACTAATTTTTCTCAATTTTAATCTCTCTCTTTTTATCATTTTCTTTATTTTTTAATTAATTATGTGCAAAAATTGAAAAATTCTCGTCATCTTAGAGACTTACCAGCTTTCATTCTTAATTTGTTTTTAAAGTTAAAGATTGTTTTAATAACTGCAATTTTCAGTGATAATAAACTATTTTTTCTCAATTTTAATTTTTCTTTTTTATTATTTTCTTTATTTTTTAATTAATTATGTGCAAAAATTGAAAAATTCTCGTCATCTTAGAGACTTACCACCTTTCATTCTTAATTTGTTTTAAAAGTTAAAGATTGTTTTAATAACTGCAATTTTCAGTGATAATAAACTAATTTTTCTCAATTTTAATCTCTCTCTTTTTATCATTTTCTTTATTTTTTAATTATTTATGTGCAAAAATTGAAAAATTCTCGTCATCTTAGAGACTTACCACCTTTCATTCTTAATTTGTTTTTGAAGTTAAAGATTGTTTTAATAACTACAATTTTCAGTGATAATAAACTAATTTTTCTCAATTTTAATCTCTCTCTTTTTATCATTTTCTTTATTTTTTAATTAATTATGTGCAAAAATTGAAAAGTTCTCGTCATCTTAGAGACTTACCACCTTTCATTCTTAATTTGTTTTTAAAGTTAAAGATTGTTTTAATAACTGCAATTTTCAGTGATAATAAACTAATTTTTCTCAATTTTAATCTCTCTCTTTTTATCATTTTCTTTATTTTTTAATTAATTATGTGCAAAATTGAAAAATTCTCGTCATCTTAGAGACTTACCACCTTTCATTCTTAATTTGTTTTTAAAGTTAAAGATTGTTTTAATAACTGCAATTTTCAGTGATAATAAACTATTTTTTCTCAATTTTAATTTTTCTTTTTTATTATTTTCTTTATTTTTTAATTAATTATGTGCAAAAATTGAAAAATTCTCGTCATCTTAGAGACTTACCACCTTTCATTCTTAATTTGTTTTAAAAGTTAAAGATTGTTTTAATAACTGCAATTTTCAGTGATAATAAACTAATTTTTCTCAATTTTAATCTCTCTCTTTTTATCATTTTCTTTATTTTTTAATTAATTATGTGCAAAAATTGAAAAATTCTCGTCATCTTAGAGACTTACCACCTTTCATTCTTAATTTGTTTTAAAAGTTAAAGATTGTTTTAATAACTGCAATTTTCAGTGATAATAAACTAATTTTTCTCAATTTTAATCTCTCTCTTTTTATCATTTTCTTTATTTTTTAATTAATTATGTGCAAAAATTGAAAAATTCTCGTCATCTTAGAGACTTACCACCTTTCATTCTTAATTTGTTTTAAAAGTTAAAGATTGTTTTAATAACTGCAATTTTCAGTGATAATAAACTAATTTTTCTCAATTTTAATCTCTCTCTTTTTATCATTTTCTTTATTTTTTAATTAATTATGTGCAAAAATTGAAAAGTTCTCGTCATCTTAGAGACTTACCACCTTTCATTCTTAATTTCTTTTTAAAGTTAAAGATTGTTTTAATAACTGCAATTTTCAGTGATAATAAACTAATTTTTCTCAATTTTAATCTCTCTCTTTTTATCATTTTCTTTATTTTTTAATTAATTATGTGCAAAATTGAAAAATTCTCGTCATCTTAGAGACTTACCACCTTTCATTCTTAATTTGTTTTTAAAGTTAAAGATTGTTTTAATAACTGCAATTTTCAGTGATAATAAACTATTTTTTCTCAATTTTAATTTTTCTTTTTTATTATTTTCTTTATTTTTTAATTAATTATGTGCAAAAATTGAAAAATTCTCGTCATCTTAGAGACTTACCACCTTTCATTCTTAATTTGTTTTAAAAGTTAAAGATTGTTTTAATAACTGCAATTTTCAGTGATAATAAACTAATTTTTCTCAATTTTAATCTCTCTCTTTTTATCATTTTCTTTATTTTTTAATTATTTATGTGCAAAAATTGAAAAATTCTCGTCATCTTAGAGACTTACCACCTTTCATTCTTAATTTGTTTTTAAAGTTAAAGATTGTTTTAATAACTGCAATTTTCAGTGATAATAAACTATTTTTTCTCAATTTTAATTTTTCTTTTTTATTATTTTCTTTATTTTTTAATTAATTATGTGCAAAAATTGAAAAATTCTCGTCATCTTAGAGACTTACCACCTTTCATTCTTAATTTGTTTTAAAAGTTAAAGATTGTTTTAATAACTGCAATTTTCAGTGATAATAAACTAATTTTTCTCAATTTTAATCTCTCTCTTTTTATCATTTTCTTTATTTTTTAATTAATTATGTGCAAAAATTGAAAAATTCTCGTCATCTTAGAGACTTACCACCTTTCATTCTTAATTTGTTTTAAAAGTTAAAGATTGTTTTAATAACTGCAATTTTCAGTGATAATAAACTAATTTTTCTCAATTTTAATCTCTCTCTTTTTATCATTTTCTTTATTTTTTAATTAATTATGTGCAAAAATTGAAAAATTCTCGTCATCTTAGAGACTTACCACCTTTCATTCTTAATTTGTTTTAAAAGTTAAAGATTGTTTTAATAACTGCAATTTTCAGTGATAATAAACTAATTTTTCTCAATTTTAATCTCTCTCTTTTTATCATTTTCTTTATTTTTTAATTAATTATGTGCAAAAATTGAAAAGTTCTCGTCATCTTAGAGACTTACCACCTTTCATTCTTAATTTCTTTTTAAAGTTAAAGATTGTTTTAATAACTGCAATTTTCAGTGATAATAAACTAATTTTTCTCAATTTTAATCTCTCTCTTTTTATCATTTTCTTTATTTTTTAATTAATTATGTGCAAAATTGAAAAATTCTCGTCATCTTAGAGACTTACCACCTTTCATTCTTAATTTGTTTTTAAAGTTAAAGATTGTTTTAATAACTGCAATTTTCAGTGATAATAAACTATTTTTTCTCAATTTTAATTTTTCTTTTTTATTATTTTCTTTATTTTTTAATTAATTATGTGCAAAAATTGAAAAATTCTCGTCATCTTAGAGACTTACCACCTTTCATTCTTAATTTGTTTTAAAAGTTAAAGATTGTTTTAATAACTGCAATTTTCAGTGATAATAAACTAATTTTTCTCAATTTTAATCTCTCTCTTTTTATCATTTTCTTTATTTTTTAATTATTTATGTGCAAAAATTGAAAAATTCTCGTCATCTTAGAGACTTACCACCTTTCATTCTTAATTTGTTTTAAAAGTTAAAGATTGTTTTAATAACTGCAATTTTCAGTGATAATAAACTAATTTTTCTCAATTTTAATCTCTCTCTTTTTATCATTTTCTTTATTTTTTAATTAATTATGTGCAAAATTGAAAAATTCTCGTCATCTTAGAGACTTACCAGCTTTCATTCTTAATTTGTTTTTAAAGTTAAAGATTGTTTTAATAACTGCAATTTTCAGTGATAATAAACTATTTTTTCTCAATTTTAATTTTTCTTTTTTATTATTTTCTTTATTTTTTAATTAATTATGTGCAAAAATTGAAAAATTCTCGTCATCTTAGAGACTTACCACCTTTCATTCTTAATTTGTTTTAAAAGTTAAAGATTGTTTTAATAACTGCAATTTTCAGTGATAATAAACTAATTTTTCTCAATTTTAATCTCTCTCTTTTTATCATTTTCTTTATTTTTTAATTATTTATGTGCAAAAATTGAAAAATTCTCGTCATCTTAGAGACTTACCACCTTTCATTCTTAATTTGTTTTTGAAGTTAAAGATTGTTTTAATAACTACAATTTTCAGTGATAATAAACTAATTTTTCTCAATTTTAATCTCTCTCTTTTTATCATTTTCTTTATTTTTTAATTAATTATGTGCAAAAATTGAAAAGTTCTCGTCATCTTAGAGACTTACCACCTTTCATTCTTAATTTCTTTTTAAAGTTAAAGATTGTTTTAATAACTGCAATTTTCAGTGATAATAAACTAATTTTTCTCAATTTTAATCTCTCTCTTTTTATCATTTTCTTTATTTTTTAATTAATTATGTGCAAAATTGAAAAATTCTCGTCATCTTAGAGACTTACCAGCTTTCATTCTTAATTTGTTTTTAAAGTTAAAGATTGTTTTAATAACTGCAATTTTCAGTGATAATAAACTATTTTTTCTCAATTTTAATTTTTCTTTTTTATTATTTTCTTTATTTTTTAATTAATTATGTGCAAAAATTGAAAAATTCTCGTCATCTTAGAGACTTACCACCTTTCATTCTTAATTTGTTTTAAAAGTTAAAGATTGTTTTAATAACTGCAATTTTCAGTGATAATAAACTAATTTTTCTCAATTTTAATCTCTCTCTTTTTATCATTTTCTTTATTTTTTAATTATTTATGTGCAAAAATTGAAAAATTCTCGTCATCTTAGAGACTTACCACCTTTCATTCTTAATTTGTTTTTGAAGTTAAAGATTGTTTTAATAACTACAATTTTCAGTGATAATAAACTAATTTTTCTCAATTTTAATCTCTCTCTTTTTATCATTTTCTTTATTTTTTAATTAATTATGTGCAAAAATTGAAAAGTTCTCGTCATCTTAGAGACTTACCACCTTTCATTCTTAATTTCTTTTTAAAGTTAAAGATTGTTTTAATAACTGCAATTTTCAGTGATAATAAACTAATTTTTCTCAATTTTAATCTCTCTCTTTTTATCATTTTCTTTATTTTTTAATTAATTATGTGCAAAATTGAAAAATTCTCGTCATCTTAGAGACTTACCACCTTTCATTCTTAATTTGTTTTTAAAGTTAAAGATTGTTTTAATAACTGCAATTTTCAGTGATAATAAACTATTTTTTCTCAATTTTAATTTTTCTTTTTTATTATTTTCTTTATTTTTTAATTAATTATGTGCAAAAATTGAAAAATTCTCGTCATCTTAGAGACTTACCACCTTTCATTCTTAATTTGTTTTAAAAGTTAAAGATTATTTTAATAACTGCAATTTTCAGTGATAATAAACTAATTTTTCTCAATTTTAATCTCTCTCTTTTTATCATTTTCTTTATTTTTTAATTAATTATGTGCAAAAATTGAAAAATTCTCGTCATCTTAGAGACTTACCAGCTTTCATTCTTAATTTGTTTTTAAAGTTAAAGATTGTTTTAATAACTGCAATTTTCAGTGATAATAAACTATTTTTTCTCAATTTTAATTTTTCTTTTTTATTATTTTCTTTATTTTTTAATTAATTATGTGCAAAAATTGAAAAATTCTCGTCATCTTAGAGACTTACCACCTTTCATTCTTAATTTGTTTTAAAAGTTAAAGATTGTTTTAATAACTGCAATTTTCAGTGATAATAAACTAATTTTTCTCAATTTTAATCTCTCTCTTTTTATCATTTTCTTTATTTTTTAATTAATTATGTGCAAAATTGAAAAATTCTCGTCATCTTAGAGACTTACCACCTTTCATTCTTAATTTGTTTTTAAAGTTAAAGGTTGTTTTAATAACTGCAATTTTCAGTGATAATAAACTATTTTTTCTCAATTTTAATTTTTCTTTTTTATTATTTTCTTTATTTTTTAATTAATTATGTGCAAAAATTGAAAAATTCTCGTCATCTTAGAGACTTACCACCTTTCATTCTTAATTTGTTTTAAAAGTTAAAGATTGTTTTAATAACTGCAATTTTCAGTGATAATAAACTAATTTTTCTCAATTTTAATCTCTCTCTTTTTATCATTTTCTTTATTTTTTAATTAATTATGTGCAAAAATTGAAAAATTCTCGTCATCTTAGAGACTTACCAGCTTTCATTCTTAATTTGTTTTTAAAGTTAAAGATTGTTTTAATAACTGCAATTTTCAGTGATAATAAACTATTTTTTCTCAATTTTAATTTTTCTTTTTTATTATTTTCTTTATTTTTTAATTAATTATGTGCAAAAATTGAAAAATTCTCGTCATCTTAGAGACTTACCACCTTTCATTCTTAATTTGTTTTAAAAGTTAAAGATTGTTTTAATAACTGCAATTTTCAGTGATAATAAACTAATTTTTCTCAATTTTAATCTCTCTCTTTTTATCATTTTCTTTATTTTTTAATTATTTATGTGCAAAAATTGAAAAATTCTCGTCATCTTAGAGACTTACCACCTTTCATTCTTAATTTGTTTTTGAAGTTAAAGATTCTTTTAATAACTACAATTTTCAGTGATAATAAACTAATTTTTCTCAATTTTAATCTCTCTCTTTTTATCATTTTCTTTATTTTTTAATTAATTATGTGCAAAAATTGAAAAGTTCTCGTCATCTTAGAGACTTACCACCTTTCATTCTTAATTTCTTTTTAAAGTTAAAGATTGTTTTAATAACTGCAATTTTCAGTGATAATAAACTAATTTTTCTCAATTTTAATCTCTCTCTTTTTATCATTTTCTTTATTTTTTAATTAATTATGTGCAAAATTGAAAAATTCTCGTCATCTTAGAGACTTACCACCTTTCATTCTTAATTTGTTTTTAAAGTTAAAGATTGTTTTAATAACTGCAATTTTCAGTGATAATAAACTATTTTTTCTCAATTTTAATTTTTCTTTTTTATTATTTTCTTTATTTTTTAATTAATTATGTGCAAAAATTGAAAAATTCTCGTCATCTTAGAGACTTACCACCTTTCATTCTTAATTTGTTTTAAAAGTTAAAGATTATTTTAATAACTGCAATTTTCAGTGATAATAAACTAATTTTTCTCAATTTTAATCTCTCTCTTTTTATCATTTTCTTTATTTTTTAATTAATTATGTGCAAAAATTGAAAAATTCTCGTCATCTTAGAGACTTACCAGCTTTCATTCTTAATTTGTTTTTAAAGTTAAAGATTGTTTTAATAACTGCAATTTTCAGTGATAATAAACTATTTTTTCTCAATTTTAATTTTTCTTTTTTATTATTTTCTTTATTTTTTAATTAATTATGTGCAAAAATTGAAAAATTCTCGTCATCTTAGAGACTTACCACCTTTCATTCTTAATTTGTTTTAAAAGTTAAAGATTGTTTTAATAACTGCAATTTTCAGTGATAATAAACTAATTTTTCTCAATTTTAATCTCTCTCTTTTTATCATTTTCTTTATTTTTTAATTAATTATGTGCAAAATTGAAAAATTCTCGTCATCTTAGAGACTTACCACCTTTCATTCTTAATTTGTTTTTAAAGTTAAAGATTGTTTTAATAACTGCAATTTTCAGTGATAATAAACTATTTTTTCTCAATTTTAATTTTTCTTTTTTATTATTTTCTTTATTTTTTAATTAATTATGTGCAAAAATTGAAAAATTCTCGTCATCTTAGAGACTTACCACCTTTCATTCTTAATTTGTTTTAAAAGTTAAAGATTGTTTTAATAACTGCAATTTTCAGTGATCATAAACTAATTTTTCTCAATTTTAATCTCTCTCTTTTTATCATTTTCTTTATTTTTTAATTAATTATGTGCAAAAATTGAAAAATTCTCGTCATCTTAGAGACTTACCAGCTTTCATTCTTAATTTGTTTTTAAAGTTAAAGATTGTTTTAATAACTGCAATTTTCAGTGATAATAAACTATTTTTTCTCAATTTTAATTTTTCTTTTTTATTATTTTCTTTATTTTTTAATTAATTATGTGCAAAAATTGAAAAATTCTCGTCATCTTAGAGACTTGCCACCTTTCATTCTTAATTTGTTTTAAAAGTTAAAGATTGTTTTAATAACTGCAATTTTCAGTGATAATAAACTAATTTTTCTCAATTTTAATCTCTCTCTTTTTATCATTTTCTTTATTTTTTAATTAATTATGTCCAAAAATTGAAAAATTCTCGTCATCTTAGAGACTTACCACCTTTCATTCTTAATTTGTTTTTAAAGTTAAAGATTGTTTTAATAACTGCAATTTTCAGTGATAATAAACTATTTTTTCTCAATTTTAATTTTTCTTTTTTATTATTTTCTTTATTTTTTAATTAATTATGTGCAAAAATTGAAAAATTCTCGTCATCTTAGAGACTTACCAGCTTTCATTCTTAATTTGTTTTTAAAGTTAAAGATTGTTTTAATAATTGCAATTTTCAGTGATAATAAACTAATTTTTCTCAATTTTAATCTCTCTCTTTTTATCATTTTCTTTATTTTTTAATTATTTATGTGCAAAAATTGAAAAATTCTCGTCATCTTAGAGACTTACCACCTTTCATTCTTAATTTGTTTTAAAAGTTAAAGATTGTTTTAATAACTGCAATTTTCAGTGATAATAAACTATTTTTTCTCAATTTTAATTTCTCTCTTTTTATTATTTTCTTCATTTTTTAATTAATTATGTGCAAAAATTGACAAATACTCGTCATCTTAGAGACTTACCACCTTTCATTCTTAATTTGTTTTTAAAGTTAAAGATTGTTTTAATAACTGCAATTTTCAGTGATAATAAACTAATTTTTCTCAATTTTAATCTCTCTCTTTTTATCATTTTCTTTATTTTTTAATTAATTATGTGCAAAAATTGAAAAATTCTCGTCATCTTAGAGACTTACCAGCTTTCATTCTTAATTTGTTTTAAAAGTTAAAGATTGTTTTAATAACTACAATTTTCAGTGATAATAAACTAATTTTTCTCAATTTTAATCTCTCTCTTTTTATCATTTTCTTTATTTTTTAATTAATTATGTGCAAAAAT
Organism: Ctenicera cuprea; assembly: GCA_958336395.1. Classification (NCBI taxonomy): domain Eukaryota; kingdom Metazoa; phylum Arthropoda; class Insecta; order Coleoptera; family Elateridae; genus Ctenicera; species Ctenicera cuprea. The sequence goes on from OY284493.1 coordinate 21,654,026, forward strand.
TGAAAAATTCTCGTCATCTTAGAGACTTACCAGCTTTCATTCTTAATTTGTTTTAAAAGTTAAAGATTGTTTTAATAACTGCAATTTTCAGTGATAATAAACTAATTTTTCTCAATTTTAATCTCTCTCTTTTTATCATTTTCTTTATTTTTTAATTAATTATGTGCAAAAATTGAAAAATTCTCGTCATCTTAGAGACTTACCACCTTTCATTCTTAATTTGTTTTAAAAGTTAAAGATTGTTTTAATAACTACAATTTTCAGTGATAATAAACTAATTTTTCTCAATTTTAATCTCTCTCTTTTTATCATTTTCTTTATTTTTTAATTAATTATGTGCAAAAATTGAAAAATTCTCGTCATCTTAGAGACTTACCACCTTTCATTCTTAATTTCTTTTTAAAGTTAAAGATTGTTTTAATAACTGCAATTTTCAGTGATAATAAACTAATTTTTCTCAATTTTAATCTCTCTCTTTTTATCATTTTCTTTATTTTTTAATTAATTATGTGCAAAATTGAAAAATTCTCGTCATCTTAGAGACTTACCACCTTTCATTCTTAATTTGTTTTTAAAGTTAAAGATTGTTTTAATAACTGCAATTTTCAGTGATAATAAACTATTTTTTCTCAATTTTAATTTTTCTTTTTTATTATTTTCTTTATTTTTTAATTAATTATGTGCAAAAATTGAAAAATTCTCGTCATCTTAGAGACTTACCACCTTTCATTCTTAATTTGTTTTAAAAGTTAAAGATTGTTTTAATAACTGCAATTTTCAGTGATAATAAACTAATTTTTCTCAATTTTAATCTCTCTCTTTTTATCATTTTCTTTATTTTTTAATTAATTATGTGCAAAAATTGAAAAATTCTCGTCATCTTAGAGACTTACCACCTTTCATTCTTAATTTGTTTTAAAAGTTAAAGATTGTTTTAATAACTGCAATTTTCAGTGATAATAAACTAATTTTTCTCAATTTTAATCTCTCTCTTTTTATCATTTTCTTTATTTTTTAATTATTTATGTGCAAAAATTGAAAAATTCTCGTCATCTTAGAGACTTACCACCTTTCATTCTTAATTTGTTTTAAAAGTTAAAGATTGTTTTAATAACTGCAATTTTCAGTGATAATAAACTATTTTTTCTCAATTTTAATTTCTCTCTTTTTATTATTTTCTTCATTTTTTAATTAATTATGTGCAAAAATTGAAAAATTCTCGTCATCTTAGAGACTTACCACCTTTCATTCTTAATTTGTTTTAAAAGTTAAAGATTGTTTTAATAACTGCAATTTTCAGTGATAATAAACTAATTTTTCTCAATTTTAATCTCTCTCTTTTTATCATTTTCTTTATTTTTTAATTATTTATGTGCAAAAATTGAAAAATTCTCGTCATCTTAGAGACTTACCACCTTTCATTCTTAATTTGTTTTAAAAGTTAAAGATTGTTTTAATAACTGCAATTTTCAGTGATAATAAACTATTTTTTCTCAATTTTAATCTCTCTCTTTTTATCATTTTCTTTATTTTTTAATTAATTATGTGCAAAAATTGAAAAATTCTCGTCATCTTAGAGACTTACCACCTTTCATTCTTAATTTGTTTTAAAAGTTAAAGATTGTTTTAATAACTGCAATTTTCAGTGATAATAAACTAATTTTTCTCAATTTTAATCTCTCTCTTTTTATCATTTTCTTTATTTTTTAATTATTTATGTGCAAAAATTGAAAAATTCTCGTCATCTTAGAGACTTACCACCTTTCATTCTTAATTTGTTTTAAAAGTTAAAGATTGTTTTAATAACTGCAATTTTCAGTGATAATAAACTATTTTTTCTCAATTTTAATTTTTCTTTTTTATTATTTTCTTTATTTTTTAATTAATTATGTGCAAAAATTGAAAAATTCTCGTCATCTTAGAGACTTACCACCTTTCATTCTTAATTTGTTTTAAAAGTTAAAGATTGTTTTAATAACTGCAATTTTCAGTGATAATAAACTAATTTTTCTCAATTTTAATCTCTCTCTTTTTATCATTTTCTTTATTTTTTAATTAATTATGTGCAAAAATTGAAAAATTCTCGTCATCTTAGAGACTTACCACCTTTCATTCTTAATTTGTTTTAAAAGTTAAAGATTGTTTTAATAACTGCAATTTTCAGTGATAATAAACTAATTTTTCTCAATTTTAATCTCTCTCTTTTTATCATTTTCTTTATTTTTTAATTATTTATGTGCAAAAATTGAAAAATTCTCGTCATCTTAGAGACTTACCACCTTTCATTCTTAATTTGTTTTAAAAGTTAAAGATTGTTTTAATAACTGCAATTTTCAGTGATAATAAACTATTTTTTCTCAATTTTAATTTCTCTCTTTTTATTATTTTCTTCATTTTTTAATTAATTATGTGCAAAAATTGACAAATACTCGTCATCTTAGAGACTTACCACCTTTCATTCTTAATTTGTTTTTAAAGTTAAAGATTGTTTTAATAACTGCAATTTTCAGTGATAATAAACTAATTTTTCTCAATTTTAATCTCTCTCTTTTTATCATTTTCTTTATTTTTTAATTAATTATGTGCAAAAATTGAAAAATTCTCGTCATCTTAGAGACTTACCAGCTTTCATTCTTAATTTGTTTTAAAAGTTAAAGATTGTTTTACTAACTACAATTTTCAGTGATAATAAACTATTTTTTCTCAATTTTAATCTCTCTCTTTTTATCATTTTCTTTATTTTTTAATTAATTATGTGCAAAAATTGAAAAATTCTCGTCATCTTAGAGACTTACCAGCTTTCATTCTTAATTTGTTTTAAAAGTTAAAGATTGTTTTAATAACTGCAATTTTCAGTGATAATAAACTAATTTTTCTCAATTTTAATCTCTCTCTTTTTATCATTTTCTTTATTTTTTAATTAATTATGTGCAAAAATTGAAAAATTCTCGTCATCTTAGAGACTTACCACCTTTCATTCTTAATTTGTTTTAAAAGTTAAAGATTGTTTTAATAACTACAATTTTCAGTGATAATAAACTAATTTTTCTCAATTTTAATCTCTCTCTTTTTATCATTTTCTTTATTTTTTAATTAATTATGTGCAAAAATTGAAAAATTCTCGTCATCTTAGAGACTTACCACCTTTCATTCTTAATTTCTTTTTAAAGTTAAAGATTGTTTTAATAACTGCAATTTTCAGTGATAATAAACTAATTTTTCTCAATTTTAATCTCTCTCTTTTTATCATTTTCTTTATTTTTTAATTAATTATGTGCAAAATTGAAAAATTCTCGTCATCTTAGAGACTTACCACCTTTCATTCTTAATTTGTTTTTAAAGTTAAAGATTGTTTTAATAACTGCAATTTTCAGTGATAATAAACTATTTTTTCTCAATTTTAATTTTTCTTTTTTATTATTTTCTTTATTTTTTAATTAATTATGTGCAAAAATTGAAAAATTCTCGTCATCTTAGAGACTTACCACCTTTCATTCTTAATTTGTTTTAAAAGTTAAAGATTGTTTTAATAACTGCAATTTTCAGTGATAATAAACTAATTTTTCTCAATTTTAATCTCTCTCTTTTTATCATTTTCTTTATTTTTTAATTAATTATGTGCAAAAATTGAAAAATTCTCGTCATCTTAGAGACTTACCAGCTTTCATTCTTAATTTGTTTTTAAAGTTAAAGATTGTTTTAATAACTGCAATTTTCAGTGATAATAAACTATTTTTTCTCAATTTTAATTTTTCTTTTTTATTATTTTCTTTATTTTTTAATTAATTATGTGCAAAAATTGAAAAATTCTTGTCATCTTAGAGACTTACCACCTTTCATTCTTAATTTGTTTTTAAAGTTAAAGATTGTTTTAATAACTGCAATTTTCAGTGATAATAAACTATTTTTTCTCAATTTTAATTTTTCTTTTTTATTATTTTCTTTATTTTTTAATTAATTATGTGCAAAAATTGAAAAATTCTCGTCATCTTAGAGACTTACCACCTTTCATTCTTAATTTGTTTTAAAAGTTAAAGATTGTTTTAATAACTGCAATTTTCAGTGATAATAAACTAATTTTTCTCAATTTTAATCTCTCTCTTTTTATCATTTTCTTTATTTATTAATTAATTATGTGCAAAAATTGAAAAATTCTCGTCATCTTAGAGACTTACCACCTTTCATTCTTAATTTGTTTTTAAAGTTAAAGATTGTTTTAATAACTGCAATTTTCAGTGATAATAAACTATTTTTTCTCAATTTTAATTTTTCTTTTTTATTATTTTCTTTATTTTTTAATTAATTATGTGCAAAAATTGAAAAATTCTCGTCATCTTAGAGACTTACCACCTTTCATTCTTAATTTGTTTTAAAAGTTAAAGATTGTTTTAATAACTGCAATTTTCAGTGATAATAAACTATTTTTTCTCAATTTTAATTTTTCTTTTTTATTATTTTCTTTATTTTTTAATTAATTATGTGCAAAAATTGAAAAATTCTCGTCATCTTAGAGACTTACCACCTTTCATTCTTAATTTGTTTTTAAAGTTAAAGATTGTTTTAATAACTGCAATTTTCAGTGATAATAAACTATTTTTTCTCATTTTTAATTTTTCTTTTTTATTATTTTCTTTATTTTTTAATTAATTATGTGCAAAAATTGAAAAATTCTCGTCATCTTAGAGACTTACCACCTTTCATTCTTAATTTGTTTTAAAAGTTAAAGATTGTTTTAATAACTGCAATTTTCAGTGATAATAAACTATTTTTTCTCAATTTCAATATCTCCCTTTTTATTATTTTCTTCATTTTTACTTTCCTATACTTTCAGTATAGGGAAGTATTGATTTCATGCAAATTTTCAAAATCGAGATTTTGACGGAAATACATGTTTTGGGTTTCCAGGATCCTAAAAAAGTGGTTTTAAAAAAATGTCTGTCTGTGGGTGTGTCTGTGTGTGTGTGGGTGTGGGTGGGTAACGCTCATATCTCCGGAACGGCTAGACCGATTTCGATGTGCTTTGGAATGAGGAGGTATATCAAAAATTCATCGACAAAATAAGCGTTTAAAAAGAATCCGAAACCGGAAGCGGAAGTTAGACATGTTTTTTGGTAGCATTTTTTTCATAAACGGAATTTTGGAAATTTTAATAGTGGAGATCAAAGAAGGCCTTAGTACAAATCAAACGATTTTTTACCGAACTCTCTAGCTTCAACATGGCGGCCGCTACGAATTTTTGAAAATTTCGACTTTAACGCCCATTTACTCAAAAACCAGTTATCTGATTGGAATCAACTACATCTTGTTTGGTAGCCCTTCAAGGGTACTATACCATGAAATATCATTAATTTTGAAAATCGAAAAACGATCTCAATGGCACCACTCAAATTTTTTGAAATTTTCAAAAAAATATTTCTCAAAAACTGCCCACACGTTTTTGTTTAAACTTTTCAAGCTGATAGAGCTGAGAATCTTCTACAATATATATTTTTAGCGCATTGCTATAATTTCACTGTGACGCCCTCTGTGAATTTTTGAAAATTGAAAATTGGTACCCTTTTATTTATTTAACGGGGGGCAATAAAATATTTCTGTTAAAGCAATATAGCTCATCATTGATAGCAAAATCCGAATATCATAATATTTTTGTGCTACTTTAATATTTAGGCGAATCGAATTTTTTGCCCCTTAATAATCTTTTTGTCCTTAGAAGAATTTCACATACTTTCTACAGCAGTTGTATTCTTGTACTAGTCGTTTAATGTTCAGTGTAGGCTAACTTTTTTATTTTAATAGATAGACTCGCAAACCCAAGAGCAAAGTTGTAGGGCAAATTCTTCTCGATTGTGTTTAAGAAAAAAACTTGAGTTTCCAATTTTAATATGGCGGCCACGGTAAAAAATACCTTTTTTTTAATGGAAACGTGGCATTTTGGCATTAAAATCAGAAAGGTTTTGAAATTCTAAATGCAAATTAATAAGAGTAATTTCTTGCTAAAAATAATACTTCTCGAGTTATTAATATATTTTCATATATCAATTTCCGCCCTTCCGTTGATTCAGTCCGAATATTTTACCCAACCTTATGGGTGCAGAGCGCAGCGGTCGGTCTTTCTTCAACCGCTTCAAGATGTTACAACTTATAAGAACTATTTACTTTAACTAGTCGTGTCTAGACAGGTGCATATCGAAAGTGTTGGAAAATATAAAACAATGTTATTTTATAAGTATAGGAAAGTCCAGGCGAAGTGTTTCGCTCATTTTTTAATTAATTATGTGCAAAAATTGAAAAATACTCGTCATCTTAGAGACTTACCACCTTTAATTCTTAATTTGTTTTTAAAGTTAAAGATTGTTTTAATTACTGCAATTTTCTGTGATAAACTATTTTTTCTCAATTTTAATTTCTCTTTTTTTATCATTTTCTTAATTTTTAATTAATTATGTGCAAAAATTGAAAACTTCTCATCTTAGAGACTTACCATATTTCATTCTTATATTGTTTTTAAAGATAAAAATTGTTTTAATTACTGCAATTTTCTGTGATAAACTATTTTTTCTCAATTTTAATTTCTCTTTTTTTATCATTTTCTTAATTTTTAATTAATTATGTGCAAAAATTGAAAACTTCTCATCTTAGAGACTTACCATATTTCATTCTTATACTGTTTTTAAAGATAAAAATTGTTTTAATTACTGCAATTTTCTGTGATAAACTATTTTTTCTCAATTTTAATTTCTCTTTTTTTTTATCATTTTCTTACTTTTTAATTAATTATGTGCAAAAATTGAAAACTTCTCATCTTAGAGACTTACCATATTTCATTCTTATATTGTTTTTAAAGATAAAAATTGTTTTAATAACTGCAATTTTTAGTGTTAATAAACTATTTGTTCTTAATTTTAATTTCTCTCATTTTATTATTTTCTTTATTTTATAATTATTTATGTGCAAAAATTGAAAAATTCTTGTCATCTTAGAGACTTATCACCTTTAAATCTTAATTTGGTTTTAAAATTAATGATTATTTTAATAACCGCAATTTTTAGTGATAAACTATTTTTTTTCAATTTTATTTCTCTCTTTTTATTATTTTCTTTATTTTTTAATTAATTATGTGCAAAAATTGAAAACTTCTCATCTTAGAGACTTACCATATTTCATTCTTATATTGTTTTTAAAGATAAAAATTGTTTTAATAACTGCAATTTTTAGTGTTAATAAACTATTTGTTCTTAATTTTAATTTCTCTCATTTTATTATTTTCTTTATTTTATAATTATTTATGTGCAAAAATTGAAAAATTCTTGTCATCTTAGAGACTTATCACCTTTAAATCTTAATTTGGTTTTAAAATTAATGATTATTTTAATAACCGCAATTTTTAGTGATAAACTATTTTTTTTCAATTTTATTTCTCTCTTTTTATTATTTTCTTTATTTTTTAATTAATTATGTGCAAAAATTGAAAAATTCTCGTCATCTTAGAAACTCGCCACCTTTCATATTCTTATGATGTTTTTAAAGATAAAGATTGTTTTAATAACTGCAATTTTCAGTGATAATAAACTATTTTTCTCAATTTTAATTTCTCTCTTTTCATTATTTTCTTTATTTTTAATTAATTATGTGCAAAGATTAAAAAAATCACGTCATCTTAGGGACTTACCACCTTTCATTCTTAATTTGTTTGTAAAGTTAAAGATTGTTTTAATTACTGCAATTTTCAGTGATAAACTATTTTTTCTCAATATTAATTTCTCTTTTTTTATTATTATTTTTATTTTTTAATTAATTATGTGCAAAAATTGAAAAATTCTCGTCATCTTCTAGTTTTTATTTGTTAAATTTCCAAGTTTGATTTAAAAACTAAATATTGTAGTTTTTTACATGCTTTTCCGAAAAATGTTGCTGTTTTATTTTTACATTTTGAAACCCCAATTCGTGTAGGAAATTTCCACGTTTTTCATCATTTATCAGAAACATTCGCTAACCTTGACATGTTGTCGATTGGCTTTTGGAATGTTTTAGAAATGTGAAAATTTATTTTTCTGAGTAAATCATGATGATCCACTTTTGTGCTATTTTCCAAAAATTGATCTTGTTACAACAACTTTGTTCTTTTAACATTTTTTTAGACACATTTCAGTTTAGAATATCATTATACATGGAATATATAAGAAAAAAAAAAGGATTAAAAAAAAAGATGTTACCTTCGCCGAAGGAAATGATTTCCGACGTTCTTCCATAGAAATCATCGGCGTCTACGGTTTCAGCGTGGGCAGTCCTAGCGCTGGTCGTGGAGATATCGTCCTCGTCGAGGTTAAAGTTACCCGTAAGCACTTCACCATCCTCAGCTCTGGAAAGCGTTTCCAATATGAGCTCCCTTGGAAGACTATGTGTAATGTTTGGCTTGTGTCTCAGTCCCAGCTTCGAGAGAATTTGCCGTTTAATCGCCTCCAATCTGATGCTGTCCGTTTGCGATTTCAGTCCCCTGTCTGTTTTATAAAAACAGTTCGGACAACTTATGACCGGCGTTTCGGAAGTTTCCTCTGTCGCGCTCCTCTCCAGTTGGGACCGGTAGAAGTCTCCTTCGGCAGCACCATGATGGTGTCTGATCCGTTCGCCCCCGACCATCAGGCAATTGGCGGAAGCGAGGAAGAGACACAGCCAAGGAATGAAGAACAATCTCTTCCTGTTACAACTGACCGGTCTCGGGTGATTTTTGCAGACGGCCATCTTTAAAACTATTTTGTTCTTTTTCACAGCACTATTGGTTTTTGGCAAAGTTTTCCCGATCAATTTGGCGTCCGGTGATTTTGATACAACAATTTATTGGTTTACGTGTTTGGGAATGATTTATACTGGACGGTTTTGAAATTGAAATAGCCTCTTCCTTATCTAGTAATTGAATCGTACTCGTTTTCGATTGATCAATACTCTGAAGTTTGAAACATATTATTATTATATACTGATTGAGTTTTTTGATAATTATTACGGCGCTAATACTACGAGCTCTAGCGAGTATTATCTTCGAGAAATTGGCGGATTGCTATCTAGAAGTTTGGTTTTTATCAACGTATGAAGTAACAACCATTTCTCCGCATCAGCTATGAAATACGGGACGGAATTTTTCCGCATTTTCTTCGATATCTCACCCTTCTAAATCTCAACGTCTGCACACAGCTCGTTTAAATTTTTTTATTTTATTTTGGCGTGATTTGCCCATTTTGACGAGACGTTTGGGGTCGTTTTCCAGACTTATGGTAAAGAACCGTAAGCTTCGATTTCTCGCGTCTTGTAAACAAGTGTATAAAAGTTGGAAAACTTTTACTTAGTTCACACCTTCCGCCAACTTTTTATGTTGCGCCTGTTATTACGAGCATGTTTATGTTGTCGCAAAAATTATTTCCTACTAATTTATTTATTTAAATTTCGGTCGCCTTTTTGTTTTTGCTTACTACTTGAACACCGATATCACAATGTTTCCCTGCGTCCCTCGACATTAATAATCTTCAGGAACTCTTGAATAAAACTCACCCTTACAAATTACTTTAAAAGAAAAACTACAACTAATTTACGAAAGCGGCGTTTCATATTATTTTAATTAATTTATTTTTTGGACAGTTCCCTCTCAGTCTTTCGTTAATATAACTATAATCTCACTAATCACTATCACGCAACATTCTTCTAGTAAATTTTATTAAATGTTTGTTACGAAAACGTAACGGTTAAAATGCCTATTACGTACAGCAATATTTAACTAAGTTCGAAAGTGTTTAAAGCTCGGTATAAAATAATTCAAGTGGGCGCCCCAATGCGCGTTTGATCCACGCGGCGTGCAGATCGCGACTGGCACTGGACGCGGCGCGGCTTGCTGCGACCATAGTGCGACTGCATGTCTATATGTCTCGCCATTATGCATCCCTTCACGACATCGAAGTACTTTACTATTCATTATTTATCTTTGGCGACAGTTTATTTCCACCGTAATTTATTGATCCACATGAAAACCCACATTCAGAGCTGTTTTAATAAAAAACGATACTCCGGTCGAGCTTTTCGGGGTTTTTCACTCAGAATGGAAACTTGCACCAATTTAAAAATCCATGCTCATTTGTCTTAGGGCAACATTAATTACATCGTGGGCGTTGCTCTTAGATGACCTGGTCAAACTACAACTTTTTCCATTAAAAGCGACAGTGTTTAGATTAAACTGAACTGTTTAGTCCCAACCTATTTCCACCTCGTATTTTGTAAAAAGTTTTGATAGAAACTGCAACGTTGTTAACTTAACTTTATTAAATTTAATGAATCTTTTCAGCCAAAAATATTTTTTTTAAATTGGAGATATTTATTTGTTTATATTTATTTATTGTTGGCATGTTTTTGCTACTAACGCTTTTCACTAACGCCAGAGGGTTGACTACATCTGAAAACTATTTCAAACTTCTATTAAGTATCTACATTCTTCTTTTTCTTCTAGTGCCATACACAATTCAGGGCCTTAGCGACCTTTCTCCTATGTCTGTGTTTGGTCCACGGAGATAATTTGCACCGACAGACATAGGAAACCTACAGTTTAACCTTGGCTCCGAACCACAGGAAGTGCGTTTTTTCTCCAGAGAGGTTTTCCTGGGGAAAATTCCACTTTGCTGGTTTTACGCTTTAACGATCTGTAACGTGCAGCTTTACATTCGTTCTATTTACTAACTTCTTCGGGTACCGAACCCCGGTCTCCTCGTTCCAAAGGTAAACGTGCATACGAATTTACCACCAAAACTGGCAGATAGAGAATGAAGTCTAGAAAACTAATACCATGGCACCACTGTATCAAAAATGCTGTCAGGCAACCGCCACGGGACCTTCTTCGCATTTATTAAAATGTTTTTAACTTTTTTAATACATGTCGAAAGTGTTGAAAATTTTTAGAACTCCTTTACATTTTCAACAATTCTTTAAAAATGAATACAATTTTTAGAAATTTTAGAAGTTATAATAATTTTGGAAAATTTTGAAACTATTTGAAGTATTTGAGAATTAAGAAAATACAAAATTTTTGAGAATTTAAAAGATCGCTAATTTTGGAAACATTTGTAAATCTGGAAAAATTTAAAAAAATGGACACTTGAAAAAAATTTAAAAAAAAAATTATGAATATTTTGAAAATGTTCAAAAATTATTGAAATTTTACAATTGTGAATTAACAGTATTTGAAGATTTTGGGCATTTTGAAACGGTTCCAAATTTTGAGAATTTTTAAATTATCGCAAAATTTTTGAAAGTTTTTAAAATTGTCTTTTTTAGAAATTGAAATTTTATTATAATTCTTTAAAATTTTGGAAAATAGACAATTCTGTAAATTTTTAATGAAGTTTTGAAAGTTATGGGATTTTTTAAAACTTTGATAATTGCAATTACTTATATGTTGAGCCTAATTTGAATTTTCTGCGCAGACAGACAGACGTAGCAGCGTCCGCCTTATCTGTCTCTTTTTTTAGCAGCTCAGGGAAACCTGGCAAACATCTGCCAAGAATGTATCAACGATCGGGAAGTAGAAATGGAAAGGGAAAAGGAAAGGGAGTCAATAGTTTTATCAAATGTAACAGGACTTGCTCAGAATATCCCATATAAGTGCGGAGAGAAGTTACCTAGCTCACATATACCAAAAATGTCCCGCTATAGTGTTTCTAGCAGCGAAATAGTCTCTAAAAACATCTCCCAGAAATACCTCAACCTTGGGATACCAAAGAGAGAAACAAAAAGTGAGCAGAGATATCAAGAGATAAAGGAACGTTGTCATAATATCCCACATACATGCGGAGAAGTTACCTGGATCACCTGTACCAAGGATGCCTCGAAGTAGTATAATGTTACTGGCACGTTTTTGGTCTACAGAAAGAAAAAAAGAGACTTATGTCAAAAATACTTAAAAACACTGATACTACCAAGTGCTGATACCATAGCAGACACAACGTACCTTGAAAGCATACGCTTTGGCAAGATCGGATTAAAAAAAACTTTGTCATGAGAAACCTTAACGGAAAAAGAATGTGGCGCTCCAGAAAGAACTACGTATTAAATTTGCCACATTGCCCGAAAAACTATTCAAACGGGTTGACACAAAATTTGAATTTACAAAATAGGTAGGTACAGAACCAATTTACCTAAATAACCAATGGAGAAAATAGCACTTCAATCAATTTGGCTTTAACGTAAAATACTTTTCCCAAAAGGGGAAACGTTTCATCAAAATATTCAAAGATCTCATGCCAGTATAATGTTTATACAGAATGTGAACCTAATATGATTTTACTAAGGATATTTTCAGAAAAACAACTGCTACTCCCTCTCTGCCTTACAGGAAGTATATAGGAATGACGATGGATACCCGGATAGTACCCGATAATATCCTACCCGAATAGAATAATCAATTACCCGTTACCAGGTAATTACTCGTTGCCCGGTAATTACCTGGTACCCGTTTATTACCTGGTACCCGTTTATTACCCGATACCCAGTAATTACCAATTACCCTATTATCACCCGTCTTCCTATTATAACCCTTTAAAAAACTTCCAAAATGTTAGTAGAAAAAAATCAGTACTCACTGTTTTTAAGTGACACACTACTCCACCGGAAATCAAAATAACTTATGTGTTATGTGCTAGAAACTGTGTTTGTATTACTGCTACAGTAGCCAGCGAAGGACATTTTTTAGACGCTGGTAGAGCATTGATTTTGGTTAATGTTTATAAAGTAAATTATTAAAAAGTTGTACTTATTGGAACCATGTAACATATTTTATTATTGTGTAATAGGAAATTATCGGGTAAAGGGTAACCATCAGATAAAGGCTAATTATCGGGGTAGGGCTAATTATCGGGTAACGGAAAATTATCTGGTAACGTGCAATTATCGGGTAAAGGGTAGCCATCGGGTAACGGGTAATTATTGGGTAACTGGTAATTATCGGGCAACGGGAAGTTATCTGGTAATGGGCAATTATCGGGTAAAGGGTAACCATCGGGTAACGGGTAATTATTGGGTAACGGGTAATTATCGAGCAACGGGAAATTATCGGGCAACGGGAAATTATCGGGTAAAGGGCAACCATCGGGTAACGGGTAATTATCGGCTAACTGGAAATTATTGGGTAACGGATAATTATGGTGTAAAAGGTAATCATCGGGTAACGGGTAATTATCGTGTTACGGCAAATTATTGGGTAACGGGTAATTATCGGGTAACGGGTAATTATCGACAAATGGGTAATTATCGGGTAACGGTTAATTATCGGGTATTATAATTAACATAGCTGACTTTTTTTTTCAAAGTGTTGGTGTAATTATTACAATTACGTCAACGTCAGAGACCTTTGCCCTGTAGCCAAATTATTTAATTTTAATAATTCTAATTTCAAGCTGCATAATTTTACCATAAATTTCAATTATTATTCACAAATTTTATAGACGATAAACGTCTGAAAGTTTTTACAAATTTTACAGTCATTAGTTACGCTACCAGTGAGTTAGTTTGACATAAATTTTTAGAAACGACTTAATTATCTAGCAAAGGGCGTTATAGAAGTCATGCCAAGAAATTCTGAGTTTATTTTAGATCTAATAACAGATAATGGCATGTTGCTCTTTTAGTGCATTCTCCTTTTTTCCTCTGCTGCTCTGTTGAAATTTTATGGGAGGAATATTCCAGACGTTTCTTATATAAATTGCATCTACTGAATACAGTTGCAAGTACTCAATGTGTTGCAATAACTGTATTATCAAATAATTCTGAAATGTAAATGCACTGGGAACAACTATTTTTTGGATTCTTAGGTGGTTAACCTACCGTGAGAACTTTTTTTACAAAGATTTAAAATTTGAAATGAACTTTAATGAGAGGTTAAAAAGCTTCCAAAAAGGCAACATTTTTTATTAACACATTACCGCCGTCTGGTTCGTCCAATAAAAATTTATTTTATAAGGTGTTTCAAAAGCAGCCGCCGTTGATAGGACCAAGCAATTTTGTCAATTTGAAACCCGGAAACCTGTAAATTATGCACGAAACTTGCCGCCAATATCATACATTATCTAACCAACGGTCTAACATTTCAACGAAGACATGAAACAACGCGAAAACGGCATTTTGAATGTCATCGATGCAAAGCCGATATATTAACACATAGATTATCCGTAATAGGAAACAAGAAGCGCGATTACAGGCGCCAGTCGAGCGATTTGACAAAAAAATTAAAACAACTTCGACCCAAATATGTTAACAATGTGAATATTTTACACGATTGGTGCAATCGCACACTCGTTCGATCCTTTCAACTTGCAGTTACTGCTTGAGACTTTCAACTACATAGTACCTATTCCCGCAATCTTCTTAAAAGCAAATTTACACCGTTGCATTAGAAACAAATATTAAAGTTATAACGAGATTTATTCTTTCTTCTTTACATATATTAATACCTGATCGAATTCTCAATGATTTGGAACATACAAAAATTACCTGGAAAAAATTGCAAAATTTAAGAAGTTAGGCCGTAACATCGAGGTGAAAGATATTATAGACTTTATTAAATTGGTTGACTAAATAAGGACTTATTACGTCATTTATTTGCGTTATGTAATGGTTCATTATCTCACTAGTGAAATAATGGATTCATTACCTAACGCATTTTATTTACACAAACAAAACTGAAGCTCAGTTTAATAAAAAAAATAGCTGGTTGCTACAGTATTGAACAAATCGAATCTATCTCGTTCTTTTAATTTTAAAAGTGACTTGACATTTGCGAATAAATTAATGCGAAACGTCAAATCCCATTTCAAGCAAAAAAAATTGGATTTTTAACAAACTTTGAGCAGTCGCAGATAATATTTTGTATGTCACACGTGGGATAATGCATTATTATGGGACTCGTTTGATTACACGACTCGGTCTACGACCTCGTCGTGCAACTTTCAAACTCGTGTTATAATAACATCTTTATCCCACTAGTAACATAAATCCCAGTTTAAATAACAAGAAAAACTGTAAAATATTTAACATTAAAAATGCTACAATTTGGAATACCATAAGGTATTTACAATTTTTATTAATGTACTTAGCAATTTACATTATTGAAGATGAGCTTCAGCTACAAAGCAACTTTATAATCCTAGTTACGAAACATCTTACAAACTTTTCAGCGTATTTCAGACCACGATGTTCTGAAACTGCGTTTAAATTCAAATGTTTTATTTATGAATAATAATATACTTAACAAGTTCATTTTGCAGTTAATCAGATACACACTGACCCTTAATTCTAATTTGCGTTACTTATAGTCTAGGAGCTGGAGCGATACGGTGGGACTGAAAGTTAACCCGATGGCACTATGGTTTATTGTTAGAGGACGGTTCAATGATCAATTCATCTCACAGACCGAATCTTGTAGTTGTCGAGATACAGCCTCCTCAAATTTTTGATTTTTTGATTGCAGGTTAACCCTTTTGAAGTTGCGGTTACTTGAAAAGCATGCCATTCTTATACACTTCCACCATGTGCCATCATTTTTTATCGTGTCCGTTTATCGGGCTGGCCAGTTAAAATGGGAGCAAAAATGGATTGCGAGTTAACCCTCCCAAACCTGGTGGAAAATGTTTATTGGTGTTGCCAATTGTTAAGATACCATATGCCATCAAAAGTTACCGGTCCATTTCAGAGTAGTTGGCTATTATTTGGCCAGAAAATGGACATTTTTGCCATTTTGTGACTAAAACTTACCGATTACAAGTTAACATGATGGCACCGTGTCAAATTTGAGGTCAAATAATAATATATATGAGTGCCATCATTTTTTTTCTAATTCAACTCCTTCCACAACCCCTAAAATCTCCCCAAAAAATAAACGATTTTTGTATTTTTGTGTGCGAAACTTTATTTTATTTGCAGAAATCGCAGAAGTTAGTCAGCAAGCCAGCAACCATTTTTTGTTTAAAACGCATATCGATAAATAGTTCAATTTGACATCCCAACAAGCTTCACGACCGACATTAGAAGATTAATACTAACTTTTTTCAACCAATCAACAACCAGAGAGAGGGGCGTACCGTTCCAGAGAGAAAAAAGGTGGATAATTAGACCACTATTTATGATAAATTACTCAGTTATTGAGACTCCGACAGCAGCGGTTAAATATCGAAATGACTGATTTTTTTTCGGGGAGGTTATTGGGGTTGTGGGAGGAGTTGAATTGAAAAAAAAATGATGGCACTCATATATATTATTATTTGACCTCAAATTAACGTATTTGACACGGTACCATCATGTTAACTTGTAATCCGTAAGTTTTAGCGACAAAATGGCGAAAATGTCCATTTTCTGGCCAAATAATGGCCAATTACTCTGAAATGGACCGGTAACTTTTGATGGCATATGGTATCTTAACAATTGGCAACACCAATAAACATTTTCCACCAGGTTTGGGAGGGTTAACTCGCAGTCCATTTTTGCTCCCATTTTAACTGGACAGCCCGATAAACGAATACGATAAAAAATGATGGCACATGGTGGAACTGTATAAGAATGGCGTGCTTTTCAAGTAACCGCAACTTCAAAGGATTAACCTGGAGTCAAAAAATCAAAAATTTGCGGAGGCTGAATCTCGAGAACTACATGAGAGCGAAGATTCGGTCTGTGAGATGAATTGATCATTGAACCGTCCTCTAACAATAAACCATAGTGCCTTCGGGTTAACTTTCAGTCCCACCGTATCGCTCCAGCTCCTAGACTATTAGGATTTCTTGCAGAATTATCATCAACACTGAAAATCTGAAAGATATAAAGAGTACTTTAATTTAAGAAAAGTTTAGGAAAATCGAATATTTTCATAGTTTATCTGTTTCAGTTCTAAATTGATAATATACAATGCGAAATGTTATTCTTGTTAATGTTGCTTAGGATTCCTGACTGAATTTTCAATAATTTTATAAACCTGAAAATCCTGACAATATACTTAACAGTTTCTATATTTTTGGAAGGTGAACAGATATAAAGCAACTACCATTGTAGTACCATTGCCGTATTGCCATGATTGCTTTCATTGCCGTCTAAATTACCGACGTAATTGCTGATGATTATTGCCACGATTTCCGACTGATTGGCATGATTGCTGTGTTATTGCCGTGACTGTTGACGTTATTGCTGTGATTGCCGAAATTATTGCCGTGATTGTCGGCGTTGTTGCCGATGATAGCCGCATGTTTCAATGCTTTTCAATGACTGTCCTGATATCGTGTTGGCTACATGAGCTGACAATATTAATATTATTTTTTTTAACTTTAAATGAAAAACAAGCAAAGATTTTTGTTTTTGGTTATTCTGGTTTGTGGTGCATTCTAACAATCATGTAAATTTTTCGATCTTTTTCTGACCGAAGTACAGGTAGGTACACAAGCACACAGCTACCTGTCGACTTTTCACTATTTTTTTCTTTGTAGTCAATACTTAAATAAATGAAAAGATTCTCACTAAGTCTATACTATTATTTTTGTATGAAAGCTTTAGTATCATGTAGTATGTCCTTATATTATTACTATTATGCAGCTATGCTCTCGCTACAGTGGTAAAAGTAGAGGGCTGTTATTGTAGTCAATGTTGGGGCGTAACACATTAATAATAAATTACTTTTGAATATATGATAGTAACAATATCTAAAGTATAGAAACGTCTACGCAAAGTGCATTTTTCCTAAATTTTGTTGGCACATGCAGCTTGGAATAAGCTACAATTTGGTTAGCGTCTCAAACCGCTGTAACACCTTCTATAAATTTTTGAAAATTTAAAAAAAAAGTATGGTAATCCACGCCGCTAATTATTTTTTTTGTTTGTATATAAATCAGGCTTAGAAATGGAGAAAATATATGCAGAAAAAAGTACATTTTCCTGAATAAGTCAAAAATTTTAAATTTTACCTTTCTCGTGGACACGGAAAAGTACAATACGTTTATTGAGGCGCTGAAAAACCTGTCAACGCATGGGAGTCAGTTAGAGAGAGAACGAGTTCGCTGAAATTTTTCCAAGTTTTTTGTGAATAATATTGTTTTTTTGTTTTAAAGTTTCCTTGGAATTAAAGGAACCCAAAAACAGAAAAACAAATTCATAAAAAATTGGGTGGGAGGGGAAAATTAACCCACCAAATAATGTCGTATATAAAAAATTAAGTTAACAACTCTATTCTACTATCACTCTTGAGCAGTTTAGCCTAAACAGATTTTTTTTGGACTTGTTTATTAAATAAGAGGGTTGGAGTTTTCGATTTTCAAAAATTCAAAATTTACTCAAATTGTAGGTGATTTATAGCTGTATAAGTGTACAAAAATAAAAATAAATTGGATTGACAGTTTATGAGCAATATGTTTTTGAAACATTCAAGACTTTGATATTTTTCTCCTTTCGCAGTTTTAGAAGAATCTTTTTGCTTTATAATCTTTTTTTGTGTTGCTTCACCTGTTTCTGAATAATAAGACGCTAAAGTCAAAATTTTCAAAAATTCGTTACGGCCGCCATTTTAAAGCTAGAGTTTCGAAAAAAGCTTTAGATTTGCTTTAATATTTTCTATCTGATTCCATTTTTAAACTTATAAAATTTGGTTTCGGAAAAAATGCTACTAAAACAAATATTTAACCTCCAGATTTCGGTTTCGCATTTTTTTTAACTTATTTTATCGGGGAATCTTTGATATACTTCCAGACTGCAAAGTTCGCCGAAATCCTACTAGTTGTTTGATAGTTATGATGCACCACACAGCGACATACCCACCCACCCACAGACAGTCATTATTTAGAAACCATTTTTTTGGGTTTTTGGAGGTCTAAAACATGTATTTTCGTTAAAATCTCGATTCCGAAAATTTTCTTGAATTCAATACTTTCATTTCATTTTTTTAAGTTGTGTTTTTCATCAACGTTGTCTAGGGTTATTACAATAATTAAAGTGTATGGCGATATGGCAATTCTTTTTGTAATAATAATTGGTTTTAATGCCTTTTTTCAGATTCCATTTCAAGATTTAAAAAATTTTGTTTTCGAACATCCCCTTCTGGTTTGGGGATTTTTTTTAATCTTATTATGTCGACGAGTGTCAGATATATACCTGTACTCCAAAGCGCATTGCCATCTGCCCATTTGTTCGATAGTTATGATGCAGCACACATCCACATACATATCCATAGACATACATTTTTTAAAGACCTTATTTTTGAGTTACTGGGGTTCGAAAACATGTATTTCTGTCAAAATAACGAATTCGAAGGTTTTCATGAAATAAATATTTCCTAAAACATTAAAGTGTGAGAAGCTTAATCAGGTAAGGACAGACCTGTATCTTGTCTGCCTTTGCAAGCATTTGCTCTATAAGTTTGAGCCATAGTTGTTCGTGGGCCCTGCCTGCCTAAACAGGGCCGTGTGCTTAGTTTATTTAAACCTTGGGGCGGACAAGGATTTGATTTTAATGTATTTTGTTTGCCAGGGCAATAATACTTAATCGGCTTATGCCTCTTAGCTGTTTGTGAACCCATACAAACTAACGTTTCGCAAGACATTGCAGCTTGCATCTTCAGAGTGAATAAAACACTGTGTTCTATTTATAAAATCGTTGATTTATATTAATTGATTTCTGAGTGCGGTATCGTTTTCTTGTGAAATTTTGCAGTTAGTACAATAACGTTTATAACTGCGCAGTAGGCTTAGAGTATAATATAATTACATATAGTTATTTAAGTAACAAGGAATGTAAAGACGTAATAACGTTCGAGGTAGGTAAATACGAGCCGAGGCGAAGCCGAGGCTTGTGGCCTACCGAGAATGTTAATAGTCGATACATTCCGTGTTACTTATATTTTTAAAAGTTCGTTTTGACTGCTGTCATCGGTATTATTTTTTAAAAGCCCCATTATTCTAAGTTGTCTGTGCTTGTTATCATATCAAAGAACAGTTAAAATCGACATTATTATCCTAGGAATGTAAATGATACTATTAAGTTCCGTAGTCAAGGGCAAAAAGTAAACGAATGTTATTGGCCTTTTTCATCTTTTGTAGCTATGGATGTATCGCCTATTTACCTTGCCTGTAGCGCGAAAAAACTATTAAACAATTTTAACTACTTTATTGGAACTGTATACATTATAAAGTAATTTTTACTTCCACACAAATCACTACATAAAATGAAAATTTAAATCTGCACAATAATTTAGAGAGCCGAGAGCATGTTACACACCTAAATCAAAAAAAATCGATTCTTGATGTTTTGGCAAAAGATTCCTTAGGATTAAACAATAACGAAAAATGGAAGAAAAATCGTTTTTCAAAATTAGGGAAAGAGGGGAAAACTTGATTCTCCTAAATACTGCTGCATTTATAAATTAAGTTCTGATGTCTATCTATCTATCTTCGACTTTTTCCTCTATGGGTTCGTCGTCCTCAGCTTCCAAAAATTTCTGTCTTCCCAGTCTCCTGGTGTAAGGTCCCTTTCTTCCATTATTTTATTTATATGTGTCTTCCACCTTAGGAGTGGTCTCCCTCGCCTTCTTCTTTCTTGTGGTTCCCAATGAAGTATGGTTTTCGGCCATCTTTTCTCCGGCATTCTCTCAACGTGTCCACACCATCTCAAAGTACGATTTTCCAGATTTTTCGTAATTGATGACCCCAGGGCATTGTCTATCTGTCTACAAATATTGTTCCATTTTTCATTTTTCTCTTCTTTCATTCTTTGTTTTACTATCTGTCTCCACTTTGTATATTCTGATCTTGTGTGGGCTGTTTTATTCATTAGCCATTTTGTGTACTTTTCCTTTTTTATTTCAATTAGTGCTTTTACTTCTTCACTTACTTCGTTATTGTGTCTTCTTTTATTGTCTTTCAGTCCTAGGGCTTCATGGGCTGCTGCATGTACACACTCAGTTACGTGTTCGTATATTTCAGTAGGGGTACCGTCCAGTTCTAGGTTTAGTCGTCCTTCGAGGCGTGACTGATATAGTTTTCTTATGCTCTCCTGATGTAATAATTCGATTTTATACTGGTATTGTTGTATCTCTTGGAGTTCTTCTGTGTTCTCCTTTACTTCTGTATTTTTCATTCGTCCCATGCAGATAAATTTTCCCACTACCATATAGTGGTATTAGCCACATTCTGGCTGTCAGAACACTCTGACATCCTTTGTTTTTATTTTTGTTTCCTATTTCAATAATATTAAATGAATTATTGATTTCCGTCCTCTGGCTGGTTCTTCCCAGGTATACTTATGTATGTCTTTGTGTTTATAAAAGGTATTTGCAATTTTATATTCATGTAGTCTGCACGTCTCAATTAGTCTGTCCCCGTTATTGTTCCTTATCTCTTCCCCCCATGTCTTCCTACCACCTTATCCTTTTCTGCTTTACCAACCCTGCAGTTGAGGTCTCCCATGATAATGACTTCATGGGTTCTGTTTACTTCTTGCATTATATCGTCGAGTTTGTCAAAGAAGGATTCTTTTTCTGCTATGGTAGCGTCGTCATTTACTCCGTAGATTCCTACTATCGTTATATGTTGTCCGTACATTTCCATCGTGATTTTTATAAACCTTTCGTCAATTTGTTGCCATGATTGAATTTTTTTTACCCATTTATTTTTTATGACAATAGATACTCCTGATTTTGCTCTCTGGTCTTTGTTAACTCCACTCCAAATATGCAAGTATTTTCCTATATTTTCTTCTCCTTTTCCTTTCTTTTTAGTTTCGGTTAGGATGGTTATGTCTTGGTTCATTTTTTCTGTCTCTTGTATTACTTCTTGTCGTTTGGTTGAAAGTCCTCTTACATTCCATGTAGAGATTAATATGGTGCGTTTATTATGTTGAGTTCGTCTTTTCTTCGTATTTTCTTTGCTGAAGTTATTAGCATGTTTCTTAAGAGCAGAACTGCCCCCCCCCCCGTATCCGATGGGGCTCCTTCTTCTAGAAGTGTGGATTTCCACCCGGGGACTGTTTTGTTGTAACGAATTTTTCATTCTGCTTCTGTGTGGCTCTTACGTGTGCCTGGTTGCAAACCCTGCGCCACAACCCTCCTCCTTTATCCGGGCTTGGGACCGGCAACAGCAGTCAATGAGCTACTCAATTCACCCATCGATACTGCAGGCGGAGTTAAGTTCTGATTTCAATTTTTGACGGTTTCTATGAATTTTTTAAAACCGAAAATTATTGTCTCTCTTTTGAATAAACGAAAGACAAATTGTTTGAGCTCAAATGCTCATGAGTAATAGTAAAATTAGAAAAGTTCTGATTTCAATTTTACTATTACTCATGAGCATTTTAGCTCAAACAATTTGTCTTTCGTTTATTCAAAAGAGAGACAATAATTTTCGGTTTTAAAAAATTCATAGAAACCGCCAAAGAGAAATTTGCGGGCTAGGTCGCTAACCAAATTGTCGCCCACTTTCAGCTCCATGAGCTTAAAAAATTTTAAAAAAAATGGAGTACCCAGTTTTGAGCAATATTTATTTGAAGATTAAAAAATTTTGGAATTTTTTTCACGCCATAGCTTTTAACTTTTTGTATATTTTGGTACACAGTAACAACATTTTGTCTTTATAGGGCTATTACGATAAAATATTTGAACCCTATCTGTCCACCTGTTTTCGAGCGTTAAAGTCGAGGTTTTCAAAAAAATTGTAGCTTCCGCCATTTTGAAGCTAGAGCAAAAGCGTAATTTTACCCTAAAAATTTCTATTGGATTCTGTTGTCAATTTTATAAAATTTGGTTTCTGTTTTCAAGAATTTACGTAAAAATTACCATACTATTGGCCTATGGACGTCCATGAATTTACAGGTTTTAGTTCGCAGTTTATAGAATCTACGGTGACTTTCAATCCTAGTTTTACGTTACTTAGAATCCTTTGCCGATTGTTCGATAGCTGTGGAAAACTGTACTCCCGAAAATGTCCTAGGTTTCAATTGCATTTTCAGTGCAAAGTTAATCAGATACAGAGCAACTCTTACTTTTTACTTTCCCATACTTCTACTGAAAGAAGGAAAGTTATGATTTCGTGCAAATCTTAGAATTTTAAATTTTAACAAAAATACACGTTTTAGGCTTCAAAGAACCCAAAAAAGTGTTTTTAAAAAATGTCTGCCTGTGGATGGTTGCGTCGGTGCGTGCGTGCGTGCGTTCGTTCCGATATCTCCGGAACCCCTTGATCAATTTTTATAAAATTTGGTATGTGGGAAGTGTTTTAGTTGCAAGTAAGTAGTTTTGTAGAAGATTTTTAACCGGAATCGGAACCGGAAACGGGTTTACTCTGACACCTTACAGGAATTTTTGACATATTAAAATTTGATCATTATTTATTCAAAAAGGCCAATCGTTATAAAGTTTAAACAGGTAAATAGACTAATTAAAGTACTTTATCAAGATTAACAAGAATTTTCAACTATATTAAGAATTTAAAAAAAACGATGCTTTTTAACGCATTTTCCGGAAGTTACGTGATTTTAGCTACACCTATCAATTAGGTCTAGTTAAAAAATATATTTTTCATTTTTTGCATATTTTTGATAGCTCTTCAAAAATAACGCATTTATAGCGATTTTTAGTCCGAAATCCGAAGCCCCAATTGTAATTATAACATGCCTCTGCGCGGCTGTCGCCCCTCACCAAGTTCACGTTGAATATCTGAGCGTTTGCTGTCAGTGGTCATAGTGTTAGGTAATGGGTAGTGCTGGTACGGCATGTGTATAGCGAAGGCTATTGCAAGTTCCAATCCCCGCCGAGGCATTACGTTTTTTCTTTCCCATACCTTTAGTATAGGGAAGTATTGATTTCAAAAAAATATTCGACATTTAGATTTTAACGGAAACACACGTTTTAAGACTCTAGAAACCCAAAAAAGTTGTTTTTGAAAAATGTCTGTCTGTGGGTGTGTGGGTGACGCCTTTACAGGCGAAAGTAATGGACCGATTTTGATGAACTAGATGAAGTGAGGCACGTTTTTTTCTAAGAGTTTTTTTCCGAAACTAGAATTTCGAACTTTGAGCACGGAATCTGAGATAAGAACTTAAGGCAAATCAAAACCTTATTTACCGAATTGTCTAGCTTCAAAATGGTGGTTGCTACAATTTACCCAAAAAGTAGTTGTCTTACCGGAATTAGCTACAACTTGTTTGATAGCCCGTCGTGGGTAGTATAGGATGAAGTAAAATTAATTTTAAAAATGCGAAAACGGTCGCAGTGCAGTGAACTGCAAATTTGTTTTTAACTAATTTCCCAAATTGTACTATGACGCGTTCCAGGAATTTTTAAAAAAATTTGAAATATATAATTCTTTATTCAAAACTCAAACGCCGGTCGTTATAACCTTTTATCAATTGATAGATTATTTGAAGTACTTCATTAGGATCAGCAAGAATTTTCAATTGTTAAAAAAATTAAGAAAAAAACAATACTTTTTAATATTAACAGCGCGTTTTCTGGTTGTTACGCCTATCAATTAGTACTACTTATAAATAAAATATGGTTTTCATGCTTTGCATATTTTTGATAACTCTTTAAATAAACTATTTATATCGATTTTCAAAATCCGAAGCGCATCTAATCTGCTGTAGGGCGGGCGGTTCAGTTCTTCTTCTTCTTAAAGTGCCGTATTCATTAATGAATGTTGGCAACAACTTCGGCAAAGTTTTCTCGGTCTTTAGCTGCTCTAATCAATGCATGGGTACTCATATGTGTCCAGTCTCTGATATTTTTGAGCCAGGAACATCTTCTTCGTCCTCGTCCCCTTTTTCCATCAATTTTCCCTTCCATGATGAGCTGTAAA
This sequence comes from Ctenicera cuprea, assembly GCA_958336395.1. Classification (NCBI taxonomy): domain Eukaryota; kingdom Metazoa; phylum Arthropoda; class Insecta; order Coleoptera; family Elateridae; genus Ctenicera; species Ctenicera cuprea. The sequence continues at coordinate 21,678,865 of OY284493.1, forward strand.
ACGTTGTATTTATCATTTCGGTACAGGTGTCCCAGGTATGCTGTTTTCCTTTTTCTTATAATTGTTAGCAGTTGCCTTTCTTTGTGCATTCTTCTCAGCACCTCTTCGTTTGTAATGTGTTCTGTCCACGATATGCGCAGCATTCTTCTGAATAACCAGAGTTCGAACGCGTTTAATCTCTTTTCCGTGTTGGTCTTGAGTGTCCAGGTCTCGACGCCATATAGTAACACTGAGTATATGTAACATTGCACGAATCTGTATCTTGTTGCCAGTCGAAGGCTGCAATTGGTAAGTAGCTGTTTCATTCTTAGAAAAGACGATCTTGCTAATTCTATTCTGGATTTTACCTCCAGATCCGGGTCTCCATCTTCCGTCAGCCAGCAACCAAGGTATTTGAATTTTGATACCTTCATGATTTGTTCAGTTTCTACTATTCTTATAAGGTATGCGACATCGCAAGGTTGATTATATAACTTACAAACCAACAGCTTGTTTTCTTAGAAATATAACAGACGGTGAACTGTACAACGTTATAATTATAAATTTTACACTTTTGCAAATACGTATTTATATCTAGTTAAGTCGTAGCTTTTTTAAATTCTGTTTCTTTAATTTTTGTTAAAATAATATTGTTCAGTTCTTATTATTATTATTATTATTATTCTGCGTTAGAAGACTTAAAACGTAAAAAGCATGGGAAAGTACTAGCGGCCTGTTTTGCCCATTTTTTACTGTACTTCCGATTCCTTATAGAATTACCATCGACAATGAAAACCTAATTAACAAGTTCTAGCTTTCCTTCGTCGAACTTTATATTGATGTATGAATAAAATACATGTCAACATACGTATAAGGTTAAAATAAATAAATATTATTAAAGTAATAAAGTATTTTATTCATACATCATACACAATGATGACATGAAAGTCAAAACTGTTCTGCAAAACTGCCAAGTTCCATAGTTTACATCTTTTAATGCGAAAAGTCTAAGGTGACCTAGTTTAATTTTACTTACGGCCTCTTAACGATTTTTCAATAATTTTTAAAGCTTTAACGTTTTAAAAACATTTTAGTATTTAAAACACTTGTCAGTTTGAAGTACATGAAACATACAGCAACTTTTATTTTTAGTTTTTCTGGTTTAGAAACCTTGAGCGAATTTACAAAACCGTAAGGCCTAAATATCTTGAAAATGTTTTAAAATTTAGCAAACTTCAGTGTCTGATGTCGTTAATGCTTATCTTAATAGTTTACAATTTTTAAGTTGACATTAAACAACCATCAACTTCACAAATTAAAAAATTAATAATAATTATCCTTTCACTAAACTAACCTCATATTGTTTATTACAGATAATGATTACTGAAAGAAAATTAAATTTAATGTTATTAAACGCTTGAAAAAGCTACAAAGTAGCGAAACGTAGCTTTTTAATTTAAATACACTTTTTATATTGCGATAATTGGCTGGTTTTATTTCCCAAAAAGTTAAATGAAGAAATGCCATAACAGCCGTATTGTCTATTAAAAAAATTATTAATAATAATGATTGCGTGCCCCTATTATTTTAATATATGCAGGGTTAACGTGCCAATTCGTCTATAAAACTTTTGACTGAATAAATAAAATCCGTCACAGAAATGAATTACATTTATAAACTCGTCGTTCGAGTGCAAAAATGATTGCAGTTTAAAAAGAAAAACGGGATGATACATCAATTTCGCTGTGAAACTACAACAGAAAATGACTCCCATCTCTTTTTATACAGTTCTGGTCGTACGATGTAAGGAAACCGTGAAGAAACGCAAGTTAAAAATTGAATACACAAACTTTAACCCTAAAATATGGAGATATATCAAAGTTTGATACACTTCAAACTATTTCTAAATTTATTTGCATGATTTAGTAGGAAAAGTCGCCGCAAAACAGGTGTAGAAAATTTCCATTTGATTGGAATGCTTTTGCTAAAAGAATATACTTTTCTTAAGTTGTTTTTATAGCATTTTACTGCTGAAAAAAATCGTCTTTATATGATTGATCGCTCGTGTAACTATTCATGAAATAATTATTTCAAATTATAATTTTTTATATATATAAACAATCATCTGACGCCCTCGTTTTTCCAATAGGTACAAAAACACTGCATCAAACGAGCCACCAACATTTAATAGAATAAATTTCGAATAGGGCAACTAATTTGCACCTCCCAGTGCGATTACTAACTATTAAATTAAAATTTAAAACATTGCGTGGTTCGTTATCGGTTTATTGGCGTAATAAATTTTTCCTGAGCTCGACTAAAATGTGGACCACACACTCGAGTGCGCTCACGATTAAGTTGTAACGGATTTACAACTCACCCTGTCATTTTGGTCTTTAAATATCTAATAGAAGCGGCACTTTTCAAGTTTTTAAAGCTATTAAACGAGTCGAAAATTTGCCAATCAAAATTGTTTTATAAACTAAATTCTGTGTTAAAAAATAATCAAAACAGGATGGATAAATTAAAATTAAAAATTTGGAATCTGAATAGACTTAAAAACCTAACCAAAACACCTTTTACTTATTTATTTATATTCATTTAATATTGATCTCTTTTTGCTCCTAAGGCTTAACACCGACGCCACGGAACAAACTCACCTTAACTAAAAATTCTGTTAAACGTCTATCTCAATCTCATTCTCAATCAGAAAATTTTTCGTTGAGAAACAGTATTAGCAAAAAAATTAAAACTAAAATTTCGTGTGCCGCTCACTTCTGACGGTAGTTAAAATTTAGCTCTATGATTTAGCACCGTAGACCACAGGTCAAACCGCGAGTGACCACCGGCGTTTATGATCTCGTGATCGGCTCTATCATAGCCTTCTTCCAGTTGGAAACAGAGAGACTAATGCAAGGTGATCTACTGGCCTACCTTGTAACGCCTTATTTAATATTTCAGCCCACCATACGAGAGAGATTCAGATTATTTTGTGGTTCACAGCGTTTGGTTCTTGCAGCAGTTAAACTTAATCTAATCTTCTTGCGCAATTACTCCGAGGATTAGTTAATAATGCAGTTAAAGTAACAGCAATTAAAACAGACCTTCTCGTAATAAGTAAACAGCACCCACATTAAATTAGATGACTATAATCTCAGAAAAACAAAAAGTGTGAAATTCTTTGGTCTCTACACTTGCGTAGTTTATCTTTATGCAATCACTTCTTTGTTTTTTTACTGTTGGACAAATAGAATATCATTTTAAATCCTATTAAAGCTTTCTTTGTACGACAATAAAATGGACAACGAAGTGCATCAAAGTTGTGAGTTTGTAAAGGAGGCGTGTAGGCGACGTTCTCTCTGGCAAACACGCATAGCAAACAATATTACGTAAAACATGCACCACTTTTCTAAAACGTATAATATCATTTAAGTATAACACAACAAAACTTCAAAATTGCACGTTCCAAGTGGGAACCGTTGTTTTTAAAACGAGACAGCGCACATGTAAACAAACGACACGAATCACTAAAGTATCATCGTAAGGTGGGTCAAAACAAAAAGAAAGTTATTTATTTTATTTTGATATTCATTTAACGTGTGTGGTGGTAGCTCAGAGGTTAGGCGTTTAGCCTCTAACGCTAAAGGTCTAGGGTTCGATTCTCCGCCGAAGCCATGCAGCAATAAAAATCTATGCCGCAACCCGCCACTCACATTCCACAATCCGGTGTAGGCAGCCGTGGGGTCTTAATTCTTGAAACCTTCTCTGGTATTTAGTCGTTTGGATTCGACGTTAAACTGTAGATCCCCCGTACTCCATCTTAGCGCTAAGGAGAGTACGTGGCAGAGAAGAATGCCGGTGCCCAGCAGTGGGACGTAAAGGCTGATTGCGATTCGTTTAACGTAGACCTATTTCTGCTGCTGAGGTTTAACGCCGTGGTCAATAAATAAACCCAATACACCGGAACATTCTACCGAACCAGTGTCTTCTACAGGGTAGAGATCTTCAATGTGCAATGACATCGTACATTATGATGAACCCACAGTTTTACATCTCCTCCGAAAGATGGCTTATTCAACTCCGTACCATCATAGTCGGACCTACTGACTTTTTTTTGCATGATTCGAACGCGGCTTTTCTAGCCATCTAATGTGGTGCAGAACTCGCTGCCTTGAAGCTCATTGGCTTATTGTACCTCCGTACCCCATCACGCTAGTCCCACCGATAAAGCTCAGGATACTGTTGACGGGAGCAGCTGGCAATTCTTTGGAAAGCCCAAAGTGTCGTAGTCTTATGACCTCCAGAGCAGATAATGTGTTGAGAGGTTTCGTCTTCCTCTCCGCAAAGTCTGCAGGTTGGATTTTTTTCTACCCCAATGTTGTTGAGGTGTTCTTGAGACAACAGTGTCCTCTTAGAAGTCCTGTTATCATTCTCAGTTGCTTCCGCCTTACCTTTAGATGGGTTGCGATGTTGTGCACGTAACAGGTCCTTTACAGCCGCTTTTGCCACCTAATACGAAATACCGCTCTTAGGTTTGGGACCCATATGAGTCTTATTTCCGCCTCCCTTTTAACTCTTCGTTTCAGTCTATGCCACTCCAGGGTTACCTTGTTGTGCTCTGTCAGTGTCACCACAGCTTCGGTGCATTTTTTACTACCTTGGAATGTATTTATTTGCCCCACAGATCTTTGAAAGCCGCTTTGCTACCGGCGTAAAGATTCGTCTATTGACATATCCCCTACCCACCATACTCTGCACGCAGACTATGATTGCTATAACCTCTGCCTAGAAAACGGTTGTGTCTGCCCAGGTTCATGTTCAAGCTATCCCATGCGCCTTTCTCAAAACCCAAGCTTTGGTGCTATTTTCCGTTTTGAATCCGTTCATAAACCAGGCGGATCTTACACGATTCCTTAGCTCCTGACTTCTTTTCTCGAAGAGTCTTTCAGCTAGCACCACCTTGAAAAGCTTCCTAAAGTTGAAAACAGTGTTAATCTTGTCTGACTGCATGCTTAGAATACAGTTTTCTTCAATTTTCTGAACAATCTCGGTATGGTCTCCCCGCCTCCAGGTGACCATTTGCTTTCATCGTGTATCCCACCATAACTGTTTGGGATTCCACAACCAAATGTACTGGAGGCAAGTCTAATGGCGTCTCCATGAATGCAGTAGGCGTTGAGATCATCGCCCCTGTTATTCCTAAACTGACAAACTGTTGTAGCTTGCCAAGCTTGTTTTTCACATCTTTTTTTCTGACTGTATCAGAGAAGCATGGGTTCTACTATCTTAGATATAACCTATACATCATCGTTGGCTTTAGTCCTTACGTTTTTTTGATCATTCTTCTACAGGCACAAAGTAATACTTTCCAAGTAGGAATTAAAAGTCAACTTGATGTCTAAATAGACCCCCAAATATTTGATATTCATCCCTCTTTGCAGCTTCTGACCATACATGCTAAGCCCATATAAATCTTGAAGGTGCTGTGAACGTGTGAACGTTATGACCCAGGTTTTTGCCGAATTTATCGATAACCCCTTCCTTGTGGAGACGACTTGCAAATCGACAAAAGTTTTTTGGAATGGCGGAAACTACGAACATCCACGTTCCTCTAATAGTTAGACGCTAATCATGTATGTAAGGTACGAGTGATTCCCCAGAAAATTTCCATAGCAACAAGCGGTGTTAGCGGTTGAAAATATTTAAGCGGAGTGGTAAAAATCATTCCATTCAAAACACTGACAATTACAACGGCTTGGTGATTAAACGTGTGAATCAGAGGAAAGGCGTAGGCTATGGATTTTGTTTATAAAATTGTTTATTAAACGGTAAGATGTGGGCCGTGTATGTGTGAAAAAATATTATGATATTTGCAATTAAAACAATAAAAAGAGAAAACAGATAAAGTTAGTATTGCAGTATGTCGCTAACCCTTTTTATCTTCTATATGTTAAATGCAGATCTTCGGCTTGATTTGGCCGTTTGCTCGGCTGCCTACGTGCGTAGCTGACTTTTATTTTTTTAACCCTTTTCCTCCTGCGCTTAGTCTCGCCTCAGCTGTCGTAGGAAACGTTCAGAGCGCACGATACTCGCTTACTTTTAATACATTTGCTAACAACTTTAATAAGAGCAAAACGTGGGGCGCAATCCACGGGTTCAGCTAGTTTAGTTATTATGCATCAGACTGAATTTTTATAGAAATAACAGAAAGTGATAGCAATATGCTGCTAAGCCGTCCCTTAACTGTTTTCAACAGTTAAAATACCATTAGAAAAGTGAACACGAGGACTAGGCTCACTATGGCGTACTTCTGGCTACGTGCCCGACTAAGTATTTGATTACGAAGTACAAATTACTAAAATATTGTCTAATGGATAAAACAAACCAACATGTATTCCGCTTAATTAACTGTAGACTAAACAAAGTTTAATGGGTAGAGGGAATCCAACCATAAAAAAATATTTCATACGAATTGCAAGAGATGGTGTAATTTACATCAAAAACAATATTGTTGTCTGTGCCTTGAAACATCAGACTCTATTTTAATTACATTATTCGCTAATTAAAATAATGATGAGATATGCATATACTATAAATACGCGTGTGCTAATTATTGCGTTTGCTTAGTAAAAGAATAGCAGAATTAATCAATTTTCTAAATAATACGATTTGAAATGTATAAAGATACAAAAAATGTATCAAGTTAAAAACTATCGACCAATTGTAATAATAAATTGTTAAAGTATTCCAAACAGCTGTTTACAACAGACTATATTATCATCTAGGCAACGTGTTCTCTTCCACACAGCACGAATTTGTTGAGTAAAAATTAACTACTACTAACCTAATGCAGTTCACACTTTATGTTTCTAAAGCTCGCAAAGATGGACTTCAGGTTGACTGTATACATATATTGCTAAGATATGAGCCTACATATTACAGCCCCTATATAAAGTGATGCAATAACTGCTGTATTGTATATACGTACCAAAGCACTTACCTGAAAGACAAGCTTAGAATGCTTGTATCTCACAATTATCTTTATCATAAATTGCTCTACATTGTCGAACTTTACTTTAAATGCCATCCAGGCTTCCGAGTTGGAGTCGCGTCATTGGTAAATAAACAACCAGTTGCGTTTCAGTGACCACAGTCCTGAAGATGTCCCTTGCAACCGAGGACGAAACGTCGGCAGTTTATTCACCGATGACGCGGCTCAAACCCGGAAGCCTAGATGACATTAACAACGACCGCGGAAGCCTACAACTTAGTTTACTTTAAATGAATTTGTTTTGTTTCGGGTTGACAAGTTTTTGGGAAAAGGCATAAGATAATCTTTTAATAGAAAAAAAATATAGATCTTATTATAAAAGTATTGGAAAGCCATAATATTTTTTTATTTATAATTTTGGCAAAATGTTGTAACGTTAAAATTATTGCCTCCTCTAAGAAACAGAAAACACACAACCAAATAACAAGTTACAAAAAGTATTTATTGAAAGTCAATGTCAAATTTTAATCGTTTATACGGAATCGTAAGGAATTAGGAAAAGTTTTCAAATTCTACTTTACTTAAAACAAACACTTATCTTTGTTCCTTGACAATAACTGTTGGTATCCTTGACTTGATATCTATTGAATGACATAATCTCTCTTCTCTGGTAGGATTCTTCCAACAAAACACACCACTCGGTTCCAACAACAAATTTATTACCATTTATGATCTCATAATCGTTATTCTAACTTGCACCTTTGTCCACTGTAACTGGAATACACGTACTTTTATACTACCTTACTTTTGAGTATTTCGAAAATGATTGAAAATATTTCTATTCGTTTTGTTATAGCTTTTATTCGATGAAAAACCACTATTTGTATTCCATACAACTCGTTTTCTTTCTCTTTTCCACTGAGAGAGATGGCTTTTGCAGTTAACGCGTCCGCCTTTTTTTCGGGAGGCCCTGGGCTCTATTCTCGGCCAGGCCGACTGTCCTGGATTAGTTTTTTCCGCCAAATAGGTGAACATTAAAACAGTTCTTTCCGCGGAAATATTTTTCCAAATTTCTTGTTCTAACCCATCCTTTCTCGGTTGAAGAGGACTTCGGACTTCGGTGCGGAGTCCGAAAGATCCCTGTAGCGGCCCGCCCCTTCATGGGGAATGAACCGACACCGATTTTCCGTTTTCTCTTTCCTTTCAGAGAATCAAAAATCTGTTTACAGGACCAGCCGTAACTAATCAGCATTCCCCTTTCTTTTGTCTTTTTCCCTGATCTCTTATTTTTTAGACAAATAACTCTGATAATCAACGAGTATTCCGCACTTGTCAAAGTATCACAACGTCATTTACATGCCGAACTCTTAAAACGTCATTTAACAACTCACAAAAGTCTAAACTTCTTATATCTTAAACCTTTTAAAACATCTCTAAACTGAATCTTGACTAAAATTAACAAAAACTATAATCGTACCAATCTGATTGTATTCTATTAGTGAAGACATACTCAACAAATAAAAATATATGGTACAAAATATCCACGCTGTCTTTAAATGTTTAAGAAATAAACCAAATTTACGCATCCCTGAGTAAATAATTTGAATAACCAAAAACTACCTGTTTTCACAAGTTTTTGATTGCAAAATCAAATGCTACAAGCATTCCGAACACTGCCATTAAGAAATAACCACACTCCAGTTCAAACAAACCGGCATCAAAATATAGCAATAGATACCAATTTTGCAAAGACTTTTTAGAAAATTAGGTAATTATGGTATCAGCAATCCAAATGTAAATTTTTTCAAGTCGTATTTAGCATCTTGCAAGACTAGTCGGATTCAACAACGCAATGTTAAATGATTTTTACCCCATATCTGGTGTGCCACAAGGAACATTATTGGGGCCATACTTTTTTTGATTGCCGATGATTTATAAATTTTCAGCAAAGTGCAAACACGAAATAATTGTCTCAACATTCAAAATGATGTAGACGAAGTACTCGAATGGTGGAATAAAAATAAGCTACAATTTAACTATAAAAAAGTGTTAAGTGCTATCGTTTAATAGATCAAAAAATGTGATTATCCATAATTACACTATGTTACGTGAAAATCTAGAAAAATTTCTTATATTTAGATCGATTGCATTATTTAAATATTACTTATAAATCTTATAATTTAAAGATAACTAGTTTAACAATGCGAAGTGATATTATTAATTTAACATTTGTGTATAAATTGTTAAATAACACCGTTGACTCACTTAAATTGTCATGTTGTTATAACATGAAAAGTTTTCGCAACACCCAAACCGATCAAAATCATTATAGAAACAGAACTCGTTAAACTCCGCTGTAATGTTAAAAATAAAAATCGTTTTAACGAGGCAGATATTATTATAAGAAGAAAAATTAATTACAACGGAAGAATGTTATTTTAACAAGAAAATAGATGTATAGAGTTGTTTAAAATGTTCAAATAAAAGAAACAAGGAAATTATTTTTATTATGAAATAAAGGTCGTAAAAAGAAGGTATTAAATACGCAGGGTGTTTCTAAAAAGAATGTCACGGCTTGGTGTGCGTGTTAGTAGTTTAGTACGTATAAAATTAAGACGAAAGGGTCATCTAAACCGTAGGTGTATCGTTTTTCCTGTCACTTTTTCGACAATTTGACACATTACTTAGACTCTTTGAAGAAAATTACATAATAAAGTACTCTTACCCATTTGTCATAGCACCGACTGTTTTTGAGTAAAATTAGTTTATCAGAATTACTGAAATTGCACGTTATGCGGTAATCCCGAAAAATTAACTTTTCATTAAAACGGTTCGTGATATGAAAAATTAGTAAATAAGTGAGTAAGTAGCTCTATTCATGTTAGGTAACAGGTGTGCTGTTTTACAATCGTCAAAGTACATAAGCATAACATAGATATTCACAGTTTAGTACAAATTCTCAAAAATACAGAGCCTTCATTTTACTGATACCCACGTCACCTTTGGTCCGCAGTGACTTAGGGAGTTTTAGATTTAGATGTTGAAGTCAGTTCAGGATTGGTACTCGTGGTAACTTAAAATTCCCTGTAAGTGTCACTGTCAACACTCAAAGTGAGGTTATGTATGTAAACAAGCAAGCCTTGATAAATTAACAAACGGCTTGGGAATTTTTTGATAAAAGGCTTACCAACAGTGTAAGTTAGGTTGCCTATATTTTGTGGTCACGTGGTTATCAATAATTAATGAAGGCTCTGTACAAACCACAAAATACAGCAGTTAAATCGTTACAACACTGCTAATGCATTCATCAAACCTATAGAAAGCGTTTTAGACAAAAAGGTTTTTATTACCCGTTTAAAACTCACGTAAGGCAATTCTTAGGTGCCATCACACAATTTGTTAAAAAATAGAAGACCATAATAATTCTGACAACTTCTCGTTGTAGCTAGTCTACTGTAATCAATTTTAATATTATGTAGTATTCTAGTTTTGCAATTATGAAAGTTATTTATAGTTGTATACTTGTCTAGATTTTATTTCACATACAGTAAGCATTGCAAAATGTAGTAACAGGGAACAGTAAGTACATTTAAACTAATAAAAGTTTGTTTAGCATCATCCCTGAAATTCATACTGTTTACTATTCTTATGGCCTTCCTTTGTATTCTGAAAATACATTTAGCACGGCGACTGTGCCCCCAAATATTTATTGCATACGCAAAATTAGATTGAAAAAGTGCATAATATGCCTTAAGCAGCATGTTATGCGGAATGCTAGTTTTTAAGTTACGCAGCTAATATACAATTTTGGACAATTTTTTACAAAGGAATTCAATATGGCAACCCCATCTCAGCACCGTGTTACGGGAAAACTTGGTGTTAGCGACACCGTAACAAAAGGGGTGCACTCGACCAGCTCAAAGTCGAAGGAGGGTGTGGTTTGTTCTGTAAAACGGGAGGGTTCTTCCCAGATAACTTGGGGGTAGTAAAATCAGGGGTGATTAAAGAGGGCGCCACCTGTTTTTGATTGTCTTAATAGGGGTTGTTGAAGCAGGAAGGGCGGGCCGACGCTCCCTTGGTTGACAGCTTTCCTGTAGTTTGACTTACCTTCGGGCTTCCACCTAGATGGAGTTTACAATGTTTACTTATAACTTTGCTAAGGCTAAAGATTGACAGCAAATTAGTCACAATGGTTAATTTGAACAAACAGTATATTGAATAAAATATAGCTGGCCGCAGATTGCGATTATTAACGGGTAGTATGACTAAAGAACAACACAAAGCGGTTTTAGGCAATGTTACGACATGCGAAATTTCCACCCCGGTGGGGAGGTCCCTTTATTACAAGGTAAGGCCACTCCGACACGGACGGAATGTTCTGAACCCGAACACATACAAAATATTTGGAGGCTTTTCTGTAGCATCCACTTAGTTTTTGCCCTTAGCAACTAAGGGGGAAGGAAGGTTGTTTGCACCTCACCAGCAGGTTAAAGGTGTAGGTGGGGTAGCTTGATGAAACGGAGATGCTTCGAGAAACTTCGTGAGCTTCTGACGAGATATTTGATACAAGGGGGCAGCTTACAGTTGGTAAGAGGTAATTCGAAAGATCCAGGGGTGGCTTCAATGTTAACCTAGTAGCAATCCGCACTTGGCGACTTTATTTCGTGCACAGAACGACAAACAAAATTCAGATAAGGGCCCTTTATTCCACAAATGAACACACACACACCAATATTGCTTTTAATCCGACTATGTTGAGCGAGATATTAACGGTAGATGGCGGTAATTTGGGGTGTCACAGGGGTGGGCACGTCACTAACAAGGCCTTCAACTAGGCTTTCTCAGAAGGGGGCTCGTAAACTCAAGCGGCAAAATAGAACTATATGTTCTCAGAGTTTGATATCGACTGACTTAAGCTCGCTAGTCGAGCGCGAAGTTGGTGCGCCCAGTAACGGCGTTGCGCGTTAAAGCGCCAGGGGCGGCTCGAAGAGGAATTCACATAACCGGGTCAATAAAAATACCTAAAAACTTGATACAGTAAGTATATTTTTTATGTAATTTTCTTCAAAAAATCTAAGTAAAATGTAAAATTGCCGAAAAAGAGACAAGTAAAAAAATAGTAAGCTAAAAGTCAGGATCTCCCCCCAGTTGTGTTCGCCTAGGGTCAAATTATTTTTTTGCCGTTTCTGCGAAATAACAGCACTTACTAATATTAGTCTGCATCCTAAGTCTCACGGCCGTACCTAATGCTATTCCGAGGATAATAATTAAAAACTGAATTTCGGACCCCATTTAAGGGGCTGTAGCTCGCCAAGAGACCATTTACGAACATACGTTTATTTGAACTTTTTGTCTTCATTTTATACGTACTACAGTCACACAGAGCCATGACATACCTTTTTAAAACACCCACTATGCAGGGTCCTTCAAAAGTATTGCGTAAATATTGGTTCTACAGATAAATACTATACACAAAAGTTGTTTATTATATTTTTTCTGCATACGTTAAATTGTTTTCGATTAATGCTGTAAGCGCTGTGACGCAATCTTTATCTTTTTTTAATAGAACCATACTTATAGAGATTTTCTTAAGTGGTATAAAACGTATATACTCTTACATAACTGGTGTCAGGACTTTTAGTCTAGTATTATTTAGTCAGTATTGAAAGTATGAGGCAATAAATTAATAATAAATTTCCGCATAATTCCTGTAAGTACATAGTTGTCGTTTCTATACAATTTGTAAAAAATTATCTACGTGATTATTACAGCATCACGACTAGATGTGTTAACCTTATACGAACTCGTTTAGTTGCGTTTTATTTATTTGGTTGGTTGCTTTACTATTTCAAAATATTTGATAACGGAGTTTATAAGTGTGTATGTGATTTTCAATCTATCTACTTTCTTCTTCTAATACAATTTCTTTCTCTATTTCACAATACATCCATTTCTTCCTCCATCCCAAGATGCGAGTGCAGAACCTCTGGGCTACCTCAATAATAAAGTAACGACACTGAACCTGTATTCTCCTTCACGAAATTATTAAATATTGTCATCCCTAAAAGGGAAGACTCAACTCGAACTGAGAACCTTCTAAAGTGAGCGGACCTAATCTGGTTCACAGATGGATCGAAGACGGCAGAAGATTCCGGTGCAGGGATCTACGGCGATAAGCCTAGGGCAAAGTTTTCTTTTGCCCTCGGCAAGTTTTCCACAGTGTTCCAGGCAGAGCTTTATGTTATCCTAACCTGTGCCCAAGATAACCTAAGCAGAGATTACTCTAATAAGCATATCTATATATGCAGCGATAGCCAAGCGGCCCTCAAGGCTCTTGATTCTGTTACAACCAAATCAGTGCTGGTCAAAGGCTGTCGTGAGGCCTTCAGCAGACTAGACTCACACAATTCAGTCAAGCTACTCTGGGTGCCCGGCCACAGTTACATTGGTGGAAACGAGGAAGCCGATGCTCTGGCCAGGAAGGACTTAAAGAAGCCTTTCTTTGGCCCGGAGCCGGCCCTCGGACTCCCCATGACTATTGCAAGGCAAGAAATTGAGAACTGGGCTCGCTCCCAGTTCAAAATCCACTGGACCTTGCATCCAGGGCTGCGCCTGTGAAAGCTTCTTATCCGAGAACCTTCGCTATGGCGTTTCAAACAACTCCTACGCTTAAGTAGGGAACACATAAGGATTGCGGTAGGTTTCCTGACCGGCCATGATACTTTCAACTAACACCTTAACACCATGGGAGTAGTAAACATCTTTTCATCCATTGCCCCAGACTAATGGTACTGAGGCACCGACATCTCGGCAACCCAATTCCGGAGCCAGAGGAACTACAGAATATCTCCCTCAGCGGGGTACTAACCTTTGGCATGAGTACCGGTCTGTATGAGGAGAATCCCTAAACTAGCGGTGGATGTACAATGGGCCAATTTGGCCTACGTGCTGCGGAGTTCCCCACCGCCGTAAGAAGAAAAACACTGAACGAGACAACGTGTCTCAAATATTGCAGTTGTAGTTGTACTAGAACCTTGCAAAACCGTGCAACATATTTCACGTATAACTAAATAGATTTAAGTACCCCTTTGGTTTTTGTTTACTTATTGAATTTTAACGAAATATTTGGCTGTTTTGGAACTAAGTTTTCGCAAAACGTTCATATTAGCAGGCCCTAATAACCAGAGAGAAAACAAAATGTCGGTTAACATATTAAATCGTAAAGTTAAATTCCTACCCAGCGTGATCGACATAAAATAATCTTTAAAATAAATGTACCCACTTTTCCTTCAAATTGATCCCGTTTATTAGTTTTCAATTTAAATTTATTGATTCCTGTTGGTGGTAATGGTGTATGGTAGGTTCGGTTAGGTAAGGTTGGTCTATCAGAAATTTTGTGTTTTAAACTGTAGATGGTAATCCACTAGTGATAAAATAATTGTTGATAATAAAACAACATTTCCAGATATCTGCTAATATCTCTTGAACTCCCAGCTGTAATTCAATTTTAATCCTGATTTGAATGAAGTAGGTAGCGTAGCAAGTTTATAGTAACTCCGGATCCCTTTCATCTGTCTCAACATTTAGCGACAACATTTTCAGTAACACGCTCGACACACCTTATTTATTATTTTTACGGGTTTTGATGTATATGTAACAGTCGCGCAGTGTAAGCGGGGCTGTAAATCTGCGATACCGACGGAGTGTATTAATTACATCATTACATCTCTTTTAAATTAATTTGCGATTGCTTTAATTCCCGTAGAAATGCAAGCGTTATTTAGGTTAGTAGAGCGTAGTTTCTGTTTAGTAAATTTGCTAGCAATTGTTTGTAAATGAAAAGTATGTAGCGTGGCCAACGGGTTCTGCTAATTTTGTAAATTATTTTTTGATTGCTTTATTTCTTAGAGTAATCCTAGCTTTATTTAGATTAGTAAAGCGTTGTTTATGTTTAGGAATTCTTAGTGTGTGTATTTGTAAATCGTCACAACACTATAAACAGCAACAAAAGATGAAGTAAACCTAAGTTGACTATATTATATTTTTAATTATTTTATATCTATATGTACAATTTTTGACCTGTACGATTTGCGGATGTAGAATAAAATTGGTGGTAAGAATTTCGCCTTAATGGGGCTCGATGATGTTCACTCTGCAGTTTCCACGGCAACCGTGGCGTGAGTAAGCGCAGCGGAAAAGGAATTTTAATGCATCAAAAATCGACCGCGCACGCAGGCACCCGAAAGCTGAGACAGCCGACGAACAGTCTTTAATATATACATAGATAGATCTTAATTGTTTATTTTTTTAAAGAAGTCATTTATATTTTTTAAGTAAATAATAAAGTTGTGCTAATAGACTTTGTTGAAAGCACTAGCATTTTGTTCCTTGAATTGTTTTGATTGTTTTTAGTTTTTTTTTAAGAATTATGAGGCAGTGCGTGAGCACGACTCCATGATTCCTATCCCACCCCTATTACCCGGGCTCAGCGGACTTGCTATACACCGGTCTAACATGCCCCACCCCTGAAAGACATGCAACCCAACATACACACCACCACAACATCCATGGACACGCCGGATTTAACTTATTCAGAAAAATTTCCGGCGGGCAGAGGACTCGAACCTACTGCCGTTGAGAGTCTAGTTTCGAAGCCTGGGACTTTAACCACTAGACCACCCGCTGGCCCTTTTTTTTAAAGCACACTACTGCGATTACGACAGGCTGTTGTTTGAATTCAGTGCATGCTAAGCTAATAAAAAAAAATATTTAGCGTTTTTCTCGAAAATTTTGTTATGTAAAGAAAATTAAATTTTCTATCAAATGAAACGTAAAATAGACGTAGTGCTAATTAAAACAAAAATGACAATTCTGCCATAGCGGTTACAGCGTTGGTGACAAGAAAAAATTTTTAAATATGCAAAAAGGTGGGTATTATTGTAATGAAAACCATTCTTCAATAGTATTTTTTTGTAAAACCAATACTTACGCCATCAGAACCATTATTCCATACTTTTGAAGGACCCTGTATATGATCTTTAAAAATTATATGACCATAATTTTTTAGGTAGTCTTGGTCTTATTTTATCGAAAAAACTCTGAACCCTTGCCGTTTTGAAAGTTCATTATAAATTTATTATTATCATTTTCTAGCGCTGCGTCACTTCAGAAATCTTTTTTATTTGCTTGAGCCTTCGTTATGTTAAAGAACAGATATCTTATAACCTTAACAATAATCAGTGGTGGCGTCCTTTAGCGGACAATAGGATAAATTTAATGCCGAAATTCGTAGACGGTAATCCAGAGTGCTTCACTTTTTAAGGCTCTCTTACCGGATTAGTCAATACTAAGTCCTACGCTGTATGATGGGTTGCATTATTTGTTTCGGCCGAAAATATTGCAGCATTTCTCAGTTCAAGAGTGCGCATTATTTCTGATTCAAACTCTTGTTTTCCCTTTTCATTTTCTGTGTAATTTTAGATAAATTGCAAACAAGGCTGATGTAATTGTAGAACATAATGTTGCGGTAGTTGTGCTTGCTAAAACGATATTGAGTTCTGAAAAGTCATCTTATTCGAGGTTGCTGTAAATGGAAGTTTTAGATTATATTTGCACTAACTACTAACTGTTCGTAAATGGAACGGGGATATTTTTAATTGAACAAAACACACATTATTGGAAAATACCGAAAAGTAGTTCTTTCCTACAAACTAGAGCATTTTAGAAAATAAATATTATTTTGCAAGAATCACGTGGCGCTTGCATTGTGTTTGGCTTCTTATTTCTCATTTATATGCAGTTTTTGCATTTAACCCTAATTTCGTGCGTTTGTAAGACAATACCAAGTGCACATGCCCTAGATAGCTACTCGTGTAACGCATGAAACAGAATATTTTGTATTTTGCGTGCTGCATTAGTATAAGTAGTTGATTAACTTTAACCCTTTTCATTTGATACTTCGCTATAATATGGCTGCTCGCTGTTCAAGCTAGTAAGCACTCTATTTTGTTTTTGAAAATATACACAAAAGTAAACCAGGAAGTGGTCTTTAAAATAAATAAATTGTTTCCGTAACAAAAAAGAACTATTAAAAAGTTTTATAATTACTTGTCCAGCAAAGTCTCCAGGCTTAGTCTATATGAAAAAGGAAGTCACACCATAATGAATATAAAATTGATGTAGCGACATTTCTTATGATTTGAACTACTTCTACTTACACTTTTTTTCAACGTAACTGCTTTTTTTGTAAAATAACTAAATTAAAAGGATGTGGTACCTCAATCCGTGCAAGTTAGACTAATAGGCAGTTAAACAGTTTGAATGATAAAATAATCCTCTGTTCATTATCCTGGTCTAAATGTATGTGATTTAAATTTAATGTCTGTCGTGAACTGTTAAAAATTTCTTCTTTATGATTACTTGGCCAGCAAGTTCTCCAGACTTAATCCATATGCAATATGTGTCGCACAATAGAATGAAAACTAAATTAATGTAGCGACATTTTTTATACATTAAACTACTATCATTTACACTTTCTTTGACATAATCCGTGCAAGTTAGACTAATAGTCAGTTAAACAGTTTGAATGATAAAATAATCCTCTGTCCATTATCCTGGTCTAAATGTATGTGATTTAAATTTAATGTCTGTCGTGAACTGTTAAAAATTTCTTCTTTATGATTACTTGGCCAGCAAGTTCTCCAGACTTAATCCATATGCAATATGTGTCGCACAATAGAATGAAAACTAAATTAATGTAGCGACATTTTTTATACATTAAACTACTATCATTTACACTTTCTTTGACATAACCGCTTTTTTTACAATAGGTAAATTATTAAGAAGTGATAACTCATTTCGTGCAAGTCAGACTAATAGTCAGTTAAGTATTTTGAATGATAAAATAATCCTATGTCAAATATCCTGGGACTAAATATGTGTAATTTAAATTTAACGTTTGTCGTGAAACCATAAACCTCAAAAATATTTCGCAGTGCAAATTTAAAATCTGCCACAATGTAAAAAGTACTGGGATATTATAGAAAAAAGAACTTGGCTCTTGTGAGAAAATAATAAGGCGGCCTTTAGGGTGTTTTATCTTTCGAAAATAAACCGATTAAACCCAATGTATTTTAGTCCAAAATAACTTCCTTGCGGAGTTACAACTTCTCAAAGCTGCTTTAATTAATGTTTCTACTATAAATTAAGATTTTTAATTCACATTTTGTGTGAATATGTTTATATTGACATTGTCACTGGATTTTGCTCAATTCCATAAACCAGCGGCGTGGATGGAAAGGGTGCTGAACGAAAGCTCTGAATGTATTTTTTTCTTCAATTTGTGACTTGAAAATTTTATTCTCCTTACCAAAATACACAAGAAAGGTCTCTACTGTTGTCAAAAGTCGCTAATTCCAACGTCTTTCGAGGTATTTCAATTTCTGTAAAAAAAATCAAATTACTACGACCAGTAGCGTAGGTTAAAAGGGGCACAAATTCAAAAAGTATTTTAAGAAACAGAAGCAAATAAGAAATATTCCTAAGTATTCAATACAAGAAAAATATTAAAACTTTTTTTAATTAGGGAATAATTTTAACACTTAAGGTTAGTATTATAAACTAAGACTAAATATATATTATGTAATATTTTTATCTGCTGTTCATTCGTCTGGAAGGGCTTTAATTATCAAGAGCTGTAATTTTATTACTTAAAATCTACTTCGACCATTATTATTTAAATAATAAATAAGTTATAGGGGCTGTTTCAAACAAAATTTTGATAATTTTCTCGCTGCAATCCTTTTATAGTATTATATTAATTATTTGCCATTATAAAAAATTGTATCAAATTGTTTCATAGTTTATATTTGCCTCATGAATGAAACCTATAAAAAAATTAAAATAAAATGGGTATGGGAGGGACTTTCAGTTTGTGCCTGCATTGAGATCTATTTTCTGAAGTTACGACACTGACTATGACGGTCAAGTCAAGTTTTCTTAAGATGCGCTCATAGTTTGTACAAACTTTGAGGAAAGTTTCTGCACATTGCTGCAATAAAAAAAGTTTTAGAAACATAGGCCCGGAAACGCTTCTTTAGCGAGTTACAGACCCCAGTCCCAACTATCGGAACTTTTCTCTCTTCTAGGGGCTATACAGTGGTACCAAATGCTAGGAGTATGAAGTACTTATCAAAACAAACAAAGAAGTTTTAATAAACAGTGATCAAAAAAACATTTATTCACATATATTTTGGTTAATTACAAGGTAATTTATATTTTTGGTAAATTATCAAGTAAATTATATGTTGTTTTTGTTTTATTAGGTACTTATATTATAATTTATAAATACCTATTTTATTACACTATTCAATGCAGTTTGTAAGAAAAATCAAGCAAGTAACGGGCAGTAATATAGCATATAAAATAAAATAGAAAACAATAATCAGAATATAAATTTTGTCGCGCGACAAAGCTATAAAGCGACAAAGCGACACAGCGACAAAGCGACACAGCGACAAAGCGACACAGCGACAAAACGGAAAAGCGACAAAACGACAGACCGACAAAACGACAAAGCTACAAAACGAAAAGCGGCAAAGCGATAAAGCGACAAACCGACAAAGCGGCAAAGCAACAAAGCAACGAAGCTCTAAGCGACAAAGCGACAATGCTACAAAGCGACAATGCTACAAAGCGACAATGCTACAAAGCGATATAGCGACAAAGCTCAAAACGACAAAGCTCAAAGCGACAAAGGGATAAAGCGACAAAGCAACAAAGATCAAAGCGACAAAGCTATATAATAAATAGTGTTCAAATACGAGAACACAGAATTATTTAGTTAAATTCAACATTAACTACTTCTGCTGTTCTGCATGTTCAATATCGGAATCGGAATAAACTACCGATAGTTCCGATGAGGATAAGGATGATGATGATTAATAATCTATGTTTTTGTTGTTGTTGTCAATAAAATTTAAGATTGTTAAGAAAGGTTTGTAGCTTGGCAATAATTTCCCAATATTGTGTTGTTAAATTACCTGTAATTTACGAGGTAATTTATGGTAATAAAAGAATTTAAATTACGTTAATTACGATAATCGTATAAAGTCATATTTTAATAGTAAAGCAACCTATAATGTGCAACGTGTGTTGCCTACTCGAAAGAGTTAAGGATTAAATGAGCATCCTGTAAAAAAAGTTCGTTTACTTACAAAAATCGTTTTATTTCGAAAACCGTTAAATTTAACGAGTTTGTTTAACAAGAGTATCATTTTGGCGTATATGTGTATAAAGAATAAAGTTCATTAATTAAAAAGTGCCAAAAATGTTAAGAAAAGAAGTTATTTATAAAAGAGTTCTTGTGCTCCCCCCCTCCTCTCATTCCACTATTTTTACGCATTTAAAGAAAACACTTGCACTTGGCAATTATAATTTTTTCACAAAAATTGACTTATCTTGCAAACCGTTAGATTTAGCGACCTTCACAAACGTACCTTTTTTGTGTTTTTGTGTGAAGAATAACATTATCAAGTCAAAAATAGAAACTATCGTGTTTGTAAACAATAGGTTAAGAAATACGGCAAGCACTGTCTCCATCTACACCCCTGGTTGGTGGATTTGAACGAAAACAAGTGATAATTTAAACCATCAGTAGCAAAATATCTACACTAAGTTTAAATCAAAAATATCATTTTAAGGGTGGGATATTAATTCAACCGTGTTTAGACTGTCACATCGTTTCGGGGACTGTAACTCTGTAAATAAGCTGTCGGTCTATAATCTATATCAATGTGAGGCAGCCCCTTCTTAGCATTGTCTCATGATTTTTCGGACACCCTGTATTTATTCCAGTCATGCGGTCAAGGCTGCATTTGAACGTTTTAATATTGTTTTATTTTTTTTAATATTTTAATATTATGGTATTCCAACATGTTTTCGAATTTATAACTTGAATATTAATTATACACCATTATTGGACAAATCAGTTATAATTTCTCTTAAATACGCATTCATAATTTTAATATCCAAATTGCTTTCTAAAATGATCTGCAACAACAAAGATGAAAGGATCACGAAACTCGCAAAGAAAATGTGGGTAGCAGTGAAAGCGCTTTCGTGTGCATTTTTAGAGCGTGTGCATAATGCATTGTGAGCTTATCGTGATATCAACACCTTTCGATACACAATGCAAATGCAGGGGTGCTGGAAAAACGTGTCGTTAGCAGTGCGTGCTGGTTAACATTACATTGTGTCCGGATATGTAGTTTTGTGCAATTTTTTTTTACAAACAGAAACTAATTAATGACTCATTTCCATAACTTATAATATACTTCCCTGTTTGTCCACTGTATACGTAATTTGGCCAACATATGTTGAAGTACAGTCTTTACATGTCATTTTGTGAACTTTTGCGGTTTCTCATTTTATTTCGAGTTTCGGTTTCAAACTGGGGTATTGCAAATTTTTATCTGCATGTAACAATTTTAATTGTTGTTTGTTTAAATGTTGCAAGGGTCAAGTGCAAAATAAGCGCACAATATTTTATTCTTCTCGCGTGCATAGATTTAAATTAACTACGTGTAGTGATTGTTTCGTTGATCAAGGTAACCATCTCTGCATTACTTACAATTTTTTTGTCGAATTAACTTTTTCTTGCATTTACTAGAAGGTAACATCCAATATGATAAAAGATGCCGTTTTTTATTTCGGAGTGAAAAAAATAACAAAATGTTGTTATTCGAAGACTGTCCCGAATAATCCGGTTCAGTGATAGTACCCTCTAACCGTCTTTGCTCCCTGGTGCTTCCAAACAAGGCATACCTGTAAATAAAGCAAACTTGATGATTTTCCCACATATTTTATGGCAAGTCCCTGAAAAAAGCTGTTTAATGTGAGCACAGTTATAAATAAAGGTTGACTTGATTCGACCATAGATGGTACTTGCTGGTGTGTTTCAGTTGTTTCGGTAAATGGATGTATTTGTTTTCTAATAAAAATAATTTCTTTCTACCTTATAAGCTGATTAACGGAAATCAACTTTTAGGATTAATAATTATTGTTTTTTGCCTTGAGTTGTACTGGTCTTGAACATGCTTTAACCAACATAAAGATAAATATTGCAAATTACATAATTCTATAAATAAACGGACACATTTGGCCGGGACTCCCGAATGACTTCTTATTTACGATTCAATATTTTTTTAGTAGGGCAACCTGTGCTGGCAATAAAATCAAAAAGAAAAAATTAAATATAAACATCCTAAACAAATCGGTTGTACCGACTATTTACTGAGATATAAAAGTATGTGGTATGGTATATTAAATTCAAATGGCGTTTTCCGGCGCCTTGGCGGCGCGTGGCACTAATAATAAATAGAATAATAACAAACATCTAGAAATTGTTAAAACCCACAAATCCTCTTTGAATAATGCATTATTTTTGGGTCATGGGACTGGGGGTTGGTGACATTTTAATGATTTTTTTAACGTCTTTTGCCAATATAGGCGTTGTCTTGATCGATCAAGTATTTTCCGAAGCACATTTTTATTACGTACTATTACCATTACAGCAGAAGAATAAAATTTATTATAATCTGTGATGAGCAAATCAACATTGTTGTAGTGTACTGTGTACTCTGATAAAAATAAATGATTTATAATTCAACGACCCAAAAGTAACAAGCCGAGATATAAAATGAACTTGTAATAACACTCAGCATGCAAGAAAATTGAACCAATAAGTACGTGCATCCATGCAGATAAAGCAATACAATAATTGATAATGGACAGTAAAAATATAACTAAAAGAATAATTTTCTGGTTAATTTGTAGTAAATTAATTTAATGCGCGCCAGTTTTCAAAATTAATTCGTTTCGTATAACTGCGTGCTCGATTCAATAATTTATTTTTAATAATGCATTCAAGTCTGATCTATTGTTGTTATTCGGACACTAAATTTTAAACGATGATGGATTGTTTTTTATCTAGTCGAAGTGTGAGAGAGTGCAGCAGAAATTGTCACTGCGCCAGTAGATGATTCTAACGATTACAAATTGTTCACTTGCATTATGCAAAATTTTCGACAATTACGTCATGGAAAAACATTTCTTTTAGTTAACAATCACTTGAGCAGTTTCGCACCGCGCCGTTTATTTATTCAAACGTTACGTTGAATTTTCAATTTAATTATTACTAAATAATTCGGGAATTAAATGTTTTAAGGTTAGGGTTAACTTAAAAATATATAGCGGAAAGTATTTTTGTGTGCTTTGTATGTCCGGACATTCTAACTTACTTCCAGAGGAGCGAGAAACATTTTTGGACGTTGATAGGACTTAGCTACAATTAAATAAAAAATTTTAAATGTTTAATTATTAAAAACAAATGTTATACAAAATTTCGGTTTAAAAACACGGTTTTTGATTTTTTTTTCTAAACCATGCATGAAAGTGGACAAAAATGGCGGACTAGATATGGCGGAAATTGATTAAAAAAGTGGGGTACACATGGCGAGAAAGTTATGACGAGAATTGCACTTCCCTGTCAAAGCAAGCGGTGATATACCCGGGCTATATAAAATAAAGTATTAGTATATTTTTTTTAACTTATTTGACAAATAAAGGATGAGGAGTAAGCCTATAACAGAATGAGAGAGGACAGTAGAGGCAGAGAAAAAGAGAGAGCAAAACGAAAGAAACTTGTGGGAGGCAGAGCGAAGTAGAGAAAGGGTAAAGCAAAACAGAAAGAGCCTGCAGAAATTTACAAAGAATGAGAGACAAAAAAATAGAAAATTAGAAAGAGATAGAACAAGAGAGGAAAGGCTAGAAAACGAAAGGACAGAAGGAAAAACAAAGGAAGACAATTACTATTACATTACACGTTACTACCAAAAAGAAAAACAATCGCGGTTCTACATAGCTGACTGGAAAATTCAAGAATAACTTTACATTGGTCTGCAAAAAAAAATAAACGAAGTACTTCGCCAGGATTCTCCTATACCTTAGAAATTGTTTCTTATCACATATTTATAATTATTTATGTATAAACGTTTCGCGCACCAACATTAACTATAAGACCGCACCACTTTTACGACTGCACCGACAGCATAGCTGCATAGTTGTCGTATTATAAGAACATACTACATCATACTAAAATAGTGTAATTATACTGTAGAACACTTCTATGTAAAAACAACAGTATAAAATTGCATTTGTTTCATCTGCTACCTATAAACAGAGACAGTGCTGAAGCAGAAGTCGCTCCGTTTTACCAGTAGCTTGTTCTGCGTAATTTAGCTGTACGCCTTTAGACTCTATGCTTCGATTCACGGAATATCTTTCACAAGCTTCAGAAAGAGATGTAGAATACACTGATAGTGCAATAAGACGTCGGTATTTTTGTTATCTATATTTAGAAACCTAAAATTGGTCTAATTTTTTTGATAAGTAGAATGGATTTCTGTTTTATTTTTAGAATGTGATTAAAGAAAAGTAGAACAGAAGGTAAAATTCGTCAACCAAAAATTGAGTCGGAGGCAAAAAATAACTTCCTTAGTAACAATAATTTTACATACCCAAGCTCTTCGCAATAGCACCATCCATTCGGGAGCTACCCATACACCCACAGGCAGACATTTTTAATAAGCGATTGTTTTTTTTTTAGATTCTGAAGATCCAATTCATATATTTCCGTAAAATTTTCGAACTCGAACATTTTCATGAAATCACGACCTGTCTTGTTCGAATGAATTGAATTTTGGATTTTCAAAAATTCATCCAAGGCTGCACAAAGAAATTGGCGAATTGCAACACAAACCGAATTGTAGTTCATTCCTAGCTACAAAATTTAAAAAAAAATCAGTTGGCCATATTATTTCAAAAATGTCAATATTTCGGTATATCTTTTTTTCATTTTACAGATTTGGTAGTTCCAAATGTTCTCGAGGCTTGTAACATTGTATAGTCCTTAGGCATTTACAGAAGCAAATGTTGTTCCTATCGGATAACTCGTTCTTGAGTGAATAGGCGCTAAAGCCAAAATTTTCAATAAATCATAGAAGTCTTCACAGAGAAATTAACGGACTGGGATAAGCCCCAAGTTCTAGCTTTAATAACTTTATTAGCCGTTATAATTTAAAAAAAATCCTGCGGCTAGTTTTTGATCAATATCTTTTTGAAAATGTCAGAATTTTGAAAAATTGTTTTACTTTGTAGTTTTCAACTTTTCAAAATTTTTTGTACATACTAACATTATGTCGTCTTTGAGCTATTACAATACTAAATTTGATCTCGATCTGCCCACTCGTTTTTGATTAATAACTTAATGAGGTATGGAAGTCAATATTCAAAAACAAAATAGTAGCGGCCATATGTTTGAAGCTAGAAAATTCGCAAACAAAGGGTTGGATTTGTACTGACGTCTTCCATCAGATTCCATTTTCAGAGTGAAAAAATCTAATTCTGGAAAAAATGCTAGCATAACAACGTGTCTAACTTTCGCTTTCGGTTTTGGATCTTTATGAAGTTTATTTTCTCAGTGAATTTTTAAGATAATTTCACATTCCAAAACTCATGAGTCATCAAAATCGGATCATCCGTTCGGGAGTTATATACACCACACACAAACACACATACCCACCCACAGATAGACATTTTTTAAAAAACAATGTTTTGAGTTCCTGCCAGGGACGTGAACCCAAAAAAAATAATGTTTCGGTTGTTGGTTACGGTTCAACTTTTTTTAAACTACGGTTACGATTTACTTCCACTTTTTTTACAAGTAATCATGAGGCCGAACGTGAGCACGACTCCATGATTCCCATCCCACCCCCTTACCCGGGCTCAGCGGACTTGCGCTATACACCGGTCTAACATGCCCCACCCCTGAAAGACATGCAACCCAACATACACACACCGTTCATGGACACCCCGCGCAGGATTTAATTTATTCAGAAATATTTCCGACGGGCAGAGGACTCGAGCCTACTCCCGTTGGGAGTCTAGTTTCAAAGCCTGGACTTTAACCAGTACACCACCCGCTAGCCCTTACTTCTACTAAAAATTTAGATTTGGGTTACGGCTACCGGTATGTTTTGTTTTTTCATGTTGAACACAAAGAAAATGCTCGACAAGATTATATGAAAAAATGTATGCTATGCAATTAAAAAAATGTAGAAGTTATCACGAATAATTGCTTACATCAAAAAAATTGTTTTTTTTTGTCAAACTGTAGAAAACACATGCTGTTGGAGAGTTAAATAAAAATAAAGTAGCTACCGTTTTCGCCTTTTTTTTTCAAAGAATAGACTGTACGTCGTAGTCTCTTGGTCACTCAGTATTTTCAGGAAATGCTCAGATAATGTTTTCGAATTATTTAAAAAACGCCCTTTCGACAATAACCTAGAAATATAGAAACCCTCGAAGCATGACAACATTGTTTTTAAAAAATCATGAAAAGTAACCTACTCTATATGACTGAAACTATGCCTGGGCTTTTTATGAAATGCTTAGTTACACTATCCCCCTACGATGTATCACCAGCCGGCTTATGCTGTCTGGCAACATTGTACCGTCATCCAGTGTAGTTTACCGGTAATTTTAATTTGGCCGGCGGATGACGTAATGTTTATGTATGTCTTATATATTCTAGAATTGACAATCAACACACCCCATGTTCCAGTGCTAAAATACGTGTACAGCGTTGTGAGGCATAGGTTAGTCGAGAGTTCGAATGTCGCATTTTTTAAATTTTAATTTAACTACATTTAAAAATTGGGGTACATAGTTTATCAGTATTTTTTGTTGTTGTGTACATAGCGGCAAGCTACTGTTTATGTTCCCTGAAATTTTGAGCGATAGTGACAGCGCCGCACTTGCAGCAACGTGTACACTGTCGGCTCACTGACTGCCAATAACACAAGAATTAAGTACTTGGCAGTAAAAAGAAAAAAGTGTTCTGCTGGTGAATTATTCATATAATTTTATACGATGACGTTATACCACCAAAACATTCATTCGCGTTTGGGAAACATTAGTAATTCTAATTATTGTTTTGGCTACAACCCTAAGGGTGAACTAAAAGGGCTAATCAAATGCAAAGATTAAATAGTAGATACTTATTATTGAGTATGAATGAAATACTTTTTACTTAAACAATATTTATTTATTTCAGCCTCATACGTATTTCGACAAGTTTACAGGTCATTATCAAAGGCAACATTAAAAGTAAACAATTGGTGTTCTTATAGCAACAATAGAACTTGGTGACTTGGTAATCGTCTGCAGATGACTTGATTTCTTATTCCAAAATGTCCAATAAATAAATATCGGTTCTGCATTTACCAAAACGAAAAAATACCGGCATAATCTCAAAATAGTTACGGTTACGGTTCAAGAAATTTTTAATGTCAGTTTTAGTTTCTGTTACGCTTCGGAAAATAATGCGTTTTTTCCGGTTTTCGGTTTTGGTTTGTCTTACGGTGCACGTCCCAGGCCTGGAGATCTAAAATATGCATTTCCGTCAAAATCTCGACTTTGAACATTTTCATGAAATCAACATTTTTCTTTAGTGAATTTACAGGAATGTCAAAATTGGTAGTAGCAGTTTTATGAGTTATTGAAAAATTTATAGTAAAGGAAATACAAATTATTAAAAATTTTCAAAATTTCTAAAGAAATTCAGTTTTCATTATTTGCTAAAAAATTTTAATATCTACAAAATTTCAAACATTTTCAAAATTTTAATATTTGAAACGTTTACAAATTATCAAAATTTTAAAAATTATCAAAAATTACAATAATTTTCAAATTCAAAAATTTTCAAAATTATTGAAAATTATCACAATTTCCAAAAATTATAAAAATTACCAAGTTCCAAACAATTTATTTAAAAATAATTGAAATTCTAAATTCTAGAAGAGGGCTCACATAACCCGCACTAGTTGCGGATATTAAACAGGACATTGGCCTATAATAAGAGGAAGAAGAAGAAAATTTTAATAATCATCAAAATTAAATTAAAAAGTATTTTTAAAATTTTCTAAATTTCCAAAGTTATTAAAATTTGTCATAATTGTAAATTGTTGAAATTATGGAAAAATTGAAAAAATTTCAAAGTATTTTAAAATTCAAAAATTATCTGAATTATTGAAAATTCTCATTTTTGTAAAATTATAACATCCAAATTGTCTTTATTATTAAACAAGATATTTTAGAAATTTCGAAAACTTGAAAAATTATACTTAAAAATTTTTTTTCAATATTTTGAAATTTTCAAAAATTTGCAAAACGTCAGTTAAAAAACTTTTAGAATTATCAGCATTTTCAAAATTTTCAAAGTTAGTAAAATATTTCAAAATTTCAAGAATTTTCAAAAAGTTTTGAAGACTTAATATTTCCAACATTTCCAAAGAAACCTTGTTTTCAAACATTTCCTAAATTTTCCTAAATTTTATTATTTCAAAAATTCTTAAAATTTCAAAGAAAATTCAGAAAAGTTTGAAGTTTTTAAATTTTCGAAACTATCAAAGTTTTTTTAATTTTCAAAATTTCTAATAATTTTTAAATTAAAAAATATTTGTAGTTTTGAAAATTTTTAATTTTTCGAAAACTAAAATTTTAAAAATATCTGATAATTTTAAAGATTTAATTTTTCAAAACTTTTCACTAATTTTCAAAATTAGTAAAATAGTAGTAAAGTTTTGAAGACGAGGTATTTTCAGAATTACTGAAAAACTTGTTTTCAAACATTTCCCAAATTTTCAAAATGTTTGAAAACGTTTTCAAAATTTCTAAAACATTTCGAAACCTTTGATAATTTAAAATTTTTTAAATATATCAAAATTTTTTCAATTTTTAAATATTTCTAATAATTTTCAAATTAAAAAATATTTTCAGTTTGTAAATTTTCCAAAAATTTTTTGGTTTACAAAATGATTTATTGGTAATTTATATTATCAAAATTTTAAAAATTTTGCCAAAAAAATTAAAATTTAAAAAAAAAATTTAAAATCTTTAAATTTTTTAATTTTTCAAAATTTTAAAAACCCAAAACTTTCGTGTTCATAATTTGCAAAAATTTTTAAAAAATTATTCATAATTTCAAAAATTTACACAATTTGTCAAAATATTTAAAAAAAATTCAAAAATTTCAGTAAACGCCATGAAAATCTCGTGGGGGGTCCGACAGCTTTTTACCTTCCTGTTCGGTACTTACAGGATACGTAGGTATCTCAATTTCACCTTATAAAATAAAACAATCGTTCTAATTCTCTAAATACTAGAGCTAAAGCTAGCTATAACTAGAAGAAATTCAAATCGTCATCCAAAGTAATTTATTCACTAAAAATAGCAACAGAAAATATATGCAATTGTAAATTACGCAAAAAACACGATTGTGACTCAGTCATTTATTTCTCGGTAAATGACAACTTGCAATATTGATAATTAACGAATTTGTCACTGCTTCTTGCACAGTCTAACACTAAATGCTTACAATTAATTCCTTTACACGGATCATGTAATAAAGTGATTGTGGTAGGTGATAAATAAAAAAAAAATCATGCAACAAAAATGCATTCAGTCCATGTTAAAACCGCTAAGTTTTTTAATTCCTTAACCCAATTTCCAGGAAAAGAATTATTAAGCCGCCACAGAAGGCAAATTGGCCAAAATTGCCTTAAATGCAGCTTGTTGCAGGTCGGTGCATTTCATATTAAAGCAAATTGAGGGTTGGCCTAAATATTTGCGTCGATGGTTCCAAGTTCATTAATTTTTCTTCGCTTGTGCAATTGGGTCAGTTTTTGTTCATGCGCCAATTTTGACCTTTACTGCAATCATAAAAACCGAATAAAGGAGCAATTAACCGTTCGATCGAGACAAATAAGCAAGTTTAAGATGCATTCACCCTTCCAATAACAACTTGGACAGACCATAGGTACGTTTGCCTGATGCAAGGTTACAGGTCACGGCGAAATTTTAAATGCAGCCGCTGTCTAAAAGTCTGGAGAAAACAGGACTGTACTCGCATTTTTATTTTCTCCCATTAAAATTGAAATTATTGAAAATTGTGCTAAAAGAAAAGTAATAAATGAAAAAAACAACAAGTGTGTTCAACTATTCTTTAATTAAAAATTTTAAAAGGTAAAAATTAACAGTTACAGGCAGCAATGTGTACCCTTGAAGCTAGTTGTAAAAATTGTGGCAATGTTTATATCGCTCAAACGACATATAAAACGTGGATTTGTATGTGGAAATGTTACACAGTAAAATTCTTATACAGTTGCAGTGAATGAAATAAAGCAGGCTACAACGGTTCAAGTCAATGCTCCTGCCGATAGTATGCACGCAGCTGCTTTTAAGGGTAATAGATGCAGAATTTGGGATTTTCAATAGCCCATAAAGGCGGGTGTTCGGGTTGGCCATCGTGGTCTCCAGACCTAACACCATTCTGCTTTTACTAATGGGGCTGGTCAAAGAATGGGTTTAGGTTACCAAACCTGAATTTATGATTATCTAAGAATATGCTGCTCAAACCCTTCCATAGAATGAAGGAATACGAAGAGAAACCATTTACCACTGCAGTACTTTAATCCTAACACCATTTTTATATTTAAGTGGTAACAACTCGTTTTTGTACCCTGTATTTCAGAAAAACATTGTTTAATTTATATTGGTGCGCGGAAAACCATTGTTTTGGAAAAAAACTGACTGACGGGAGTAAAAATGCTAATTTTAATAATAGACATTGCCCATTAGTCAATAAAAGACGCTGAAAGTCTGCGGAGAGGTTTATATTGACCAATCCCACAACTGATTTTATCAAAAGAAGGAAAGCAGCAATTTTGTAGAACGGAGTACGGTCCTGTTTTAATGCAACGTAGGTGCCATTAACAAAGTCAATGCCTTTAAGTTGACAAAGCAGGGACAACCATGAGAAACTCGTAAAACTGCATCTCTAAAAATATGTCGACCTTGACTAGGTTAGTGCATCCAAAAACGTTCAACTTCCAGCTATAAATTGATGCACTCGATTGCATTCGTCCCTGTGGCTCAGCGAGAAAAATGTTTTCGCGCAGGGCCTTCCAGAACTTTTTGCCAAATTTCCGACGCATTTTGCGGGATGTTATTTTTAGGTGGCCGAGTGATACTGGCCTTGAAATAGACCTAGACCATGACCAGGACAACGTTTATTGTCTGAGCTCTAACAACAGGACGTTTACAGATGATGATAATAGACACAACGAATATAATGAATAAAAATTTGGCGTCATAATTTAAAGTTCACCATTTGAAACATGTGTTAGACAAGTGCAGGCTCCTGCTTTCTGCACGTAACTTTCTGACGGAAAATCTTAATTTACTAATTTCAAATTTTGACACCAGAACAATCACCAGAGAGTAATAAAATAAAATGTTGTAAAATAATAAAATAAAACAAATGCTTATCTATATAAAATGTATTACATAATAGTACAAAAGTAGGCGAACATGAAATTAATGAAACTGAATGGTATAAGTGTGCATTGACCTGGTGATTATTGATGGATTTCGATGGTCTAGACACCAATGTTAGTGCAATGTCAGAGGTTGTTATTTGTCCAGTCCTGACCTAAGTCACCATCCAGTTTAGAATTATTAGGATTAGATTATACCAAACCCACACATGCTGATAAAACTTTAGTTTAAAGAACTGCATGCCGAGAGAGCGGGATGGAAAGACAGCAAAAAAATGTGCAAAAGCACTTCGCCTGGACTTTGCTATACTTTAGATATTGTTACTTATCATATATTCAAAAGTATCTTATTATTAATGTGTTCCGCCCTAACACTGATCTACTTTTATTACTGTAGCAAGAGCATAACTAAATAATAGTAATATTAAAAGAACCATACTAAATGATACTAAAGCCCTAAAAAGCATAATTGCATAAACTTAGTAAGAACCTTTTCATTTTTTTAACTACTGAGCACAACGAGAGAATAGGGAATCAAAAACCGACAGGTAGCTGTGTGTGTACTTCGGTCACGCGTAGTAAGACTTTGGTCAACGCATGGGGGAGGGAGGAAGGGAAGATGAAGGGAGGGAGTGGGGAGAGAGAAAGGTGGGAAGGGGTAGCGGAGAAGGAGGAAGGAAAAGAGGGCAGGGAAGGAGATATAAAGGGAGGTGTGGAGTAAGGGGCAAGGAGAGAGGGCGAGGAGGGGAAGAGGAGGAGAAGAGGAGGATGTGGGGGAAGGTACGAAGAGAGGGATAGGGAGAAAGAGGAAGAAAGAGGAGGGAATTTTGCGGGTATAGAAGGTGAGATATAAGGGTGAGGGGGTAGCTAACAGAGGAAGGGGAGGAGAATGTAGGGGAGGGGTGAGGGAGAGAGCGGAAGAGAAAGCGAGTGCGAGAGAGAGAGAGAGTAATATTGTAAAGAAAATTGTCAGTACGCTGCATTGTTCCAAATTTTTTTTGAAGAAAATCGAGTTTTGAATTTTTTAGAAAAAGATTCCTTAGAATTGAAGAAACACAGTTCGTCCACCAAAAATGGGGTAGAAGAAGGAGCTAGCGGGGAAAAGGGGCGAGGGGGTGAGGAGGGAGTGAAAGAGAGAGCGAGTACGCGAGAGAGAGTGATATTGTAAAGTAAATTGTCAGTACGCTGCATTGTTCCAAAGTTTTTTGTGAAAAAAATCGATTTTTGAATTTCTGGGGAAAAGATTCCTTTGAATTGAAGAAACCCAGTTCTTTCACCAAAAATAGGGTAGGAGGGGGAAGCTAGTGGGAGCAGTGGAGAGGGGGGGGAGAAGAGAGTGAAAGAGAGAGCAGGTGCGAGAGAGAAAGAGTGATATTGTAAAGTAAATTGTTAGTACGCTGCATTTTTCCAAAGTTTTTTGTGCAAAAATCGAGTTTTGAATTTTTTGGGAAAAGATTCCTTAGAATTGTAGAAACCCAGTTCGTCCACCAAAAATAGGGTAGGAAGGGGGAGCTAGCGGGGGCAGGGGAGGGGGGGTAGGGGTGGAGAAGACAGAAAGAAAGACCAAGTGCGAGAGAAACAGTGATATTGTAAAGTAAATCGTCAGTACGCTGCATTTTTCCAAAGTTGTTTGTGAAGAAAATCGATTTTTGAATTTTTTGGGAAAAGATTCCCTTGAATGGAAGAAACCCAGAAACGGAAGGACAAATTCGTCCACCAAATTAGGGTAGGATGGGAAAAATTAATTCCTCCAAAAATTTCTGTATGTAAAAATTAAGTCGAGAACTGTATTCTACTATTACTCAAGAGCAATTTAGCCTAAACAGAAATTTTTTATTAGCCTCCGTTTATTAAATAAGGAGGTTGCAACTTTCGATTTTTAAAAATGCATAGAAGGTGCAAAGAAGTTAGCGGACTGGGACACAAACTAAATTGTAACTGACTACAAAAGACTACAAAATTAAAACAAAATCGTGTGGCCAGTTTTTTAACAGTATGTTTTTGAAAAAGTCAAAATTTGATATTTTTTCAGTTTCACAGTTTTAGTAGTTCCAAAAATTCTAGTAACTTTTAACATTGTGTACATTTAGGGCATTTCTCATATCTAATTTTATCCCGATCTGGTAACTCATTTTTGAGTAAAGAGGCACTAAAAGCTTTAAAAATTCATAGAAGGCAACAAAGAGCAATTTACGATCTGCGAATTAAACCAAATTGCAGCCCATCTTCAGCTCCACAAGCTTACAAAATTTAAAAAAAATTGTGTTTCCCCGTTTTGAGCAATATTCACCCACATACCCAAATACCCACATACCATTTTTACTTTGCAGTTTTAGTAGTTTTAAAAGTTCTAGTAGCTTATAACATTGTGTACCTTTAAAGCATTTACAATATCAAATTTCATCCCTATATCATAACTCATCTTTGTTTAGATAGGCAAAAAATCTCAAATTTTCAAAAATTCATAGCAGAGGGAAATAAATAATATAAATTCAACACCACTTACCTCCCTACCACTTCTCTTCGATACATTATTTATGATATCACTTACTATTTATATATGAAAACAGGAAATAAGTCGTATTTACACAATATTTCGGAAAGGTACGTGCGTCAGAAACATGAAGCCAGTAAAGTGGAACTGGATTCACAAGTACGTCTTACAATTTTATGGGTTTGTCCAAACTCTAGGAAAATCTGGACCATACTTCCATTGGACTTCCACAATTTCCTTTAAACTTCCCCGGCTTCCCTTAGACTTTTCTGAGACTTTCTCTAAAGTGTACGCAAAAACTTCCCTTGCGGTTTCCCCCTCGGAATAATTTCATTTGCGAATTCTATATTTTCAAAATGGCTGCCGCTATGATTTTTGAAAATTTTTACTTTAACGCCTATTTATTAAAAATTGATTTGTCGGGTAGGTATAACATTTAGTATCAGAAGAATCCTGGGACACTGTTTATGGGACTTTATTTCAAAAAGCATAAAAAGTGTTTAAACTTGAAACTTTAAAAATTTCTAAAATGCTTTTTCTTTGTTTGAGCTGATAACGCTAAGAGTGAGCCACCATATGTTTCCCTCGTCAGCGACCTAATTTCTCTGTAATACCCTCTATGAATCATTAAAATTTGAAAACTGATGGCTTTTTCTTTAAACAAGAGACGAAATAGTAATGTAGCACAGCTACAAGCCACGCAAAATTGGGTTGAACTAACTAAGCTGGTATTAAACCGCCAGGTGGCCCTCTTTGTACGAATACAAACTGCATCGTAATAGATCAAGTACACAAACAGACAAATAATAACCACTTGAGATGCGTTTCGTCCTTATTAGGACTCTTCAGTTAGATACAGTTTCTATTTGTAAATGCAAGCATCAAAAATATTAAGGCGTAGTAACAATAACATAAACGGTGGCAAATGACTCTGGAGACATCTATATAAAGTACGGCAAGGGAATTAATGTAGCAAAGTTACAATCTATATTGAGGGGTACCAGCTAACAATAGACGATTAAGACTTTTAAGCTAAGTGGCTTATCAGCCATAGTACAAGATAGTAATTTTAATTTGCAGATGTAGTAATATTTAAGAGAGCTACTCTTACCCCCACCGAAAAAAAAACAGTTTCGAGCATCGATACCGGTATCCAAAAGGATCGAAGTATCAAAAGTATCGAAAATATCGAAGGTATCAAATGTATCAAAGTATCGAAAGTATCATAAGTTTCGAATGTATTGGAAGTACCACCACTTATGTTCAATTTTTGCAACTAGGAAAACTAGCCAATTTCAAATATTGAATCACAGATCTATGGCGTTATTCAAAACGATAAAGTTGACGTTACTTTCGGCGAAATTCTTGGTTACGTTTAACTTTCTTATCTTAATAATAATTGAGATTTTAGATCGAACCGTCAAAATGGATCAACCGATGTGATTTTTTTAATGATATTTTCTTCTTTTCTGTCTTTTAAACGAAAAAACGAAATCCGCAGTTGTAACTTTAGATACTTCGGCAATTTGATATTTTCGATATTTCGATACTTTCTATACTTCAATACTTTTAATGCTGTTGATGCTATCAATACTTTTGATACTTCGATACTTTTGATATTTGCGATACTTCCGATGCTTCGATGCTTTGATACTTTAGATACTTTCGATATTTGTGACACTTTAAATACTTTAATACTTTTGATATTTCGGTACTTTTGTTTAGTATCGATACCAAATTAGTACCAATTCTCGATACTTATTTTGCGGTATCGCCCAGCTTTACTCATGACAGGAGTGTTTAAACGCTAGCCTTTTGAGAACCGCTTCAGCTGGATTCATGCTCTAGTAAGCAGATTAGGGTATGTGGTATGCGGTAATGTTTTTTTTAATGTCTGTTCGTGTGTAGGTGGTTGGGTGCGTGGGTGGGTGCGTTGGTTCCCCTATATCTCCGGAACCCTTTGACCGATTTTAATAAGATTTGGTGTGTGGAAGTTTTTTAGTTGCAGGTAGTTCTTTAAACCAGAAACGGAAATTAGACCAGTTTTTTTTTTGGTATCGATTTTTTTCTTAAGAAATATCACACCCAAAAACAATATTAAACATATCTATTTGTTAATTCTTGCACAATCATTGTAAATAAAACAAAGTTGTGGTCTTATTTGTATTTGGTGCAAGCATACTCTTCTTGAGCAATTATGTCACATAGTCGTAAAGCTAATTATTCTCGCATACTACTTGCCTGTGCTCAAGATTAATATTCTTGCAAAAAATTAGTGCGCAGTATGGGTTAGTCGAGCGAAAAGATATTACGAGGTTAAAGAGTTAAAACCCACGTTTAGGATAAATCGAGAATAAATTGCTCATCAGTGACAGTGAAATAAAAGAGCTTAATTTTTGTTTTTAAATGCTTTAGAAATCTACGCTTCTTTATTTAAACGACGGGGAACGACAAAACATTTCTGTTTATGCTAAACTGCTCATGAGTAATAGTAGAATAAGATTTACCACTTAGTTTTTGAGTGCAGCACTATGTATTTCGGGGTTTAAACTCCCTCCCACCAGAACTGTGAGGGACGAATTATTATGATTGAGTTCGCATTTATACACAGAGCGCCATCTGACGGTTTGATACTAGCTTAGCCGGTTTGGCTCCAATTTAATGGATTGGTAGCTTTGCTACAATTTCTCTCGCCGTACTTTATACAGATATCGTTCGCGGCATCTATCGCCATTTATGTTATTGTTGGCTTGCCTTATGTGCTTTCGATTTATGGATAGGAACTATACCTGACCGAAGAGTCCTAATACGGACGAAACGCGTCGTAGGTTGTTCTTACCTGTTTTTGCTTACTAAATTAATTGTTGTTATTTCTTATGCCAAAGTAAACATATCACTAGAAATTATTAGTCAGAGTAAGCAAATTTATTAGAATCTATCGCGAAATAGTAGTATCGCACAATGAAAATGAACCAGCGCTATTAAATAAATATGTTTGGTTCCAAAAATATGAAGCTTCTTCCCATTATTCTACAAACTTTTCCAATTAAATTGAATCAAATTCTACGCGTGCGCAAGACAGCACAAAGAACGAAATTGAAGCAGTTCGAACAACGAAAAACGTGGTAGAATGACATACACATAACCTTATTATAAAATCGCAAAATTAGACCCAAACTTAATACATGGTGCGACACTTTGTTACTAGCAAAACAGCGCCACTGAACTAAAACGGTATTATAATGCCAAGGAATAAAAAGTAAAGGCAAGAAAAGTAAATTAGTAGAAAGGTAGGTACTTCAAGTTATGTTGTGTTTTGTTTACCTAAATTGCTACTAGTATTGTAAAATTTTGTAAATATAAACACTTTCATTTAAAGCAAAACAATGTGAAAAGATAAATGACCCACAGTGATGTGTGCGCGAATATTCGCAAACAGACATTTGGAAACTTTCGGAAATATTCGCTACCTTAAGAACAACAGGAGAGTTTAATAAGGCAACAGAACTCCCTTCTTGCACATGCGCTTAGTTTGACAACACTGCGCCTGCGTGTGATATATTTCTATGAATCCGGAAACCTGTCTACTGCCTGTTTAGCAATTTTAGAGGCGTTCCTGCAACGAACATTCGTGCTGTAGAGGCTAGCTGCATCTCTGCATATGATTGGAGGGGTGGTCTGTTCGATCCTGGTCGCCGGCATAGCTTTTTTTAAGTTACTTTTGCCGAATACTTTAGTTTGTTTATTGTGTACATGGTGGACTGCTACTGTTTAACTTCTCCTGGGATGTTTTAGCGATAGGGATAGCGCCGTTAGGCGCTACAAGTGTTACCGGCTTGAGCTGCGAGTCAAGCGCAGTCAAATCAAGCGCATGTGCAGGAAGCGAGTTCTATTGCTTTATTATACTCTCTTAAGAACAAATATTCGGTTTTCAATACACGAAAGCGCGATCGTAGCACACGCGGGACGCGGATGATGTGAATGTACGCTTTTCTAGCAGGGCAAGTTCACAAGTAGGTACCTAACGCAAAAGGTAACAAACAGTAGCGAGTTCAATAACAATACAATCAAAATTTTCTAAAGTTCCGTAAAATTTCCAAAATTTGCGAATATTTCCAACAAAAAATACATTTCATGAAATTTTACATCACTAAGTCCTTACTAGATATCAACATACAGGGGCCTTCAGGAAAGTTAAAGTATATGCAAAATGCACGGGAAATTATATTTTTCGATATTTTATGTCCCCAACATACTGAGGCTAAGAATTTAAACTATATTATTGCTAGTAGCTGTTATTTGTGGCGTTTAGCTGAATTAAAATATTTTTTATTTTTAAATTAAACAATAATCTAAATAAATATTTATGTATTTAAGACGTGTCCTTTTAATCCGAGAGTAACAGCAATACTTTCTAATTTTTCAGTAGCGACGCGTAAAAGGCTACTGCCTTTTAAGTAGAAGTTCCGGGTTCGAATCCTTGGCAGGACCAAACTTTAAATTTTTTTTTATTTTTAATAGTCACACCAGTTCTACAATAAAATAACAAAAAGTACACGATTTATAAAGTAAATTGTAATTTTAATACTTCAGATATAATAATTAAATTTATACCTATTTCATTATTATAAAATAGTTAAACATTAAAACTTCAGTTATGAGAAGATGAAAACAGTTCAAATATTAAATAAATAAATAAAAACGTTTGTCAGTCTTGGAATAAAAAGACACGTCTTGAATTTAATTAGATTTTTGCTTAATTATAAATGTAAGAATTATTATTTTTTGACTAAACGGCACTAATAACAGCTAATAACAATAATAAAGTTTAAATTCTTAGTCAAAGCATTCTGGGAACATAAAATCTAAAAAAATATAATTTTCCATGCATTTTGCATATAGTTCGACTTTCTTGAAAAACCCTGCAGATAATTCTGCTATCACTGGCATATTTCACATGTGTTGTTTCGCACCAACACCTTTTTAGTTTAATAGTTTGATCTACCTCGAGGCAACTTCCTTTTAATTTCGTTTTTATTCATATTTATTTTTATGTCACTTAACGTTGCAATAAAAGTGAAAAGTAAGGGTACAACTCTACTGCAAATGCAAATAACAAAGCATCAGCCGACATTTTTGTGTTGTCAACTCGCGCATGCGCCGCATTTCGTTTTAGTATTGAACAAGCTTATTAAAAAGCGTGGATTCATCTTTAGTATCCACACTTAAATTCTTTAGATTTTTTCTTCCGAGAGCACTTAAAACCTATGATTACATAGTTAAACCCAGCAATATTTTTAGAAACTGGAAAAAAGATCAGAGAAGAAGTACTTAAAATGAATCTTGAATGACGGCTGAACTCATTACTTCGTTTTCCTGATCGTTTTATAGGACATTATGTCAAGCTGTTGAAGGTGGAGTGTTAGAACATTTAGTTTAAATTAACTTAAACTTAAATGACATTAATGAATTATTTTGTTTGTTTTAGCGAACAATTTCTGCCATATTTGTTTGATTCTTTGACAGTGGTAGCTGTAAAAAATATTGTCGCCTACTACGATGGTAATTTGCATTGCAATTTTTCTACAGAATTGTTATGCAACAATATATAATTTTAATATTGCTATAAATAGAATTGCCATTTATATCTACCATTACCAAATATCGTCAAAATATACATACAATCTAATTTTAAAAAACCATCGTTTTTTTAAATGGTGGAATAAAGACGAAATGTCAGTTTCTTTCTAAGAAATGATTCAGTTCAACTCTTATCTGCCCAATCACAGTCTTTAAAAGTGTTTTACCGACCTCTGTACTTTTATCTAGTTTGTTTCAAATTACAACGTAATTCAAAGTGTTGAATACACTTTCATATGTTTAGTGTGAGGTGGCCGACAAGCCTACTCGGACAGTGAAATTTTCTAGCACTTTAATTGCCTAGTCTGCGGTTACCTGAACGAACAATTTCCATGTCGCTAGATTAGACATGTTGTCGTCATTGATCTACCTTTCCATTTAAGGCCTCCCAGGTCGCCAGACCTCACACCGTGCGACTTCTTTCTCAGGGGTATTGTGCTACCCATGCCACAAGATTTATAAGATTTAAGACAGCATATTACAACCGTTGCAACAATCCTAGACAGGATATGCTGACGAGAGCATGGCACTTGCTGTATGCTGAGCGACACGGGGTTCACATACTGAGTTTTTGCAAGGTACCAGTTCAAAGTTTCTTTGTTTACTAACAATTGCTGCATATTATGTCATTGTAGAATGTAGACCTTCCTGGCCACTTCACACTAAACGCTTGGTCGGTGTTTGAAAAATTTTGAATTGTTCTTTATATTAATATTACTTTAAATGTTTAAATACTATAAGAATTGGACTTAACAGAGAAAAAACACAAATATGCACGTTCAGTAGTTTATTTAGCAAAAGAAAACCTATTTCTCAATACAATTCTATTACACAATTATTACAAAAGCGGAAAAAACTGAACATAGCAGCAGTTCATGATGAGAAAAATTTATAAACATTTATAAATGAGAACTAAAAATTAGTCATCAGAAGCAAATCAGTTTATAATCATCGCCACCAAAAAAATAGTAGGTACTGTACAAGTTGTTTAAACCAAATTATTTTACAAGATGATTTCAAATTTGCAACAATAATAATTTGGTTTAAAAAATGTAAGCTTTTTATATTACATAAGACGGAATTCTATTCGAGCGTTTGTTAAAAAAAGAGATCTATAATAAAAGAGACAGACAACAGTCTTTACATAATGTTACTTTGTATATTATATACAATTATTTAAAAAAATAATACGGATTCTTATGAAATAATTAGGGCTTTAATAAGTAGTAGATAGTTGGACGACCTTCATTTGTTTTTTGCACTTTTTGAGTTTTCAAAATCAAAATTCCATTTGATGTGATATGTTTCAATTTGCTAAATATACAATTTCTCTTATGTCGTATTCGTATCCGTTCAGTTTTTAATTTTTTGGTACAGTGAGAATTTTCTCTACTACTCGAAAAACCCTGAATTATTTTCAAAGGTTTTTATTCAATTTTTACGATAAGTAAAAAAGGCTTATATATTTGAAATTTCGACTAAGAACCTAATTAAGTTTTCAGACGTGTAGAAAATATAAAAATACAAAATTTACAATACAAAAAAAAAGAAATTATAACCTTCACATTTACTCCAACCTTAACCGTCCCTTTTTTTTTCAAAAAATAAAAACACGCAGCGTTAAAGTTACAAAATTCTGTTTACCTAATGACTTATATTTAGAATTATTAAGCACGAGTCGTGTGTGGACTTTTGATCGCCAAAGGCCAAGGTAAAGGTTGGTGTAAATCTAAGCATTCTCGTTTATACTACTTATTTAGCCAATTTTGTTGATTTTATCACATTTTTCGATGTATATGCATAAATAATATTCGAGAAGATTTCTCTAAATTTTTTCTTTTAGACGGATTTTTTGTCACAATATTTTTTAAGGCCTTGTCTCATATCACGCACTTTAAGTAGAGTTAAATCTATTTTCTTAAGTCGCAAACACAAATTACCAAGCAAAAGTAAAACTGCAATTTAAACAAAATATATATAAACTTTAAATTGTGCTAATTAAAAGCAACTTTCCAAAACATTTTGAGAGACACCGAAACATACTTGTGCTCAAGTCTTTTCATACTTCAATTATAGTCATTGGAAGTTTTCCAAAAAAAGTGAAAGTGGTAAATATTTATTAACCCGGATGTATCAACTTAGAATTTATAAGCGAAAAACGTTTAGTATCTGTACGTCTGCCTGTTCTTAAAACTAGAACTATAGTGAAGGTTGTTATTTTGTATTTAAATTGCAGTCAGATGAGTAAAATTTGGTATTTAAGATCCGCCGAAGAGTTTACTGTTTAGTACTAAAAATTGTTTTGAAAAAATTGAAAACGTTCCACATTTATGTAATTTGTGTTTGGGCTTAACTCACAGTTACAACACGCTTTTTGATAGTATCACTTTTGCCTAAACATAATCATTGTTCATCCTAAAAATATCTAAATTTTGTATCACCGATCGAATCACTGGTAGTACCAAAAATTTTTTCGAAAATACAATTACATTTTGTTTAACTAATCTTATCGCAATTTACAAAAATAAATATTATAAATCTAAGAATTATATCACACACTTTATACAGTTTACTTTACAGCCCTCAAAGGGAAAACATTTCTTGTCTTTTATTTAATTAAAGAGTTCCTAATGTGAATTTTGCGTTCACAAAAATAGAAGTTTGTAGCACAATCACAGTTTTGCTCGTAACATTATCCCTCACGGCACAAATAAATACCTATCTTTAAGTATGGTATGGTACACGCAAAACTGATAATGTAATCGAGTCCAATTTGTTTACGAGCACCCACATCTGTCCACTACCATTCCCGGTAAACTTCCGTAAATTACGTTAAATTGTTGGTCGAAATAGAGCATAGAAATGGCGCTCATTTTCCGCGGTGCACAACAAGGTCCTGCACTGTTCGGCGACGCCATTTTTGATATCATTGTGTGAGGATACCTCTGCAGGGTAATGTATGGGCACTCCCCCGAGCAGTAGTGGGCTTCGTACCTTTTTGGAGCTATGATGAAGTCCCAACCAAACTCCTCGAAGTCCACTGTTAAGGGGTATCGACAACAAAGGGGTTCATTCATTTTATCGTCACAATTTAGACCTAGGTTTCGTCGAGTTCTTCTTTTCGGTTCTGCTGTTATTATTTCCGCGAGTGGCGTCTGAAAAGAAAAAAATATTGATATTAAAATATTATAGGCATGTTCATGTTTGTATAGGTATAACACAACATTAAATTTGTTGGCTCTTCGAAAGACTGCCGTTAGGAAAAGATTTGATTTATTTTTAGGATCCATTTTTAAGACAAAACTATAGTAGAATAGATCTAAGAAGAAAAAAGGTTGTTTTAAGATTATCAATGACGAGAAAGACAGCAACTTTAATAACATTTCGATTTTTTTTAATGGGTAGATCACGCCAAAACTTATGCAGAGTATACTAAACGTACTCTACTCTAATCACGAAACAGTACATAACCGTTGCTATGAAAACCGTTCATTTATTCAACATGGCCGATGTAAATATCAACTGTACCGTGAAACACCGTATTATAATTCAGTTAATGTAGACGTCAAACCGGCTGAAATGTACACAGACTCAGCTCACAGTTTCAACAAAGTACGCTCAAGAAGTTGCAAGTAATTTTTTATAAAGCAGTCGAGCGACTGTTCGTGAGAATCCAGGAGGAGGAGGAGGAAGTTCAACTGCAACAAGGCATTTCTGTCATTGAACTTGATGTTGGTTTAATACAAGTTTCAACACGTTTAATGATAATCTCAAGGACATTATTAAAACATAACATTGTTAAAGATAACGTACTTTTCGACAATACGCAAATTACGAGATTACAATTACGAAAAACAACGAACATTGCGGTAGTTCTAAAGAATAGGCAAAGTATAACACTTCAAATTTAACATAGAAACAACTATAGCTGAATAGAAAAAATTTAGGAGTCGGATAAATAAGTAGAAACTGATCTGTACCGTGACTGAAACGTCTATTCTATCTAAAACAGCAGATGAATAGCCACTCATAAATACAGAGTGGCTAGGAAAACCCCGGTCACTTTTCTTGCGGCGGTCAAGAGACGGCACTTTAGTAAAAAAAATTAAATTAAAATACTGGCAACAACGCAGAATCCAAGACGTTTTAGTTGTTTTGATTTAATATGGGGGCGAATTTAATAACTAAAACGTCTTGGATTCTGCGTTGTTGCCAGTATTTTAATTTAATTTTTCTTTACTAAAGCGCCATCTCTTGACCGCCGCAACAAAAGTGGCCTGGGTTTTCCTAGCCACTCTGTATAATAAACAGGTTTAATAATATTTTCATTTTAAATACATAAATGCATCAAAAATTTGAAACGGGAATGCCAATTTGTTTTGTCTTGAGTTTTTAAGACGCGAATCTCGTTTCGTCTCTGATATTCAAAACGAGAATTTTCTCGTATCTCTGTTTGAAAATACGTGACAAGACGTTTGCCATTTCAAAACGAAATTGGTGGCAATACAATCTTATCTTGAATATACAACACGAGAATAATATATTTCTCATCTCAAATTTTTGAGACTAAACGACAATGAGAAATTTCAAGGCGAGACTTGTGGAAACAAATTGTCGATGCCACCTGAGTTAGACATTTTAAGTCGAGAATATGAATTTTGTCGTTTTAAAGGTTTGAAAATAAAAGACCATTGGCCATTTCCAAATGAAACTCGTGGCAATACAATCTTATCTTTAATTTACAAGACTAGAATATTTACTTTTGTACCTCAGATTTTCGAGGCAAGACAAGAATCTCAAGACGGGGCAAATCAATTTTGTCTCGTGTCGAAACG
This sequence comes from Ctenicera cuprea, assembly GCA_958336395.1. Taxonomy (NCBI): domain Eukaryota; kingdom Metazoa; phylum Arthropoda; class Insecta; order Coleoptera; family Elateridae; genus Ctenicera; species Ctenicera cuprea. The sequence goes on from OY284493.1 coordinate 21,723,259, forward strand.
AGACTCGTGGGAATACTACTGATGAAACCAAACATTTCTAGAGAGTTAGACATTTTACAAGAATCGTGTCAATACCATCTCGCACGACTCGTCTCTCATATTCGAAACCAGAATATTCGTTTTCCCGTGTTAATTTTTTGAAACAATACTAATCAAGGCGAAAGTTAGCCATTTCTAAACGAGACACAACCTAGTAATAAATGTATGAGACGAAAATAATAATTTTATCGTCGACGACAGTTAAAAATTTAAAGACGACTTGCGTTCACCAATCCGGTCTCGTTTTGAAACGAGACGCGTGACAATAGAGCTGCTGAAACGAGAAATTCCCCTAGCTGGCCTCGTACCATTTTTGTTCGTCTCTAATTTTTGAGACTAGAATACCATTTTCTTTCGTTTCGGATTTGATAAGAAACAAAAGTTAGTCATTTCAAAACGAAACTGGTGGAAAAACTACTTTCAAGGCGAAAAATGCCTCGATCTTATCTTGAAAATTTTAGAAGAGAACACCATTATTTCTCAACAACACATTCGGAATATTACATTTTAAATGAGAAATTTCTCAATTTTGTCTCGTCTCGAAAATTCAAGGCGAAAATGCCAATTTTCTTGTCTAGTTAGTCATTTCAATTTACTATAGAGACCAGATATTCGAGATGGAAGTGGCAATTTCTATCCAATCAGCCGATTAGGTTATAGCAAAATAATTGTTCTTAAAATTTACATACAGCACACCAAATAGCCTAAAGAACTTATTAAAGGAAGAGTATAAAAAGACTTGTACTTCTGATAGTTAAAGTATCGAAACTATTGCTGAGAAAAGGACAAATATTACATTACATCGGGACTTTATATTTATAATTAAAAATCTCATTTGTACTGCAGATGAAATGGCCTTGCCGGAAAATAAAAAGCTAATTTGGGACTACTAATAAATGTTAGAAATAAATACACTGCTAAACTAAAAATAATTAATACAATTGTCGGAAAAACTGTCTATTTTTAATATTGCACCTATTAAATTTGAGGCAGCAGGTCTGTTGCCTGTGCAAAAAGTCTGTTATTCTTATAACAAGATAGTAATAACTGAATATGGGGTCTAGTAGAGTTGTCTTTTTCGCCGTGGACCGATACGCCGCTGATCGTTACGCTACGACTGTTTAGCCGCAACCAGTTTGCCATACGTTTTCACCCTGGCCATTTAACTAAATCAATTTTCTTAAATGTATGAAGATTGTAGATGTGATATATTAGTACCTGATGTAAATAATAAAGGAAGTAAATTGTACTTTCTATTAGCATACCGACTTATTCAACACTCATATAGTTGGTGTCAATTATCAAATTATAATTGTAATTTCCGTCATGATACGAACTTAGGCGGAAAAAATTTGCGGATTGAGATCTACGGAGAAACGGCATCTTGCGGCAAAAAAGGTCGCAGCGAAGAGGCCGCAGCAAAAAAGGTCGCAACGAAAAGGCCGCAGCGAAAAGGTCGCAACGAAATGGCCGCGGGAAAAAAGCCGCAGCAAAAGGGTCGTAGCGAAAAAACCACAGTGAAAAGGGCATGGAAACGTCGGCAGTCAAAAGATCGAGACAAGCTGTCTCATTTTGCAAAGAGTATAGAATTTCAATAGTATGCAGTTCATAATTGCAAAAAAGTAGTTTTAACAAACGGGCTAATTATGAACTTTTTAAAACGCACTATAGTTTCAAATGAAAAAAGCATATGTGATACCAAATTTAAAATAAGGAAAATCTTGTAATTCTAATAGCAAATACTTTGAGGTTTTATTTAGAGAAGAAAAAGATACAGCTGTAAAAGCAAAAGAAAATGTTAAAGAAAAAGTAGTACTGTAGTAGGAGAATACGAGTTGCGATAAAAGCTAGGAAAACAACCTGCATTTTGAATAAAACGGTAGTGTTTGGCCCTACGGTGGACATCTCATTTTCTCGTCTGTTGCATAGAATTCCGTAATCGGTGTCTGAAAGAAGAAAAAATTCTGTATCTTTTCTCTAAACTCGCATTAGTAGTCGTATGTAACTTCAACATTGTTATGCTTCAAGTCAAAACCAACATTAGGACTACAACACAAAAACGTGTGCACTACAATATCGAATTCCATGCTGGTAAAATTCAAAATTGATTACTACAGAGTATGATCCAAGATACTCTTGACTAAGCTGCTTATGTAGGGAAGATGTGGCAAATTGTTTTAATCGTCAAAGGGTACAGGCATGATGTATGTGAGAAATGGAAATACAGTAGCACAAAAATGTTCAAAGAAGAGGGTATGTCTACACAGTTATGTTTTTTTAAAAAGGTCCTAAGAGAAAAGAATAAAGATATGAAGAGAGCAGTAGAGGGGTAGTAATCTATGTTGAATTGGCAAAAAAAATTGAAAACTATAAATAAATAATCAACTAACTGCGCCAAGTTACTCTTTTAAAAGTTTTTACTTAAATAAACCTAAAAGGATTTTATTTTTAGTATTTTTTTTTGTTTTGGCGACACGTTTTGATGATAACCCGCATTAACTCAACACCATACGTAAACAAAACTTTTTTAAATTTATATTTTATATGTCTTGGGGCGACGGGAGTCAATGCACTGTTGAAACCAAAAGTTGTAAAGAGTAATGCCTGATTTACAGATAATGAACGTGTGTCTGTGCCCACTAATTATTATTATTAGTATAACATGTAAACGTCGCAAATTTGCTCAGAGATCATCGCAGCTTACGAACGACCCACTAAGGAAGATAAAAATTGACGTTTATCTCATCTCCGGCAAATTTTGATATGAACGCCAAATGCACTTTGTGGTTGCTATGTTAAATTTTAATTGCGGTTTGAATTAAAAAAATTGTGGGGGATTTTTTAAATATTTTACAAAGAATTTTGCGTATTCTTGATAGAACAAATATTCGAAACTAATCCTTTATTATTTTGAATAACATAGGTGTCGTTAAAGTCGATTACAACGTCTATTTCTGTTGCAATGACCGACTTCACTTTTTTTTACATTTTTATCGCAATATTTTTAAGCAGGTAAAAGATTGAACTGTCGTTTTTATACCAAATTAAATTTCTGTGAGTAAATATTGTTAAAACTTTATCCTTCGTAAACATAGACTAAAATTGAATTTGAGCTCAGCATACAATTTTAAAACATGCAGTCTGATAAATGACCTGGAATTAGCGTCAGACTTATTTTTTCAGATAACGTATGCTGTGTAAAGTCTGAACATAAAAGGATGTGTAACCAACCACAAGGTAAGCAAAACACTGGACTTTAGCCGTAAGTATCACCCTTTCATAAAAATCCAGTATCCAATAAATAAATTTCCAAAGATTTGGGTTATTGAAAATGCACAACACGAAATGATAAGGACGCGGTTATCACATTGTAATTATTTATTATCACTTATCAGACATAGTCGGATTAGAATGTTATAAATTAGAATAATAGTCAATGCAAAAGGATAGGTGGCAAAAAATAAGTTAAAAATAAATAAATTGGTTATAAGAGCGTCTTATCATTCCTAAATTTGTCCCGAAACTGACAAGTTGCCATTTCTTATCGTCCTACACGTGCATCAAATTGTTATCACTTATCAGAGTTTGTATGTTCTTATGAAACTATACGCCATAAAGTTATTTTTCAAATTACTGCAATTAATTCGAACGGATTTCGGCGAAATTACATAATAAATTTTAGACATTATTGAGTATTACAATAAAAGAATATTGGGGCAGTGTAAAACAATGGGATATTTTGTGAACAAAACCATAAAGCAAATGAAATTTGACAAGTTCAATAATTTTGCAACACGGTGTATGGTTTTAATTCGAATTAGCTGGTAAGACAGATTTTTGAAATTCAGAACGATATAATTGTAACCCTTCATGTTTAGTGACAAAATTGCCCACGAAGCATTGTTGTTTTCAGCAATACCATTAGCTTTTAAAAAGTCATTCGAAAGTAGGTGTATTTTTTTATGCAGATGATATTTACGATGGTAATTGTCAACCTTGACCTGCAAGTCGCATTGATTTATTTTTGCAGTGGCGTAGATTTGCAAAAACTGCGAATTTCCCAAATTGTCGTGTTAGGGTTAGGTATTTATAAACTTTTGATTACTGTTATATTTAACATTTCGTTCAGATATTTTCCCGAAGCTTTAACTTTCTTCAGACTTTCTAATTTCTCAGTAATTCTTATCTTTTTTCTCTTTTTACTTTCCCATACTCCCAGTATACATGAAAATATCCGATTTTTAACAATGGCGCTCCTTAGACGGTCAACTTAATTATTTGGCACAACCTACGCATAATAATATAACAAAACGGATATTTACCAATTAATTCCACCCTATTATGTTGTTATTGTAAAAATCAATATAACTCTTTTATTTTTAATTGTGTATATTTGATATAGGATGTTTGTAAATTAAGAGTGATGTGTGAAAGAGTCGATAAGCCACATTAAAACAATTTTCTTGCGGAAATGATTTTTGAAAATATCAAAAAATGGACACAAATCCTAACATGGTCGTCACGCCATCGCAGCGCTGAAAATCCGAACTAGATTCGCACCCAAAGTAATAAAGCAGCATTTTCCGGCAGTGACAATCTAGTTAGCTGAACTTTGGCAAAATTACAATTCACGTCTTTCATTCTTATGATTAGTCTGTGTTGATATGTTCAATATAGAAAAAATTTTTTTGTTGCTCACTATTGTAAACGCAATTTCTTTATATTGGCCATACCTCACTTCTCTTCTCTATTGCCGTACCCTATTCAGGGCGTTGGCGACTCCTCTCCTACGTCTGTGTTTGATACGCGGAGATTGATATTTTGCACAGACAGACATAGAGTGACCTGCAGTTTAACGTGGGCTCCGAACCACAGGAAGTGCATGCACTTCTTCTTCAGAGAGGTTCTCCTTGAGGAAAAGTCAACCTCGCTGGTTTTCCATTGCCTTGCGAGAGAGAAAGACCGGGTTAGGAGTCAAATCCGGATCCGCCGCTTACCACTAAGCTACGGCCGCCTCTCCCATACCTTACTATTATTTCGTAATATGCAATAGGTTTATCTTTATATTCCATTCAGCTTCTCCTTGGATATGACTAGAATGGAATCTTTAATTTTATTTTTAATTAAAAAATATTTTGGAGTTTTTAAAAAATTTTATTGAGGTAATGAAGCCAAAAACCAAAAAACGGTATTCGACAGCTAGAAATTGGATGGAAGGAGATAATAATTCCCCTAAGTATTACTGCATCTGAAAATTAGTTAAATTGTGAATCTTATTCTACTATCACTCATGAACAATTTAGCTTAAACAGAAATATTTTATGGTCTCTCGCTTATTAAATGAAGGGACAACATTTTAGATTTTCAAAAATTTATAGAAGGCGTCACATGGGCATTAGCGGGTTGGGGCCCAAACCAAGCTGTATCTCAGGGTTATCTCTATACGAGCCCACAAAATTTAAAACTAATCATGTTATATTCGTTGAGGCTTTCGCGGTTACTCAAACTGTCAATGTTACAATTTACTTTCGGCTTAGACCGCGTCGTCATTTGGAAACTACACCCAGCATAATCAGGTAAGGACCGACCTGTAGCTTGTCTGCCTTTTCAAGCATTTGCTCTAGAAGTCTGAGCAATATTTGTTCGTAGGTTCTGCCTGCCTAAACAGGACCGTGTGCTTAGCTTGTTTAAACCTTGGGGCATACAAGGATTTGATCTAAATGTATTTTGTTTGCCAGGACAATAATACTTAATCGGCTTATGCCTGTTGGGTGTGAACCCATACAGTGTTTTATTCACTCTGAAGATGCAAGCTGCAATGCTTTGCGAAACGTTAGTTTGTATGGGTTCACAAACAGCGAACAGGAATAAGCCGATTAAGTATTATTGTCCTGGCAAACAAAACACATTAAGATCAAATCCTTGTCCGGCTTAAGGTTTAAATAAGCTAAGCACACGGCCCTGTTTAGGCAGACAGGGCCTACGAACAAATATTGCTTAAACTTCTAGAGCAAATGCTTGTAAAGGCAGACAAGCTACAGGTCGGACCTTACCTGATTATGCTGTGTGTAGTTCCCAAATGACGACGCGGTCTAAGCCGAAAGTAAATTGTAATATTGACTAATCATGTTGCTAGTTTTGGGGCAATATTTTTTTGAAAAGTATACAAAATTAACAAAAAAATTTTACTTCACGCTTTTCATCACGTCCCAAATGCTTGTGTATAGTTGTGTCTTTATGGGGCTATTGCAATATCTAATTTGATCGAGATCTGACAATACGTTTTTAGGACGGCTAGAGACAGTTTTCTCCGTACAGGTCTGTGCAGGTAAAACGGTAAGTCTGTGCAAGTCTGTGTTGGAAGTAAGGCACACTTATTGCTAAAAAGCACGACAAAATCGGTCTGATTTTTTAACTGTTTAGTTCTGCACGTGTGAAGAAGTCCGCAAAGTTCAAGATAATTTAGCTTCTAAAATTAATCATACCCAATTCCAAAACAAGATATGCGTTTTGTTTTTTAACGTAATCGGTATATTATGCATATTTCATTTTCCGTATAAATACGTGAGCATTACATAACCGGTGTTCAAAAAATTCCTATGGTTTTTTTCCTAATGCACTTCTTAAACTTCCTGTTATTTTTGTGTACATAACCTTACTGTAAACATGACATTTGCTTGTAATAAAACACAATACCACGATTGGCAGTACCGTTTACAATTGCTACAACCGAAAGTTTTATATGAAACACTAGTAATAAAGCTAGCGCATGCGGTAATGCTAACAAAATCACGCACCGTCCTACTTAGCCAGGGATTTTTGTAAACTCGATATAATCTTATATAAGTCAGTCAATTTATTTGCATCTTGACAATAAGGCTGTCTGCCACACTTTAACAACACACTTACCATTTTACTTGCGGAAATTCACCCGTACCGACAAAATTGTTCGATATCCGCAAATGATTGCTTATTATTTATAAATTGTCTACTTAATTAATTTATTAAACAGTTGTGCATTAGGAAATATAATTTATTCCAGTCTCCAACTGATAATTTTCATGATTTGTTTTTGAAATTAATTTTAAGTTAACAGGTACCGTCCGTGGACTGTTATGAGATATATACAGGGTGTCGCCCAATAGGATAGTTTGACAAATTTTTGACTTGAAAGTAATAGGATGTTTATAGGTAAAGGACTGTTTTTGGATACAATTCGGGTCGAAAAAGCCCAATAAACATATATGTGGAAACGCACAGGACAGCCCTACATTCGTTATACACGAGATATTTGATTTAAATGTTATATAAATATTTGTTTTTCGCATATTTTAAAGTACTTAAAGATCGTATTGTCCATACAATAATACACAATAGAGGTACAGAGCGATCAAATAAAAATTTAATCGCAATCGCCTATAAAGTCAGCGCGGTATGTCGATGATTAAATTGCAAATCGTGGAGCTGTTATCATAGTTGCCTGGTTTGTTATTTTACCGTACTTGCTCATATTTATTATTTTAAAACAATTAGCAAGCGAGCATTGTAAATAATTTTTGTTGTCAGTAGACATTTATCATGCAAGTTTGAAAAAAAATTGTAAATAATAAAAACAATTTACAATGCTCACTTACTAATTGTTTAAAAATGTTAAATATGAGCAATTACGCAAAATAATAAACTGCGCAACTATGATAAAATCTCCACGATTTGCAAAAAAATCATCGACATGCCGGGATTGTTTCATAGGCTACCGAGATTAAGTTTTTATTTGTACGCTCTGTATTTTTTTTTTCAAGTGAAAAATTGAGGTGGCATGTAAGTCTGGATATTTCCTCAAGATATACAAACAGTTGAAAAATGAGTTCAGTGGGCCAAACTGTGGACAAGGTAACTACGCAAATGCGCCGTTACGGAGTAACGGTTTTATTTTCATTTGTAAGAATAAATGCATAACAAGCCTACAATGAATTACTGAATAACAATTCAATTAACAGTGAACAGTAAGAAGTCGTATTTTAGATAAACTTCTTTTGTTTTAGGTAAGTTTGGTTTGGATTTTGGAATTACCCAGACTTTCGTGATAACTCGATTTTTAAAAAAGATTAAATTATCTCGACAAGACCGTTGGATTTAGCTATTTTTAGCAAAAGTACCTTTATGGTGTATTTTTCTACGTAGAATAAGATTTTTAAGTCAAAAGTTACATAACCTTGAGTGTGTAAAAACTAATAAATATAATTAATAATAAAAGAGATGCGTCGAGCACCCCCCTAGATCTACGCCCGTGGTTGATGGTTTTGAACGAAATCAAGCGTAATTGGAAACTATTACTAATGAAATATCTTTTTACACTTTGAATCAAATATCTCGATGGCGGAGATGCTAATTAATACGTGATTTAACGTAACAGTGTTTAAAGGGCTGTCTCGAAAAGTGTGCGTTGCCGTATGGGGCGGGGCGCCAAGCGTAAAGTGAAAATTTGCTGTGCGTTTCGCGTTATTTACGGCAAATTGTTCCAATACTTATTATATATACACACATTTAGTTAAATGCTGTTATTTTAATAAATCTTTATAGATTAAATAAATCTTTAAATATTTAATTTATATATTCCAACATTCAATAAAGCGTTAAAGATTGAAATAAGTCTTAATACATTTATTTTACATTTTCAAATATTTAGTAAATTTTTATGTATTTAAATAAATCTGCAAATATTTGTTTTAAATCTTCCAGTATTTAATAAACCTTCACAGATTTAAATAAATCTTTACTGATTTAAATAAATCTTTAAAGATTTAAATAATTGTTTCAACATTTAATTTTAAGATGTCACATTTAATGTTAACCTGTCATATTTATTTGACCTTAGTAGACCCAGTCGACATAAAAAACCAAGACCGTTTACGTTCATGGCAACGTTCAAAAATTATGAACACGTTTTCGGTATTTCAGGAATTTGTACAATAAATATTAAGTTATTACATAAATAACAACATGGACATTAATAATTTATTATTTATATAACGAAAGTTTCCTCAACATTCCCTTGGAATGTAATTTTCAGTCTGTTTGGATAAAGCGTCGAATGCTTCCACCATGCCCTTGCGCCTTACTACCCTTGTAAATGGTCTTAGTCTCCTAAGTCGGCTGGGCTTATTAAGGTTAACGTTAAATGTGACAGCTTAGAATTAAATGTTAAAATATTTATTTAAATCTATAAAGATTTATTTAAATTTGTAAAAATTTATTTAAATCTATAAAAATTTATTTAAATCTATAAAGATTTATTTAAATTTGTGAAGATTGAAATTGAAAGATTTAAAAAAAAATATTTGCAGATTTATGTAAATACATAAAGATTTACTGAATATTTGAAAAATTAAAATAAATGTTTTAGGATTCATTTAAATGTCCAATGCTTAATTAAATGTTGGAATATTTAAATTAAATGTTTAATGATTTTTTAAACCTACAGTGATTTATTAAAATAAAAAAGCGTTTAGCTAAATGTGTGCATACATAATAAATATTGGGACAATTTGCCTTAAATACCGTAAAATGAGCAAATTTTCACTTTACACATGGCATTGCCGGACAGATATTTATGACATGGGAGACTAGCCCAACAGTCGGGCTACCAACCACCTTTTAGTTAAAGGCGCGCAAGTCGCATGTTTAATGTTTATGTTCATGTTGTAGCGTTTGCTGTAAACAGCCCGATAGTACAATTGCGTGTGGGTCGTCGATAGTCACCAGATCTAAATCCGACAAAGGTAAACTATTTTAATTTTTTTAAGTATTAGTAACGACTAATACTAGCTACTGCTTATGCTCACTGCTATGTTTCCACAAAGTGGAAAATGTCTATCAGTGAGTGAGTGGATAACATTTATTATTGGTTCGAAACTTAAAATTTGGAGGTATAATATGCATCTGAAAAATAGCTTTTAAAAAATTCAATACTGGAAGCGGAAATTAGACATTTTGTTTTAGCATATTTTTTTTGGAAAATCGAATGCAAACAGGATATAACGTTAAACAGATTAATAATGTTTGTTTCTAAATAGCAGCTGCTCCGATTTTTTGAAAATGCTGACTTACACATAAGTTTACGCCAAAATAAGTTACTAGATCGGTATCGAATTTAGTAGTAATAGTCTTTTGTTATGATTTATCTGCGAATCAATAAAAGGGAAGCAATAAAAATTGCCCATGAATAACAACAAAAGTAAATTCCAAAGTGTTATAAGATGCAGAAATAGTTAAGGGGGGGGGCTTACTTTTCCTCCTCCAATTTTTTTTGGCTGGCAATTTTAATGTAACGATTTCTGGTTGTATATAATAGCATTCTATGTTTTTCCACGAAAATCAAATAAGCCTCGGTTACTCCACCTGGCGGATGTGAGAATGTTAGCAACATTTTGATCTTAAACGTAGTAGCTGTTGGTGCTAAAACAGTATGAGGTAAAATAGGTCCAGGTAAAATAACTCGACCTTATAATACGGTTAATACTAATACTAATGGATCTGATTATGTTCAGAAATGAACCCAATGAAAACTATTCAATTTGGTTGTTTGTATACGTAATACTGAACTTAGGGTGTCCATTTACATACCAAATTTTTTTTTACAGCTAAATTATAATAAATGCATCAGTAATAACTATTTTTGCGAAAAAAGAATATATGAACATAAATAGATCGTTATTCTGAAATTGGATGAGTTTTACGACTATTAAAGTGAGAAATTGTAAACCACAGAACGTACGAAATCACGTACGCGAAAAACAAAAAGCTTAAAACTAGGCAGTTAAACTGCGACGTGACGTCTTGTTTTATGCAATGAAATCAGACCATATTATACCTGACCTACCATAACTAAATTAGAGAAAATGAGCGCTTAAATAAGCATAACCTCGTCAAAGTCACTAACTAGCAAAAAACTGTAAACCAGCATAATCCAGTGGCGTAACTTAAAAGATCTGAATCGACGATGTCCAAAAATGTAAAATAATTGATATTAATGAAAGAAATTAATTAAAAGGTTAAAGTAATTAGAAATGTGTTGTAATTTCTTTGCCCCTTTTTTGATGCGCCTCTGGCAAGTGTGGTAATATAAAAATAGCATTCTGTAATTGAGAGATGTTTGGATAGTTTTTAACCAAGTGCGATACCAGCTAGGAAAAACGTTCGAAAGGAAGGGCATTACATCATTTGGAAGGCCCTAGGACGAAATTAAGGTAGATACATACAGGGTTGGGCAAAAGTACGGAACAATGCAAATATCTTTAATACGGCAACCGCGATTTTGACAAAATTTTCTACACGAAAGTTCCGATATACGGCGGATACAATGAATATACAGGGTGTTCTATTTAAAATATAAAAGTTGATATCATTTCCGGCTAAACCGAAAGTCGTTTTAAACCGCCGATACTTTCATTGTATCCGCCGTATATCGGAATCTTTATGTGGAAAATTTTGTCAAAATCGCGGTAGCCGTATTAAAGATATTTGTATTGTTCCGTACTTTTGCCCAACCCTGTATAACATCATTACAACTTAAGAACGCCAAATTTACAATATTTCAAGGCAATTTTTCGAGTTCTTAAATTGTAACAAAAAGCAAATTAACAAGTAAAAAAAGGTACCTTGCTTCCACCATCAACGGTATTGTCCGTCACAACAACTTTTCTGCCGTTAACGGTACCGTTAACAATAAAACCGTAGTTTTCTCTCGCACTTTTACACCACTCAGAAACCATCACTGTAATGTCTACATCAACAAACTCCCCATGTCCAAGGGGTTGCGTAACCCTTTTCGAAGTCATCTTCAACATCCCCGGCGTGTCTGGATGATTGGGGTCCCTGTACACTTTGAAGACTTCTATGTGGAAACTTGGAAGTGGCCGCCTGTCGACGCCCTTTACAAAAATACGGAGTGTTGCGTTCCCTACGTGGTATTTTGATATGCTTTCTGAAAGTTGGAAGTAGATGATGTCGTGCCCTCTCCAACTATGCCTGAGTCTTGGATCTGAAATTAAAGGGATGGTTTTGTTAAAAAAGGTTGCAAGTTTCTCATTTTCAAGAACTTTCGAGAATTTATTGTTTATATTACAAACATGTTACGAAATTTAAATGCAAGGCTATTTTTGGGATCAATTGTCTGCGATAATGATTATAAGAAATAATTGCATCTTTTGACGTAATCGAAGATGCAACTTTGAACTTTTGTACCTATCAAAAGTATGATGAATGCATTATTTTTAGTTATTTTCTCGGATTAACGTACAACAACTCAAAAAAGTGGAAAATTTGATTTTGATACGGATCCAATCATTTTGACCTTCCACATAATTAATGCTTGTATTTTTCACGAGAATAATTATTGTGTTGTTTTAAAACTGATATGTTGTCAATAAAATTGCATCTAATCACCTTCGATTTCATTTTTGCCCTTAGTACTATAGGTCAGGTACATAAAAAAAATGTACCAATAAGTAAGTTGGAAAGAAAACCACACAAAATATTTGTTGAAAATAACATAAATTATTGACCACTACCAGATTTTATTTGTGCTTGAGGAGGCAGTATAATGATTGTTAAAGTTTACTTTTTGTATTCACTTTTAAGACTTAATTCTCTTTGTCATATTTGGTAATTTTACATTTTCATCGTTTACTCAAAATTTGATTGCGCTTAAACCACGAAAATCACTGCTTTAAAAGCGTTGTTGAATCTCCGACAGTAGAAAATGTTAAATTCTGCAATAACAATTGCATTTATTTTTTACATGTGGTTGCGGGCTAATAGCTCACGACCTTGTGGGGGCGGCCATTCCATTAAATACATCCCAGAGAGCATATCCGCCATGTTAACAGTAAAAATATTTAACAAAACCTAAAAATGCCTAGACTCTACTCTACGTCAGGACTTGTTGCTTTCCATATTTAAAAAAATATTTTTGTATTGACGTTTAATGAGCCAACCAGGGACGCGCATCGAAACATAACCAAAAGTAAATCTGCAATCGTTTATCGTAATCAAAACGAAAAATGAAATATACAATTTTCGAAACCGTAAACCTAATTTTGTTATTTACCGTTTTTTTTTGTGTTCCGGTAAATATCAAAAGTTTGTTTGGCCTTTTTGGTTGACCAACAAGTTCACAGCCAAAACAATGATTTATGTTGCACAGCAATGAAAATGCGAATAGTAAGTGTGTCAGAATCAGCAACAATAATTTGTGCTAATTTAAGTTATGCCAAATATGCTAAAGTGAAACCTCATACACAAATTATTTATAATAGTCTAGATAGTAAACTTCAAGTGTCGGCTTCTTTGATTAAGTTAATTAGCTTTGTGGACCAACCAAAAAGGTGTGAATGCGATTATACAACGAATTTCCAGCGTTTAGACAAAAATTAATCCCAGCGTTCTAATTGGCATTCATGGCGATGATGACTTCGGTAGCGCATGTGTTTATATTTTTTTGCTACCAGTTATGCTGTCTAGGATGTTTACAATAGTATGGCCGTGCCTGAAGCGTCACGGTAGGCGCGAGATATTATCTGTACAGGGTAACTTTTTGAAATTTTATTTCTCTAACAAACTTTTCTTAGTTATGTGATCCAAGGGCTGCCCCCTACCCCCACCTATTCCATCAAAATTTTCTGGGATTTGATTTAGGATGCTTAGAAGCTTATTTAAACAGTATTACCATTGTAGTTCTTGTTAAGTTTAGCGGATTTAAAAGTAACAATTTCTTTTAGGCACTTTTCTTATAAATATCGATGGTTTTCGCAACATGTAGCATTTAATAATCACATTTATTTTAATTTTATATTTTCCGTTTTATTGCTCTAATTCTACTTCAACCCAAAGTTCACAAAATTTGAACTTTCAAAGAACTGCGCAATCTTACAGTTTCTCGCTAGCGGTGAGTCAAGCCAGAGGACGTGCCCACCTTTCACTTTCTGGTACGACATAGCTACAACTACAGCGGAAGCGCTCCTGCATGCTATGTTCAGACTCGAAAATCTTTTTTGTTATGAGAAATTAATTCATTTGTCGTTTTGTGGAATAGATTCCATAGGATCAGAGATCAAACAGAAAATTTGTTAGCCAAAAAGTGAGCGAGAGAAAAAGAGAAAATGTACTCCATATTCAAAAATGCATAAGCTTTACACAGAAATTACCGCAGTATATTTTATTCCGATCAAATTATAGCTCAGCCCCACTTCTATGGCCGCACAAACTAAAAAAAATCGTATGGCTAGTTTTAGAGCAAATATTTTTTCTGAAAATCTGCAAAACTCTAAAATATCTTTTATTATTTTGAACCAGTGTGGTTCTAAACGGCTATTACTATACAAACTTAGATCTCGATCTATCAACTCGTTTTCAAGTAATAACGCATTAAAGTGAAAGATTCTAACAATGGCGATTATGAAGTTCGGGAAAATACGTATTAAATAAATTGTATTTGTCCTAATCCTAAGATAGATGCTGTTCTCAAATTTAAAAAAAAAAGTTTTAAAAAGACCAACAAAATAAACATGTCTAACTACCGCTTCCTGTTTCAAAATTTTACAGCTTATTTTGTCTATAAATTTGCGATATACCTCCACATACAGAAGGTCATTAAAATCGGTCCGTCCGTTAGGGAGGCTCACACACCGACACCTATATCCATCTACCCACAGACAGATACTTTTTTAAAGCCACTTTTCTGTATCTAAAGTCCCAAAACATGTACTTCCGTCAAAATCTCGAATTCGTTATATCAATACTTCCATACATTGAAAGCATCAGAAAGTTAAAAAAAAGTATCCTGTCGTGGTTTGATCCCTCGACTACCTACGCCGAGCACGCATTTCTCAACTGAGCTGCTCTGCCTGCTTAAGGCAAATGTTATACCGTAGAACATAAATATAGATCTGATTGTCGGAGGTTTAGTAAAAGCATCAAAGCCGCGACGTGTGGGAAGCTAACCACTTCCAATATGAATAAATACAAATAAATATAAAGTAACTGAAAAGTCGTATTTTTAATGACAGATGTATAATGTTCAGGCCCGATGTTTCACAATTCTTGATTTAAAAAAGATATAGTTGTAAACTAAGTATTTTTCTACTCTGATTGTGTATTTTTTACTTTCCTTTCAGTATGGAAATGTAATGTGGTCTTAAAAAATTTTGAACCTGTAATAAAGCGGTTTTAAATTTAGTTTACAATGTCTGTCCGTGTGTGCGTATTTTAAAAGCTATTCGGAACCAGAAATGGAATGGAATCTAGATACCTTTTTTGGTATCGTTTAACAAAAACGCGATTTCATAAATTTAAGTACAAAATCTGGTAAAAGCTACTAAGCTCAGACAGTGATGTAATGAAGAGTGGTGTTTGCACTTTATTCAAACTTTGACAATTTCAGGGCTTCTTGTAAATTTTATCAACAGATGGCGCAACTGTAAAAGTATGTATTTTAAAATAAAATTTGAAAAGTAAGAAGTGTTTTTATTTATTTATTCCTACGTTAGTATTCTAGGCAAAAATGGCAAAATACTGTTGTTTGCGCGGCTTATCAAAAAGCGAAAACAAAGATTTATCATTATTTGCTGTTCCCAAGGTGAATTTACCTATTTTGCTTACCTATAATTGCGAATTATATAATCAGTAAATAAATGGTTTGTATTAAAATTAAAATTATGAGTGGTGGTAGCTCAGAGGTTGGGCGCTCAGTCTCTAACGCTGAAGGTCTGGGGTTCGATTCCCCGCCGAAGCCATGCAGCAATAAAAATCTATGCCGCAACCCGCCACTCACATTCGCCAATCCGGTGTAGGCAGCCGTGGGGTCTTAATGCCTGAAACCTTCTCTGGAATTTAGTCGTTCGGATTCGACGTTAAACTGTAGGTCCCCCGTACTCCACCTTAGCGCTAAGGAGAGTACGTGGCATAGAAGAGTGCCGGTGCCCAGCAGTGGGACGTAAAGGCTGATTACGATACGATTAAAATTATGCTTTGTACCAAGTTAAGTTTATGCAGTGACTGGAAGACCGAAGAACGCTTACATTTCGTAGTAGTAAGCAGCGAGTTTTATTATTCTACTGACTTCTGTTATGAATACAGTTTGCTTTTACTATAAAACCAGCCGACTTGTTTGTCCAATGTTGTTGGTTGATTGGTATTATTTGGATTTAGTATCATTATTAGTATCATTATACCTTTTACCAACTAAAAACCACCACAAAAATAACTACAATAAACTATAAAACATAAAAATGCAGAATAAATGTTTCACTTACTTGCATATTTCATTAATAAAAGCAAAAACGAAAGTACTTATTAACCTCACTTTAGGAAATAAGTGTTGTATACAGGATAGTTGTCAAAAATGGTCAAGTAGTGATATAAATAACTATCAAATCGCGCCAAATTTGAAATATACCTTAAATTTGAAGTTGATCTATGCGCAAATCTTATAAAAAGTCCCGAGATTGTCAAATTTTCAGGATGAATTTTTTATAGGCAAATGGTAGGAGTTGCAACACCATACTCTTCCTTACATCACTGCTCAGACCTATGGAAATGTTTTACCGAACTTTCTAGTTTCAAAATGGAGGACGCTACAAGTTTCAGAAAATTTGCGCTTTAATGTCTATTTACTCAAGAAACAATTGCCTATAATCCGCATAAAATTTGGTTATCATTAAAAATCTAAGGAGACACGATGTTACTAGATACAAGTATTGAAACCATAAAAAATTGCAAAGTGAAAATGTTCAAATATATTAATATTTAGGGAGGATACTCGTCTTCCCACCTATTTTTGACAAACTTTTTTTCTTGGTCTTTAGTGTCCTTGTTTTTTTTTTAATGAAAAACCTAAAATTTTCGATTTGGCACTTGTACTCTGCACAATACTTGCAAAGCTACGCAACTGCACTACTGAGCAGAGCGATGATTGCAGCCGAACAAGTCAACATTATTTTGATTTGACGTAGTAACTGTTGAAACTAGAACTTGTAACAATGTTTGGAAGCATGAGAAGTAATTATTTTTGAAGTACATATGGAAAAGTCCAGGCTCATTTTTTTGTATTATAGACAGTAAAATAAAAGGTTGCCGTTTAAATTCAAATTACTGTTTTTTGTAAATCTTACTTTAGTAGCAATAGTTCGCCAACAATTATTTGTCTTGCTCGGTTAAAGTAAGTTGTCTCAAAACGTAGAAAGCGAAAATTTTTAAACTTTATATTTATTGTCATGCCGTGCCTGAAACGTTTTAACTTTTAACTCAACAGTGTGTTAAAATCAGGATATATTTGATTGAAATCAATGAATTAAGTCGTTTGATTTAAATTAGTAATTAAAAAAAAATTATCATTTACATCATGCCTTAATATCGTACATTACTTTAGAAAAGCCAAGAAATTTACACTCTGCAGACACCCCACGACCCCGAATGAAATGTGCTATCGGCTAAGATAATCGCTCCTTACAATTTGCAATTAGGTCCTTCAGTAAATATGTTGATTTAAATTTGTTAAAACATGAACTTAAGTAAAAAATAAATTTTTCTCAAACTATTTCGAATTTTAAAGTAATTAATTTTTCCAAAGATATAAATTTACGACAAAGAAGTAAAGCGTGCATTGAAATACAAAACGTCCAATAAAATACATGCGTACTGCTTCTACGAACAATAAAGATTTCAATTATGTATAATTTCAGCCACAAATTACATTGAATTTGCAAGTTGCACGCTGCACCTGCACGCAACTTCCACCCTCATTGGCAGTGACCTCAACAATGTAATTATTGTTATTATTATACTTTATAAGATTTTTTCCTGCGTAATTTCCTACAGCTAACCCTGGACATGAGTAAAACCCCAACCTTATGCAAAAATGCGTTTCCGACTGAATCGGGTAGTTATTACACAACAATAATAAGCTTTTACTAAGGGACGCTATTGTCCCATTTCTGGCACGCCACTGAAATCAATAACACCAAACATAGAAGATTATTCAAAAAAATACTACGAGTATGTACCCAAATGGAAATGCAAAAAATGATAGTTTAAATTGTCCCATTCTTTAACTTAAATCATAGAGAAATTAAAGATTATCTCATCTAAGTTATGTTTTGTAGATTATTTTGCGATTCGAAATTAATTTTACTGGCACTTAAAATGCTGACTGCAAAAAGATTTGTATTAATTAATTTGTGTGCGTGGCATATCTTAGCTAAAAATATTACTGTTATCGCTTAAACTACATCGTAATTACTGCACTCGGAACAGAAATGACTGTAATACTAGTAAGTCGTTTAATCTTTGTAAAAAACTTGACGTTTATCTTAAAACTTCGCAATATTTAATATTCGTTGCCTGTCATGTTTGGAAATTAACACACTGAATGAATTTCCCCAATTTACTGTTAAAATAAAACAAAATTCCTGCCTGAACACTTATATTCTAGAAGTGTGCAGTAAAAACGCATTTCCACCTTTTTTTTTCAAACAATTACAGTTATGTGACTTTTGAGCCTTATTTTTACTTTCCTATACTTCCAGTAAAATGAAGTACTGATTTTATGAAAATTTTAGAAATTGAATTTTTGACGGAAATACATGTTTTAAACCTCAAGGAACCAGTTTTTAAAAAATGTCTGTCAGTGGGTGCGTGTGTGCGCTCCAGAACTCTCCAACGGATGGTCCGATTTTGATGAGTTTTAGAATGTGGATGTATATCAAAAATTGACCGCCAAAATAAACTATTAAGAAACATTCAAAACCGGAATCGGACGCGTTAGACGTGTTTTTTTGGTAGCATTTTTTTCGGTAACTGATTTTTTTGCGAACTTTCTAGCGTTGTAATGGCGGCTGCTACGATTTTTAGTAAATTTTAACTTTATTGACGTATTACTCAAAAACGAGTTGGCAGATCGGCATCAAATTTAGTGTAGTAATAGCTCTAAAGAGACACAATGTGAATATGTACGAACATTTTTAAAAAATCAAAAAAATATGCTCAAAAACTGCCCACATATTTTTTCTAATTAGGCTAATATAGCTGGGGAAGAGCTACAATTTGGTTTGTGTCCCAGTCCGCTAATTTCACTGTGATGCCCTGTTTGAATTTTCGAAAATTGTGCCTTTAACGCCTACTTACTTGCAATGTTACAAGATACGAAAACTTTTGGTATTATTAAAACTAGGAACTAAAAAGAATCAAACTTTTGACATTTTCAATATAATATTGCTCAAAAACCAAACAAACGACTTTTTTTTTAATATTGTAGGCCCATAGAGCTGGAGATGAGTTACAATAGGGTTTGTGTCTCAGTCCGCTGATTTCATTGTGACGCCTTCTATGAATTATTGAAAAACGAAAATTCATGCCTCTTTATTTAATAAATGGTAGACGTTAAAAATTTCTGTTTCAAATAAATTGCTCATGATTAGGTGGTAGAGTAAGATTCACAACATAACGTTTAGGTGCGGCAATATTTAGAGGGTTTAATTTCCCCCCTCCCACCAAATTTGAGGTATTCGTTTTCTTCCATCCCAAGGCATCCTTTCTCCAAAAATCAAACATCAATTTTTTTCCGTAGAAACAATTAGCGTCTAGCCACTTGGACTTACAGCCGATCCTACCTCACATGACTTGCGCACCTCCTCTGCATGCAGCTGAAATCTGTGTAAACCACAACTTCGTAGTGGCACAGATGAATATGCGAGTGTGTTCGGACGTACTACTTTTTTACTGCATAAGTAGTTGCGGGGTCGAATCTCGGTTGGGACCAAATTTTTTTTTATTATATAGTTTCTTTAAAACACTGTTGTTGCGTTTTGCTGTTTAGGCGAGGTTATTTGTTAAGAGCAGTTATATTTTTAAAGAAGAAATACGAAGACAAATTTGCATTCACTTACTGATTGACGGCATATTAACACGCAAGTCTGGTAATAAATTAAAAAAAAGGTTTGTTTTCTATTGAATGCAATTTATTAGCAATGAAAAAATCGGCTTTAACAATGCAAATCTATATGCGAGCCAATATTAGATGATATTGCGCAATTCAGGATCGGCTGTTTCCCAAGGGGCTAGACGCTAGTGTAGAAACACAATAAGACGACAATGGACAGGCAAGACGTTAATCAGTCAGGTAGTAGTTACAGCTTTGCCCATTTCGACTGCACCTCATATTATGTCTTTTTCGTTGCACAACTGTATCTTCCGCTATCTGTACGACGCGACGTGTTCCATTTGCGCTTTGCGGAGTAATATCAAAGTCCGTTTATTTTCTATTGCCACTTGTTGCGGGGCTACAAAGTTGCAGATAAAACTTTTGGACATGGGAACAGTAAAAGTTTCTCAAGTATAAGGAAGTCCAAGCAAAGTGCTTAGCCCATTTTTTGAAAGATATTTTCAACATTTCCAATTACTTAAAATAATTTATATTTAGCTATTTTTTTTTTTTGAAAACAACGTTTAGTTACCAGCTAACGATGTACGCTATTCCAGAAGACGAGTTGAGAGACAAAGCGCTATAACAGGGTAACTCAACATTATTGTGAAAAAACCGTCAAATAAGTTAAGAAATTCACACAGAGAGAAAAGAAAAAATAAAAATATTACGTGAACCTCCCCCCCTTACAAAACACCTCTGGTGCACTTATTCAAAGTAAAATTAGTAGTAATATCCAAATATAGAATTTCATAATATAATATTAGTGCTACTCTAATTAATAAAGCCTATTATAATTCAAATTCTCGTTAATAAATGCTATAAACGATTTGAAATTTTATGCAGACTCAGCTCACTGTTTCACGAAAGTAAAATGGCCGTGAAACTGTTCGTGACAATCTAAAAAGAGGAGTTTTAACTGCAACAGAAATCATTCCTGCAGCCATTAAACGTATTGAAGCTTCAATGCAAATTGTAGAGAATTGCATAACGTTTAATGACGGCAGAAATTACTCTTGTTGCTGTTAAACTCTTCCTGAACTTTCACAAACAGTTGCACAGCCATATTTAAACACATTAGCCCATTCAAATACTTGCGACTTCTAGGCTATACTTTTTTTAAACTGAGCTGAGTCTGCGTAAAATTTCAGCCTGTTTAACACCCTCATCAATGCGAAATCGTATCTAGAAATCGAATTATACTAAGCTTTTATACGGTACTGTTGACATTTACGTCTTTGAAAAAGAGCCAGCATTTTTAATGTTGTTTGTTTCAACATTGTACAACTATCCTTGCAGGATGAGCAGCTTTAACCCATTTTTCGTTTCTTTTTGTCATGATAAAAATTTTCTTGGTACTTTGCGAAGAACACGACTTGGAGGGAATAATGACCTGCTACCTTTTTAGACAACTTTTCTTTAACTTTATCAGCTAGGCAAGAGCAATATTTAATAAATTACACTTCCGTTTTTTGTTTCATGTATTTTCAGAAAAAATATTCGTCGGTTAAGCAAGATGATAACACATTGTGTGGTCTCTTTTACATCAATAGCAAAAGAAATGTTCTTTAAATAAATTAAGTTAATTCCGACCATTTTAGTGTCCTTCAACAAGAGCTTTTGGAAGTCTTTTCAATAGTTTAGTGTTGCAACTTTTAAAGTTTAAAAGTAATGGCCAATGGGGTATGATTCGCGTTTTTGTTCTAAAGATAAGGTGGTCGGATTTACCTAACTTTCGGAAAGCACTGCGTTAATACCATAAAGTTCGTTAATTAGACTTATACAAATATATTTTCAGTGAAAACGATAATTTAATATGTTGTCGGTTTTATTCCAAGTTTCACGGTCTCTTTACTGTCATCATTTTTTGGGTATTTCAGAGCAATCCGATATTTTCAAATTTTCGCTAGGCTTTTTCACTTTGATTTAGTATACCATCTCTTTTACGTGAAGCTCGACTGTGTGTTGTTCTAACTGAAACATATTATTGGCTTACGAAATATGCAATTACACACCATGAAATTAAACGATTAAATTTGGACAATGCATAATGCAGTTGTATTTTTGATTGAGTCCGGGTCACGCAAGAACGTTGCACCACGGACACTTAAACTTTTAAATTGTTCTGTTGTTAAAAAAAACAAACAAATAAACAGTTCTCTCATATAACTATTTTCGCGGTGTTTTATTTTTTAACGGCCGAGGTTCATGGACACATCGTGGTTGACCGTAATTCTGAATTAACGAATGACATCGTGCAATGTTCACTCCGATGCAATTGCCAAGGATGCACTGCTGGCATGTAGGTTCACTTTCAAGAACGAAATTTAACATCAGATATCATTCTTTAGTGGCAATCATTCTGCACAAACTTTTTTAAAAATTTTTCCGGTTAATTTTTAAGTTTTGCTAGCTAAACCCGTGGTCTTCGCCGCACGCTTTTTGTGATAACTTGTAACTGCTGCGTCTCCCTACGTGACAGTTACATAAACATTCGCTCAAAATAATAAATAAACTGTGTCTAGATGTAAGATCCCGTCGTCGCGTAAAGTTGAGACAGTCCTGGATTTAATATAAATATTTTAAGACATTCTGAATACTTTTTCCACATATATCTTTTTAATTCACTATCGACACGGTTGTTTTTCTGCATTTATTTCAAATTAGGGAAAAGAACTGGTTTTAATGGTTCTTACAATTGTTACTTTTTTTTGTATAGGATTCTGAACAAGTTTTGTACATACAATTTTCAAACAATTCTCACGTTATTGGTTTTAGCTATTTACACTAGAAAAATATTGCATGAACATACTGGTCCATTCTGATAAAAATCATCATAATTTCCCTATTTTTCTAATTATTGAAGAAAACAATTTTTGGGATTTTTCATTATTTTCTTATTTTTACTGGCTAAAAATTCCATCAATATCTTGAGCAACTTCGAACAACTTTTTTCAATATCATTTTTCTTAAAAAATTTTCCACTGCAGGTACGAAGCAACAAGAACTGCTTAAAAGTTGTTATAATTTTTACCTTTTTGTACTAAACACACATTCTAGGATTATTTTGAGCAATTCTGAATAACTTGTTATTTACTGTAAATGTTGCTTTATTTTTGTTTGTGTGTTGACTTCACCTAATATAAAATATCCACTTGCTTGATGCGTAAAGTGTAATATCACGTTCAAGTGCAATTACTTGCAATTGCATAGAGGGGTCAGTGTTTGGGTCAGTTAGGGCCGTCATCAAGGTCAAACTGACCACTGACCAACATTCCATTAAGGAGTTGTCATGTTACTCCCTGCGTGTATTATGCACTAGAGCGCGTAGCTGCATAGTAACTTCCGTTGCACCAGATTTGTCCCAATATTAATAGCTTGCTCACACTTGGAAAAAGCACTTCATCTTTGCAGAACGCACTGCGGTTGAGATATTTAAAGTTTTTAACATTTTCATGTACAAAATTTCAGGATTAAATTAAATGTGGTCGAGTTTTTGAAATTGAAGAAGCTGACCACAAATTTTTTTTTAGGATTTCCAATTATTGAACATTGATTGGTTAGATAAGGGAAATATCGTAAAAGTAGAGGGTCAAGTATGGGGAAATATACAATAGAATTGAAGGTAGAATAATTTTTTGAAGCCTTTGCAGCCCCTCTGTTTCGTTTTCGTTCTCAAACCCAGAAAATATTAAGTCGTTTAATATCCAAAAAGTAGAAACCTGTTGACGATTAAAATAGAAAAAATACCATTCCGGCCCTCAGAAAAATATACGCCCTTCAACAGAAGAGTGCAATTGGATTAGATGCCCTTTTTAGGAATTTCAAAGCAATTATTTACAGTAAGGCGAAAACTGCACTTTAAAATGGTTTCATGCGATACTGGAAAAAAGCCTTTTAAATAAACCTATTAAAAGTTCAAAACGATGGCAACCCCATTTTGTTGTGGGAAAGGGTTTAAACTCCAAGAGTTAAAATAAATTACGGCATTCCCTTTACTAAGTCGACTATAAAAAATAGTCAAGGGCTAAAGTCATTAAGTGGAATTAATGCTCTCATGGTAAAACTTCTGGTCTTGGTATACCCAAGGGGCTGAGAATAAGCGGATGGTAATAAATTCAGCGTAAAAGGGTAGCATATTTAATTTTTTTTCTAAATGAGACCCAGCTATCTCCGGGATGGGGAAGGTCGGTTATGAAAATTTAGTTGTCAAATTAACAAGTTCCTACAGCTGTGTGGTGTGCTTGTTGATTTTTTCCTTTTTTTTTCAAACGCGAATGAGTTTAATGTGCGTGTTAACAAAGGACGGAATGATATCGAGTTAATAAATTGCTACCAGCTGTTCCCGGTATTACATTAGAATTTTAAGTACCTAGCTGAACAGATATGTGTTTTACCTGTTTCGCTTTGTTCGGATTTATTTCTAGTTCAACAGTGTAACGTTGGAATTACATATGTTATTTATGGCATGTCTTACCTGCTTTTATCTACCGCAGTATGTGCGGATATTTCTCGGTATTCAGCGGAGAAAACTAACTGTTTTAAAAATCGAGCATTCTTTATTTTTTGATTCAATTATCTAAATAATATTTCAACTTTTAAGAATATATTCGTTTGTTTAAACGTCACTTGTTAAAATTTTTGAAAAGATCCAGCATAAAAAATTCAAATTCAAAGAAAAACAATATTTTGCGACTACACTCTCACAGGATGTGTCCTGAACTGCGGCATCAATTACAAGTGAGGACCAGTTGGTACATATTTTCATTTATATCTAAATGTAATTTCACTATCCGAGCTTACAAGACTAATTTTCTAAAAGTATACAAATTAACCTGGGAATATTAGTAGAAAAATAAACGCTATGCTGTAAAATTTTGAAAACTGTAGATAAGAAATAGCGACCTACATATAAATTAAAAAATAAAAGTGAACAAACAGTCAGGAACGTGGAAGTAAAAAATGAATTATTATTGGAAGTGACTCAAATATTCTGGCCGATGATCAAATGGCCAATAACATCCTCTGATTTAGTGTCAGATGAAACTAAGTTAAAGAGTTTAGACATCAATCTTAAAATGTATATTTTATATAGTTTACTTGACGATGTAACCCACGAAAAAGGGCGAAAATTTTATGTTATTGCAAAAATGCATTTTCCATGATTTTGACTCCTTCTCCCTTTAAATAGCAAACAAGAAAAAATTATTTTGAAACAGCTATTGTTGCGTAGGTAATATCTATTCAATAACCTCGTCACCTCTAAACACGATAATAGATAATTTTTGTAGTGATTACACGGATATTTTTTCTCTTATTGTCATGCTATTATTGTTTTCGCCTCATCATCGATGCCCTTTAAAAGTAAACTGTTTGTTTGTGGACTTTACTTGTCACAAACAACCAGAATTTACCTAAAAAATTAGATTAAAAACGGATAAAAGTCTTGTACGAGCTACCAAAGCATCTACGTAATAATAACTTCTATTATTATGCTCGTAATAAACCTCTCATTTCAGTTTTGTGCCAGAAATTTTTTCCTTGCCGTGTTCTATTTTGTTACACGTGCATAGGTCAAGTGCTGGAAATTTTTTTCGGTGCTTAAATTGTATTGGGGTTAAATTTTTAAATAAACGAGTGAACTAAATTTGACAATTCTATGTAATTGTAATGCAAAATCTGCAGAAAAAGAATTTATTTACGTATGCAGCAAAATCTTTCAATAGGTACTTCAAAAGAAACTGTTATATTAATATATTATTGCTTTTTTAATGCATTATAATCGTGAAAAAATCAATATTTAGCGGAAATGCATGTTTGAGACACTAGAAATACAAAAAAACAGCTTTTAAAATTTTTTTTCTGTAGGTGTGTGAATGTATGTGACTTTTGTTAGCACAGGACCAGTTTTTAGGGCAAGTTGTGTCGTCCAGAGCAGAAGTTTTGTAAACGATCCGGAATCAGAAATGGAAGTATTCGCCGAATATTCGGCATTTTGTACACCAAATAAACACAATAAGAAAAGACAAATATTTCGTAAACTTTGATGAAGAAAGTTATAATTTCGGTATTCAAAACGGGAACCGAAACCGCCATCGCTACTAACCCACGCATTGATTACCATCAGTAAGTATTCGGCACTTGGCCGAATAATTGACTGAAATCGGTTCTTTTCCGAATAGTTAGTCTATTTTTTGGTATTTAGCCGAATATTTGTTGAATAATTGGCCTAATGTTCGGAACTCGTTGGCCGAATACTTGGTCGAATATTTTGCCGAATATTCGCCGAACAGTTGACCGTATATCGAATATTCGGCCAGTGAGCGAAATCACCAAATCAAAAATTACTATGAGCGTATCAAGGTATTTCCGAATCCTTAAAAACTAAAAAAATAAGTTATTTTCTTATAATTTTGAATATTTTCTAAAATTTACTATAATAAATAAGATATTTTGTGGAAATTATTAAATGAAAATGTTTTAGTTTTTGTTATGACCTATTTTCTCTGTGACGCTTTCTATGCATTTTTGAAATTAATTTAATAATCGAGAAACAATAAAAATTTTGTCTACAACCAAAACTGTCAACAGAGCAAAATTATAAAGTTAATTTTAAGATACAATTTTATTTAGAGGGGTTAATGGTTTCCTTCCCCTCCAGTTTTTAGCTGACACATTTACGTTTCGGTATTTCGTGTCTTCTAATGACAAACAATCTCTTTCACAACAAAAACGCAAAAAACAGCTCCCAACTATAGATATATGCATTAGAGTATATTGTGATAGGCAGATTATGAGTCATCATTAGCTATGATTGTCAGTATTTTACTGGAAACATAGCCAAGTTATGGCTGGGACAAGAAAGAATTAGGCAACTAATGATTCAGACACGGAAGGGAGGTAATAGGCTGTCTAAATTAGAATTCACGTATTCATGGATACTTTTATATTTAATTAGAAAAAAAACATGTATCTGTTTTAAATGTAAAAGTATCTACGGATACGTAAATCCCTACTTGGTCCGCTCATTACCTCTCTTTCTAGTTGCGTACGTTAGTTGCTCGTGTTGCCAGGAAAATAGTAACAATCCGTATACAGGATGTCTCAAACTGAGTAGCATAACATAGGTAAGAGGATCACATCTAAATTTTGCAAAAGTGGGTGCTGTTGGAAGTTTGTATTATTTTGTTGGAGCACTCGGTGTGATCCTGGGGGTAGGCAGGTAGATAAATGAATTATTTTTGATACCACGGGTATGCGTACGGTCTTACCGCACCTCCCCTGGATACACCCCTGGTGTGTTACTATTGAAGATAGAGATTCGGTTGAAAAAGGTTTTGCTGTTTTTTATATTCATTTCTATCCCGTTTAAAAACGCCATAAATATTAAAATTGCGCAAATATTTCATTTTAGAAAAAAAACATTTTTAAGTTTTTCAAAGTTGGCTAAAAATTTGCAATGTTTTTATGCGTCAATATGAAATCTGCAAAAGATTTTCTATTTATTCGAAATTTTATCTTATATAATAACAAATATAGCCATGCTATGGCACTCAGTTTATCGGCCCCCGTTCATTAAATACAGAGATATAAATTCTCAATTTTCAAAAATTAATAATGAGCCACAGAAAAATTAGCCGACTCGGATTCGATTCAAATTGTAGCTGATTAATAAATCCAAAACTTGAAAACATTTTTGACCTCATAGTTTATATTTTTTTAAAAATTTTCATACTCAGTAACAAATGTCTGTATAGGGCTATTACCATACAAAACTAGATCTCGATCTGTTAACTCGTTTTTGAGTAATAAGGCTTTAAGTCAAAATTTAAAAACCCTTCAAATAAACCATTTATATCGATTTTAGTCCGAAATTCGAAGCGCATTAATTGGCTGTATGGCGGGCGGTTCCGCTCTTACTATTCTTATACGGTAACGACATGGTATGGTACGGCAACTATTAATATCTGCTATAGGAAAGTCCACTTTCCCATACCGTCGGTATTGACTTCATGAAAATTTTCAAAATCAAGATTTTAAACGGAAATACAAGTTTTGGGGCTCAAGGAACCCAAAAAAAAGTGTTTTCCAAAATTGCCTGTCTGTGGGTGTGTGCGTGTGGAAGGGGGAGAGGGGAGGGGGGGGGGGGGGTGACGCCTCTAAAGGCGAAAGTACCGTACCAATTTTGCTGAAATTTAAAACTAAAAGGTTTACCCAAAATTTTAGTTTTGGTTAAGCTTTTCAAAAAAAGGGTAAGTGTGTGGGTGTGTGACGCCTCTGCAGGCAAAAGTAATGGACTGAATTTGATATAATTTTAAATCGAGAAGTATATCAGGAATTGTAGTTCTAGTAAAACTTTTCAAGAAAATCAGAAACCGGAAACGGAAGTTAGACGTGTATGTTTGGTAGCGTCTTTTTCCAAACATAAATTTTGGAAATTTGAGCACGGAATTCGAGAAAAGAACTTAAGACAAATCGAAATCTTTTTTAGCAAACTTTCTAGCTTAAAAATGGCGGCCGCTACAATTGTTGAAATTCTCGACTTTAACGCGCAAAAACTACTTGTCTAATAGTGATCAGCTACAAGCTTTTTGAGAGCTTTATTTGAAAAGTTATCAAAAATATGCAAAGAATAAAAAACATATTTTTTAACTAGAGCTAATTGATAGGCGTAGCTGAAATCACGTAATTACCGGAAAATACGTTGTTTTTAAAAAATATTTTTTATAAAATTTTTAAATTTTGAAGTGATCGTTTTCGGATTTTCGAAATTAATTTTATTTCATACTGTACGCTATATACCACTTTACGTCATTGATTTGAGTCCGGGAAATGGCACATTACAGGCCAAGGTCGGGAAGTGTTGCTTAGCAGCCCTTCCCGGACTGCTTGGAGAAAAATTCATCAAACACATCTATTTGTAGCTAAGCAGCGAGAAATACCAACAGCGAATGTTTAATTTGGCAGAATATAAATTTTAAAAATGACGTTTTTATGAAAAGAAAATATTCAAATAAAAAATGGTTTTGGCAGTAATGAAATAAAATTTTGTACGATACACGTCCGTGAAGTGATTATTAAAGCATTCGTTTAGAAAATTCGGACTCGGCTCCTTTCGTCGCCTCGTCCGCAAATATCTAAACTCATACTTTAATATGTCACTTCCCGGACTAGTGACGTAAATAACTATTACTTCATTGTATACTACCTACAAAGTCGCAGCTACTAGGCGTACAGTTACGGTACGGAAATCAATTGCACAGGCTATCGCAAGTTAAAATTCCCGCTGCTTGCTTTCTTAGACATCTAATAGTCGGTGAAATGAAAGAAGAGAAATCTAACAGTCGGTGAAACGTACAACGCTATAATTATAAAAAATACACTTTTGCAAATACGGCAAGTGTTGATATTTAGTATGCGAAAGTCCACTCGAAGTTAACTCTTCAGCTTTTTTTTATCTCTATTACTTCAAATAACGCTCAAAAACAGAATTTTAAACAATGTAAAATAATTATTAAATTTTTTTCTATGAAATAGTATAATACCCCGAATGCATGTCGAATTGCCGAAAATTTTTTATAAAATTATCACGAGGGCACGTAGTGCACGATTAATAATTTATTCAGTTATTATTTTTATTATTATTTTTGTCATTAATCTAAACAGTTTAACCGAGCTGTTTTTAGAGATGTAAAGGCAGCGAGCAAATGATCAAATTTGAGATATTAGCGGATAAACACAACACAATACTAATAAACGCCAGAAGTTCAAACATGAAGTTAATAATAATAATAATAATAATAATAATAATAATAATAATAATAATAATAATAATAATAATAATAAAAAAGAATAAGGGGCGTGGGTCAAAATCAATGAAATCGTCTTCCACTAAAGAAAGTAGTCAGTAATCAGAGAATGGCGAAAAGGAGTGTTTGGTACAAAAGAAAGCGGGTATATGTGAGGAAGTTTTTGTGGCGGTGATCCAACAGCTAGTTAATTTTGATATAAAGCAAAATTACAAAGTATTTTAATTCGTTTCAGACCACTGACCTCGGAAATCACGTTGTAATCGAAAAATTATAGCTTCCGCATTTTGCTGTTAAGATAGGGTATAATAAAATTACATTTTTGCATTTTGTCAACGATGGTTAATTAATTATTATTAAACGAATTACAATTTTACAATTACCCCCGTCACACTTAGAATCATCAAATTTTCGGTATTACAGATATAGCTGAGGTTTAAAGGTACGAATTTTACCAAATTTTTAATTCGTTTTCACCTTTTTGTGACGTCATTACGCATAGTAACATAGGTTTGTAGATAAACTCTACATTAATATAAATAAAATATTATATATTATAAACAGCACTGGCTCGGCTTGTAGTTGTTATCTAATTACCAAATTATATTCGTCCTTATCGGGGCCGCGCATACAAAAAAAGAAAATATTTATCATAAGATATAATGATGTACACAATTATTTCTTTTTAATTACATTTTAATTTGTGCAAAGTTCAATCTGCACACAAAAAAGAGGGTCGAATTTCGATAACTTCATGAAGCGTAACTGACAATCAGCTGACGGTTCTCACGATCCTATAGAATCAAACCGCCTTGAATTAACAACCAAAATATAATGATCGTTTTAGTATTTTTGAAACTTTTTAAGTTTTTACCGAGTATTACGTATGTAGGATGTCTTCGGCACTATTATTATTATTATTATTATTATTAAATTATTACTATGTATGCAATGCGTTACGTAACACAATAAAAAAGGTCTTATCGCACTGATTTGCGGGATAAACAAATTTTTGTATTATATAAAAATGTGATTATTTTGATTAAAATAGAAACATAACTAACAAGCATGCACATAAATTGCAGCAGAAGCTGAGAATCCTTGATCTACTTCTTAGAAAAAAATATGGGTTATGAAAATTATTTATAATTTTTTTAATAACAAGATTGATAAAAAGAAGTAATGTTGTATAATTTTGCAAACCTAAATCGTAAGTAATTCTGAATTCAATTGGATTTTGTGGGCCAAAGCATTGTTCTTAATGTAGCATTGACAATAATTAATTGTCTCTGTGTATTAATAATTCGTGAGCGAATTCATTGTTGCAAATTTAATTTGGTTTTACACGTTACTTTGCCGAAGCGAAGAACAAGGCCAATTTCATTATTTATTCGAAAGCGAAGTTTATCGAACTGGTTTGTGGGTGTTTCAAAATTTTATAATTAAATAACCTTTTAAAATGAGAGTAAAAGTGTTCGGACCAAAGGAAAAGTTAATACGTAATTAATTTGAAATTTTTTGTGCGATTTTTGTTTATTTTTGCAATGCTAAAGTTGTCATTTTTACTGACTTTTTTATAATATAAATAAAGATTTAAATTTGTGTGAAAAATTTAATATGTTTATTATACATTTTTCAAAGAATAAAGCTTTTTGTTTTGAATTTCATTATTCTCAGTATTCATCTTCTGAAACCAGATTTACCATTTTTGAGACAGTTTCGCTTGCGAATTTTTTGATAATGTAAATTTTGGTTCCTAACAATATTTGGTAATGTGACACGACACACCTTCAGTTTTCAGGAGACTGTTTAAAACTTCTCCAATATTTGTTGATTTCAATACAAATATTTATGGACCTTATAATTAATTGTTCTTAATTATTCTTTGAAGGTTCGCGAGTTTTTTTTTAGTAGGGATGCACCATATATTCGGTAATCTGTATAATGGGCCGAATATTTGGCCATTTTTGGATCTTACTGAACATTCGGATATGCCGAATATTTTTTCGTGTCAGTCGCATAACCGAATTTTTTGCGCTAATTTAAAACGAAAAATTTTTCGTAAAATTGATGGTTTAATTAGGATTAAAATAAATTGAAACAAAGTTCTAATTTCGACAAGGAAACGGGAATCCGTTTAAATATGACGCAACTAGCGTAAGCATTTATTACGAGTAAGTCATTTGGACGGATAATTGGCTCGAGTTGGCTAACATCAGGTACTTGGCCAATTAATATTTGGTACTTGGACCAATATTTGGGCGACATTCGTATTTCATCACTTTGCCTAATATTGGGACAACAAAATCGAATTCTGTTTACAGTTTTTAGTTTTCTTTTGGTTATTATCTTAAGCACATATTAAACGTACGCTTGGTGGAATCGCAAGTAAACGTGTATTTATTAAATTTTAAATTATTAATTAATTAAGTTTTGCTGTTCGAACACTTTCTGGTAACAAGCTGTTTGTAACCAGGGGCCAAATTGTTAGAAGTAACCAAAGGCGGATTTACACATAATGGCGCCCTAGGCTCAAATAGATAAATGTTTGTTGCATGTTAATTTTTCATAAATATCTTATAATATATACCATTACTGTTATAAACTCATTATCATCAATAACCACGATTTTAATAATTATTAAAAAAGATTTTAATTTGGACGCTTTTTCCTTACTTTGACATTTGCAAATTTGTTAATGATATATTCGCAGTTCGTTTTCGCTAGTATATCTGCTTCAATCGTCAATAATGCCAATGCGTTTAATCTTTTTTTATTTATAGGTTCTAGCTTTACCCCGTTGAAGTTCATATTTATTGGGTATGAATAAAATACATTTTACTTCAACAATATTTATTCATTTTACCTTATGCGTATTTCGACATGTTAACATGCCATTATCAAAGGCTTTATTAAAATGTAAACAGTTAGTGTTGTTCTAGCAACAATAGAACCTGGTGACTTGATCTTGGTAATCTATGGCTGCAGATGACTTGATTGTATATTCGAAAATGTTCAATAAAGGTGAATTAGAAAGATCAATTTGCTCATTCATTAACGGCACCGTGTTTTAATGTTTGTCAATTTCAAATTATTCTAGTATATCTAATGTACGTTTATCATCACAAAAATGTAAACATTTTACAGTGTTATTAGATGTCATTAAATGATTGTGTTCTAGTACGTGTTTAGCGTAATTGGATTTATGTGGGAGTTTGTATTTGTAACAACGTACGTGTTCTTTATACCTTATATCAAAATTTCTAATTGTCTGGCCTATATAAACCGAATTACAATGGGCATTTACAAATTAAATTGCTCCCATTGTAATTCGGTTTATATAGGCCAAACAGATAGAATATTTAATATTAGGTTTAAAAAAGACGTACTTTGTTACAAATACAAATACCCACATAAATCCAATTACGCTAAACACTTACTAAAACACTCATTTAATGACGTATACAATGTTTACACTTTTGTGATGATAAACGTAAATTGGATATCTACACTGTAAGTATTTGAAATTCACAAAGATTTAAAAACTGTACCGTTACAGAATAAGTAAATTGATCACTTAAATTCACCTCTATTGGACATTTTGGAGTAAGAAATCAAGTCATCTGCAGACATAGACTACCAAGATCAGGTCACCATAAGTTATATTGTTGATATTCAGTTTTTAATATAATCTTTGATAATGGCATGTAAATATGTCGAAATACGTATAACGTTAAAATAAATAAATATTGTTGAAGCAAAAAGTATTTTATTCATACTCAGTTAATCTTTCCTGTCCTGTATTTGCACTTAAATAATTTTTGACGCGCTTTAAAGTCGAAAATGAGCGCTCTCCAGAACAATTACTTGCAGGAGTACTTTTGAAAAATTCTCAAAACGATATCGACGTTTGGGCCTATGCGGCAGATAACTTTAACGGCCGGCGTTACGAGTTCGGCTTTTGTTAATATAGTCGAGAAATACGTACTCAAATCAATACATTTTACTCGTAACGCATAAATCAGTAAAGTTTTATGCATTCAATAAATTTTTACGCATTATTGTCAATTTTTTTTTAATTTGCGGATTCAGTGACGCCTCTGCAAAGTTGGCGCCCTAGGCACCGGCGCGGCCTCGCGGGCCTGCACATAAATCCACCGCTGGAAGTAACCCCTTTTTAAAATTTCATTACTTTCTTTAATAAATACAATATCTATAAATTGAAAGCATTTTTTTAAATACACTTTGCAGTCAAAGTACTAATCACAAGTTAGCTAATAAATTTGAGGAAACTCAGGTTATACAGGGTGTCATCTAATGTTACCATTACCACCCTTTTCTTTTGTAGCCGTTTAGGTTGCTTTTACTGTCTTATGTTTCCAGTATGGGAATGTATTGCGTTTTTGTATAATTTCTATTCTGAGATTTTTAATGGAAATACATGTTTTCGGCCTCCAAGAATCCAAAAAAGTAGTTGTGATAAATGTCGGTTTGTGTGTGTCAAACGGAATTCCAGGAACTACTAATCGGACCAAAAATTTTCTTTTAGGTTCCGGAAACAAAAGTTCGCTACGTTTTTTGTTATGAATTTTTTCAAAAACAAAATTTTAGAAATTTATGACAGAATATCATAAAGGGCGTTAAAACACATCGAAAGTTTTTTTTCGTACACTGAAGCTTTAAAATGGCGCCTGCTGCGATATTTTGATAATCCTATATTTAATTCCGATTTATTCAACAAAAATAAGTTGTCATATCAGCATAAACTTTGTTTTTTACTTCCTCATACTTCTACTGAAGTATGGAAAGTTATGATTTTATGCAAAATTTTAAATTTTCATGTTTTAAGTATAATACGCGTTTGGGAGTCCAAGGAATCCATAAATTATGTTTTTTAAAAATGTCTGTCTGTGGCTGGGTGGGTGCGTGGGTGGTTGCGTGGGTGCGTTCGTTTCCCTATATCTCCGGCACCCCTTCCCCGATTTTTGTAAGATTTGGTATGTGAAAATATTTTAGTTGCAGGTACTTCTTTGTGAGGTCTTTAATCGGAACCGGAAACGGAAATTAGACATATTTTTTGGGCATAGACTTTTTTATAAGTAGGTACATTTTTGAAATTTTTTTTTTTTATAAAATTGCCCTGACCTTTTTTTTTAATTTAGAGCTCGCAATGAACTACAAATTTGTCTTTACTTATCTTCCAAATTTTACTCTAACGCCCTTCGGAAATTTTTGAAAACATTACAATTGATTAATTATTTATTCAAAAACTCAAACGCCAATCTTCGTAAACTTTAAACAGTTTGATAGCCTATTTGA
Source organism: Ctenicera cuprea (assembly GCA_958336395.1). Lineage (NCBI taxonomy): Eukaryota > Metazoa > Arthropoda > Insecta > Coleoptera > Elateridae > Ctenicera > Ctenicera cuprea. The sequence goes on from OY284493.1 coordinate 21,758,401, forward strand.
AGTAGTTTATTACAAACAGAAACTGTCAACAATTTTAGAAAGAAACGATACTTTTTAATTTTAACAACACATTTTAACTACGCTTATCAATTAGCTCTAGTTAAAAATATATTTGAAATCTTTGTATATTTTTGGCAACTCTTCAAATAACGCTTTTATAGCGTTTTTTGGTCCGAAGCGCATCTAAGCAGTTGTAGGGCGGCGATTACCGTGCTCCTATCCTATGCGGCTAGCGAAAGTTACGGTACGCGACATCGTATTGTACAGGCTGTTGCAATGTTATTCGGTCATTTATCGCCACGAGAATATTTCAAACGTAAAAAGTATGGGAGAGTACCAGCGACCTGTTGCGCCCATTTTTATATTAGCTTTAGGGGTACACGATGGTATCAAAGAGCATTTTCGAAACCTCAGAACTATAAAGCAAAAAAATTTTTAAATTAAAGAAACTAAAACTTGAAATCATTAAAGTTTCGGTGAATTTAAAAACGATAAAATCGTAAAACTTTTAAAATTACTAAATTTTCAAAAAATTTTGAAAAGTTTTGAAAATTTAGTAATTTAAAAAGTTTTTTAATAATAATTAATAATTTAAAAATTTGCAAAAAAATTGTTTATTAGTAAAGTCTGTCAGTGTGTAAAGTGTGTCAGTGTAGACACACTGACAGACAGACACCTGTGTCTACCTTGTAAGTCAAAAATCAAATATGAATAAAGCTTCAGAAATTTTGTGAGAAACTGAGCTTTTATAAACAATAACAATACGTATAAGGTTAAAATAAATATCTGTTATTAGTTATTATTTTATTTATATATTAATATGAACCTGAACGAAGTAAAGCTTGAACGTATTAATAAAATATCATTTTTGTTTAAAATCTATAATAAAAAGGTTTTTACTCTTTGCACCCCAAACATGAACAGAAGAATAGAATAAAATGTATTCAGTGCGAGAGTACAGTAAAACATTTGAAAGAAATTTATAAAAAAAAAGGCTCTAATTAATTTAAACATTTATGGCCTATGGTATATTATGAATATTATGATCTTAATCATATAAAAAAAATATATCATCCGCTCCTGTGCTCGGGGCAATGTATACAGGGTGGCAACTGAAGTGTTACAAACTAGGGATGCCGATCTCGAATCGATTTTTAAGAATTAATCTTTTATAACCAAAAAACCGTTTTTTTATGTTTTAAGTTATGTTTACGATTTTAAATTTACTATCTTTCTTTAAGAGAGCGGCCGTAGCTCAGTGGTAAGCGCGCGGACTACCAATGCAGCGGATCCAGGTTGATGTCCCGGCCCGGTCGTTCTCCCTTGCAAGACAACGGGAAACCAGCGAGGTGGATTTTCCGCAAGAAAACCTCTCTGGAGAAGAAGTGCATGCACTTCCTGTGGTTCGGATCCCACGTTAAACTGTAGGTCCCCTATGTCTGTCTGCAAAAATTATCTATGCCGCGCATCAAACACAGGCATAGGAGTGAGGTAGCCAACGCCCTCAATAGGGTATGGCACTAGAAGAAGAAGATCATTTTTTTGAAGGTAAATCTTTGTTTTGAATTATTGGTAGCATTGTTAGCACAAAAATTTCTTTCTCATTATTATTATGCCAAAAAATATTTTTCTGTACCTACCAGTACCACGGAGCTGTATATAATCGGAACGCTAGCTGTTTGACATCCGATATTTAAAAATTAATAAATATTTGAGGACTGATAAGCATACCGAGTAACCCCATAATAAAATTCACCTACTGTAGTCGTTCCCGTGTTTGTCCTATAAGCACTAGCTTTACAAGTAGCAGTGGTGGTCCGTCCTATTAAGCAGGGTAGACAGTGCCTGCCCATAACTTTTCAAAATAAATCAAATTCTAACATTTAATAAAAAAAAATTACTTTTCATAGTTTTTACTTTTTAACAACATCCCGTAACAATAAAAATTAGGCGCCCAAAAAAACATAGTTACGCATACGCGAAAACCGAGCTTATCAGGCCAAATGATTCCAGCTACGACACAATCAACCAAATCTATTATTCTTAAAACGTTTGCATGCGCATTGATACAAATAATGCAATGATCAGATGAACAGATGCAAAGAAATAGTAGGGATTTCAGAACGCAATAAGCACGACAAAAGCACGGCCTCTGGCCGTTTTTACTTTACTTGCGCCGGTCAGCGGCAGTTAGTTGCAGCGTGCGGCTATTGTGTGTTTATTTATTTCATACGTAGTTTGCAAATTTGCAGTTAATATGGAAATTCTGGCTGACCAGCTTTTAAAAGAAAAATTTAATGTATACTTTTACGAAAAACAAATAGAATAAAAAAATCATGGGCAATCTACTTTAAAATCACTAGGGAAGTTACAGACAGACAGTAGAAAGAAATCTAGATCGTTTAATACCGAATGGTATAAAAGACTGGAGTGGCAGCGATAATACGAATAAACTATGTTGCTAAAGTTGCTTACTATTTTTATCTATGTATATCTAAACCCTAAAAAGTATAGTCTGAAACAGGATACTCTGTTTCAAAAATATTAACTTAGCTTTAGATGAAGGTTTACGTTATCAAATAAAGTGCATAATGACAAAGTGGCGTTTAATGGATTTTATGCGTAGATTAATTCATTTAACAACAGGTCTTGATAAATTGGAGTTGCCGTAATTTTTTTACTTTTTAATCTTAATGTTAAATAATTGCCATTGCCTACCCAAATTTTGAACCCACGGAGCGCCACTGACACAAGTAGCAGTTCTTTTTCAATCCTACGCCGAGACTTCATAAACATTGTTTGGTTTCAGTGAATTCTCTTACTTATGCAAGCCTGTAGGTTTTTTTACATTAATATTTACTGTTTTTTTTATTAAATAAATTTGGTTTATTTTTAATTGCCTACATTTGGTTTAATTTTATTTTTATGATTAAAAACAAAATTTAAAAACTGATCGATCTTTATAATAGTCGATTTAATCGTGAATCGATCTTTCTGTTTTGATCTAAATCCATCCAAAAGATCGCCCTATACAAGCTGATACCCCTAAAACTTTTAAAGAATGCGCAACGCATTTTTTTCTGATTTTATGGGACCGAAGGCACCGTATATTAGACTAATAGTGAGTTTTTAAAAACCACTCTATTTTTAAAGGAGTTTTTATAACAATCAAAATTTATTTATAATGGAAAATGTACAAAATTTTATTCTCCCATTTATTAGAAATTGTAAACGTAAATTTTTCACTCTTATAAAATGTTGAGTTATCTAATTCTGGTTGGCTTACTTTTAAATAAAAAAAAACAATGGTTTCGTACCGGTTTTTAATATTTACAGCAAAGTTCAGCCATCCACCCCATTTAATAAACGTTTTTTAAAAATCTAAAACATTAGGGGCTGTACCTATTTTGACGGGGATACTTTAAAAAATATTAAAATTATATCATACGGTTTAAAATTTTCAAGTTACCCCTTATTCCTTAAAATAGGACGGTTTTTCAAAGTTCACTCTTCCCATGAAATAAAATAACAAGTTTCAGTGTAGACTTCAAGCGGACTTTCCCATACTAGATATTAATACTTACCGTATTTGCAAGCGCGTAAATTTTATAATTATAACGTTGCACAGTTCACCGACTATTAAATTTCTAAGGAAGCAAGCTATATCCATTCCATCCCTCCAAATTCATAGAAAGCGCCACAGTGAAATTATGGCTTTTAGCAAAAAATCAAATTGCAGTCAATCTTCCGTTCTAACAACCTACAAAGTTTTAAACAATCCTGTGGGCAGTTTTTGAATAATATTTTTTTTAAATTTTCGATTGTTTCATAGATTTTCAAAATTAACTTTGTTTCATCGTACACTACGCACAAAGGGCTCTCAAACAAGTTGTAGTTAATCCCAATCAGTTAATTACTTTTCGAGTAAATGGGCGTTAAAGTCGAGATTTTAAAAAGGTTCTATCGGCTGCCATTTTGAAGCTACAAAGTATGGTAAAACAGTTTTTGATTTGCCTTAAATTCATTTCTCAATTCACCGTATGTTAGTTTTCTAAGAAAACAATTTATATAGGCAACCCTACGATGTCGCATACCGTATAAGAATAGTAAGAACGGAACCGCCCGCCCTACAGCGGATATCTGACTAAAAATCGATAAAAATGGTTTATTTAAAGAGATGCAAAAAATGAAAAATATATAGGGAAGTGCCCTTCTAAATACTAGTACATATACGCGATTTAGCTTAAACAGAAATGTAAATGTTTTATCGTCTGATGTTTATTATTCAAAGCACTAAAGAACACTAACAAAGCACTAACAATTGACAACAATTTTTTCGTTGGTGCTTAATGTGTGCCTGCTGAGCGCGAAGTTGGCAGGCAACCAATTTTTTTTAATTACTCACGTATATGTTTGTTTGCTGATATTTTAATTAGCACTAAAGGGTACTAGCGAAGCACTAACGATTGGCAACATTTTTTTGTTAGTGCTCAAAGTGTGCCTGCTAATCGTGAAGCTGGCAGGCGATTTTGTTTCTTTAATAGGTGCACTAATGTTTACGTAGAAATGCATGTGTGTGCGTCGCCGCAGCGGCATTCGTACAGTGAACTCGCACGGGAAAGAGCGACGAGTGTCCTTTGATTGTTGCTAACACATGCATCTTTGGATTAGTTAAAATGGACAAATTTGTAATTCGTGTAGCAGAAAAAAAAGTTGATTCATTAGATTCATCTTCATCGAATGCAAACATTAACATATCATTGTCATCAGCTGGGGGATGCCCCCAGCCCACAGGGGGCACTATGAGCAACACTAAGAATAAAAGTGAAACGAAGAATAAAATGACATAAACAGAAAGGATGGTTTTAGACTCAGTAAAGCTTGGACTCCACTAGTTTATCCTCTAAGGACTCCTAAGCATCATCGATCTCACGATCACGCTCCACCGGATCCGTCTTTGCCCAACGGTGAAAACCAACCAGAACTCCGCCGTTCTGCCCGACTGGCTCAAAGAGGTTTAAATACCTCCACTTCCCGGATTTGAATTCAGTGTTTTATTCACTCTGAAGATGCAAGCTGCAATGTCTTACGAAACGTTAGTTTGTATGGTTCACAAACAGCTAATAGGCATAAGCCGATTAAGTATTATTGTACTGGCAAACAAAACACATAAGATCAAATCGTTGTCCGCCCCAAGGTTTAAATAATATAAGCACATGGCCCTGTTTAGGGAGGCAGGGCCTATGAACAAATATTGCTCAAACTTCTACAGCAAATGCTTGTAAAGGCAGACAAGCTACAGGTCGGTCCTTACCTGAGTATGCTGGGTGTAGTTCCAAAATGACGACGCGGTCTAAGCCGAAAGTAAATTGTAATATTGGTTAAAATCGTTTTGACCATTCCTGTTTCAACATGTACAGCAGAGCTCAGAAATAATATGACCCAAAGAAGATTGAACGACCATGCAATTGTAAACGTAAATAGGGAACTGGCAGACGAGATAAATCTTGACACCGTGGCTGACATATTTATAAATAGAACTACAGCTCGCAGGAATACTTTTTTTATAATTAAATAATTAGCATTAGCAATATTATCATATTTATGAGCTGAAAATGTTTCTCTTATTTAATTTTTTAATTTATTTTACTTAAATAAATCAGTTTTGTTAAGCTTTTTTTTTATGTTTCAATAGCTCAACTTGTCAATTGTGATTTGAGTGAGCACCCCCGAGCATTTTCAAAACCCGGCGCCCATGCTCACATATGAAATTTCTAAATTTTAGTGCAACTATTGCGAATGTTATCGACAAACAAATGATTAAGACTGTCATTTCTTCAGAGGATTCCGTAAAGAAGCATTTGCGGACATACGTTTATATGAACTTTTCTTCATGATATAAAATTCAAAGAATAACTTACTAAAGTTTCTGTACGTGCTTAGAAACACCCTGTATATAATGAATAACAGAATTCCAACATAACTTTCTGTGAACATAACTCTGTCTTTATTATTTAATTACTTTCCTTGTTAAGAAAGGTATCACTGTTACACCTTTGCATTATTCTTTTAATATTAGGCGGGGGGAAAATGCATAAGAAGCTGATTTTTTTCTGGAGAAAATTGTTTACATACGAGTGCTTAGATGTCTTAGTTAAAGAGTGATTAATTTTAGCAAATGTTATAAAAAAAAACTCATGGTTTATATAAAACATTAAAGTTATCCTTATTTCAATCGCAGCAACATGCAATATTACAATTTATGTAAAACCTACCAAGCTTTTATTCACTATAAATGTCATATTATTGAATGGCAGTTGTCACAACAACGATTTTCGTTGGTTTACATTATATGAGTGTATTAATCGAGTTTAGTTACGTCCCTACTAGTAAATAATTTCTTTCCGGCTACGCCACTGCAAGTAGCTCCTACTACACAAAATAGTTCCGTCGCCTCTGCTTATTATGAATAAATGCTCTTCCGATTGCCGTCTATCATGACTCAATCTTTTCCATCCACATGGTCCTCTGCGCGATGATGATTCGTAACACAGTGAGAGTAGGTACATTACAGTAAACTCGACACTAGAACGATAATAATAATAGGGCCGAGCTGCTACATATGGTACCTAGACGGTAAAGGCGCTGTAGTTGCGGTGTCCAGAGATTTGGGTGTTCGTGTTCAGGTCAGCTGAGATTGGGAGGTCATTGGGTTGCGTAAGTGACTCAGTACAACAATTAACAACAGACAGCAGCTAGACGACCGAATTCATCATATTAGACTCGCACGAGTGATCGCCAAACCGTAGCGAATATTCCTTTCATTTAGCGTTCGCGAACCGGGCCCGCACCTGCGACTGACAAACCTTTTTATATCCTCGTAATTAGAATGCGAAATTTTTCCGATGGATGTAATTGGACCCATTATCTAGTTCGTTGATACCCTGGGTGATAAATGAAAGAAACTCGTTTATCCTCGAAGATAAAGATACCATACGAGATACGGGCGAAAAGTACAACATAAATATTTTTTCCACGACCGGGAGTAGAAGTCGGTTTCTATGGCATCAAAATTGTGACAGAAGTAAAGCATTTACTCCCTAGGGACGAAATAAGACAACAATGTCCCTAGGGTAGTTTTTATTTCATTTCATATTTATTTTTGTAAACAAATGTCTGTTGTTCTGGTACATTCCAAAGGCTTCTAAATATTGTAATTTCGCTCCGATTTTTTATACCTCTTTATTTATGAAAGCAAGTGTTTCTACTCCCGATCGTGGAAAAAATAGTATGTATTTGTAGCCCTCGTGCTTCAAATTACACCTCAGGAAAAATAAGACGTTTCTCTCCCTTAGTGTATAATGTACTATTTTTTCAAGGACAAGTATTCACTATGTTGTAATTTTTGCCCTTTTAAGTTTTATTTTAATTATTTTTTTGTTCTTACTTCATTTTATCTGTTCCTTGTCCTTTCCATTCCTTCCAATTCGAGGATGGTTTTTTAAAAGTGCCTCCTAATGCTTCATTTTTCTCTTTTGCAACCCTCAAATTGCTCTCATTCCTGGTATGTATATGATTACCATATGTTTTTTCTCTTATCGCATATTGTTCTCCCTTTTTCTTCGTTGTTTGTGATTTTTGATCATTCTTCCGTATTTTCAAACTTCCTTGTTAAACTGTTTAAATTTTCAATAACCATAAACATCGTTTTTCCTATTCTTGTCATATCCTTCTTCGTGCTAGCATCTGTCCATTCTTTTAACTTGTCCCAATGTTCGTCATTTCTTCAAACGTTTGCATCTTTTTATTTCTTATTTATTTCATTTTTTCTTGTTTCTGTTTTCACCCCCTTCCAACACATTCACTTGGTTTATTTTCATCCTACTCAACTTATCCCGTTTTTCATTAACCTTCGCATACTTTTCACCTTCAACGCCGCTGTCAACTGCTTTCAATTTACAATTCACACATTTTAATAAATGTATGAAATAAAAAAATTACTTATAAATTAAAGCTAAAGAATGAAATTATTACTAAGTTAACACTGTAACTAGTTAATCTAGTTAGCCCTCGTAAAATGGTTAAAGTGTTGTTAACTTCTTTTGTAATATTTGCTTTAGAATTTAGAACAGTTTCATAGCGCTGATACAACTCGAAGTAACGACTGTTTCGTTTTAAAAAGTGCGTTGCTACCACCTTTTCAACATTTTGTCATCTTCATACTTATCTGCTTTGGAAAACCTTAACGGTTTAGCACCGTAATCCAGTAGAGGTGCGACTTTATGTACCAAATCCGATCCGATACGAATACGATTTTAATTCGGATCGAATGAGATTTATTTTAATAAAGATGGGCTCAGATAGTAAGTTTATGTTCGGTTAGGTTCGTGAAAAACCGGCTAAAATTTTACGCAGACTCATAGTTTCAGAAAAATACACTCAAGAAATCGCAACGATTGAAATGGGCTAACCGTTTTTTAGATGGCTGTGAAACTGTTCATGACAATCCACGAAAAATAGGCTCGGCAAGGGTTCAACGGCAAAAACAGTCATTCCTGCTGTCATTAAATGTTTTGTTGGTTTTCTCTACTATTTTAGAGTTTTATTTCGTGCTTAATGACAGAAGGAATGAATCTTATTGCAGTTTAACCTTCTCTTCTTGGATTATCACAAATAGTCTCACGGCCATTTTTAAACTGGTTAACCCATTTAAATATATGCAAGTTTTTGAGTGTTCTTGAAATTGTGAGCTAAGTCTGCGTAAAATTTCAGCTAATTTGACGACGTAATTTACGAGAATTTAAATTATAATACGCAGTGTCATTTGAAATTCACATTGCTCATGTTAAATAAGAAGTGAAGCCGTGTTCATGACAACATATTCATTGTTTCCTGGATCGGATCGACTCCAGTATCGGTTCGAAGTGTGGATCGAATCCAATGTCGGATCGGATGGAATATCGGATTGATTTGGATTTTCAACCTGTCTCGAATAAGAGAGGTAATAAATAATCAGATCGGATCGGCGCTAAAATAAAACACAGCGAGTCGATTTTTTTTTCTAAATTCCGACCTTTATAAGCCAGCTCGAATAACTCGCAGAAACAACGCGACGATTACTTTACCTACGCATAATCAGTTAGACTTTATAAAATACCGAGTAGGTATGTATGTAGTGTAACATTTTTAGTTTATTTTCATACTCTACTTGAAATCGCTAGTTAATCTGTAGAATAACTAAATAATCTATATACTTTAACTCAATTCCAAGTTTATCTGTGACATAAATATTCAAATCATTTTCTTGTTTAGAAAATCGCATTACCAATTCATTTGGAATAATTAAATTAATATTTTCATGAAAACTGTGTAGGTCCACTTTTGAAGCTACCCACCTGTACAAAATTTTAAAAATGAGGTCGCCTGGTTGATCTTTTGACGTCAACTGTTTGGATATTCACTGCATTCATTATTTTTAATTGACTGCGTTATTATTTTTAAACCACTAACCACGAAAATAGTATTGCAATGTGTATTGTAGTTCCGGGTGTTTTACAGTTCCTGATTGGCGTTTCTACGCCATGAATAAATTGGACTTGGCTGGCACATAAATTGAAAAAAAAAAGGTTACTTAGCCAATTTTGCAAATTGTGGCAACTTACGCTTAATGTAAATAAGGAAGAGCACCACGCAGATTAATTTGAATTGCAGATTGTAATTGGTCTTTCCTACTGGTTAATTACATAATTTTCATAAAAGCATTTATATTGCAGAATTATCATGGAGACTCTTCTTTTCATTGAAACCGAATGGTCTGAATTATTTATTAATGATTAACAACATCCCCTAGCGCGAAAGTGAACTCGTGCACAAATAATACAACGCAAAAAATTCTAAATTCAGTACCACCTGGGAGAAAGATCTTCGAGAAGATGTGAAGATAAAAATCTTACAGTAACGTTTTCTTTAACAAATTTTGTATACAAGAAATATAAATTATCGACTAATTTGATAAAAAAAAAACTAAATTATATTAGCTGAACCCGTGGCTTTCACCCCACCGTCTTTTTAATTACATGTAACTGCCCTACGCCACAGTTACATACACATTCGCTCAAAATATTAAATAAACTGTGTTGAGATGTAAGTCCGTCGTCGGGCAAAGTTGAGACAGTTCTGGATTTAATATATAGATGATTTCTTATAATATGGACATTTTTAACTTTGTAGTTAAATTCGAAATATAAAAATAAAACATGATTTTGTAAGTCATATCCTGTATAATAAAGTTTTATAATCAAACCCAAAACAATCATGGATAACAAATGATATTTTAAAATTTAAAATAACATACATTAAGGAATTTTAAACAAAAACTGATAAAGATATTGCAAACACAAATATGAGTCACATATCAAAATTTAATTGGTACTGAAGAATAAATACATTAAAATGGAATATTACATAATTTTAAGAATGGTACAAGCCTACCCGCAAGGTAGGACGATAGGGAAAATCTGCCCCCTGAGAATTTAATAGATAAGGCTTTTTTTGACAGAGCAGCCCAAATTTGCAGGATTTTAATTATTTATTGCAATTCTTTGAAATACGTAATTAAAGGATATGATATCATTATTATTAAACACCCCCCCCCCCCCCGGCGAGTAAAATATCTGCGGACAGGCTGGAAACCACATATCTTATAAATGCAAAGAATGAGGGAACTGTGTGCTAAACACAAAAATGTAACCCTCTTACATTAAAACGCAAAAAAACTGTTAGCTAAAGATAACTTTTTACCGATTTTTGTTTACTAAACTGTCTTTCATAAATTAGAGCGCAGATTCGAGAATCAACCCTCTAAAGATAATGAAGCCAAATCACATTTTAATTAATATCTTCGACATTAATTGAAATATTTCATTTAATTTTTTATTGATATTTTTGTATTAATGATAATTGTTTTTATATACTGGGTGTCCGCGCGAAAAGTTCGGGTGTAATTATTTCTGGTGTCATTCAAGTTACAAATTTGAAATTTTAGGGTGTCGGTCAGTGCATAGGGTTACTTACTGTAAGTCACTATAGGTGTCGATACTTCGCCCCTAACCAGACCCACTTAAAAATTTCAAATGGCACACTATCTCAAAAACTTTCCTTTCTAACGTAGCAGTTTTTTTCACGCAGACATACTAACAAAGATGTCCTCTTTCATATACCATCATAAAAAATATGTGCCATTTGAAATTTGAAAAAGGGGGTGGTTTGGGGTGATCGCAGGCAAAATCCTGGCATGATTACTGTAGTGACTTATCCCCCCCCCCCCCCCATGCTTTGACTGACACCCGATAATTTCAAATTTGTAACTTGAAAGACAGCAGAGATATTCACCCTGTATCTATCTATTAAGTGCCGGTTTTGATTTCCCGAAATCAAAACCAGCAGGAAATAGATTCAGCTAGAAAATCGACTTTTTGTTTGGAATTTACATTAAAAAAAAAGGCAATTATTTATTTCCTTTGCGCGCAACTAAGGAAACAAAACGAACACATGGGAAAAATTAAATTCAGGGTGGTGATTTTCGGAAATCACTATGGCGAGAAGAATTTCCGCGAACTCAACGTCAGATTGGTAGATACGCTAAAAATATTAAAATCTCATTGGTTGAAAAATATAAAATGCGATTTTTCTTAAAATACATCAAACCAAGGGCGTAGATGCAGGGGATGCGCGACGTATCTCTTGATATTTTTGTACGTTTTGCGCCAGCTGGTTGATAGATTTAAACAAAAACAAATGAAAATATAAATTATCGATAATGCAATATCTATGCAAAATTTGAAACTAATATCTCGAAATATGGCGGAGATGTTAATCAAAACGTCTGCACGCGCGTTATTTCGGATATACGTTTATTTTTATTGTTTTGGTCCCCCGACTTAGCCCCTAGTTTTTGTATATGATAAAATAAATTTGCGCTAAATGTATCTACTTTTTTAAAAATTGGAAACTGAAAATGCATATCTGTCTATCTGTCTACCGTTCTTAAATTTTTTGTGGAAAATTTTACAAAACCAGGGTTAAAATAACTTTTCAAAATAAAAGGTGTCATAAATGCAAAAACCAATTGTTTACATAGGGTTATTCTACCCTTTTTGTTTTTAATATTTTTCAAAAGATTATTTTCATCAAAGCCTCCGGAAAAATTATCGTTATTGTGACGAACTGCATTGTGATTATAGGGGTTATCGCTTGGTCCGCTGAAATTAAAAATAATGCAAAACGAATGCATGGAAACATTAATTTCTGTATCTAAGGAATTCTGTATTTATAAACATACAGGCTCTAGAAACGCAATTAATATAAAATTTGAAAAAATCACTATTTTTTGACAAATAAAAAATTGGAAAACCCGTGAATTTTTGCAAGAGCAAAAAAATCTCAACCAAACAAGTTTCTTCCATACTCAAATGATGCGTTAAAGCTTAAAATTAAATAAATAATAAATACAAAAACAAATAAATTTAAGTACTTAACTATAATTTTATGCGTGGAATTTAGAAAGTGAAAATTGAATTAATATGAAAAAACTTCCAATACTAAACGCTAAATTTGGAATATTCGGATTAAGTGGAAACATTTCAATAATAATCAACGTAAATATTTTGCCGTTGCAAATTTAATCTTTGACAATATAATCATTAGTTTCTCATTACATAGATGTACTTAAAAAAAATTATTATGCGCCACCGTGTCCCTAAACGCACTGTATAGATTGTGAAAATGCGAAGCAAAAATGCGTTCAGAGACGAACTAGCCCCAATGAGATCGAGGAGCTAAAATTCAAAATTACTTTTTCTTCTGGAACAAAGTGGGCTGGTCCGGCTCTGTACAAATTTTTTGATTTTTTTTCGTATTGTTGAATTAGCAGCTAATTTTAAATGCAGAGGATTGAGCAATTTATGCTGGGTGAAACCCAGAAGCTGCTTAGATTCCGGTTCTAACACGAGTCTTATATTAATTGACTAATAAGGAATTTACAAGCACGTAAACGTGTAATATAAATCTTCGAGCGTGGTTATTTAAAAAAGAAGAATTAAGTAGGTAGGTATGCTGTTAGGCAAAATTATTAACTATTTTTATGATTATTTCGAATGCTGATCCAATTAGAAATTATTATATTGTGAGCTCATTTATTAATGATAACTTTGGGAATTTACAAAAAAAAAATGGAAAATTAATCATCCTTTTTTCTCACTGAAACATTTATTTTTTTAAATTTGTTTTTTACTTAAAATCAATTTTGTTAAAAAAATTAAACACAAGTAAAAATCATGAAAATATTTTAACATCCGGTTGCAACGGAAGTCTTTTTAGAGTAACTTACTGTCGGTAAAAAGAAGAACTAAAATAATTATCTTCATCCAGCTTATGAGAGTTACAAATGGGTTCCAGATTAAATTTGAGTAGAAATTTGAATTTTTCTGTTGGTACAAAATTAAGAAAGAGAAAAATATATTAAGAGCGCATTCTGCTTCGTGCATTTCAATATAAAATTAACTCATAACAACCTCATTTTCCATGTAAAAAAAATTTTGGAATTTATATAAACCACCTCAGTTTTGTCTTAATTAACTGTTAAACTTTGTAGTTACCATTTCTTCGTTAATTGAATTCGAAAAACTTAATAAACAACAAACTTGTTTAAAAATTGTTTTTTCATACATAAAGAAACACATATTTGCAATTTATATATTTGTTCTGCTCATAATTTATTAACAAGACAGAAACATTAGAAATTCAATTATTCATATTTACGAATCGAGTTAATTGTATTTGCATTTCATTATTTTATAATTTCATTTGGGCAATGAAGTTTTAATGCTCCAAAAATCAACTAGCAGTTTAAGAAATTTATGAAAGTTTCCTGGAAGATTTTCTTTTTCTCAAAAATTTGAGGTTTTCTTTCTTATGACATTGAATAAAGATTGTTACAAAATTTTAATCAAAAATTTGAATCTTTTTTATCAATTTTCAAATGAGCCATTTTAAATTTTAATTAAGTACATCCTCTTAATTTTTTTGAAGAAATTTTCATACAATTCGCTGCAAACCAGTAAATTTCCCACACAAGTAATTTCACATACCTACCAGGTTAGAAATAATGAAATTTTTGACAATTTTTCTAAATACTTACATGGTTGTGCAAAGCTGACGACTTTTTGAGTTTTAATATGATAATCGTCATCTTCTTCGCTGATGGAGGGTCCCGTTTTGAATTGGGGTTCGTCGCTTTGCATCCCCGCGTATCCTTGATCCACCATGGCTAGAATGTGGGGAGGAACTTGGGGAAGGACCCTTCCAGTGACGTTGGGGGCGGTTTGGAACCCCAATTTTCTTAAAACGTCGCCCTTGATGGCTTCTAGACTTCTGCTCTTGATTTCTTCTCGCATTCTACACGCACCGCACGCTATAATTTGGGGTGTCGTGGTGTAATCTTCAACGGTTTGATCGCTGTACGAATAGTCACTGGGCTTTCTTTTATCGATACTGTTACTACGATTTAGGGCCTGATTGTGGCTTTTTACACATGCTATTGGGATTATTAACATAACTAAGAGTATTGTCGTCGCTTTTTGCCACGTACTCGTCCTTTGACCGCGGATTTTTGAAAAGGAACAAGTGAAGGATGCCATAGCGTCCGCGTTCACGATCGTTTGAAGCATTTTTGAGTTTGTTTTTCTTAGGTTTTTCTAAGGGAGGAAAATCTAGGAAAATTAGCACATATTTTACCCTGAATTGTCCTCGAAGGTATTAATTATCACAATTTTTCTAGAAGACTATCACAATTCTTCTATCACAAAAAAAATCTCGCACAGTAATAATTCAGTTATCACAATTTTTTCCTTTTGCTGTTGGAACATTTCGCTTTTGAATTCGAAGCGTGTTTGGCTCGCATATTTCGCGGGCGATGATCAGGACAACTTGTCTAGCTTTTAATTACCTACTATAAAAAAATTGTAATACTTTTTCTTCTTGAAAAAAATCATAATTTTGCTTTTTATCACATGTCCATTTTGCGTGAAACTTCACGATCACAACCGATCACAATTTTGTTTTTTCTAAAAAAATATCGATGGACGTTTATGCGGTGTAAATTTTAGAGTATAAATGGATTGGATCTCACAGATCGAGTCAGTCGAGACGAGACAATTGCCAATCGAATTATTATCAGCAATTGCCGGTCGCTATCACAATCGCGCGCGTGTCGGAAAAGAAGAGATCTGCCGGCTTTATGCGCCAACTTGTCAAGTAGTATAGACCAACACTGAGAAGTTTAGCAGTCAGCTGCTGCTTATATGTGTGTGAGCAGTCTATGCGTGCATGCAAGCAAACTGAAGATTACTCTAGATCGACCGCTTCAAGGAAAAAAAATTCGTTACGCACTCTGCGCTCATGGGGGTTGAATTTTCAAATTACGCCCAACCACACTCGAGCATGCGTGCTTCTTTTACCGAAGACTCCCGTTAACTAAAAAATGAACAATTTTTCATTCAGGTAGTTTCGCAAATCGATGCAAAATTCACGTACTTCCAATTTTCGTACAATTTCACCAAAACGTTGAAATTTCCAAAATAAAATTTTCTAATTTCAGTGGCAAATTCTTCTTTTCTACTGTCATCATTGGTAATTCGCTTTAAAACCTCTAACAATTTGCACACATTACCGTGTACATCTAAGTACTTCCACTCCTACTTTAAACAAAACTTCCACCATCAATATCACCTCCCCTTTTCTATCCCTTTCGAGAATATTGTCAGTGGCGTAACTTCAAATTTTGGGCCCGGGGGCAAGGCACCTGAAGGGCCCTGGCCCCATCCTCAAAAAAACTTCAATAATAAAGTAATTGATAATAAGAACAATTTCTTCAATACGAAAAAAAATATTTGCAATCTAGTAAATGAAAATGAATATATTAAAGCCGTGTCTAATTAAGATTAGCAAAGCTTAAATTTTCTGAAGTTAGTGTGTCTGGGTCGGTACCAAAATGTATGGGTGTTGTGTTATTACTAAATATAATCTCACTTCAGTATTTTTCATTGTATAAGTACATATGTACTTACTTACATGGAATTTAAAATGTTTTTTGTTGAATATAAAAATAAAGACTGTCGAAAATCAAAACTTTTTTTTGAAAACACTTCGTAATAGAAAAATTTAAAAAAAATAAAAACTCGTGGCTCGTGGCAGGGCCGCCTAAGGCATCGGGCCCGGGAACCGTTGCCCCCTCTGCCCCATGGTAGTTACGCCACTGAATATTACATTTTCCTTTCTACATCAACTTCAATTCTGCTTCTACATAATTAAAGAAACTTTTACAAATTTGCACACTTACATGCAGTTTCACATACTTCCACCTTTATTTATCATAATTTTTATATGCCTTTACTTTTTTTATTTTTGATACATTTTCACGCACTGCTATCAGTTTGCACGAATTCTCAAAATATAACACTTTTTCCTATACGTGCACTTTACTTTTGAACATCCATAGAACTTCACACATTTTCACGTACTTTTAGTCACTTCCACGTACTCCTGCTTATTTTCACAGAGACGAAAAACACCCTTATATTAGTACTTGAATTACTTCAAGGCTTCATATGCTTTTTTTAAATTGATTTTAAACACCCAATTTTTAAATTTAACAAATGCGCCTACCCGGTTTTAAAAATAGAAATCTAGAAGACGTCTTAGAAAACCTCCACTATTAGAAAAATTTTCTAGATAAATAAGATCTTTGAACCCATAACTATGTAAAGATTAGCTGTACTTGTAAAACTATCATTACTATGGAACGCTAGTTTACGTTGTAGTGAAAGCAAATTTGCACTAAATAAAATTATGTATTGACATGTTTTATAAATATTTTAGAGATATCTTAAATCATTATAGATTTGTACAGTAAATACAAATTAAAAATTAATTAAAAATATCTAAGATATTTTTAATTATTTAAATATATCTAGATAGATATTTTTAATTATCAATTTAGAAATATCTTACAGATGTTTTAAAATATTTAATCGCCATTTGAATTTAATATATTTTAGATATTTTTAAATTAATTTATATTCCCACTATCGTAGATGTTTAAACATTATTCTATTTTGAAGTAACTTAAATATTTTAAATTTAAATTATACAATAAATTTTATTTGAAATATCTTAGATATTTTAAAATAAAAGAATTGTGGAATATCTAAGATATTTGGATATTTGTCCTACAGCTAAGTCGAAATACATTGGCAACGTTTTGCATGGTTATATTGTAACCCTTTAATAATGCATTTGTTTATGTGTTACCTTACGCAAACTGGGCTGCAAAGGAATATATGCGTAAACTTAAACAAACATTCTAATTGCATTAACGCGCAGCGTCCGCGTTCAAGTCTGCAGCTATTTACTGTTGTCAGATTTAAGATTGAAACTTAGCGGACGTACAAACTTTATAGATGGCAATAATTTCCAAATATCTTAGATATTCAACAGTTATTTCTTTATGCTTTAAAATATCCAAGATATTTAAAAATAGACCAACATTAAAATTTCTAAGATATTTCAAAATAGAATATTACTCAAATATGTAAGATATAAAAATAAATTTCTAACATATTTTAAATTACAATTGTTTTAAAATATCTACAATGTATTCAATTTTAAACGTTTTAAAATAGCTATAAGATAAATAAAATTTCTTAAAAGGATGTATGTGAGAGTCTTGAATAGTTAAATTCGAAAATTTCTTAAGTCAATTTTTAATTATTTACTAATATCCTATAGATATTTTTAATACATTCGAAATTTAGGTTTTTTTTTAAGTAAAATTTTAATACCTAAGATATTTGTAATATAATCGACAGTAACAAATTAATTGTAAACGTCTATTTTTAACGACATAGAACTACTTCTTTGCTAATTTTATTAGCAACGAAAAAATGCCAAGAATATTTTTATTTAATTAATTTACAAATATCTTATAAATTTTTTTTTATTGAAAATGGCTTAAACATTGTTATAATAAAAAATATCTAGGATATTGCTAATATGTTGATTTATAAAATTCCGTATTAAAGTTAAAAAAAAACTAAGATATTTTAAATTTAATTATTATAATAAAAACACGTCGACTATTCTGACATAATTACAAATATTTAAGATATATTTGATTAATTACAAATATTTATAAGATATTATTAAATTATGTAAGTGTTTGCGTTTATTGTACAAAAATATCTGCCAATAAAAATAAAACGGTGTTCCATACATTACTGTAAGATTAGTGGTAAGGCACCGTGACTTAGTCTTTAATCAGTTAATTAACTTTCGAAAGGGGCAATTATCGTTAATTAGGAGACACTTTATTTCCCCAAACCATTTCACGATAACTAAACGAATCACAGAACTGACAATTCTTGCCTAGATAGGCGTTGCTCATACCTGCGGAGTAAAGTACATTGCGAAGAACCTTATTTATTAAAACTTTGAGGTATTAAGCTGGTTTCACACGAGACGACAGCGATACGATATGTCGCGCGCGATATATCGTATCGCACCAGCCCCGGTGTTTCACATGTATACGATAATGTCGCGATAACGGTAATTTAGATTCTTTACAAGTTGAAGAGTTTGCTCAGTGTTGCCAGCGTAAAACAATCGATGATGGAAAGAAGACGTGTTGTGTTATTACTTTTGATACAACGCCGCCGCCAGAGAAAGGCAGCAGTTCTTAGACGTTTTGTTCCAAAGACATGGTCTTTATTTGACCATTTCTATTAAATCTAGCGGCTCACAATTCACTTTTCTTCTTGTCGTCATATTTGTTAGCAGTCAATCTTCATCCATGCAACGCTGCGAAAGACTAAACTTCCTTAGTTCATTGTTAATCCAGACGATACTGTAAAGTTTATCGCTTCCGTGTGCAAACACACATAGAACATGCATTGTCAGCAAGAGTCGTCGCGATAACAATCCGAGGCGGTTCTAGAGAACAAATCGCGTGTAATTGCGATATCGCCTTGTCGGCGCGATACTATTTATCGTATCGCCCTAGTGTGAAAAACTCCCGCATATTACATAGACTTTTGCTGCGTCCGATATCGTAACGATATATCGCGCGCGACATATCGTATCGCTGTCGTCTCATGTGAAACCAGCCTTAGAGAGCAATATATAAATTAGAAAGTTGATTACCTCATTAGAAATGTTTATGACTAATAAAAGTTGGAATGTGCTATGCAATTATAATTTTCTTATTATAAAGTTTGTTTGCTTATTAAAAAGCAGTTAATAAAGCAGTAATTAGAAAGTATATTAACTACTTTATTAAAAATAAATAATAATGCATCTTATTGCAAAGTAGCTCGTCGAAATTAGAAAGTTAAATTTTTCTTAGATGTTAATTAACTCGTTATTAATAAAACATTAAAAGTTTATTTTTTTGCTGCAAATTAATATGATTCATGAGACGTTCCTGATACCACGTCCATTTACGGTCATACCATGTATGATATTATGACATACGTCATAAATATATGAGTGTCTTTTTATATATACAGATGTATTACATAAGAAGACGTATGGGCGAGCTAATCAATTACCCATTGGACAGTGAAGGTATAAACTTAAATATAAGGTTAATTACATCATTAGAAAGTTAACGTTTTCATTAAAAATTTGGTAACTCGTGCGGAGTATAGGCACTGTTCTTACTAACGAAGTAGTACATTGCGAAAAACCGTTGAGGTATTGGAAAGCAAGAATTAAGTTAGAAAGCTACTTACCTCGTTGGACAATTTTGTTTTTTCTCTTTACAAATGTAATTTATTAATTAATTCAAGTTTAATTTTTTTATTAAAACGCAATTAAGGAAACACATTTTTAGAAACTAGTCTGATTAAAATACGTCAGTTAATTAAATTATTTCAAAAATAAATATAAATACATCTTAGGAAACATCAACGCCTCAAAATTAGAAAGTAATTCTTTTCTAGAAATTAATTAATTTATTATAAAATTAATAAAAAATAAAGTTTATTTGCGCAATAAAAACGTACGTACCTCATTTGAAAGTTAATGTTCTCATTTGCGTCCCTAAAATGCAAATAATGATGTATCTTACTAGAACGTCATCTCATTAAAATTAGAAAGTAATCTTTCTTTATTTAAGCAATTTCAATTAAAAGTTTACTGCCTTATTAGAAAGTTAATTTCTTCATTATGAAAACATTGGAAATTTAGTAAGGTTTTAGAAATTCATTAACTCATTAAAAAGTTAACTAAAAATGGAAAGTTTGATTTATTATTAAATTTTTTTATCACCTCATTAAAAAGTTTATGTCCTCATTTAAAATTTGATGACCTAAAGTCGTTTTAAAAGGTTATTAACTCATCAGAAAGTAAAATAAAAAAAGATTTTATATTTGTAAAAATTTTAATTGCCGTTGTAGAAAGTTAGATACAAAATGTGAAAACTCATTAAAATTAGAAAGTTTCTGGTACTGCAAATATAATTGCCTCATTATAAAGTTCATACTTTTTTAATTCGTAATGCACCTAATTAGACAGGTTTTTTTTTATTAAAATATGAAAGTTTATTTTGTTACAAATATAATTATCTTTTCATAAAATTAATTACCTCCTTAAAAAGCAATTAATAATACATCTTAGTGGAATGTTTTCTCACTAAATTAAAAAGAAACTATTTTCCATTTACCAACCTCAATATAAAGTTAATTATCTCATTAGAAAAACAAACTTCTTCATTAAAAAGTTATTGATGATGTTTGATTTACCTTATTTGAAACTAATCTCTAAAAAAATGGAGGAAACTCGTCGTTGATACTTTCCCGCACTTTTTACGTTTTGAATATTCTTGCGCCAAAATGACTGAATAACATTGTTTTAACAAAAATTAAAGAAAGAAAAAATAATTTATAAAAGGTAACGCCTCAGCGGGACTTTGAACTTGCGATAGGCTGTACAATAGGATGTCGTGCCGTAGCTGTAAGCATAGGCAGCGACAACTAGGACCGGGTCAAAAATCGATAGCAAAATTGACAATCGATTTTAATCGATTATTTTACAATCGATTATTATACAATCGATTCATGATTTTCAAAAAATCTAGCAGACGTTTAATGTTTTTAATCAATTTTTTAAATTCAATTTTGAATTAGAATCTATTCCTTATATTTTAATCGTAAACTAGTGCTTACTAAACTTCAATTTTTTTGTAATCGATTGTTTTGTAACTCTGAATATTACAATGGACTTTTTGCGTAAACGATTTAACTTCGCATTTGACGCTATTGTTTGAGTACATAAGGGTTTAAATAAACACACATTTTATCTATACGCGTCAATTATACAAGGCGTATATTCGCATGTACCGCATGTAGAGTGCGGTAGCTTAGAGGTTGAACGGTTAGCCTCTAACGCTAAAAGTCTGAGGTTCGATTCTCCGCCGCAGCCATGCAGCAATAAAAATCTATGCCGCAACCCGCCGCTAACATTCCCCAATCCGGTGTAGGCAGCCGTAGGGTCTTAATGCCTGAAATCTTCTCTGGTATTTAGTTGTTCGGATTCGACATTAAACTGTAGGTCCCCCGTACTCCACCTTAACGTTAAGTACGTGGCAGAGAAGAGTGTCGGAGCCTAGCAGTGGGACGTAAAGACTGATTGTAATAATGTATTTACGCGCTGCGGTCGGATGATTGAGACGCAAAACGACAGCCTTTGGTTCATTTGCAATCCAATCCAATCTTTATGTCGGACGCATCGCATAAGCAGCCTACTTGATTTAATACTAGATTTTAAATCTCAAATCCCGGTGGAATCTTATGAGGGTTAAATTAGGAAATACATGTTTTTATCAGATACAGAGATGAAAGATGATTCGTTGAAATAGTAGGGTTACAATGAATTTAAATTTTTTATCAGTATTAGCCAAAAATACCTTTGCATTCAAAGAACAAGTGACCGCCAGAGCAAGTATTTAGCCGTAGTGGCCGTGCAGCTATAATAACAGTAAAGCGTGATAAACAATGTGCTTTTTTGCATATTCTCATGGGCGTTCCCTTTTCAATAGTAGCTAAGCTAACAATAAATTTGATTTTAAAATAAATTATTGAGAAATCGGCAGTTTTAATGGATGCATAACGCGTGAAGCGGCTGTAGCTCAAGAGCGGCTGTAGCTCAATAGCGGGCATAGCTCAGTGGTAAGCGCGCGGGCTACTAATGCAGCGGATCTGAGTTCGACTACCGGCCCGGTCGTTCTCCCTCGCAAGGCAACGGGAAACCAGCGAGGTGGATTTTTCCCCAGGAAAACCTCTCTGGAGAAGAAGTGCATGCACTTTCCGTGGTTCGGGGCCCACGTTAAACTGTAGGTTCTTTATGTCTCTGTGCAAAATATCTATGTCCGCGACCAACCGCAGACATAGGAGAGAGGTCTCCAACGCCCTGCATAGAAAGAACGCGTGAAGTTGTAATAATAGTATGTACCTACTTCATAGTCGTTTTTAGAATTAGTTATTGAAATCGATTTTTATAATCAATTATCGAAAGTGATTTTTATACCCGATTATTAGAATCATAAAATTGATTATTAGAATGGTATTTAAAACCAATTATGGAAATCAATTATTAATTTTGTATCAATTATTGTTTTCGTATCGATTATTTAACGTAAATCGACTTTGGCGTAGAATCTTGAATCGACTTTAAAATTTCAAAAATTCTAGCCCTAGCAATAACTTAGCCCTATAGCTAATTAGATATTGTGCTAAAGGCATCGGACCAAAAATAGCTATAAATAGTTTATTTGAGAAGTTATCAGAATTATATAAAAAATAAAATTTATATTTTTTAGCTAGGGCTAATTAATAAACGTATTTCGAATCGCGCAACTTTCGTCGAACGAGTGGTTGATAGGCGTCAGAGTGAAATTTAGAAGATTAGTAGTAAAAAATAAAATTGAAGTTCACTGCAAGCTTCATCGGCTCACAAAGTTTTAAAAAAATGGTGTAAACCGTTTTTGAGGGATAATTTATTGAAAATTTTTAAAACGTTGAAAACTATAGCATACTTATTTATATTTTTGTTTTGAGTAATCAGACATTAAAGACAAAATTTTCAAAAATTTGCAGCGGCCTTGGTTTTGAAGATTCAAAAAAAACACCATTTGATTTACCTTTAGATGCAGTGTACAACGGTATGTTTTCGCAATTTTAAAGGAATATTTACAAGAAACTATACAAAAAAAAATGTTTAATTTGTGTTTCCCACATGCGACTAAAATCTTCCATATACAAAATTTGATAAAAATCGGTCAAGGGGTTCCGGAGATTTTAAAGAAATTACTTTTTTTGTGTTCCTTGGGTCTTATAACGTGTATTTCCGTTAAAATCTGAAATTGGAAGGTTTGCATGAAATCATAACTTTCAGTATTTCAGTAGAAGTATGGAATTCTTCAATCTCAAAGACTCAGGCGAAGGCATTTTTCCACTATCGTCCTTTAATCCTCAATGGATTGTTAAAGTTTCTTTATTTCCTGAAAAATCTGTACTTCATTCAACGATTTATACCTTATCAAAATTGTTAACTTTTACGTTTTAGGATAGATTTATTAGATTTTAGTTTTTTGTCATTTTTTTTTAATTCTGACATACCTTGTGACAATTTTTATGGTGTAAAATTAGCTTAAATGTTATAAAGTAATTACATAATGTTCGAAAAAAAGGTTAAATCCCGTAGTCAAATTTAATTTATGAAATCGGGGTCACCTTCCAAAATTACACACGTAAAACGATTGTTTAAATCGCAATGTTCAGAAAATTAGGTTTTCCCTCCTGTTATAAAGTCATTACGATTTGCGTATCTTCTTAGAACTTTTTGACGCAAAAAGTGTGATTAGCTTAAAGAGTGTTTGTTGAGGTTTGGAAATGTCAATGGTGAATTCTTATAATTTTGTTGTTAACTTTAATTATCACTAAAATTAGCTAAAGGTTATTATGGTGCATTTACACTTCTGTTATTGGAAAAGAGATGTAAAAAATAATCGTTTTAAATAATTAGGAATTTTACAATTTGTCATTGACTTTTTTGGTGCAGCAAAAAGAGTTGCATAATGTATTTGCGTGTAAAACAACAAAATCAACATAAATGACGTAACGAAAAGAAACTTACCAGGTACGTCAATAGCACAACACAATCATATTTCCTTTAGAAAATCAACAAATAAAGTTGCTACATTTTTTGCAGCTCGTTTATATATAATAGTGCCAAAGGCGTCCACGAGGAGGTGACAGGTATATTTCGGGGATTCCTTAGGGTAAAACCCAGAAACTGTTTATAGTTTTGCTGAATTAACTATTCAAAAAAAGCATTTTGTCATTGTCAGAGTGAGTTCTTGTGCTTGAGAAATTATCTATCATCTTTTGTTAAATTTTAAAATTTTTACACACCAGCAATCCGTAAACAAATGAAAAGGATCGCCAAGGAGAATCGATAATCAGAATAATTGTACATGCTCGGCCGCGTTAGGTTCTGATTCGGCACCATACTCGTTTAAACTCGGAAGCCCACTTCAAGCTAGAAGCTTTTCTCGTTGATAAAACTAAAAATCGAACTTTTATTTTCGAAAATAAAGTTGCTTGAAATTAAAGTTCATTAGCGACCAAAAAATATAATTCTTGATTCAAAAAGTGAAAAAAGAGGGAAAGTCTCCTAAATCATATCAAAGTTTGTGTGTTACGTTGATGTTATATTTAAAATTATTTAATGTCAGTGTTATTCAATTTGCAACAATACTATTATCAATAATTATAAAATAATTCATTGGTGAGTGGTGTAAAAAGAAATGTGTGCCGAACACGCAAGTTCTAAGTGAAACTTCTTAGCCTGTTCTCACTAATAATATTTTTAAAATTTTATTATTTAACATAAATCAAAAAAGGGATGGGTAATGTTCTAGTTAGCTGTAGGAATTGCTATAATAACTTATGAAATACTTCAGATATATTAAATTCGCCATATTGAATTTTATAATGTAGATCCTGAATTCGTAATTAGCAGCTCGGTCAAAGCTTTTCAAATACCAATTTTTATAAAAATTTGATAACTTGATGAAGTACTTCCGTCATATTGAATACACTATCATGAATTTTATAATTTAGGTACTGCATTCATAATTAGCAGCCGCAAATCCTCTCGATTACCAATTTTTATGAAAATCGAATAACTTTATGAAATAATTCCGCCATATTGCGTCCGCCATCTTGAATTTTGTAGTTTAGATATTGAATTCTTAATTAGCAGCCCTAAAACCCATCGAATACCAATTTTCATAAAAATCAGATATCTTTATGAAATATTTCCCAGCATTTTACATATATTTTATTTTTAGGTTTATTATTAGCGATCAAAGTTGCAGCATTCATTGATGTAACGAAAACTGTAAGCCCCACCCTCCGCAAATTGTTATAATAGGCGCTCACTTCACCCCTTTATAGGCAAATTAAAATAGGCGGCAAGATACCTAAAGCAGGCTCTGATAATTCTACCGTCAATTACTGCATTTCGATAAACAGCCATTTACGTTTTCTGTTGCAGCTTGATCTACCTAGTTAGTACTTTACAATTTCATTTTGTTTTTCCACATTAGCAGATTCAGAAAATTCACTTGTACTGTTTATTATGTACAATCAAGGCTTCTACTCCCAAATGCAGAAACCGTTAATTTTTGTTGAAACCGAAACTGAACTTATTATTTCTAAATTCAACTAATTATTTCGCCTTGTGCTTCGTCTTGCTTCAGCGCAAAACACAACACACTCCAACAAGCGTCTCAATAGTAGTGGTCTACAGTAAGCAACTTTAGTTATGCGGCGTGATCCACCGATCGCATGTTGCACCCGCCGCCAAAGAAGTTTCACTTTAAAAAGTTTAAGTTTTGATGTTCACATTCAATATACACATAAGACATAACACATAACATACTAATCTAATTTTTTTTCTTAAATAAGATCTGTAATTGCTTCAGAATAGCAAAACCTTAAGTCAAATATGATTTGTACTATCGTCGCCTCTAGGCAATTTATATTTCTGTGCGCCCCCCTTCCGCAAAGATATACAAAATTATGTAATAATTATCAACTTTGACTAGGAAGATTTATATGTACCTACAGAACAAATACACTGTGTCTATAAAGTAACCCCCCCCCCCCCCCACTAACTTTTCAACGACCTGATATTTTACCACAAAATTTGGTGTGCTGTAATGGGAAATTAAATATTATTTTTTAGCCATCAATTAAATTTTGTATCATTCAAAATGGCGGATGGGCGCCATTAAATTTTTTTTTTTATGGAAAGGGGGGTCGAGTGACACCTCATTTGAAAGGTTTCTTAGTTCTGCGTCTGATCCTAGAGTTTCAAATATTGAGTTATAACAAAATGATAATGTTTGAAGATTAAGAAGTCTATTTAAAAAAACTAAGAATTAAAGCAAAAGGAAATTAAATTAAGTGTTCGAAATGTTCACCATTCACATCTGGGCACATAAAAAGTCGGTTATGAAATTCCTGTCTTACATTTTCATAAGTTTCTGGAGTGATATTTGTGCAAAGCGTTGCTCCAGTTCTTCAATTGTATCTGGACGGGTTCTATACACTTTCGATTTCAGATATCCTCACAGAAAAAAATATAAGGGGATTAAATCTGAGGAGCGAGCTGGCTATTCTACAGGTCCCCGCCTACCAATCCATCTTCCAAGAAAATGTACGTTGAGAAAGTCAGAAACAGGCCTATAATAATGAGGCGGCGCACCGTTTTGTTTAAAACATAACGTTTTCAATATTATTTCCAGCCACCTGAGATATTTCTAGAAAAATTTTGTCCTGAAAATGAAAAAGTGGACTACTGTTATATACTGTATAAAAAAATCAAAACAATTTTGAATTGAGTGAGTTTATTTGTTTAAAATCCGCCATTTTGTTATGACTAAATATTTCTCTTTGAAACTCTAGGATCAGACGCAGAACTAAAAGACCTTTTAAATGAGGTGTCATACCACCTCCTTTTTCATTTTAAAAAAATTCAAAATTACGCCCAGCCGCCATTTTGAATGATACAAGATTTAATTATTGGCTAAAAATAGTATTTAAATTCCCATTAAAGCACACCAAATGTTGTGGTAAAATATTAACTCGTTCAAAAGTTAGTTGGAGGGGGGGGGGTTACTTTATAGACAGACGGTATACTCAAACGGGGCGATGTGTATAAGCTAGCAATTTATGTTTTTTTAGAAAAGACACACTGTCAGGTTGTGAAAATTCCCAATGTCGTTTTTTCTTATTTTTATTAATAATCTGAAGTGTTACACAAATACATTTATTTTTATACCAAATAACTCTTTTTCACGTGTCTTTCGCTGCTTCTTCATGAAAGTTATAATCCATCCATACATATATAAAAGCACAAAGGGTTTTTTTCTCCCCTTCCTCCAGCGGCTACCGCTTCACCAATTTGGACCATTTTTTTTTAAATGAAAGGTCTCTATCCACAGATGGAACATGAAACATTTTTATATTTTTATTCTACGTCGATTTTTTATTAATAATTATTTTAATTTATAATATATATGAAGGTCGGCTAGACGCGCGTCACTTGGGGCGCCATCTACAATAACGTCGCATGTTATTATTTGAACTAATGCATCACGTGACTTGACATTTTGCCGGTTCTGTCAACGCTGTCTGTCAGTGCATTGTGTGCTGGGGTAACACTAGTAATTATTAATTATACAAATATTGTAGTTTTTCTTTTTTTTGTAAATCGTAACAAATGCAAAATAAGGATAAAACTGCACCCTACTTGCAATTAAAAATTGACCTGCTGAAATTCTACATTTTACTATTTAATTATCGCTTGTGGTTATATTTTTACAGTTATACACAAAGATTGTTGTGATGTTCTAGGGCCCAATTTAAATTTGGAAATATTCGGGAACTTTCAATAAATTCTATTTGCGAAAAAAAAATTTAATTGTTTAGTTTACCGATTTCGAGTATTGATTCTTGAGGTTACGGAGGAAACATATGTTTTGACACTCTTTGAAGAACCTAAAAAGGGTGATTTTGACGAACGTCTGTGTGTATGTGTATGATCTGAAAACAGTGAAAAAGTTCTTATAAACAGGGTGCGGAAATGCTTTCTTACGGACTACGGAGTTACGGCTTGGTGAAAATGAATTGTCTTAGGAACCACTTTTTTGTTCGATAACTTTCGCAGTAGTTGCACAAAAATTTTAAAATTATGTAACAAAGCATTACTCATTTAGCTTAGTATATTAACTAACTTTTGTTTAAATAAGTGCACCAGAAGTGTGTCGTGTGGAGGGCACGTGATATTTTCTTCTAAATGTTTAAATTTTTTTTTAATTCTCCATACAAAAATACAAAAAAGGTAATCTTGTTGAAAATCGCTTGATCCATCAGTGTTCAAAATAATCCAATGTTTTAGTAAAATTGAGTTGCCAGAAGGTCTACGTGTTGGCACAAGCTGCCCAATTAATTTTCACAAATTTTGGGAATAAGTTATACGCATCAAATATACAAAAAAAAGTTCATATACACTTTGGTTTGAAGACGCTTCGTTATGGAGTTACAGCTTCTGAAAGTGGGAAGTTTCAACAATTCAGCCTGTTGCTTCTTCCTCCGCAAGGAAGGTTTTAAATGCCCATGTTTATGAAAACTATTTTTTTGTTTTGATGTGCAGAACTTATCCTTCAAGTTTGTACGAATTATTTTCGCATCGGTGATATTTATATTAGTTATAAAGTATTTTATTTACACAGCTTGAAAATTGTTGGATTTAGTGACTTTTAACAGCGGTACCATTTTGTGTATTTTTGTATAGAGAATAGGATTTTCTAATGACAACTTTAAAAACTGCAATGATTTAAAATATGTAGAAGAAAATGTTACGCGCCCCTCCCTCTTTGAGATACCTCTGGTGCACAAACCAAAATTGGCAGAACAATTAAAGTCAATAAGTAATGCTCAGATTTAAATTTTAAAACCATTTTTAGGAGTATAATATTTATCAGTCGACTTATGGTTTTGCGGAAAATTTAAATAATTTAAAAATGGTAATAAGATTAAACTACTTTTATTTCTCAAAATTTGAAAACAGTTGCAAGACCATTGACCATTTTTCTCACTAAACTTGCATTAAATTCTAAGTCGTCTGTTTGTAAATAATGACCATTATATAAGGCGCGCGTTTGTTTGTACAGCGAATTGCCACTGTTTTTGATCGGGTCCGGATCCGGTACGGAGCAGTAACAAAAACTACTCTGGAGAGAGATGTAGGTCAGATCATGCAAACTATGCTGCGCGAGAAGATAATCATAAATACCAAGTTTACAAACTGCATTGCAGCTGAGATTTCAAGAGGATATCTGGAAATGCTGTTTTATTATCTACAATTATTTTATCAGCCTCGCGTACTGAATTCCCATTTTCAGTTTAAAAAAACAAAATTTTACACAATCACCATTAAGAAAAGTCGAGGACAGACATCCATTTCTACAGTTAGAAGAGTTTCTAATGTGAAAATTTAGATTGAAAACAGTAATAAACGGAGCCAATTTAAAGGGCAAGTGTGTACATCTATTTTAAAAATTTATTTATTTTAATTACGTTTGGCAGGGATGTAACTAAAAAATAATAAACATTCGCATGATTACTTAATAGTACGCATGTCCAGTTCAGTCACTGACTTTGAGCATTTGACAATATTACAATATTGCGAAATGCATCCAGTATATGTTTTGCAACTCAACACACCTTATTTATCATTTATTAAAAATAAGGAACCAAAAAAGCTTGGGGCGTAGAGCACGGGTTCCTCTAGAATGACTTGCATACTTAAAGGTTTGATAATTTTACATGCTTTCTACAAATAAATAACTGTATTTAAAATGGAAGACCATAGAATTTAATACAAGTTTAGTGAAAAAAATAGCCAATTATGGTGACGGAACATTACATTATTTATATATAAATTTTTAAATATTTGGGCTTTAATTCTTATTTACTCAAAAACGAGGTATCAGATTGGCATGCAATTTTATATTGCACATATCCAAGGTCCTACTAGTACTTTTAGAACTACTAAAACTATAAAGCTAAATAATTTTCTACATTTTGACAATTTTAAAAACATATTACTCAAAAACTGGCCACGCGTAAGGCTCATAGAGCTAGAAAAGAGCTACAATTTGGTTTGTGTGACGCCTACTGTGAATTTTTGTAAATCTAGAACGCATGAATTGCCAAAAATTGTTGTTAAAGTTAATTTGTTTTGTTGTTGGTATTGTTTAATACCAGGGAATGTTTGTCCTAACTGAACATTCCCTGTGCATCGGACATTTCCTGATTAAATAATTAATTTTTTTATTTTTTTGTATTTCTGGAGCGCGTCAGAGTAAAATGTGAAAATTTTGAGCAGCTAGATTTTTTGCAATTTGTCATATTTCCAAAAATATGTTTACATTTCTTGATTATACTTATTAAGTGCTATTAAATTGCATTCGAAAAAAACTATTTGATCTTACTTAAGATGTACTACTCCGGGTTTTCAAAATTTCAAAAAATTGTTTACAAAAAAAGCTAAACTAAGAAAACGTCTAATTTTCGTTCCAATTAGCAAAAAAATCTAATTTTCGTTTCTCGTTTCGGTTCTAATGAAAATCTCCTGCACAGCTACCTGCAACTAAAAAATTTTCACGTACAAAATTTGATAAAAATCGGTCAAGGAGTTCCGGATATACAGAGTGCTCATTTTAAAACTCCGAGCCTAAATTTTTTTAAATAGGCAACACACAATGCAACCCCCAGATCACTATGCATTTCTACCATTTTTTTTTAAATTGAGATCAGAGTTGTTTTACAATACATGTATCTACTAATGATTAAGTACAAATTTAAGGTTACTTTAATTCATTTCGAATGGGCACTTCATAGGCATCATTTTTTACTTTGCCCCACAAAAAGAAGTCTAGCGGAGTCAAATCGGGACTACGGACAGGCCAAGGATGCAATGCACCTCGTCCAATTACGCGTCCATCAAAACGTTGGTTAAGATAATTTCTCACATCCCTATGAAAATGCGGAGGTGCACCATCATTTAAAAACCACATGCTATTCCGTACGTTTTCAGGAACTGTTTGGAGGAGAGCCGGTAGTTCATTAATTAAGAAATTTAAATACATTTCACCATCTAAATTTCCGTTAAAGAAATGTGGACCTATTACAAAATTGTCAATAATACCGCACCACACATTAAGAGGAACAATTCTCTGAAAATGTGTTATCCTGATCCAGGGGGGATTGTCTTGGGCATAATAGTAGCAGTTATGTCGATTAACCATGCCGTTGTTTGAAAACCTCGCTTCATCACAGAATAATACCATACTTAAAAATTCCGCATTGCCGTTTAATTGCCGTCTAAGAAATTGACAATACTGAACACGATGCTCATAATCCCTATCTTCAAGATGGTGTATGGTATAAACATGGTAGGGGTGAAATTTGTTCGCCTTAAGAATATTGAAAACAGAACCTTTGCTAATGTTTAAGGCATTTGCAATCGTTTTTGACTTGTATGGGGATTATCCGTAACCATTTCAATTACAGCTACTTCGTTATGTTCAACCGTAACTTGCCGTGCCCTTACTTTTGCTTTTGAAAATTGCCCATACTCTTGTAAATTCAGAAGAAGCATTCTAAATGTTTTGTCTGTTGGAATTCGTCTACCTGGAAAGCGTTGCGCATACAAAGTACTGGCAGCACTCGCATTTTTTCGACATTCACCCAGAATTAGAAGCATGTCCAATTTGTCAGCGTTGGAATACATTTTGCACCAAAGATTAGTGATCGATAATCTTTGTTTTGCACCGTTCAAGTAATGTGGCTTAACGAATTTGATTAGTAAACTGTCAAGTTAATGCAAACATGATTGCCCTGATCTTAATTATAGAAATATTTTGTTTTAAAATAATAGTCGGCAGTGACTTGTATTGTGTGTTGCCTATTTAAAAAAATATAGGCTCGGAGTTTTAAAATGGGCACTCTGTATATGGGGACGAACGAACCCACGCACACAGGCGCCCACCCACCGACAGTCAGACATTTTTAAAAACCACTTGTATTTGTTCCTTGGACATCAAAACGTGTATTTCTGTTAAAATATAAAATTCGAACATTTGTGTGATATCGTAATTTCCCTTACTTCAATTATAGAAGTTTGGGAAAGTAAACAATACTATTGCAACTTAATTAACAATTTAGATAAGCAAATTTTAGGTCTGACCGCAGTTAAAAAGATAATAACGTCATTCACATATTTGTAAATTAGAAAATGTATAAACTAAAGCAAAAATATATTTTTCCAAAACTCAAATCTTGTGTTATTCGAACTCTAATACATTTTTTCTATTAGAAACTTTTCTTAAAATCAATTATCTTTCTTTCGTCAAAAATGTAAGACAATATAAATATAGAATATAGGAATCTAGGACAACGAACCCGTGAAAAAAAAATAGTATAAAAAGCTGTTGTAATTAGGTGTGCTGACCCAGGCGACTAATGTCCGAGGCACATCCCTGTTTTCTAGTACGCTCTGCGCCCTGCGCTCGCTTTAGAGTGACGGTACAATCTTAAACAAATCTTTTTAAATACGATAAAAAAAACATCTAAAGTATGGGAAAGTTCAAGCGAAGTGCTTTGCCTATTTTTGCGTGTTATATCCATAGGCGGACTTTGGTAATTAGCTATGATATTATTAATTTATGTCTGACTTACAAAACCCAAATAGTATATCGTGTTTACCTCAGAATCAGAAACTATTTTTTATTTTTTCCTATTGAAAATTATGCCTCTACGTGCGCTCTTTTGCGAGTTGAGTCGAATATGCTACATACAGAGTGCGACATTTGTCAACCCTACAGGATATTAAATCGATCATTTCCAACTCCACGAGGTATTAAATAGGTTAAATTTCAAGCAGCTTATTGCAAGTAAAATTTATTTTTTATTGGTTGTATTTGGTATTCATATAATATTCTTCTGAAATACGATTGGAGAATTTCTCCGGTTAAATTACTCAAACTTCCTCCATAGTAACTCGAACCGTGCACATTTTTGCCTGTTAAATTTGATACTCTTTCCGTTACTGTGCAGCAGGTTGTCGTAGTTTAATTGACAAATCAAAAGCTATTATGGTAATTACTGCACATTACCAATCGTAAAGATAGGGCGTTGACCATTACCGTTGTTGCGTGCTTGCAGATTTGATTGTTCGACATTTTCATTACGGTGAAATTTTATGATAATATTTCATTGACGACATTTTACGGGATCTCGTCGAAGTAATCGTTGTGAAATGGTTGGTTTTGCGTCAGTAGTACCTACCGTTAAGTGCTGAAGTATTCCACGGAATATAAATCTTAAACGACATTGTACGCGTTACGACTCTTGATAGAGACGGTTTGGTTAATTGACTTTTTACACAAGCCAACCTACAATGTTATTGCTAAGGTGGAACTTGATATCTTTTTGGTAATTTCTAAAATAAATAAATTTTTGTTGCAATATCCATTTTCAATCTTTTATGAAATACCTTTGTTAGTAGCACACCCTGTTAATCCACATTTACAGTTTTTTTAACGCAAAAAAATCAAAAATTATGATTCGTACGTAAAACAAAAATTAAATTCATATTTTCTAATTATAAGCACAAAGTTTATTTCTTTTTTGTTTCTATGTGTGAGGAGGCATTTGATTTTGATAATAGAACGCTCACAAATTTATCGAAACGGTACATTTATATAAGAGCGTACACATTTTTATGAAACCGATAACAAATTCACAGTTATGTAATTGTATTCTATAAATATATATATTTTATCTCGATTCAACTGTTTTCTAAACAAAATTAGAGTATGCCGATGACGAATCGTAAGATGCAATTATCTAAAATTGGGTGTGTTTACGATAAATAGTCTAGTCGTAGCAGTGTATTTATTTTTAAATCGGGAACTTTCTGTAAAAAATAGTGGAAATCGAAATGATACTTCCTCGTAATTTATGGCGCAACTATAATAATGTACACTTGGACAAACGTAAACTTCACGGATTTGCATCTTTAATGTTTTAGTATTTGAAACGTCTTTTTACATTCCCATACCTCCGATACTTCTGTACCTAGACATTATTATCATTAAAAAACCGAATCTGCGATTTTTACGAATTTCATGTTCTGGACGTGGACCCAAAGAAGTGGTTTAAAAAAGTATCTGTGTGTATTTATGATATTCAAAATCGCAAGTACTACAGGATCGATTTATATGACATTTGGTATACTTAGGTACAACAAAAAAGCATCCGGTTAAAATGTTTCTTTACGGTAAGGAACCGGAAACGGAAGTTTGATATATTTGTTTTCAGTATAATTTTTTTAAGCGGAGTTCTTAATTTTAATAACAGAATATGATAAAAAGGCGCTAAGACAACTCGAAAGCTTTTTTTTGAACACTCTAACTTAAAACGATTTTTTTAAATGTCAAGTGACATTTCAGGATGAAATACAATAACCCCAAGGAAAGGCAATGTTACAATGATAAGAATTTTTGTACAAATAAAAAGTAAAGTTAAAATAATTTTCAAGATGTTGTACTGACGTATAAAGCCACCGATGAACTAGTATTCGGTTGGTGTCCCAGTTCGGTAATTTCTTTTTGACGCCTTAATTAATGTATTTAATAGACGGAGGAAGATGTAAACCATTTGTGTTTAAGCTAAATTGCCTATAAGTGATAGTAGAATGATATTCACAACTTAATTTAGGGGGTTAATTTTCTCCCTCTCGGCCAATTTTTGGATGATGAATTTGATGTATCGTGTCTGGTTTCTGTGCTTTCAGAAAAATTTCGTGTAATATTCACTGTTTACCAGTGCGCTCGCGTTGCAGGGACATGAGTCGTGCGACCTTAATTGTTATTGAACGGTATAACGTTATGCAAATATGTGTATACTGCTATGATATGAGCCCCTAAGCACTTACCTGAAGACAATTTTAGAATGCTTGTATCTCACAATTAGCTTTATTTATATCAAGAGATTAAAAAAAAACTGATCCTCCGCAGGCTGTGGAATCAAAAGTCACATCCTTGCTAGAGTAAGGGAATGTTTATAATGTCAGATAATAATTAGTTGTCATTTTTTTATACGAACCTGGCGGATTGTTAAAATGATTTTTATTACATTTCCAAGAACATTCATTATTGAATCTTACTTTCGGTTTTTAAGTTGACGGAGACTGGACCGATTCGATTCCTCCTTGTTTTGTTGAATTCCGAGAGGTATCCCAATGAAAATATTACATAACAGATTTCTGCTTCTAAAAATGGCGCTGGCACAACCTAACCTGAAATTGACATTATAAACATTCCCTTAATCTAGTAAAGACATGACTTTTCATTTCACAGCCCGCTGAGGATCAGTTTTTTTTTTGGATCTCTCGATAGTATGACCTAAACAATCGAACTTTACTTATAATAAATTATTTTAATCTTTTAATGGAAGGTATTTTGATAAGCATACAGGGTGTTTTACGGAGTACGACCTATAGCATATCCTCTGTTCTTGGGGAATGGTCTTGGGGTAGAGTACTCGCTCACAATTGTGAGAATTCCTACAAAAATCTTTTTTATAATTCTTTTTTTATTTTATTTCTGTTCTTACAACATTTTTATTAATTATGAAGCGTTAAAAAATTATACACCCTCAGTCAAAAGATGCAGGTGTTAGGATACTTCTGCCATTGGAGAAAACAATTAAAAAAGTTATTAATAAAAGTAGTGCAAACCGACACATAAACTGACATATGAAAATCTTATACGGGGCCCAAAAAAACAATTCATAAGATTTTTTTCTTAAATGGAGTGAATTAAATTTTTGTGTCTTAATAGCAAGAACATTTAATTTCCAACAAAAAATTTAAATAACTTTTTTTTTTGTAAATGCCATAGTTTTGCCTTGCTATGAATGTCATATTTTCCGTATTTTAAGTGTGGTATTTTAATTACCTAACTACATACTATACTATTAATATTTCACAAAACACAGCACAATGTACGAACGAATAAAATAAAAATATGACATTTATGCAATAAAACGGAACAACACACCGGTCAACGTCATTTGTTTTCCATCGCGCGCCACGATTTCCTTATTTGCGTGTGTCATGAGCGCGCGATGTAATGACAATATCTGTAAAATTATTTTTTCCTTAAAAACTATAGCATTTACAAATCAAAGTTTTTTAGATTTTTTGTTGGGAATTAAATGGTCTTGCCATTAACATAAAAAACGTGGGTTATTTTATTTAAAAAAAGTATTATATTGTGAGTATTTTTTATGGGACACCTTGTATAAGATTTTCATATGTCAGTTTATAGTACGTGTTTGCACAACTTTTATTATTAACTTTTTTTACCTATCTTGTCAAATACAGAAATATATTGAAACCTGTATCATTTGACTCAGGCTGTATAGATAACCTATTTTGATTCTAACAAAATTGCAATGTTAAAAAAAACCATTGTAGTCCGTGAAACACTTTGTATAAACGTTATAATTAAAAATTTTCAAATGTATTTCTCAAAAACTGGTAACATGGCATTACTTAAATTTTGTGGCTGCTAAAGCTAGGGAAAGCTATTTGGACTTTTCTTCAATTTCCCGATTTTGTGTGACGCCCTCTATGAACATTAAAATTTACTTTCGGCTAAGACCGCGTAATCATTTGGGGATTATACATACACAGCATAATCAGGAAAGGACAGACCTGTAGCTTGCCTGTCTTTACAAGATCTGCTCTAAATGTTTAAGCCAGATTGGTCCCTGGACCCTGCGTGCTTAAACAGGGCCGTGTTTCTGCTTCTACCTTGTGTGTCTATTACGAGGGCAAGTGCTAAGACTATGCCTGCTTAGATTAGTTGAACCTTAGGGCAGGCAAGGATTTGATCTTATAATACCTATTAATCGGATACGGAAAAGTCTATGCTTTGTCAATTTTTGATGCCTCAATATACAAGGTGATCAAAAAACAACCATATCAATTTTGAAAAACAAGTGTATGTTTTATAAAACATTAAAAACAGGTAACACATTTTGGTCTGGGATTTTTATTCAACAAAATATTATAGTATAACATTATTAAACACGAATAAACAAATTAATATATTAACAATACAACAACAAAGAGCAAATAATAATACAGAAACAAAGAAGTTTAATCACATTTAAATCTACAACACAAGTTCCTACGGCATAATTACTGAAAAGCAGAGGCCTCCTGTGTTGGACGCAGTAACTGCTTCGGGGGTTCGCGTAGAAATCGGTCAAGAAGCGTGAGAGGTTCTGCTGGTTTTGCTGCAGGGCTTTAGAAAGAGCGGGGTGCTGCGGTGTCCAAGAAGAAGCGGGATGTTGCAGGGCTGAAAGAGGGGCGGGGTGCTGCGGGGCTATAGAACAAGCGTTGCGCTATCATGTTCTAGGAGGAGCTTGCTGCGTTGGTCTGATTCGAATTGGAACTGTGCGCTTAATCCAAAGCAAGGCTTTAGGAAAAACGTGATGTGTTGGTTTGCTCCGAATTATTACCTTATTCTCGATCTGGAGATCAAAATAATTTTCTCAATCTAAATGCGCTATTTACATACAATTTTTCGTTTCCGTTGCCTTGCAATGGGGCGAAAGTATAATTTTTGTTTTCAATAATTTAGAATTCGTAACTTCTTCCTTTGCTGCTATGCGAGACAGTGGCGAATTTGCCAATAGGCGCTAGCTGGGGTCTTCAGCAAGGCTTTGGATATCTTTTTTTTTATTGGAATGAGGTGCAAAATAAAATGTTTGTTTTTGATGTTATCCAATATTGACGCAATATACAGGGTTCTTCAAAAGTGTGGAATGATGGTTCTGGTGGCGTAAATGTTGGTTTTGCAGAAATGTATTTTATATGAAAGTATTTTATTATGTTTTTATTCTCCTTTTTCAAACTTGAAGTATTTAGAAAAGTAGATACAAATCTAATAATCTACTTTCATATGAAGGATTTTTTAAAGTATGTAGTAAGGTAGATAAACATCTAATAATATACTTTCATAAATAATACAACCAGTGATAGTGTTTTTTCGATAAAATTGTGGTGTAAGTTCACGAGTGGTAGTTAAGAAGATAATTCTACTACCGCGTAGCGGAAGTGGGATTACCTAAATCTTAACTAGCACGAGTTAACTTGCACGACAATTTTATCAAAGAAAAATCGTATCACAAGTCGTATTTGTCTTGACTATATCACTCACATTAATTTTGACGCATTTTTGGTAACACTAAACTAGTCGGAAATGCTCGGGTGTTTTCGGGAATCGGCGTTCTAAACATGGTATTATTTGCTTGTTTTTAAATGTTTTGTAGTGGCGTTCTTTTGTAATTTTTTTTTATTTTGACGTTCTTATTTACTGTTGCTGTGAAGTGTAGTTGTAAAAATGTATCGTTCTGAAGAAAAATTGTTAAGTAGTATTTTATAAAATTTTTGAAGCTATGTACATTATTTTGGTCTAAAATTTTAGTTCATATAACCTGTCAAACAAGTTACAATTTTAATGTAAATATATATTTAATTTTTTTAATGCATATTTGCATGTTATTATTATATTTATATAGGTGTACGCTAAAGTTGGGGTTGGTCATGATTTGAACTATTATTTGAACACTCGCGATTCAAGTTGGTTGACATTGACATTGTTATCATCGGCCATCGTCGACGTTTCTTGTATTTTGCTTTTTGCTTGTAAACGGCAGAGACAATTATTGTTTTTAATTCATAAAGTATGTTATAATTAAATGTGATACTTGCCGAAGCAATGAAAAACTGTACTAAAATAATAACAAATAACTTAAAAGCCAGTGCACATAAGAGGCAATTTATTGTTAAAAGCCTCTAAATATTTTCTAGTATTATTTTGAATTCATCAAAAACAAGTTCATTTACTTTTTGTAGCTCTGTATATGCTATAAAGATGTGCATCATTAAAACAAGACTGTTTAATGTTTATTCTCCATCTTTTTACTTCTAGTATGTACGATTTTAAACAAATTGCAAACTTTTAAGTATAAAATACCTAAATATTTTTCTGTTTAAACATGCTTTTTTCTAAATATTCGGATCGTAGTTTTTCATTTAAATAGAAGTTTTTTCCTTCTAAAAGATTTTAGCGTTGGAACTTCCAAGTTATAGTTTGCACAACAATTTGTTATAATTTTCCAGATTTCATATTGAAATAATTCAGTTAATATTTTCAGAATTAACTGTTTCCTGGTAAACTATTAGAAAACTTAGGTTCGAATTGGCATTATGTTGTCCTTATCTAATGAGTGACGAGGAATGTTACAATAACAAAACTGTAAAATTGATAGAAAATTACTTACTCGTGAGTCTGGCAAAATTTCTAATTCAGCAACTTTAGAAAGATTGCAAACATGTTTATGAAACATGATAAATAATTTTAAAATTGTGGCATTAATATGATACTAATGAGTGTTTTCTTTTTTTATGTTTTTGAGAGAATAATTATTTAACGCATTCTGAAAATTAAATAGATTTGTGGGCATATATAAAACTTAAAATGAAAATTAATTTTGTTGGAGAAAAGTAATGAAAACCAAACTGCCAAAACATTTGATGAACTAAAGGGTTAAACTGTTTTACAGCTGGCAGCTGTTAGGAAACCCCATTACACCCTTTATTTAGTTATAAACTTGATGTATCTTTTAATCGTTTTTGTACCTTGACAGTTGCATTTTCAAGCAGGTAAAAATTACTTTAAAATTTTTTTAACCTTTTATTCCACACAAGCAATTAACCTTTTGTAACCAACCCTTTGAGCTTTTTTCTTCACGCAACTTTGCTTTTAGACCCTTCGCAAGCCCAACAACTGCATTTGTGCATTTGACCAGTAGGAATCCATATTGTTAGAAATTAAAAATAATATCCTCCATGTTTAATCTTGTGATTTCCCTGCATTCTTGCGAAGATAATCTGCAAAGTTCTTGTATCGCTCGATGGTACAGGTCAAGCTCGTGTATGACATAGATCAGAGTTGCTCACGTGATCCATGAAATTTCGCATTGCTATTCAGTTACTGGGCAATTTCACATTCACGCCCATTGCTTTTGAGAATTACCGCCATGCCAGTGCTTGCCAAAAATACTTCATGATCGAACTCTATACATTTAAATTGTTTTAATACTCGTTTTTCGTAGGAACTTGGAATTATTGAACTAATTGCGACTCAACTATTTAGTTTAATTTCGTTTAAAGTTTTCTATAACTCAAACAGTTTTGCTTTTTATACTTTCAAAAGTATTTTAGAAGTTTAGAACATAACTTTCTAGGCCTAACTTTGAAATTAGTCTATAAGAATCCAAGTATAGTCCCTCACGAAATACGAGCAAAACATCGTTTTTCCGAATGTTCGCGAAAAATAGTAGGTTGGAATTAAAAAACACAAAATATCAAAAATTTCAGACAAACAATGGAGGTGGAGGGCTAACTCCACTAAATGGTGCTGCACCAAAAAATGGAGAATGCAAAACCTTTCGTAATAGGCAATGTGATTGCGGATTTTGTGGTGGGCCATGTTTTTGATTACATTAACAATCATTATCATAAGGGCCACAATTTTCAAGCTGAAAAGCTTCAAATCTCTAAGCGCTTTATCTTAATATCTACGTTTCTATGGGCTTTCCTAGTATTTTAAACGGGGCAAGAGGAGGGGGATATTTTTAGCATCGGATTTTGAATTTTTGAAATTTTAGATGCAGATATACAATTCTATCCATACGTAAATTTATTGTTAAGCAATATCCTATAGACATGGGAAAACATAAATCGGTGTTGGTTCATTCTCCGTGAAGGGTTGGGCCGCTATATGGGTTTTTCGGACTCCCCACCGGAGTCCTTAGCCTCTCTTCAGCCGACAAAGGGTGGTAAGGATAGGTTAAAACAAGGAATTTGGATGAAGGAAGATTTCCGCGGAAAATACAGTCCCAGTATTCATTGTTTGGTCCAGGAAAACCGAGAAAAAACTTAAGCAGAGCCGGAAATCGAAGCCAGGGCCTCCCGAATAAAAGGCGGACGCATTAACCGCCGAGCCACCTCTCTCGGTTAGAACGTGGGCACCCATCGTTTTGTTTTTAGGGAAGGAGACAAGCCAAAGTGGTTAGTGTGACCCATAAGTTTAGGAGTGCAGAGGCAATTATCTATAGATCATGGGCTCCATAGTATTTTTTCTGAGGGGAGGAAAGCCACCGGAGTCCTTAGCCCCTCTTCAGCCGAGAAAGGATGGTAAGAATAGGTTAGAACGAGGAATTTGGATAAAGGAAGATTTCCGCAGAAAATATAGTCCCAGTATTCACCTTTTGGTCCAGGAAAACCGAGAAAAAACTTAAACAGAGCCGAAAATTGAAGCCAGGGCCTCCCGAATAAAAACCGGACGCATTAACCGCCGAGTCACCTCTTTCGGTTAGAACATGGGCACCCAAAGTATTGTTTTTAGGGAAGGGGACAAGCCAACGTGGTTAGTGTGACCCATAAGTTTAGGAGTGCAGAGGCAATTATCTATAGGTCATGGGCTCCATAGTATTTTTTTCTGATAGGAGGAAAGCCACCGTAGTCCTTAGCCCCTCTTCAGCCGAGAAACGATGGTAACGTTAGAACAAGGAATTTGGATGAAGGAAGATGTCCGCGGAAAATACAGTCCCAGTATTCACCTTTTGGTCCAGGAAAACCGAGAAAAAACTTAAACAGAGCCGAAAATTGAAGCCAGGGCCTCACGAATAAAAAGCTGACGCATTAACCACCGAGCCACCTCTCTCGGTTAGAACACGGGCACCCATAGTATTGTTTTTATGGAAAAGACAAAGTAGTTAGTGTGATCCAAATGTTTGAGGATGCAGAGGCAATTATCTATAGATCATGGGCTCTATAGTATTTCTTCTGAGGGGAGGTAAGCCAAAGTAGTTACTGTGTATTTTGGGTTTAGGGGTGCAGAGACCTGAGTTTTTGAAATATCCATGGATACAGATATAGAACACTATTCAAATGTAAATTTATGTTTAGCACTTTTCAATAGGTTGTAAGCTCGTATATTACTTAAGTAAGGGGGAGGGGCAAGCCAAAGTGGTTACTGTGGCTTTTGGGTTTGAGGGTGTAGAGGCCAGAATTTTCGAAAAGCTTATAGACTATTCAAATGTAAATTTATTTTGAAGCAATTTTCTATACACCATGGGCTCTCATATTATTCTTTCTGAGGGAGGTAAACCAAAGTAGTTACTGTGTCTTCTGGGTTTAAATGTGCAGAAACCAGAACTTTTGAAACACACTATAGATACAGATATAGAATACCATTTGAATGTAATACTATTTTTAAGCCATTTTCTATAGATCATGGGCTCCCATAGTATTTATTCTAAGGGTTGGAAAACCAAAATAGTTACTGTGACAGTTAGGTTTAGGGGTGCAAAGACAAAATTTATTATATGTATAGAATATCTTTAGCACTTTCCAATAGATCGTAGGCTTCTATAGTACTTTTTAAGAGGGGGGGAGGGGGCACGCCAAAGAGGTTACTGTGGCTTTTGGGTGTGAGGGTGTAGAGGCCAGAGTTATTGAAACGCCCACAGATATAGATAAGAAGACTATTTAAATGCAAATTTATTTTTAAGCAGTTTTCTATAGATTATGGACTCCCATAGTATTTCTTCTGAGGGAATACAGGCGAACGCGGTTACTGTGACTTTTGGATTTAGGAGTACCGTGACCAGAATTTTCGAAGTGCCCATAGATATAGACGTGTAATACTTAATCAAATGTAGATTTATTAATCAATTTCATATACATCATGGGCTCCCATAGTATTTCACCTGAGGCGATGCAAGCCAAAGTGGTTACTGTGACTATTGAGTTTAGGAGTGCAGAAATCAGATTTTTGAAACAGATAGATATAGATATACAATAAAAATATGTAAATTTATTTTTAGCACTTTCCTATAGACCATAGGCTTTTACAGTGTTTCTTACGAGGGGAGACAAGCCAAAGTGGTTACTGTGCTTCTTGAAGTTAAGGGTACAGAGGTCAGTGTTGTCAAAACGCCTATAGATATAGATCACGAATACTATTCAAATGGAAATTTTAAATAAATTTTCTATGGATTATCGGTTCCCATAGTATTTCTTCTAAAGGGGAAGGCAGCCAAAGTGGTTACTGACTCTGTGGCAAGCCAAAGTGATTAGCTTGACCCTTGAATTTGGGAGTGCAGACGACAGAATTTTCGAAAAGTCCGTAGATTTAAAACAGTACTTCAATATAAATTCATTTCTAAGCACTTTTCTTAGATCATAGCCCCTCCAGTACCATCTTAACCGTTGGGCTAATTGGGCTATAGCTTGAGGGCGCGGGGCCCAACAAGGCACCGGGCGATGTCTTAAAATATATCGTTTTAAGTAGTTATTTTTTACTTACATTAAATAGAAATATCTTTTTTGCTATACTATGTTTGTTTTGCAACTTTTTACACTAATCCGCTTAGTGAATCAGTGGCGTAGGCAGGGTATTTTGGTCTGTTTGATAAATAAGTAGGGGGCCCCTTCCAGACAATTTTTTGGGTAAAGGGGCGTTCAAGGCGTTGTCAAGTAATTTTTACCAGCTGACACCGCAAATTAAAGCATTTTTGGCTGCATATACGCCACTGACTAAGAATTAACTGGCCTTTTTCTTTTTCACCGGTAGCCCCAAGGGACCCCTAAATCTTCGGGGCCCCATCGCCTTATGACCATTTTCGCTATGGTAGCTACGCAACTGTAGCGGATCATAAATGTGTTGGGCCCCCACTAGTGAAACCTAGAGAAATACCGGTAGTACTGCTATCATTCTACTTATTTTTTTCAAATTTGTTTTTTTTTTATTAAATATTATAACAGTTATTGTGGTCTTATTATATATAACTCATTTCGTAACATCTAGGGAGGTAATTTAAAAGTTACTTACTCAAAAAATGCAGATACGCGGAAGCCTGCTTATGTGCGTGAGAAATTCCCCAGCAAATTGTTTTTAGTTCGAGGTAGAGACATATATGACCCCGTTTGCCCTCCCCGTCGGACGCCTATGTGTATTATTTACAAAGTTCTGTAAGTGACAAAATGAAATTTAAAAAATTATTTTAGAAACACGTATTTATTCGATACATCACAGTTATAGCTCAGTATTTCAATTTTTATTAAAATTAGTTCAAAATTTCTTAAATATCTATGCGTCACATACACACACACGTACAGACTTTTAACCAAACCAATTTGCTAAAAGTACCAAAGCGCATATTTAGACCAAAATCTATAAATACTTTTTTTTACGTTTATAATACTGAAGTAAAGTTACATGCGATAAATTTTCTGGAAATATAAGAAAACTTTAAGTAAAATTATAGATATCAACGTATTATTTTACCGTTGCGCAAGATATATAATAATAATAAGGTATGAAACGAAATGACTCGCAAAATTTATTGTCAGTAAGGAAGTAACATTAAACAAATAAATAGTTTCTATCACTGAAAACTTTAGCTCATTTTAAAATCAAATTGTTGATTTCAAGAGTTAGAATAGGTTTAGGTAAACTTTTCAAATAGTTGATGATATAGAGGCGTCGTGAGGACAGTGACGGCTCGTATTGA
Organism: Ctenicera cuprea; assembly: GCA_958336395.1. Taxonomy (NCBI): domain Eukaryota; kingdom Metazoa; phylum Arthropoda; class Insecta; order Coleoptera; family Elateridae; genus Ctenicera; species Ctenicera cuprea. The sequence continues at coordinate 21,803,313 of OY284493.1, forward strand.
AAGCAACGTCGGCGATGCCTTCCCTGGCAAACACGCAAAGCAAACAGTATTAGATTTAATTTAATCCAGTTTTCTACAACGAAATACCGTTTAAGTTTTTATAAAACCTTGTGAGGTGACAGAAATAATATGCGCGTTCTACGCAGGCACCGTTGTTTTTAAAACGATACTGCGGCTATGTAAACAAAAAAGTTATAATATTTTAGTGTTTATTTAACGCCGGTGTATTTCAATTTACACTCAATGTTATCTGCATTCTTATCATACGTTTATGTTATTATATAGACAAACCGCGGGGTAGCAAGGGTATATTCCAGTAGCACCCAAAACACACATGTCAATATTGTAAGCTTTACTACACTTTCTACTGTTCGGTTGTGAAGATTTCCCGAAACAATGTATTGAGGTGAAAAGGAATTCGTATCAGTTTACTTACGAGGTGAAGCTTTAAATAAAAATATATGGGCCCACTCTTGACTTGACCTACAAATTAGTCAATCTAACAATAAAAAAAGGTGAAGAATATGTGTGAAAATTTAACATGAAATATGTAAAAATCTAATGACCCCATTTGTAGGTGCAAAGTGAGAATTGTCATTTAAGTGGGAACGGCAAAAACACATCATTTAAAACACCGACAATTTTAATAAGTAATGAGTAATTTACCATTTTACGAATAGGAAATATTCACAAAATTCTGTTGATTTATACAGAGCCTTCGTTAATTACTCATACCCACGTGACCTTTGGTCCGCAGTGACTTAGGGAGTTTTAGATTTAGATGTTGAAGTCAGTTAAGGATTGGTACTCGTGGTAGCTAAAAATTCCCTGTAAGTGTCACTGTCAACACTCAAAGTGAGGTTATGTATGTAAACAAGCAAGCCTTGATAAGTTAACAACCGGCTTGGGAATTGTTGAATAAAAGACTTAACAGTGTAAGTTGGATTGCCTATATTTTGTGGTCACGTGGGTATCAGTAATTAATGAAGGCTCTGTAGAACTGTTAATTAAAAAGTATGATTTTTTTGTTTTAAATTTGTGTTTCTCTACCGTGGGAAATGTTCATGGACCGCATTGTGGAAGGAGAGGGGTGACTTAGCAAAAACGATTAAGTACTATTTGAAATAGAAATTATAAAAAAATCCTGTTCAATTTTCAAATATTTTTTTGGGAAATTCGGACCTCTACCATCTTACCATAGTTACGCCACTGATTATAGCACAAAAATAATAATTTACGGCTTAAAAGTAGTGTAACAGAGAACAGACAAATAATTTAACGATAAAGAAAATCTACATTTGTAAAACATGTGATAATAAATTATTCAAGAACGAAAGGTAATGCAAGTGCACGAACGTTGAAATTTACTTATTGTTATTTGAATAACAAATTTCTTATTTCCTGTGTACCATGCAAATTTCACTTAAAATGTACTACAATTGATATATCGATTGAAGCTGCCATTGAATTAACATAAATCAATGATTTACTTTAATATGTTTATTATGCAGCTTATTTGCTGCTATTGCTTCTATATAATTTACATAAAAAATTATAGTATGCTCTTGTGTGCACCTGCCTTTATTTATAAATTTTCTTTGTGTTAATTATTATTAGACACCCAAGGGGCAGACTAATCAACGAGACAAAATTGCTTGATAGTCTGCTTGTAAATTGGTCTGTCGAGAAGTATTTTACTATCCTCGCTACACGGAGTGGTCGGTTTTAAGGACATGCAGCAGAATTTACTTTTCATCGGGATTACTCGCCAATATACGAGTTATCCCTAAAAGAAAGGTAATTTCATGGAGATTCATTTCCATCTAAATGTATTTTAATAATATATACTTTTTAGTGCCTTGGGGGGCGATAAAGCGGGCGCTACAATGCCGTCTGTGTGTACGTATGTCTGTATGCACTTTACATCTCAGACGGCTTAACGCAAAAACACCAAATTAGGCTCAAAAAATTGGTATTCGCACTCGGATGATACAGCAACAAAACGAGGTTGGTCCGCCCAAAACAAAGAACGGCTGGTAGGGGTGCCGTACTTCAATATAGACGGGCTTGACAAAGAATCTTAGATTCGTATTCTACGCATGTCGAATAGTCTATCTGCGCAAGCGCGATTCCCTATGTCTCACTAACGAGTTTGTGGTATTTCATAAATTTACGTATTTCGGCTTCAGAATTGGTATAAACGAGTTAAATGGCAATAGGGACAACTTTCCAATGGGGGGACATGCCTCTGGCTAGTTTCTTTTTGGTCGTTCACCTAATTGATTATTTGAGTTAGGCTCAAACAACGACTAAAGGCCGGGACACACATGACCACACCGAGCCCGCACCGTGTGACGCCCGTGTGTTGGACGTCGCACGGCGAGAGAATTGCACAATGGATAAGTACTGCGTAGTCCCCACCTTTCCGCACCGACACCGCACCGACACCACCGCACCGAGGGCGCACCGTGGCCGACTAGTTTTGTTTACTTTTTGACGGGCACGGTGCGGTGTCGGTGTACGAATTTTTTATATTTTATATTATTATAATAATAATAAATATTATTAATATTAAAATGGATGTAGAAAAATTAACCGAAGAGATAAGAAAGTTTCCAGTGCTATATGACCAGTCGAATTTCGATTTCTGCGATGATTCCTTCTCCAATTAGCATCTTCTTCTTCCAAAGCAAGTGCTACCATCCCTAATTCACTATTTGTTAAATTTTCCAGCATTTTGTCTCCACGAAACAGCTGCATACGCTTCAAAAAGAATACTGAACTGCAATCGTGAGACAGACCAGCACGGCCGACACACGGATCACGTGCGGACAAGTGTGGTCTCCCGTCATCGTCACCGACAGTCGGCCGACTTGCGGTGCGGTGCGGGCACGGTGCGGGCTCGGTGTGGTCATGTGTGTCCCGGCCTTTAAGTCTCAATTACAAATCTAACTTTGAAATTTTAATATATAAACATTATTTACAACTAGAAAATACTATTTTACAAAATAGGGGGCTGGGATAGGGTGCCATACTTTAATATAGACCGGCTCAAAAGAGAAACCTAGATTCGTATTCTACGCATGTCCAATAGTTGATCAGCGCAAGCGTCATATTACTAGAACCTCCCAAGCACCCCCTATCAACAAGTCTTTGGTATTTTTAAAATTTAGAAATTTTGGCTTCAAAATTGGTATGAACATGTTAAATAGGAAAACATCTGGGTGGTTTCCTTTTGGTTGCTCACCTGAACAGTTTAACTGGATAATCACTAATCGCAAAATAAAACGAAAATCACCAACTTACGTTTGCAATTAAAAAATTTTAAAAACAAAATATTTTCTAATTGTTTGTAGTCCATGAAAATACTGAATATATTTTTCAAGTTTACATAAAATATTCAAACAGTTTAAAATTTTCAGAATTTTTAAAATTTTCAAAATTATTCATTTTCAACAAATTCATTTTTGAATATTCTTAGAATTTTTCAGAAATTTCCAAATTTGGTTTTAAAAAATTTTAAAAAGTTCAATAAATGCGAGGAAGGTTTCGTGGCTTTTTGATTTCGAAATTTTCAAGGAAATGCACATCTTGGGTCTCAAAAAAAAATTTGTGTAGCAGTGGATGTTTTAGTTCTTTTGTTTGTTTGTTTGTTTGTTTGTTGTCTCATATCTATATAACTCTCTTCACTCCTCATTTTGACAAATTTGTATTTTCTAATTTTTCGCTAGCCATTTCCACAAAAATAAACAAAACATATTTTCTTGTTTCCTTTATTGATATTTTTCTGTGGGCTTTAAAACTTTTTGGACTTCTAACTATGCTTGCGTTTTTATACTCGTCTCAAGTCAAGGGGGCAACTACGAGTTACTAGACGAGCGTGTTTTAGAGGTATATGATGTTAATAAGAGAGGCCGTAGCTCAGTGGTAAGCGCGCGGGCTACCACTGCAGCGGATCTGGGTTCGATCTCCGGCCGTGTCGTTCTTTCTCGCAAGGCGACGGGAAACCAGCGAGGTGGATTTTTCCCCAGGAAAACCTCTCTGGAGAAGAAGTGCATGCACTTACTGTGGTTCGGAGCCCACGTTGAACTGTAGGTCCCCTATGTCTGTGCAAAATCTATCGCCGCCTACCAAACACAGACATAGGAGAGAGGTAGCCAACGCCCTAAATAGGGCACTATAAGAAGATGTTAATAAAAAAAAAATTTCTGATTATCTAAAATTTATCATTTTTCACAGCCGGTATCTTATCGCCAGTGCGTCCCTGGAACACCCTGTGTTTTTTTGTTGTAGCCGTTTTAGTCCCTGAATATCATCGATTAGCATTGTAGGTATTTACACTTCCAGCAAACTTTAAAATTATTCATGCAACAAAAAAAAATTTAAAATTGATTTTTCAAAAATAAATACCCTTGACACTCTCACGTACGTTCACCCTTACGCCAAAAATTCCTTAAACAGTATTCTTTAGCAAATCGTCCTTGATTCGCGCTCAAAACTTAACATCACTCTCATGACATACTTTATTTTTTCAGAAAAAAATTAAAACAAACGCATTGCAGGTATAAACCAACCAGTTTTTCGGCAAATGAAATTTCAAGCAGACCATACAACATTGCACCTTTTGCAGAACGGGATTTGAGCTCAGAAATTGTTTGGTCGTTTATAATGCACCATGCTGCAATTTAATAATATAGTATCATTAATATGGAACGTGCATAATTTTAAAGAGAATAAATATCGGACTCTTTGAAAAAATGCCGACGTGTTATTATCACATTAATGTTTTTTCTTTATAAACGTGTGCGATTATAATAAGAGCTCCTTAATGGTTTTATTCTTCTGAGGCAAACTTGAATTTTAAGTAAGAAGTTAATTTCGGCATTCAACGCAATCAACGTTTGTTTATAATTTTTTTTAGAAAAGTATTAATTCGAGGCTTACGCATTAAGCAAGGACAAATTTTACTTAAATAAATGCAGTGTAATATTTGAAACCGTTACTTGTTTTGTACAAAAAATGTCGAAGAAGTCCCATAGGGGTTCACCTAATGTACACTATTTAAATATATTTAGTTTCATCGCACACTTAATCAAACAAAAACCATTATAAACCAACCGTTTTGCCTGAATTTTTCCATTAACGTTAGTAGTTGAGCAATTAGTCATACGTATACCGTTTAGCCTGCAAGAATACCGCTACATATTTTGAAAATAAACATATTAGCAATATCTTAGATATGTTTTATTTTAACGATGGTTTAGTTATTTCTAATAAAAAAATAATATTCATTGGATATTTGTATATTAATTAATTTAAAAAAATCTTAAAATATTTTCGTTGTTAATAAAATTAGCTAAGAAGTAGTTCAATGTCGGTAAAAATGTCTCAAACTTTTTCCCTTAAACCACCAATATTAAATAGTAAATTTTTAATGTTTTAAAAATATCTATAGAATATTTATAAATAATTAAAAACGCGTTTAGGATATTTCGAATTTAACTATTTAGGATTATCTCAAAGATAATTTTAAGGATTATTATTTATCTTATAGATATTTTAAAAAGTTTTATAATTAAATGTATTGCAAGTATTTTAAAAATAATTTAAATTGAAAATAGCTTAGCTATTTGAAAAAAACTAATTTTTTATATCTTGGATATTTAAATATCGGTCTATTTTAAGATATCATAGATATTTAAATATTGATCTATTTTAAAATATCTTAAGATATTTTAAAACATATAGAAATAATTGGAAATTACCGCCATCTATAAAGTTTGTGTGTCCGCTAAGTTTCAATATAAATCTGGCAACAGTGAACAGCTGCTGAATTATAGGGGATGCTGCGCGCTGATGAAAATAGAATGTTTACACGTGGCTAGTGTAGTACACATAATATGTAAAACAAGATCGTTGTTAATTGTTGTTGCAGTCACAAAACATACAACATTAGTGTAATCTCTATTGGTTAGCAGCCCAATTTGCGCGGGGCAACAAAATTAATGTATTATTAGATGAGGTTATAACACAGTATACTTATTTACACAGTAGCGAAAGCGCCCATATAACGCCTGGTAAGCTGTAACTAGTGGCGCTCCAAGCGGTCGACAAGTTAAACTATCGTTTAAATTATGGCGGGTTTTAAATTCCAATCCAGTTCGTTGTTGTTACCATATTTTTAATAAGCAAAACAGAAAAATTACGAGCTACATTATATAATGGATTTTAAATAATACATAGATAATGCCAGTAATATGATTTATTAACATTTATAAACTGCGAATCTTCAAAATGCAGCGTACACAAAGTGCAGTTTTTATTCAAATATCCCACCTCCTTTTCACGTAAATCTTCACATCTACAGTTTACAACCCCCTGTTTTGATCTAAAACGACGAGAAAGTTAAACTTTAATGTATTAATATTTATCAGAATGTATTACCTTTTTAAATCTTTGGGAAATGTAAAAAAACTAAGGTTAGGATTCTTTCCTTTGTTGTTTTCGCAGTTTACGGCGGAACATGCGCTCCCTTTCGAGACTCTCATAATAGATTGGTATATCACTAATCAAATTTTTATAAAAACTCTGGCAAACAACTTGAAAATTGTTCTTGTAACGTTCAAAAAGCAGAGAAACACTACTACCGTTAACTGTCAAACTTTAGTGTAACTTGGTCGCCACTTGGTGCTATAATTACCATAAATGACCTTTACTTTCGCTACTGTATGAATAAGTATACTGTGGTTATAATATAACTAAGTCGCAACGTTGCAAGACGTATGTAGTTCGACTTAGCGGTAGTACAAACCTTATAGATGGCATTAATATCCACACATTTTAGACACTCGACAATTCTTTTATTTTAAAATATCTAAGATATTTCTAAATAAAATAGTTTGTAAGTATTTAAGATATTGGGAAAATAAATTTAATTAAAAATATCTAAGATCATATAAATTCAAATTTCGTTTAAATATTTTAAAATATGTATTTATAGATAATTAAAAATATGTTAAAGATTTTTTTTAATAATTAAAGACATCTTAGATATTTTTAATTTAAATATATTTACATAAAAATATAGCGGGTGTTACAGAGAATCGATTCACCCCCTTTTTTTGTCATTTTTCCCGATATTGAATTCGAATTTGGTGTGGTTTCTGGCGCTTCCGGTGTTGCCGGAAGTAACACCTACTTTCTTATTTTAAATGGAACACCTATTAACATATATTTAATTTTTGAATTTAGGATGCAATTCTGCATACAGTAGTGTTATTTAACAGTATTTTGTGTTATAAAAGTTTTAGGCGACAAAAATAAGTTTCTTATCTACTCACTTAAAATTGTTGCTATGCAGTAAAGTATTGTTTTAAAAATGATTTTCGAAATGTTAACTTTACTAACTTTTCAAATTTCGTATAAACGTTTGTTTTTTTAGAAAAATGTCGATTTTTTAAATGAAACGATATTGGCTTGTCATAGTTTCCAGAGAGAGTATTTCTTAACCATTATTTATATAATACTGTAATAAACAACAAAGCAACGGAGGTAAACCGGTTCCCTGTTACACCCGGTATAATTTTGTTTTGTTGAATTTGCTTCTACCAAAAAGTAAAACGGCGTTCTATAGGTACAGTTAAACCTCGACAATTTTTTGAGTTTATTACAAAATAATGGCCATTAAATTGATTTTTGCTTTTCTTCATGTTTAGTATAGGAAGTTATGTTTTTTTTTCGTTCAAATTCTGTGATGTGGAGATTTTGTGGGTAATAATAAAGTTTAAAAAAAAATTGAAACCGGAAGTTGTATTTTTGGTAGCATTTCTCCAGAAAAACAAATTTTCAAAATCTGAAACGCATTCTGATAAAAGACCTTAATTTTCTACCTTCAAAATGGCGTCTATTTTAGCTTTAACACTTTATTACTTAAAAACGGCTTTGCAGATCGAGGTTAACTTTAAAGATTATAATAAAGCACAGTGTTACTATCTGCGAAACATTTTGAGAAAATGATAACTGTGATGTAAAAAATATTTTCAAAATTAGCAACTCCACCAACGTCGTTATGTCGAAGAGCTGTGGTTTTAGCTTGACTGGTTTTGACTGCAAGTTATTTTATGTGTCGTTCGTTGTAGTTCTATCGCTTAGTGCAGCAATACATGGGATATATGTATGGCGTGTTGCGTAAGCCCTTTGCAAGGTGCTGGTGAGTGCATTTAACCATTATCACTATTGCTGTTGGCGTTACATCGTTGTACATAAATGCTTTTGAATAAAAGAAAATCAAATTACGGCAATACTACATCTGAAAAATAAGAATGTAATTGTTACTGATGAGTTACTTGCCCCCCACTTAAACTTTTTCATCACTCTAAGTTCAATATATATTTCGAAATTTTAAACATTTATAGAGAGCGGCAAAGTGAAATTAGGGCATTAGGTAAACCACTAAATTGTAGCTCATCCGTAACTGTATGAGCCTACAAAGTTAAAACAAAATCGATGCTACATTCCATGTCAGTTTACCAAATCGTTTTTGATGAGGCGATTTTAGGATAGTTAATTCGGAAAAAAGAATTCGGTTTGTCTTAACGTCTCTATCACGTTCTGTTTATATATTTCCAGGATAAATTTTTGATTTCAAGTTTAATCAAAATCGGACAAATCTTTACTAAGATATAATGTACTGAAAACGATCAGCCAAAAATGTCTATAACGAAGAAAAGAACTGATTTTTTGACTTTTTACGTCACAGACGTTAATTCCATAATAATCATATTTTTTGTCAGTCTTATTTCCTAAAAGTCTAAATAGGAACTCGTTAAGGAATAAAAATAGGTTTTTCTTTCAGAGTCGCCCCATGGTAGCTACTACAAGCACAGATTTAGGGTATATCACTTTATTCATGAATATCCACGTAATAGAAATGTGGGAGACAGTTTCACACTGCGGGCGTTTTTCGTCATTGAAGATTAAACCAATATTTGAGGGTAGACTCGTAGACGGCGGCCACCTCTGGGATGTGCCAAGGGCGGCGGCGGCCCCCCGGTGCCAGACGTCGGGACCGCCACGCTTAGCGTACTCAGCCTTAATTGACCTTTTGTATAAAAGTTTCTTTTATGTAAAATTTGCTCACACACACACACACACACATGCCACAGGAAGTATACTGCTAACCGAAATAGTATTTAGGAGATATTAAAGGGATAATAGTCAAAGCACATACTTTCCTTACTTGTAAAACAATTACGTTTTATATTTTCAAAAATATTTTATCATAAATTTTTTTCTTCTACAGTTACTCCTAACATGCCCGATTGTGTCAAGTTTTGTCTCGATACGCCATTCGTTTAAACTCGGAACGCCTGAATCCATAAGAATACAAGTTTGTTAAAAGTGAATTAAAAAAATAATTACGAAATATTGTTGCATAGCAATGTAAAGTTTTTTAGATTCACGATGTAGCATATTATTATTGAGTTCCACTCATAATATATCGAGTAATCACTAAGTGGCATTTTCTCTTTCAGCAACTTATAGAAAAGTTTATTTCTAATAATAAAGCTACAAAAGCGCTGAAGGGCCATGTAACATTAATAATTTAACTGACAATTGCAAAATGTAAACATGCAATTGCAAGTTTTAAACTTGCAATTGCAAGTTGTAATGATGCAATTGCAACTTTAGAACTTGCAATTACAAGTTTGTAAGTTGCAATTGCATGTTTCAAAGATACAATTGCATGTTTACAACCTTGCAGTTGTAAGTTTATAAGTTGCAATTGCAAGTTTCAAAGATGCAATTGCATGTTTAAAACTTGCAACTGCAAGTTTACAAGTTGCAATTGCAAGTTTTAAACAAGCCATTGCATTTTTTAAACTTGCAATTGTAGCTTGTAAACATGCATTTGCAAGTTTCAAAGATGTAATTGCAAGTTGTAAACGTTCAATTGCTTCTTTGAAACTTGCAATTGCAACTTTTAAACTTGCAATGGCAAGTTGTAAACATGCAATTGCAACTTAGAACTTGCAATTGCAAGTTAATAAGTTGCAATTGCAAGTTTCAAAGATACAATTGCATGTTTACAACCTTGAAGTTGTAAGTTTATAAGTTGCAATTGCAAGTTGTAAACAGGCAAATGCATCTATTAAACTTGCAACTGTAACTTGTAAACATGCAATTGCAAGTTTCAACGATGCAATTACAAGTTTCAAAGATGCAATTGCAAGTTGTAAACGTTCAATTGCTTCTTTGAAGCTTGCAATTGCAACTCTTAAACTTGCAATGGCAAGTTGTAAACATGCAATTGCAACTTTGAACTTGCAATTGCCAGTTCATAGGTTGCAATTGCAAGTTTCAAAGATGCAATTTCGTGTTTACAAGTTGCAACTGCAAGTTGTAAACAAGCAATTGCATTTTTTAAACTTGCAATTGTAACTTATAAACATGCCATTGCAAGGTTCAAAGATGCAAGTGCAAGTTGTAAACGTGCAATTGCTTCTTTTAAACTTGCAATGGCAAGTTGTAAACATGCCATTGCAAGTTTCAAAGATGCAATTGCAAGTTTCAAAGATGCAAGTGCAAGTTGTAAACGTGCAATTGCTTCTTTGAAGCTTGCAATTGCCAGTTCATAGGTTGCAATTGCAAGTTTTATAGATGCAATTACACGTTTACAAGTTGCAACTGCAAGTTGTAAACAAGCAATTGCATTTTTTCAACTTGCAATTGTAACTTATAAACATGCCATTGCAAGTTTCAAAGATGCAATTGCAAGTTTCAAAGATGCAAGTGCAAGTTGTAAACGTGCAATTGCTTCTTTGAAGCTTGCAATTGCAACTCTTAAACTTGCAATGGCAAGTTGTAAACATGCAATTGCAACTTTGAACTTGCAATTGCCAGTTCATAGGTTGCAATTGCAAGTTTCAAAGATGCAATTTCGTGTTTACAAGTTGCAACTGCAAGTTGTAAACAAGCAATTGCATTTTTTAAACTTGCAATTGTAACTTATAAACATGCCATTGCAAGTTTCAAAGACGCAAGTGCAAGTTGTAAACGTGCAATTGCTTCTTTTAAACTTGCAATGGCAAGTTGTAAACATGCAATTGCAACTTTGAACTTGCAATTGCCAGTTCATAGGTTGCAATTGCAAGTTTCAAAGATGCAATTACACGTTTACAAGTTGCAACTGCAAGATGTAAACAAGCAATTGAATTTTTTCAACTTGCAATTGTAACTTATAAACATGCCATTGCAAGTTTCAAAGATGCAAGTGCAAGTTGTAAACGTGCAATTGCTTCTTTGAAGCTTGCAATTGCAACTCTTAAACTTGCAATGGCAAGTTGTAAACATGCAATTGCGACTTTGAACTTGCAATTGCCAGTTCATAGGTTGCAATTGCAAGTTTCAAAGATGCAATTTCGTGTTTACAAGTTGCAACTGCAAGTTGTAAACAAGCAATTGCATTTTTTAAACTTGCAATTGTAACTTATAAACATGCCATTGCAAGTTTCAAAGATGCAAGTGCAAGTTGTAAACGTGCAATTGCTTCTTTTAAACTTGCAATGGCAAGTTGTAAACATGCAATTGCAACTTTGAACTTGCAATTGCCAGTTCATAGGTTGCAATTGCAAGTTTCAAAGATGCAATTACACGTTTACAAGTTGCAACTGCAAGTTGTAAACAAGCAATTGCATTTTTTCAACTTGCAATTGTAACTTATAAACATGCCATTGCAAGTTTCAAAGATGCAATTGCAAGTTTCAAAGATGCAAGTGCAAGTTGTAAACGTGCAATTGCTTCTTTGAAGCTTGCAATTGCAACTCTTAAACTTGCAATGGCAAGTTGTAAACATGCAATTGCAACTTTGAACTTGCAATTGCCAGTTCATAGGTTGCAATTGCAAGTTTCAAAGATGCAATTTCGTGTTTACAAGTTGCAACTGCAAGTTGTAAACAAGCAATTGCATTTTTTCAACTTGCAATTGTAACTTATAAACATGCCATCGCAAGTTTCAAAGATGCAATTGCAAGTTTCAAAGATGCAATTGCAAGTTGTAAACGTTCAATTGCTTCTTTGAAGCTTGCAATTGCAACTCTTAAACTTGCAATGGCAAGTTGTAAACATGCAATTGCAACTTTGAACTTGCAATTGCCAGTTCATAGGTTGCAATTGCAAGTTTCAAAGATGCAATTTCGTGTTCACAAGTTGCAACTGCAAGTTGTAAACAAGCAATTGCATTTTTTAAACTTGCAATTGTAACTTATAAACATACCATTGCAAGTTTCAAAGATGCAAGTGCAAGTTGTAAACGTGCAATTGCTTCTTTTAAACTTGCAATGGCAAGTTGTAAACATGCAATTGCAACTTTGAACTTGCAATTGCCAGTTCATAGGTTGCAATTGCAAGTTTCAAAGATGCAATTACACGTTTACAAGTTGCAACTGCAAGTTGTAAACAAGCAATTACATTTTTCAACTTGCAATTGTAACTTATAAACATGCCATTGCAAGTTTCAAAGATGCAATTGCAAGTTTCAAAGATGCAAGTGCAAGTTGTAAACGTGCAATTGCTTCTTTGAAGCTTGCAATTGCAACTCTTAAACTTGCAATGGCAAGTTGTAAACATGCAATTGCAACTTTGAACTTGCAATTGCCAGTTCATAGGTTGCAATTGCAAGTTTCAAAGATGCAATTACACGTTTACAAGTTGCAACTGCAAGTTGTAAACAAGCAATTGCTTTTTTTCAACTTGCAATTGTAACTTATAAACATGCCATTGCAAGTTTCAAAGATGCAATTGCAAGTTTCAAAGATGCAAGTGCAAGTTGTAAACGTGCAATTGCTTCTTTGAAGCTTGCAATTGCAACTCTTAAACTTGCAATGGCAAGTTGTAAACATGCAATTGCAACTTTGAACTTGCAATTGCCAGTTCATAGGTTGCAATTGCAAAGTTTCAAAGATGCAATTGCAAGTTTCAAAGATGCAAGTGCAAGTTGTAAACGTGCAATTGCTTCTTTGAAGCTTGCAATTGCAACTCTTAAACTTGCAATGGCAAGTTGTAAACATGCAATTGCAACTTTGAACTTGCAATTGCCAGTTCATAGGTTGCAATTGCAAGTTTCAAATATGCAATTTCGTGTTTACAAGTTGCAACTGCAAGTTGTAAACAAGCAATTGCATTTTTTCAACTTGCAATTGTAACTTATAAACATGCCATTGCAAGTTTCAAAGATGCAATTGCAAGTTTCAAAGATGCAATTGCAAGTTGTAAACGTTCAATTGCTTCTTTGAAGCTTGCAATTGCAACTCTTAAACTTGCAATGGCAAGTTGTAAACATACAATTGCAACTTTGAACTTGCAATTGCCAGTTCATAGGTTGCAATTGCAAGTTTCAAAGATGCAATTTCGTGTTTACAAGTTGCAACTGCAAGTTGTAAACAAGCAATTGCATTTTTTAAACTTGCAATTGTAACTTATAAACATGCCATTGCAAGTTTCAAGGATGCAATTGCAAGTTTCAAAGATGCAAGTGCAAGTTGTAAACGTGCAATTGCTTCTTTGAAGCTTGCAATTGCAACTCTTAAACTTGCAATGGCAAGTTGTAAACATGCAATTGCAACTTTGAACTTGCAATTGCCAGTTCATAGGTTGCAATTGCAAGTTTCAAAGATGCAATTTCGTGTTTACAAGTTGCAACTGCAAGTTGTAAACAAGCAATTGCATTTTTTAAACTTGCAATTGTACCTTATAAACATGCCATTGCAAGTTTCAAAGATGCAAATGCAAGTTTCAAAGATGCAAGTGCAAGTTGTAAACGTGCAATTGCTTCTTTGAAACTTGCAATTGCAACTTTTACATTTGCAATGGCAAGTTGTAAACATGCAATTGCAACTTTTGAACTTGCAATTGCAAGTTTATAAGTTGCAATTGCAAGTTTCAAAGATACAATTTTATTGCATGTTTACAACTTGCAATTGCAACTTTTAAATACGTTGATTAGTAGGACTTAGGTTTTCAGGACTAGAACAATTGAAAAGCGGACTCTTATTTATTTTTGCAAAATTCTTACCACTTGCAATAGCAAGTTTCAAACATGCCCATTTAAACATGATGTGCCAATATAGTTTTATTTGAAAACTTCAGTTAAGGAAACCAGTTTTCACAAACTTTAACCTCTCACATTATGAAAGGCATAATCAAAATATACAGCGTTTGATTATATTATAATACTAATGCTTAATGTTAAATTTGTATAATTCGCCCGCCAATTAAAAAAATATTTAATATTTTTCTTCTGTTAAATACTGAGATCTATTTCCATTTCGTGTGTATGTATTTATTGAAAAAATATACTTTTGAACTACCAATTTCGAGCCCCAATGCAATGCATTAGCTGCATTGGCGTAGTTACACCACTGTGTCAGGCGCAGCAAATGAGTTAGTATTTGCGTGGCTCAGAGCTCTTTCAATACTTGCTACCTACTCACGTTAAGGCGCTACATATTGCGCTCTTTAGATCGGTTAAAAAATCGCTGTAAATAGTTTATTTGAAAACTTACCAAAAACAAGTAAATGAAAAATACGTATTTATAGTATTATAGTTATATAATAGTTATTTATAGGCGTAGTTAAAACAACGTAACTTTCTGAAAACGCGTACCTATATGGTGCTACGAAGTATTGAAATTTTCTTAATTTTTAAAATGATTTTAACCTAATAAATTACTTTAAATAGTCTATTAAACTGTTAAAAGTTTTTCTTTTAACGATTGGCGTTTGCGTTTTTGAATAAATTAATAAATTTAAAATTCCTCAAACATTCCTGGAGAGCGCCATAGTAAAATTAGGGAGATTAACAAAAAATAACTTGGTAGTTCACTGCTAACTTCTATAGGCTCACACAGTTTTAAAGAAATGCAGGTCGCAATTTTTGAGAAATAATATTTTAAAAATTTACATAATTTTGCTGACATTTTAACAATTTGTATATTACCAAAATATTTTTATTAAATAGTATGATAATTTTTATCTACGACTGCTTGGATGAGGACTTATTATGTCATTCATTTGCGTTAGGTAATAAAGTTCATTATCGCACTAGTGAGATAATGGGTTCATTACCTAACTAATTTTATTTGCACAAACAAAACTGAAGCTTTGTTTATAAGGAAACTGGCTGGTTGCCATAGTATTGAACAAATCGAATCTATCTCGTTCCTTTGATTTTAAAACAAAAGTACTTTAAAAGTGACTTGACATTTGCAAATAAATTATAATGTGAAATGTCAAGTATCATTTCAAGCAAAAAATTTTATTTTTAATACATTGTAAGCAGTCGTATACATATAATTAAAACTTGTTTCAATATACTTTAAATGTTCACCAAAGCATTGTTAAAAAGTGGGCAATACAGGCAGCTGGTACTTTCCCAGACTATTTACGTTTTAACTATTCACGCGCCAACAACTGACTGAATAACATTGCTTTTACAAAATATAAGCAAAAAAAAGAACTAAAAAATCTAACGCCCCAGCGGTGATTTGCACTTGCGACAGCCTGTGCAATACGATCGATATTGTGTATAGTATAAGAATGGTGCTATGATAACTTTGGCTAGCGCATAGGATAGGAGCACGGTAACCGCGCCTTACAGCTGATTAAATGCCCTTCGGACTTCGGATCAAAATTGCTATAAAAGCTTTATTTGAAGAGTTATCAAAAATATGCAAAAAATAAAAAATATTTTTTTATTAACTAGAACTAGTTGATACACGTAGTTAAAATCACGTAATTTTTGAAAAACGCGTTGTTGATATTAAAAAGTATCGTTTCTTTTCTTAATTTTTAATATAGTATGAAAATTCTTGTTCCTTCTAATAAACTATATAAATAGTTTAAAGAACTGTTTAAAGTGTTTAACGATTGGCGTTTGCGTTTTCGAACAAATAATTAATCAGTTTCATATCTTTCAAAAAATTTTGCAGTACGTCAGAGTAAAATTTAGAAAAGTACTCAAAGCAGATTTGTAGTTCATTGCAAGCTCCAGCGGCTCAGAAAGTTTAAAAATAATAGTATTAGCAGTTTTTGAGGAATATTTTTTTGAAGATGTCCAAAATTTCTCATATTTCCAATAATATTTATACATCACGTGACTATAGTTAGTAAGGTTTTTAGAGTAATATAACAATTTGTATTAATTAAATATTTTGTTTTTGAGCAACCGGGCATTAAAGTCAAAGTTTTCAAGAATTTAGGTAGCCGCTATTTTTGAAATACAACATTTAAAAAAAAGCATTGAATTTGCGTTTAAATGCACTACAACACCATGTATTTTAAATTTCAAAAAAAGTGTTTAGAAACAAATTTTTACCTAAAAAAACCTAACTAATTTTCGTTTCTGGTGTCGGTTCTAATGAAAACCTTCTGCAGAACTACCTACAATTAAAAATCTTCCACATACTAAATTTATTAAAATTAAATAATAAATAATAAATAATAAATAATAATATATTAAGAAAATCGGTCAAGGAGTTCGTTCCAAAGGTATATAGGAACGAACGCACCTACACTACACATCCACGCACCCACCCACCCAAGAGACTTTTTTAAAAACCACTTTTTTGGGTTACTTGGACTTTAAAACGTGTATTTATGTAAAACTAATAACTGCTAATAACCATAATACATGTTAAATTCTTAGCTAAAGTATCCTGGAAACATCAAATCTTGAAAAATATTTGATTTCCCATGCATTGGAAAATGGAGAGTCCATGGAGAATTAATGAAGTCGGGGAGAGGCAATTTTCGACAGGGTTCATAACCTGATTAAACAAATATGGCAAGAAGAGAGAATGCCAAGCAAATGGACGATAGGGCACATAGTGCCTATACACAAGAAAGGTGGAAAGGAGGAACGCAATAATTTCCGCGGAATAACACTTCTAAGTGTAATATACAAAATGCTATCATGCCTCTTCTATAAAAACAGTTGAAACATATAGTGAAGAAGTAATTGGGAAATACCAGAATGGGTTTAGAAAGAACCAGTCGCCAATAGATAGTACAGAGCCTTCGTAAACTACTGATACCCACGTGACCTTTGGCCCGCAGTGACTTTTTAAATTTAGATGTTGAAGTCAGTTCAGGATTGGTACTCGTGGTAACTAAAAATGCCCTGTAACTGTCAACAGTGTACGTTAGGTTGCTTATATTTTGTGGTCACGTGGGTAGCAGTAATTAATGAAGGCTCCGTATATGTCAAACTAGACAAATTTTCGAAAGAGCCCATGAGTTTAATATGGATATCAATTGTCTATTTATAGATTTCATTTATAGATTTCAAGCAAATTTTCGTCAATCTAAATAGAGTGAAAAGTAAAACGATAACAAGACCTGTGATATCTTATGGCTGTGAAACATATTCTACAATCTACTGTGAAAGAATAATCCTACCCCGAATATATGGCTCAACTATAAAAATGAAGATGGATCTTACCGAATTAAAATGAATCATGAGTTAGACAATTTCATAAGAAGCGAGGACATTGTACGTTATATCAAAGCTCAGAGAATTTTCTGACTGGGGCACATACATTAAACGAATGGACGATAAACACACAACAAAACTGTTAACACATTGGAAGCCAGCGGGAAGAAGACTGTGTCCTAAGCGACCCTATCAAGGGTTGTAAGATAATTTTGTAGATAAACTAAGGTAACTTTCTTTTAATTTGCCAATCAAGGCGCTGTTAGCTGTCAACCTACGTCACCTGACCTAACTCATGTTTTTTTTGTTTGGGGATTCTTTAAATATAATAAACATTTAATTAACACCAATTTGCACGTTTGTTTATTGCTTTTATCATAAATTGAAATATTTCGCTTATTATTAGCGGTGGGCCTAATACAGTTGTATTATAACTTCTTAAACAAAATTTATCCTACAATCGAATTAGCTTAAAAAATACAGGATGAGCCATTTAACTATTTAACTAGCCGCTTTCGCATAAACCGAAAGTAGGTCGTTTTGTTTTGTATAACCAAAATACTCCTCACTATAAACTGTATAACTTTTACTTATATACATTTTTTTTTCTATCGCCAATAATAAATGAACAAATCAACTGGCCGTGAATTTATAATCAACCTGTATACCAACAACCATTCTTTTAAATTTTTAATTTTGGGATTTTATTGATCCAAAACGTGTATATTCGTCAGAATGCTAAAATCGACTTTTTTTCGTATTTATCTTTTGTATAGCTGCATAGATGAAACAACTGACTGCCATGACGTGCTGCTAGGTGTGTTGCCTACACACATGACGCGGTGATGATAAAGGGTAGATGTAATTTTTAAAACTACAGAACAATAAATGCAAAGAACCATTTTAAAAATAACGAAAATTTACAAATAACATTTTTAAGAAGTATCTAAAAATTTATAACTAATAACAAATTACCCAAGTAAAACTTTTAAGAGTAGAAAAATCTTCATATAACACCATGCGTTATTAATAAAACTACTTTTACACTGCAATTCAGGAGATTTTATGCCGTACTGACATTATTTTTATTTTAATTCATGACGTAAATGGGCCCTATCCGCAGTTTTAAATTACTTTTGCAATGGTTGTTTTATACGGTATTTAGCAATAAGATAAGGGTTGTCAAGGAAAATTGTAAGCAATTTCCAAACTTCGACCGTAAATCGTACACTTTGCTGGCTGTTTTCTCCTCCTTTCGGTTTTAACGTCAGTACAACCTGCAGGTGACTGCAGATTGCTCCGGTTAGCACTAAAACACGCGGTACTACTTTGGCAATAATTCAAAAAATTACGTTCGGTTTAATAACAGAAAAGTGCAGTTACCTCGAAAACAGTTAACGTAAAGCGACTGAAACAAACAGTATTTTTTTGCATAATTCGTGCAATACCGTGTCAATCATTATTTATGGTCATACCAAGACAGTTTTAGGAGGGGGATTATAATTCTCCCGATACAATAAATGTATACCTAATTATCAATATAAATTATTTATGGTATATCCCAAACTAATTTTAAATATTGAATTTTGCGTTAGCCACTCTTTCGTCAACACGTTCATACCGAGTTGAAGGCCGAAACTCATAGATTTCTAATAAAACACCAATTTGTGTTGGGGAGATGGCAGAAGGGTGATAGAGATATCGCACTTGCGCAGCTCGGTTATTTGGTATGCGTAGAATACATATCTGAGCTTATATGGGCTACACATCTCCGGCTGCGCAAGCGTAAGGACTATGCAGTGACTTTAGCTTATATCGAAGTGATACCTCCTCCTTTTTTGGAGTACCAATCTCGTTTGTTGGCGATTTTATCTCACTGCACCAATCTTTTGAACCTAGATTGGTTTTTTGCGTTAATGCGCCTAAACTGTAAACTTGAAGTAACTACAGACACAACCACACAAACAGACTGCAGTGCAGCGCCAGCTGTATCGCTTTCCCAAGACCCTAAGACATTGTTATTAGTCAACATGTTTGGGTAAAAAATTTATGCCACAACGGAGCTTCTTTTGTAGGCAAACCTCGTATAACGCCGATTAGGTAAGCTCAAAGCGAAAGAGGCTTTGATAAAATATCGTGTTTTGCTGAATGACCTTGAAAACGAGTACAATACCTTTCTCTAGCCATCAACCCCATGAAAATAACTATAAGCGCCATTACATGTGGTATAATAATTAACTATATAGGGTGGAAACGAAACTACGTACACCGCTCTTTTTAAAAACTAAAAAAAAAATTTATATACAGATAATCATTAAGTATAAACTGTTTTGTTTAAACATATAAGAAACTGCCAAAAGTATAATATGACTACGAAAAGGTGCTTATTACAATAATTTAAACATAATTAAAATGTGTAAAAAACGCCTTTATTCATAGTTCTCTATACTATATCTCCATTCAAAATTGGCAACAGCATGGCGGATTCCTGCTCATTGTCCATACTGTCCCTGTATAAAAGCTACTGTTAAGACGAAGAGAGTAGAAAGTTACCTTGATTTCAATTTTGATTTAAACCAAGCCAACTCCGAACAAAATGTTTTTGATAACAAGTTAAAAATTAAACGCTATTTTTTTAGTAAGGTGTTATATTCGCGATATATTAGTATTCGAACTACAGATTCTATTACAAATTATCCACTATTTTTGGAATTAACAAGTAGTACAAAAATGAAATTTTAAAACTTTAACTATGATAACCCAACACGGTAATTTATTTTATACAATTTAAATACTTAGATAATTCAAATTCATACTCTAATAATTCAAATTGGTTTTAATCTGTAATCACCACAAGTTACGCTTCCGCCATCTACAGTAGATGCTAGTGACGATTCTTACATTTCCTGTAAATATAAAGAAATGCATTTGCTTATGCAGCAAAGTTTCACACCCAAATTTATAAAAAATAAAAACAAACAAATAAATTTAAATAGTGCAAGGTCAATCTGTTTCCAGGGTTCAATGGGGAGTACGAAAAAAAGGGTAATAATAATATATTCATATTTATAGAGTTGCAGGCACTTTTTCTTTTAGAAATATATCTCCAATAATCAATGAGAATTAAACAGCACGAAAAGAAAGCATTTCCTTTACTGAGGAGGTAAAACTTATCTTGATCAAATGGAATCAATTTAAATGAAAATGTACATTAGTTTCTGTCACATAATCAATAATAGGTGAGTAGAACTAGGCGCTTCTATTTTAGAGGTTATCCAGGTAGGTATCCCTATCCTTTGTATTATTTCATGACACACCCCAGTACAAAAATCAATGCCCCACATTATAAATAACAAGTATATGTTTTGTATGAGGTGTATTTTGTACAAAAGTCTATAGATAGTAAGAATAGTGTGGTATGTACATTTAATTACCTTTTCCATTCAAATGTGTCGATTTGTGATGCATCGTTTTCATATGTTTCGTGGTTATGCTAAACAAAGAAATTGCAGTATTTTAAGACATATTAATTTCAAATCTAACGTCCTAAAATTATGTATTAATAAATATCTAGACATTGATTTAAAACAAAACAATAATTTGTACGGATTTGAATGAAAAGTGTGTAGCGGTATGTTCCAAACAAAAGAAGGTGAACTGGAAAGTTCGAATAAAATTAAAGCAAGTTAAGCATCAAAAATTTACACATTTATGTAATATACTGATACAATAAGATTTTAATGGTGGATTGTACCAGTTAAGCTTAAAACTACTACCTACGTAATCAAGTTACGCTTAAATTCGGCAATACTTTAATTATATTTTCATTGCACACCTATTTTTTTTAAATATTTTGCAGTTTCCATGAATAAATAGACAAGACTTTAAAGTAATAGCATATTATAAATATAAATAATATTTTAGATAAGGGTTGTCTCAGTGACATAACTACAAAATCCCCCTTTCCTCCCTCGAACTTAATAATATTTCAGGTCTAGGCACCTGTTCTCGACTCGTGCGTGAACATTTTTGTATACTCTGTGACGTCATTGCATTTGAATTCATATAAAATGACGTCGTATACCTATACGAAAATTTTTATGTACAAGTTGAGAATAGGGCATAAGAAACTGCAGCAAACTGTTGAAAATAAGATCTAATCGATACGTTTCATATAAAATAATTTTAATTGCACATCTCTATCACGGCCTCCTGGATTAATATCGACTTACTTCAATCTATACTAATCCAGGAGGCTGTGATCTGTACATATCGAGTGGATTCTTTCCATGTAGCAGATAGGGAGTAAGAAAACATATTTACTGAATTTCCTCTCCCCCTGTAAACATACAGGAATGGTAATGATATTAATCGATAAGAAAAATTCGTACCTTTTGATGGTGATTAAGAGTTTGCTACTTTAATAGGTTTTGCTGGATGAAAAATAATAAATGCATGATGAGTTTTTAATGACTAAATGCTGTTTAAGTTTTGCTGTATGAAAATTTTCAAAAAAGGCAATCAATATTTTACTGCTTGAGGGTATAGAACTTTGTTTTTGCATCGTTTTCTCAAAAAATTAAACTGTTCTTAACTATAGCGTCGCGTAAACCGCCTAGACTAACAACAATTGTTTTAATAAAGAATTTTCTTTTGGCAATTATTTCTGTATTCTTGTTTGAAATAAACGTTCTTAACATTTGTTTATAATTCTTACTGTGTATTTATTTCTGCTACCATGCAGTTATAATTTTTTACTAATATTTTTTTTATTTTTACATGAATTTGTTTTCTTATTAAGCTGTTAATTTTTTTATCGAGCATTTAATATTCTCATCATACATTTCTTGTACTTACCGAGCATTTATGATTTTTACAGAGCATTTATTATTCACATTTACTATTGTTACCGAGCATTTAATACTTTTATCGGAACAATTGATTTTTTTATATATTGAATTTCGTGTTTATATCCAGCATTTAAATACTTTCGTCTTGTTTTTTCCACAAATTTTGACATTTTTTAAGAACTAGTATTACAAAATTAAGATTTTGGATCCCGTCCATCACTATTTTGCACAGAGACAGACTATTAATACATTATAAAGTATTCAGGGTTTTGTTAAAACAGCAGATTATTACATAGGGTGTTCATAATTCAATGTGCATTTGGCAAAACTTCAAAAGTCAATAACGTTTTTTTTTTAAACAGAACATACAGTGGCAAGAAATAAGAAAAGATTTGGTTTCAATTATGGCTAGAATAGACCACTACATGTTTCGTTCTTGTTTGAACTCATCAGGTGGACATAATTCTAACCATAATTGAGACCAAAAGCAAACAGGCATATATACGCCAGAAAGTATAAAACTAACGGGGAATTAAACTAATAACGCCCTCTATTATGTGCGGCGAGAAAAAGTTGCAAAGCAACAAACCGGCAAAGTTGCGATCGGAACCTGCTAAGCAGGTATCTGCGATCGCACCGGCCTCTAAGCACAAAACACAGAAACGCCCGTGTGGCAAGAAATAAGAAAAGATTTGGTTTCAATTATGGCTAGAATAGACCACTACATGTTTCGTTCTTGTTTGAACTCATCAGGTGGACATAATTCTAACCATAATTGAGACCAAAAGCAAACAGGCATATATACGCCAGAAAGTATAAAACTAACGGGGAATTAAACTAATAACGCCCTCTATTATGTGCGGCGAGAAAAAGTTGCAAAGCAACAAACCGGCAAAGTTGCGATCGGAACCTGCTAAGCAGGTATCTGCGATCGCACCGGCCTCTAAGCACAAAACACAGAAACGCCCGTGTGGCAAGAAATAAGAAAAGATTTGGTTTCAATTATGGCTAGAATAGACCACTACATGTTTCGTTCTTGTTTGAACTCATCAGGTGGACATAATTCTAACCATAATTGAGACCAAAAGCAAACAGGCATATATACGCCAGAAAGTATAAAACTAACGGGGAATTAAACTAATAACGCCCTCTATTATGTGCGGCGAGAAAAAGTTGCAAAGCAACAAACCGGCAAAGTTGCGATCGGAACCTGCTAAGCAGGTATCTGCGATCGCACCGGCCTCTAAGCACAAAACACAGAAACGCCCGTGTGGCAAGAAATAAGAAAAGATTTGGTTTCAATTATGGCTAGAATAGACCAAACAAGAACGAAACATGTAGTGGTCTATTCTAGCCATAATTGAAACCAAATCTTTTCTTATTTCTTGCCACACGGGCGTTTCTGTGTTTTGTGCTTAGAGGCCGGTGCGATCGCAGATACCTGCTTAGCAGGTTCCGATCGCAACTTTGCCGGTTTGTTGCTTTGCAACTTTTTCTCGCCGCACATAATAGAGGGCGTTATTAGTTTAATTCCCCGTTAGTTTTATACTTTCTGGCGTATATATGCCTGTTTGCTTTTGGTCTCAATTATGGTTAGAATTATGTCCACCTGATGAGTTCAAACAAGAACGAAACATGTAGTGGTCTATTCTAGCCATAATTGAAACCAAATCTTTTCTTATTTCTTGCCACACGGACGTTTCTGTGTTTTGTGCTTAGAGGCCGGTGCGATCGCAGATACCTGCTTAGCAGGTTCCGATCGCAACTTTGCCGGTTTGTTGCTTTGCAACTTTTTCTCGCCGCACATAATAGAGGGCGTTATTAGTTTAATTCCCCGTTAGAACATACAGTACTTATTTGACTATCATCAACTGTAAATTAAATTCTCTTCCAATTTGATATACTAAATAATAAAATTTCTATTTTTTTTGTGTTGATTTGATTTGTTTTTTATAAATTGTAATTTAAAACAGGTGTGCTATGAAAACAAAGCAGAAACTCCGTGAGAATATTAAATTTTTTCTTATTAAAAGTTATTTGTTGCCAAATGAGCTACTTTCTGCCTTCAAAATTTTCTGTACTGTCAGACTGAACAGTGAAGTTATCAACAATTTTATTATTATATTAAGTTGTAATGTAAATATTTTCTAAGCCAGTTAGATTGAGATTTTTGTTCTTGTTTCAATACTATAAAACTTTCATACTCTTATGTTACAAAAATTTTGCTAAAAGTGTAAAAAACTGATTCAAGTAAGCAGGCCATGGATTTAAATAAGAACACTTAAAAATGTTTGTTTATTCGCTTACCGATTTTTTTAGTTTAGGCGTTGATTGAAGTATTGAATATAATCAATGGTTTAGGTCAACAAATGGATAATAACTATTTTTGTAGAAGTGCCACTGCTCGATGCAACACTTCTATTATTGCCAATTGAGCCAGTTTTGAACATTTTATGTTTTTGTTTTTTTTGTATATGCTAAATAAAGGTTAGTACTATCAAAAAAAGAAAAGGTGCTAACATTTAAAAATAGAAACAATTTAAGATGCATTTCGTCCTTATTACGACTCTTCAGTAAAGTATAGTTCCTATTTGCAAACGGAAGCATCGAAAACACTTCCGGTGTGCTACTGATATAAATGTTTTGCATGGATTGTAGTTTTACTACATTTACTTCCTTGCTGCGCTGTGCTAGGTTAGTATCCTAGCATTTGAATAGTTTTTGTTTAAATCCATGGCCATTTACTTGCACCGGTTTTCTACATTTTTCTCGAAATTTGTAGTATGTACGAGTATGAATATTTTGTATCATTGAAACGAGAAAAACATCTATCTAATTGCCTAAAAAAATATTTATATTGCCATTTACGTAAATAATCGATGATGTCATTGATCAGTCACGGGACAGTACAGAAAATTATGGAATGTGGATGTAGGAGGATGTTAAACGTTATAAAATAGGGTTTTTTTTGTTTTTATAGCACATCTATTTTAATTGGAAATTTATACAAAACAAACCAAAAAAACAAGAAAAATTATAGTAATTATAATATTTGGTTGACATATTAATAATCAACACTCTATGTAATAATTTGCTACTTTTACCTAGGGCTGCGCAAAGTGACTCTGGTATTGAGCAGCGATACCAGAAAAAATGGACCAAATGTGCCCCCTACCTCTACGGACCCATCCACGGCGGCATAGTAGTTATACGCCACTTTGCAATTGCACTGGTTGGGTTATGGAAAACAAAATTGGTGTGTGAATAAAGTATTCTTTAGAACAATGGAAAGAAAAATCAAAAAATCAAATGCTTTCACTTATGATTGCTGGCCCTTAACTAAAATTTTATTAATTGTACTTAGAAAAGCTTTTTGAATCAAACTTAAATGACATAAAAAGATAAAGAAAATGGTATTATCGCAATCCAGTTGCATTTCCGAATTTACCGCTAGCAATATCAACTTTCTTTTTTTAAATGGAATAATGTAAATTATTTCATCCTATTGGATAGAAAAGTATGCTCCGATTTCAGCCATATCAAATGGGCTATAGTTTTTAACTGAATAAATTAAAATTTTGAACATTATATTGATGTAATATTGAAGTACCAACAGCAAAATTAACGTGTAATTTGTGGAATTCAGTGTTACTTGAAGGAATTGTTATTAACATTTTAAGGTAATTAATTATTTTGTTTTGTGTGGAGGGAGTGTTTATTGCATTTACTGAATTACTTCACAACATTGCATGCTTAATAATGTTCCTTGGAGAATCTAAAAATAGAAATTAGACCTAGAAATTAATGGACATTTATTCCACACCCCAATCTACATTCAAAAGTTTCTAAAGTGTTATACAGGTAAGTCATTTAAGAGTCCCCCATTATTGTATTCTAAACCATTGGGAATATCAAATTTTTATTTAAATAAATGTTTATAATTAATTGCTGCATACCCTGAAATTATTACCAATTATACTTAATATTTAGTTAGGCCTCTACAGCACATTACTTTGTTATTTTACATAAAACACTTTGTATAGTATTGCAGTTTTAGATTCTACATTTAATTCTAGATACAAAAGTGTTACGCTACTACAATCTTAAAATTAGTGGTTTTAGAGTTTTTTGGCTTTTTTGAAAAATGTTGGGTCCAATATTACAAAATTAGTTTTTTAGATACCAAAAACGATTACCCAATTTTATGCACAGACTGTTAGTTAACACATTATAAAGTATTCAGCGTTATGTTAAAAACATCATTTTTTTTGGACATAGGGTGTTTATAATTTCATGTCCATTTTGCAAAACGTAACATCAATTACTTTCGTTTTTCAAATAGAACGTCCAGTATTTTTCAACCCCAACAAATAAAATTAAATTCTCTTCCAATTTGCAGTAAAGTTTTCTGTGCAACATATTAAAATTTTTATAGTTTTTCCTGATTGTTTTTTTTTCGATTTGTTTTATAAAAATTGCAAATTGAAATTGGTGTGTAAAAACAAAACAAAAAGTCTTATTTTACAGCGTTTAAAAAGTGTCATCTTCCTACAATTTCCTGACAATCCAGTCTTATCTGGTCGACCCAAGTTCGGCCCTAGCTGTAGCCGGATTTCGCAGCAGGAGAAACAGACTCAGTAGCTAAGTTGGATTTTTCGGGGTGGGGCATGGTACACCCATATATAGCACTACATGGGCTGAGACGGGATAATGGGGAGGGGCGAATCCTAGAGTTGTGTTCGCAACTCTAGGATTCTCTCAAAAGAAATACTATTTCCTAAACTATTGAGAATATCAAATATTTTTTTAAATAAAAGACTTTTGTTGCTTTTGTTGCCTAACGAGCTATTTTATACCACATATCACATTTCTGCACTTTTCTTAAGCAGTTAGGTAGACATTTTCTTTTTCGTTTTAATGTGATGCTTTTCATAATCTTTTGAGAAAAATGTAAAAAACTGGTTTAATTAAGCATAAGCCATGAATTTAAACAAAAATGCCTCAAAATGTTTGTTTATTTTATTTTTTTGGCGAGCTGTTAGTTTAGGTCAGTCATTTAACAAGGTTTAATTGTCAACATCGATAAAGTAGTTGCAAAACAAGACCAGAGTTGCATTAAAATTAAAACCATAGCTGTCAAGTTACGACATGCAGAGGGTATATGTACATTAGGAAATCAGCGTGTTCTGACACAATTTTATGGTGATAAAGGCGTAACACAGGAAAAGTGATACTTTATACTATTTATATGTATATTGGTTTGGTATCGCTGGTCTCTGGCAGGCTGAGGCAGGGGTTGAAGCTCTGGCTTTCTCTTTTAGAATAAAGAGATAAGAATTGACGAGCTTATTGTTGTACATGCGCAGTTGTAAAATAGCAGATTGTAGTGTGGTAGAAGAGGATGCAGTGTATTCTAAATATCTTTATTATTAGCATTATACTAGTTACAGTTTTACGACAGTATGGTCTTCTTGTTTTGCGACAAGATTAGTAAACGTTTTTGTGGAAGCATTACTGTCGTATGCAACGCCTCCATTATTGTCAGTGAATTTTTAACATTTATTGGATTATTTGACGTATTTTTTGTAATTTTTCTGATTATGGTAAATAATAGTTGGTATCATAATAATATTTGAAGAGATTTTGTTTAAATCTATGCTCTGCTTACTTGAATTAGCTTTTTACTTTTTCTCGAATTTTTTGTTATGTACGTCTTATACCGTTGAAACGACCTAACTTTATAGAAAAATATTTATATTGCCATTTAAGAAAATTGTAGATGACGTCACTGCTCAATCATGTGACAGTACAGATATTTTGTAATGTGTCATAAAGTGGCTCATTAGACAACAAACTTTTATTAAGAAGAATACTGGTACTAAGAAAAATACTGGTAGGTTTTATCAATAGTTTAGGAAATAGTAGGTGACGGTGATATTTTTTAAACTTATAAAATAGAGTTTTTGTTTTGTTTTTATAACCCACCTATTTTAAACTGCAATATTTAATAAACTAACCAAAAAAACACGATGAACCATAGATATTTTAATATTTGGTATACAAAGTTCACATAAATTTTTTTTTAGTTTGTTTATTTGCTTATTTACAATCTACTCTTATATACATAGTGTGAATGAGTAATAAGTAAATGGTATATATGTACATACTACTGACTTGAGGGAGATCCATCCACTGATTTTACTCCCAAATAAGGCTTAAATTATTCTTGGTTAAGCTGCTGGGTGAGGTCATGTGGCCACTGGCGCTTCAATCTCCTGGGAATTGTTGGTGCGCGGGTTAATTGACACACTAGATTATTTTCGTGCCCCACGAGGTTGTAGTGGTATGCAGTTGCTAATCTTTCGATTTCGTTAGCTACATATGGGACCCCCAGGTCTTCGTGGAGTGTTTGGTTGGTGACATACCATGGTGCGTTCGCCATTAGGCAAAGAGTTTTTGATTGGACCCGCTGGAGAATTTTTGTGTTGGACGGTTTTGTGCAACCCCCGAGTTGAATGCCATACGTCCAAATTGGCTTTATTGTGGCTTTATAGAGGAGAACTTTATTTTCTAGTGAAAGTTGGGATCTTCTTCCAATTAGCCAATACATTTGTTTAACTTTCAGGTCAATATGTTTTCTTTTGTCTTTGATGTGTGGTGACCAGGTAAGCTTCTGGTCGAGATGCATCCCTAGATCACATCAAATTGAAAGAGAATTTAATTCTACATTTGTTGGTTTTGAAAAATACTGGGTTTTTCATTTGAAAGACAAAAGATTATTGACATTTGAAGGTTTGCAAAAGGGACATTAAAATTATGAACACCCTGCTGTTTTTAACGTATGCTAAATACTATGGAAAAATTGCGGGTATTTATTTTCTTTTGGAAAAACTCGGGATTTTTTCCTGAATGTACCGGGAAAAATTTCGAACACTTTTTTTTCCTATTTTTGGTTAGGATGTGTTGCACAAAGACATTAATTTTGATACTAAACAACCCTATTTTTGTGTATCTTCCCTAACTTTTATTAAAATTATGATACTTTAATTTTACTAATATTGTATTGATTTTTCCTTTTTCTAAATTATGGAAAATGCGAAGAGAAGGAAGAAAAATAAAAAAAAATGTACAGGGTGGGAAAAAAAGTAACTCATAATGTCTGTAGGTTGTAAATATTGATTCTATGACAAATAGCTTTAATAAAAGTTGTTTGTTAAATTTCAGCTTATACTTTGACGATGTTTAATTTGTTATACTTTACTTATTTGGTTGCTACAGCAACTAACTTTTGTTTTTTAAATGGCACTTATATTTTTTGACGTTTTTGGATTCACTAATTGTTTTTTTTTTCTGGTACAAAATTTTTCTCGTATGATTGCATAATAAAATTTTTGAATGAAATTACCACTGAAGTTCAAAAATTTTGTAGTTGCAACCAAATAATGAAACTTATAAAACATTGAACATCAACAAAGTATATACTGAAATTTAACATATAACTTTTGTAGAGACACATTTTTCATAGAATTAATATTTACAAAGACATTGCGTGTTAGGTACTTTTTAGCTTTTTATTGCCTGTATAAATATAAAATAAATTTTTTTTTTAAATAAAACTTGAAAATATTGCCAAACTGTCTTTGCATTCTGCTCATAATTTTAAAGTTCAACATTTGAACTTTCACATTGTACTTTTTAACTGTCTTTAGTGTTTAAGAGTTTTACGCAAAGATTAGTTTAATATTCTGGTGCCAAATTTGAATTGTGGAATATTCATGAGTTTTCAATAAGTTCCCTCTGGGAAAAAAACGGTTTTAGAAATTTGCCCATCCGCCCATCACCAGTTGATAGTCTGTGCAAAAAGCAATGGGTGAACGTTTTTGGTATCTAAATTATTTATTTTGTAATATTACTTCATAAATGTCAGAATGTTTAAAAAAAGTCAAATAACTCAAAAGCTGCTAATGAGTAACTTGCACAGCATGGGAATCTCAGCAATATACAAGATACGAAGACGGTTAAATTAGATGAAAGTTGCCTAATTAGGGAAGCAATATAATGGGGATTTTGTTTTTCCCTTTCTATTTTTATGTTTGTGTTTTGTTTCGCTTTCAAGATATCACACAAACGTGCATTTTTTAAATCGAAACCATATTTTATTTTAACAATTAAAAAGCTTATTTTATTGTCTCTTTTCAACAACACGCGGTTTGATATACTTAATTGTAAATTCAAAAACGTATTTCACTTCTAGTATTTCAGTGCCATAAAATGAAAACAAAGAAACATACTCTTAACTTTTAGTTTAGTTTATTATTAATTTTTAAAAATTTTTATTAAGGAAAACGTTTTTAAGCAGTTATATTAGAAACAATTTTATAATAATACCAAGATTATAAAGACAAGTGTTTAAATTCGCTTTTATTGTTTTTACATTTAGACAATTGATGAAATGATAAAAACAATCGATTAGCATTCTTGTTAAGAATGACTTTTTTTTATGACCTACTGATGCTAGGAGCGTTACTAATCAATATCTTGTCTGAATTAAAATTAATTATGTCAAACTATATTTAGTTGAAAAGTGAAAAAATAACATTTCTAGTGGTATTAAAATAAAATATGGTTTTTTATTTAAAAAATTGCACGTGTGTGATATATCTCGTAAACGAAACAAAACCCAATCTTGAAAATATTTTTTTCTTAATATAGCTTCAATAGTTCTACATTTTTCTTTATGATTTCTTTCTATTTTCACTATGAACAGAGATATTTTATCTTAAGCTTCGTTTACATTATAGCGAACATAAGCGAACGAACGAATGGATTCGTTCGTTTGGTAGGGTTCACCTCTTCTTGTTTACACTTAGCAGAGCATTCGCAGTTGTTGATGATCCATACATTCGTAAGCATCATGTGGGATTCGTGTTGCACTTTTGCAAGAAACTGCCGAATGCTCGTCTACGTATTTAAATTTGATGATTCGCTTATTTACCGACACCGTCCGGAACATGACCGATTGCGAACGAATTCGTTTGTTCGTGTACTATTCACCGTTTACATCTAGCGAATTGCTATGAACGAGTTCGTTCGTTCGCTTATGTTCGCTATAATGTAAACGAAGCTTTAAAGAAATTCCACTTGCTCAGCTTTTTGCTTGTACCCAGTAAGCTGTGGGTATTTTGGGAAGAACAAAATCACCATTGCATTGCTACCATAATTAGACAACATTGATCTAATCTAACCATATTTGTATATCCTATAGTTGCGCTTAGATCACCATGCTGTGCAAGTTATTCTGGGCACCCTGTATCTTCTCAGCTTCTCAGGGTCCACTGCTGGACATAAGCCTCCTCCATTTTTTTCCATGTGTCTCGATCTTGGGCCTTTAGTATCCAATTTTTTCCGGCTATTTCTTTTAGGTCGTCACGCCATCGTGCTTGTGGTCGTCCCACGCTTCTTTTAGTTTCTCGTGGTCGCCATTGTAATATTTTCTTAGTCCATTTCTCATTGTCTCGAGCGATATGACCCGCCCAACGCCACTTGAGTCTCGCGATTTTTTCTATAACATCTTCAACCCTCGTTCTTGCTCTTATATCTTCATTTCGGATCTTAACCTATTTGCGCTGCGTTTTGTTAGCGTCATTGTTTCCATGCCATATGTAGCCACTGGCAGGATGCATGTGTTATATACCTTTCTTTTAAGATTGTTTGGTATTTTTATGTTTCTGAGGATATAACTAAGTTTTGTGAAAGTTGCCCATGTGAGATTGATCCTTCTATTTAACTCGGCTGTCTGGTTATCTTTACCCCTTTTGATGTTGTGTCCCAAATAGTTGTATTCTTGGACATTTTCTATGGATTGATTTCTCAGAGTAACCCTAATATTTTCTGGGCTCATAGTTTTAGTCTTTTGTATATTCATTTTTAAGCCTATAGTTTGGGAGGCATCGTCTAATTCTTATATCATATCTTTTAATTCTTCCGCACTGTTACTGACTAAGACTATATCGTCGGCGAATCTTAATTATTTAATC
Source organism: Ctenicera cuprea (assembly GCA_958336395.1). Taxonomy (NCBI): domain Eukaryota; kingdom Metazoa; phylum Arthropoda; class Insecta; order Coleoptera; family Elateridae; genus Ctenicera; species Ctenicera cuprea. The sequence continues at coordinate 21,835,688 of OY284493.1, forward strand.
TTGTTCCATCGATGTTGATACCTTTATTTTGCCAGGGTAGTGTCTTGAATACGTCCTCAAGCGCGAGGGTAAAGAGTTTAGGGGAGATCGTATCCCCTTGTCTCACTCCTCTCTCTACTGGTATTTTATCAGTCGTCAAATCCTCATCAATTTTTATTTTCAACGTTGCTTTTTCGTATAGTATACGAAAAAGCACCCTGTACAAGTCCTTAAAAATAAAGTAATATCCTGTACAAGCTTAACGAAATACACAGTATAATTGGTAATAATTTTAGGTTATGCAACATTTGATTACCAACAACTTTTATTAAGAGAAAATGTTATACTTCCAATAATTGAGGAAATATTATTGGGTTCTGGAGTGACACATGAATGACTCGCCCTGTACGAAGCAATTATGCCGACTTTACTTCACCCCACCTATACCCTCAATCATGCCTTAATAAAATTTACTTTTACCGCATTGAATCTGTTAGAAGTTCTGTTTTACTAAAAGAAATAATTTTTTATTTTCAGATAAATCAAGATGGTTCGTGTTATAACAGTTCATAATTTCGCAAGCCAACACATCCAAACTGTAGAACAACCTACTGCAAGTGCAGTAGCCCCACCACATCGACTCCTTTTGGCCTTGTCTAACCACTCTATTGAAGTTAGGGACTTAAAAGCTGAAGCTAATTTGCTGTTCACATTCCCCACTGTAGATCAAGTTACTCAGATTGTTCATTGTTTGAATGGTAAGATCACGTTAATTATTATTTTAACAGTCATCTAAGTTTCATGTTAACTATTAATGAAATTATGCTTTTCAGGTGACTACATAGCCACAGTGGAAACAAAATTCAATCGTCAAAACAGAGAAATGAACTATGTTCGAGTTTACGTCAATTGGGATAACATAGCGACATTGCAGCAATCAAAAATGACAAGCAGTGGTGCTAGTTTAGATTCATCCGAATGTGGAATGGTGCAGCCTATGAGGGCCCGAATAGCTGGAAGGGTTACCCCCACCACTAACCAATCTGAACTTAGCAGTTTGGAGATGATTGAAATTCCCGTACGACAAAATCCAAATGCTATTGAATGTTGTCAGGTAAAAATTTATAAAAACGTGTTGTCAAACGTTATTTTATGCTATTTGTTATAGATATCGGGGAACATTGTAATTCAAGCCGATAAAATATTAACCATCTATGCATTCCAAATTAAAACTCACGACATTTCGAAGCTTAGGTTTGTGGATTTTGAAGAACTTCCAATTTACGTGGAAATCAGCTTTGTCCCACTAAAAATTGCATTTTGCGAAAATTATATTGCTTGTCTTAATAAAGACAGCATGCATATGTTCAAGGTCACATGGAAATCTAATAAAAACCCCGAGGAGACCAAAGACCCTGATCATTGTGATACTAGCTTTAAGTGTAAGTATTATTGGCGTGATTGATTATTGTGGGTAAAGAATTAAGTTTTTTAAAATAATTGCAAAACTAAAAGTCCATTCAACCTGAGAATAAAATAAATGATGCAAGTGTAGCCAAGCTCTGATTGAACAATAAAAAGTTTAAATTAAAATTAAATCGTGAAGTTCTGACTTTTTCTAGACCAAAGTTTGAGCTATTATCTTCTTTCGTAGACTTAATAGAGTGTATACAGGTTGTTAAAGTAAAGTCGTTGAAGTATGGAGTGGTGTGGTAAGCACCCTGCTTTTGGGGGCTACCCTACTTGCCTCAATTTTCCAGGGAGGGGTTCAAAATAAGTATCGAGTATTGATACCAATTTGGCGTCAATACTATACCAAAGTGTCAAAATGTTAGAAGTATCGAAAGTATCAAGAGTGTTGAAAGTATCGAAGTAGCGAGAGTTATAACCTTGCGATTTTGTTTTTTGTTTAAAAGGTGGAAAAGAACAGAAAATTAATTAAAACAACATTAGGCAATCTAATTTGACGATTCGATCTAAAATCTTAATTATTATTCAGAAATAGAAACCGAAAGTAACTTCAACTTGATCTTTTTATATATCACCATAGATTTTTGCAATTGGCTAGTTTTCCCCATAGCAAAAATGAGACTCAATTGGTAGGTACTGTCGGTACTTCAATACATTTAATAATTTTGATACTTTTAATACTTTTGATACTTTTATACTTCTGTATACTGCTCAATACCAGCCAAAGCAAAGATACTTTGAGTAAGTATTGATACTTTTCCCATCCCAACTCGAGACTCTTAGCGTAGCATCCGAGTGCCTAACCACTTGACTACTCTAGTGGCTGAGGGTGTCCTAGGCATCATTACCAAACCAAATATGTCTATTTTTGAAAGTAACCTAATAAAACATCAGGGTGTAAACTTTAACTCTGCTCACCAGTGGGATCTCGGAAAGGGTAAGTGATAGAAGGTCTGTTAACTGACGCAAAAAACTTGACGTTTTTTTCTTTTCCTCGTAGCTTCTTTAGTTATAAATGTTAACAAATAATTTTTGGTGTACTTTCTTTTTTCTTATGGTCGTTATGTCAAATTTTCACATTTTTAGACAGAATTTTTTATTCTCTATTCAACCATGTATAGCAATCCTTAAAATAACTGAAACTAATGTTTAAAATAATTAAAGAACATATTTTTAAAGTTGGCCATGGAACAGCTACCCTAGTGTTTCTTATCACAAAGTTCTTATTCCCTTTCTTCATGTCTTATTGTTTTAGAAAAAAATTTGTTGTCAAAAATACAGGGAATGATGCCTGAAATATCCTCTTAATAGCGTTGTGCAGAATGGTTTATTGATTAATAGCATAGATTTTAATAATTACATTGATTTACAGTTGCTGAAGAAGATGTTACTATAGATTATAAAGAATTATTAAAAAAGGAAAGCAGTAGCGGTGCAAAGGACAAAATTACTGTTAACTTACCAAGTATAGTAAAAAGTAATAGTATAATTTATAAACACAGCCCTTTCACGTACATGGACAAGGAAATGAATGTAATTGTACGGCATAATTTTCCAGTTGAGGTAAGAGTTTTCTTAAGCCTTCTGTTTTATACTACACCACTTTTTTCCAATAGGATAAATCTCATAATTATGAAATAGTTAATCTCATACAACTCAAATTAAGACCTATAAGAATCGAGAACTCGCAGACGCAAATAGCAGAAGAATTTAAATGTTTAATCGTGAAACCTTTGTACGTAGATGAAAATCTTAAAAGAAGTTTGAACTTTGAAAGTCACAAGATGCTAAAAAGTGGTTATAGAGATTGTTTGGCTGGAGTTGCTTGTATTATTACCACATTGCAAGAGGGATTTTTGTTCCAGTTTGCTGATGCAGGCAAGTTTGGCAAATACGGCAAAAATAATTTTGTATTATTTAATGTAAAAATTTTGACTTCTAGACACTGACACCAATATCGATAATTGTATTTCCGTATATCCATTTATGGGTCCAGTTTATAACATTGTTCTAGAAGGCCATTTACTTCATGCATTAACGGAAACAGGTTTGGAATCGTACACTGTACGTATTGGACATAAATTGGCTAGAGATTTGGAAGCTGTTGATGATCTAACTGTTGTAAGTATTTAAATATAACTGCTGAAAAGTTTGTTAAACTTTTGTTTGTTGCAGGCATGTCCACCTATAGAGGAACTACTATGCCTAATTGGGCACAGACAGTTCATTGGTGTCGAACAAATTCTCTTGGCTGATAACTATTTAGTTCTTTTAGCAAACGCTGATAATTCTCCAACCCACTCTGTGGGTTCAAATAGTAGCTCTAATACTTCATGTTGGACCTTGTACAATCTGGAGTTGCCAACTCCAAAGACAATGTTTAATGACATCACCATTGCTGCTAACGCTCACCGTTTTACAGCGCCCCAAACCTACTGCCACTTAATGACAGAAGCACACATGATCTTGAGATTATCTGTGCTGCTCATAAAGTGGAATATTCTTGAAGGAAACGTGTGTAGTGTTACTCCAGCTAAACATAATGTGGAAGATTTGATAGATACATATCGAAAGTCTTGTGCCTTGTTGGGTGATCATTTTATTATGTAAGTGTAGTAGGGAAGGTGTTGGTTTATTTATAGGTGAATCAATTTACGCCAAAATCGGGCATGACTTGACAAAAATTGCAACAGTTTTGAAACCAATGGGAATGGATAGCTCTAAGTGTATACTAAATGACATATCAAAAGTCCGCTAAAGTCCCACTTTTGGAACCACTTCAAAAACGACCCCTCTGCCCCTCTCTCTTTTCCCATAAGAAACAATGTATTTGATATTGAAATCAGTGGTTGTCACTTAAAAAAGTTTAAAGTCATTTATTTTACACCAGGATGGTATCCTAAGAGGGGGAAATGTTCGCGCACGGTATGTTAACTGTCCTGGGCGACTCTCGTACTTTTCCTGCCATGAGGCTTAAAAAAGGAACATTCACGTGTATTAAAACCAAAGAGCGGCACGTTTTGAGGGTGAAATTCACAGGAGAAACACGAATATGTAATTCGTTTATCGGTATCTTTTCATTTTACGATAATATCTGCAAGTTTTACATATTTGATAGAGCAACAGGTACTTATTTAAGCAAAATCATACTACCATTAAAAAATTGCACTTCAACTTTTCCATACTTTAGATATTGTTACTTACCGTTACCGTATCTGCAAAAGTAGAATAGATTATCCGCTTTAAAAAGGTAGTTGCAGAACATATTCTTACAAATTCTTCTTCCTGCGTAAGTGGGCTTAAAAGTACGGACTGTATCAATGCAGATTTACTAAAATTGTTGATAAGAAACAAATTAATCTCTTGAAGGTTAGCTTGCTTGAATTATAAGTTATTTTAAACTTAAAATCACTATTCTGAATAAAATATGCAAAATTATTTTTTTATTTTACCTGTGTTTAAAATCTATAAAGGCTTTAGAGGTAATAAAGAATTCTTTTGTTGCGGATTATTACAACGAACAACAATAATTCATCTACTGATCTTTCGTACATCTCAAATCTGGGACATCATAGCTGAAGGCACCATCAGTTGCACATCATACTATAAGTAACCAAATTTATCAATGTTTAAAAGACAAAAATTGATTTTTGAAATTTTTGGAAATGGTTTGTTGGAATTAAAGTAAACCAAAACCGGTAGGTCAATTTGTCAACCAAAAATTTGGTGGGAGGGGAAAAATTAACTCCTGAATATTGCTGCACCTAAAAATTCAGTTGTGGCTCTTATTCTACGATCACTCACGAGCAATTTAGCTTAAACAATATACAAATACATGTTTGGGACCTCCAGGTGCCTATAGAAGCAGGGTTGCATAAAATACCCAATTTAAAAATATTTTAAAAATATTGATGTTTTTGATTTGAATCGGGGATTTTATAATTTTTCACACCTAAAATTTTGATTGGTGTAAAATACACATTAAGCCAAGTAAAAAAAGGTTATTTATAATCAAAAACCAAACCTTTATTTCTTGTAAATATTTATATTTTTATAAACATTAAAATAATCTTATTCTTATAAATTAATAAAACTAAATTCAAATTAAGTACATATTTTTTAATTTTCTTGCAGTATTAAAAATGGAAATAAAATATTTCTTATAGTTATAAAATTAAGTTTGACTTTCAATTCTTTGATTAATGAAAACTAATTATGCCGTTTTTTTAGCCCCTAGTTTATTTGCCTAAATTGGAGAACACGCACATAAAATTATGATTTGAATATTAGTTTCAAAATTGTAAAGGTATTAAAAAAATCCGAAACCAGAAGCAATTAGACATGTTTTTTTTTAGTAGCTATTTTTTCGTGAAACGAATTTTCTAAATCTGATAGAAAACTGTAGGGCAAATATAACGCTTTTTTCCCGAGCTACAATTTGTTTTAAATTTTGACTAGCGCCTTATTACTCAAAAACCAGTTGACGGATCGTGTACAAATTTTCTAACATAAAAGCCGTATAGAGATACAATGTTAGTGTGCACAAAAATGTTCAAAAAGCTAAAAACTATGAGGTGAAAAACATTTTCAATATTTTGGAAATTTTCAAAAAACATTTTGCTCAAAAACTGTCCAAACGATTTTTTTAAAATTTTATGAGCTTATAGAACTAAGAATGAGCTTCAATTTGGTTTGTGTCACAGCCTGCTAATTTATATGTGACGCCTTCTATGAATTTTTGAACATTTGTATTTTTTGTTGAAGCTAAATTACTCATTGCAACTTAATTTTTAGGTGCAGCAATATTTAGGTTGGTTAATTTTCTAACTCCCACCAAATGTTTGGGAGACGAATTTGTCCTTCCATTTTTGGTTTTTGTAAAACATAAGCAAACTTTTACAACAAATCATTAAAATTGGTTTTGTTCTCGCTAAAAAAACGTCATAGAAACTATTGGAAATTTATTTAAGAGGGTACTATACATATGTAAAATTTTATTGATTCCAAAACTATCAAAATATACAGCATATTCCAGTTACAATAAATTGAGATCATTTCTGGTGATACTGGAATTGCAAAAACATTTCAGATTAAATTAATAACTGTGTAAATTTCATTAGTTTAAATAAAAAAACGGGGTGAAACCATGCTTCATTTAACACTGGATATTAAAGAAAAATCGAATTATCCGTTTTTTGAGGGACCAGTTGAGGTTAATTAAATTTGTTTTAAATATTATCCTAAATAGTAATAAATATACAGGGTGTGGCAGCCCGCTGTAATTGGTCGATTGCAGGTTAAGTATTAGAGATAGAGAAAACTTTTTTAAATAGAAGTTATTCGGGGTCGTGTGTACTGTCACATAAAAATATTTTGCATTATACAGGGTGTCCAATATCAGAGTGGCATAGCAAACTTATATTTTTTTAAATTAAACACCCTGTATATTTTTGCAAATTATTATTTGCCTTTTAATTTGCTTTCCGACTGTTTTTTGTTTTTTTAAATCCGTTGCGGTGTTGCCAAGTTATTTCATTTTTTTCTGTAAATTGGACATTTGCAGACCTTACTAGAAAAAATCTGTACAAGCTGTATTTTTACAGATAAAACAATTTGTTTTTGGGAAATACTAGTCAAGACCATGTGCTATTCTTCAGATGTTTCAAAGTTGAATTTGGTTATACAGGATGTTTGTTGCCGCGGTCCAAAGTTTTCGAACTTTAATGTGTCATAACTTGATTTTTTTAAATAAAAGCCCCAAATTTTTATTTAATATTTGAATTCTACTGTAAATTTCCCATCAAACGTCTATCACATTTCCTATACCTATCTCTACTAGTTTTCCTTGTTTTTTTGATTTTAATTTTATTTAGACAATTTATTCAAGTTTAGGCGCAGTATTACTTTAAAACAAATGAAAAGTGATTTGAGAAAGAAAATTTTAATTTTATTTAAACAATTACATTACATTACAGCTTGTTAGAAGATGTACCACTAATAACTAGAAGAAATATGTAGCTACAACATAATGGTGCTCCTGCACATTATAGCGCCGGTGTACGGGAGTGGTTAAATCACAGATTCGAAAGAAGATGGATAGGAAAGGGAAGACCGATGGCTTGGCCAGCTCGATCTCCAGACCTAACTCTGTTGGATTTTTTCTTATGGGGTTACACAAAAATCTGGTGTATCAGGAACTTCCAACTACCTATGAAAACATGCAGCAACGTGTAATACGGGCTTTTGGACAAGTTACAGTAGAGATGTTAACTAGAGTACAAGCATCATTTCGCGAACGAATTGGTTTGTGTTTGCATAACGAAAATACACATTTTGAACAGCTATTGTGAATAATCACAAGCTGTAATGTAATGTAATTGTTTAAATAAAATTAAAATCTTCTTTCTCAAATCACTTTTCATTTGTTTTAAAGTAATACTGCGCGGTAAACTTGAATAGATTGTCTAAATAATACTAAAATCGAAAAAACAAGGAAAACTAGTATAGATAGGTATAGGGAATGTAATAGACGTTTGATGGGAAATTTACAGTAGAATTCAAAAATAAAATAAAAATTCGAAGGTTTCATTTGAAAAAATCAAGTTATGACACATTAAAGTTTGAAAACTTTGGACCGCGCCAACAAACATCCTGTATAACCAAATTCAACTTTGAAACATCTGAAAAATAGCACATGGTCTTAACTAATATTTCTCAGAAAAAAATTCTATAATCTGTAAAAATACGGCTTGTGCAGATTTTACTAGTAAGGTCTGCAAATGTCAAATTTACAGAAAAAAGTTGAATAACTAGGAAACACCGCAACGAAATTTAAAAACAAAAAACTGTCGGAAATCAAATTAAAAGGCGAACAACAATTTGCAAAAATATAGTTCTTCTACGTATATTAAGCCTTTGGCTTGTATTTCACTATCAGCCTATTGTTCTTGGGATATGGATGACCAACTATCCCTCCATCTCTTATAAGGTCTTCCTCTTTCTCTCTGTCCCGCTGGATTTTGGGTCATTACTATATGTGCAATTCTTGTTGGTTCCATACGTTGCACGTGGTCTCTCCAGCACCTTCTCCTTTCACGCCCCCATCTCACAACATCTTGGATTTGGCATGGTTATCTAATGTTCTCATTCCTCACCCTGTCTCTTCGTGTCTTCCTCGCTAGCATTCGCAGGATTTTCATTTCGTTGACTCGTAATAATTGTTTTGTAACATTCGTCTCTGCTCTTGTTTCGATGGCATAAGTCATTACCGGTCTAACTGATGTTTTATATATTCTGACTTTGCTCTCTGTACTCATGGCAAAAATATACAGGGTGTTTAATTAAAAAATATATAAGTTTGCTATTCCACTCTGATATGGAACACCTTGTATAATGGAAAATATTTTTATGTGATAGTACACACGACCCCAAACAACTCTTATCTAAGAAAGTTTCTTCTATCTCTAATACTTAACCTGCAATCGACCAATTACAGCGGGCTGCCACACCCTGTATGTACCTTTTTAGACAATTTAACCGACTTTGTATCTCTTATGGTTGTCAAAGTTTCTTTAGCGAACAGAATTAAATTTAACACTCGGTACATAATGATATTGTTTCAGGAGTGAAAATGAAAACGACTATACACTTTGCCTACCGTATTACCGAATGGCAGTTATATCATCGTATGAAGTTCTCAAGCGCTTTAAAAAAATACAGAATGAATCAAATATACAGGTCTGTTAAAAATACCCATTTTTTAAACTTCTAAATACTAAAACAAATTTATTTGTAGTCTATGAAAGGAATGTTGTATTATTTAAAAATGGTTATGTCAGAACCCAAATTCCGACCTCCAGATACCACCCTTAAAGCTGCATGGAAACAAAATTTCATAGAGGAAGTCTTGACTATATTTGAAAACCATAATTTTAACGACTTGGCACATCTCATTCTCAAGAATAAAATGTTAAGAGATTACTCCACTTGTAAATTTATTAATGTTTTAATGCACCAGTCGTATGGGTACGTATTATAAAATTTACAGTAAACCAACTATTTAAAGAAATTTAAAAAAAGTTTCTCTGTAACAATTTTCTTATAGTGATCCAGAAAAAGAGACTGAAAAATTACTGGCTTTAACACTGCTATATGTACAAGAATGCAACATCAAAGATGCGGAACGTATGATTAACTACATAAGCAACAACAACAGCTTGTACCAACTTCTTCTGGAAAATTGGAAACTTTTGTTCGAATATTCGATAGCGTCATCGGTTAAGCACAAAACTTCACTGTCATTTACCGAATTTTCTGTTGTTCTTATGTTTACAAACGGAGATATTTTAGCTAGTGTATTTATTTCGCTAATATTGGACAGAAGAATTAGTCTTCACAATATTTTATGGGTAGGTTTTTCACTTTGTTCATTTTTTCATATAATGTTGGTTTATTTATAGATGTTTCTCGAGTATCTTCCATCAAGAGTTGGATCTGATTACAACAAAGCATCTACGGTAATGCAAAAAACATTAGAAGAATATTTCAAGGTTTATTTTGCAAATTGTGAGGCAAAAGATCTTCCAACATTAGCTCGGGAACGCTCGTCAGTGCAAGAAGCCATAACCATATTGGTTCGATCATACATGTCACAACTACAAGTTTTATATATGAAGGAAATGAATAGTTACGGAACCGAAGAGATTGAGTAAGTAATTTTTAATTTAAATTTTTTTTCCCGTAAAACCGAATGTTGCACCAAATCGGAAGTTATGTAAGTAGTTGTAAGATAGAAATAGAATGGACTGACAATGAAATAGAAGTGAAATAACTATACTGTATTACTTAAAATGGATCTAAAACACATTTCGATGCCGAAAAGCTATGACATTTACTATCACTACGAAAAAAGAAACAATTTTAAGATAGATTTTAAAAGTATATCTACAGCAAACGTATACGAGGTGTGGCTCTTAAAAAACCTGACTAGTGCGAAAAAGATGGTTTGTTGTAAATATCTAGCAACTTAACTTGTATTACCTTCAGTATACTCCCCTCCTCTATCTATACACTGCTGCATTTTCCATTGTTCGAAGCAGTGCTGATATCTAATACCCTCTTCAGCAGGTCTGCCGTTTTTGCTTTCATCTCCCCCACGGACTTAAAATGGGATCTCTGATCCCTTCAACATGCTTTTTATTTTTCAGAACTAGAAAACGTCGCAGGGTGTCAAATCCGGCGAATACGAGAGGTGCTCGAGCACCGGGATGCATTTACTGGTCAAAACTTGCTTTATGGAAACGGCATTATGAGCTGGCGGGTTGTCTTGATACAGAATCACGGAGTCGTTCTTCCACAAATTTGACTGTTTCTTGCTCACTCGTTCTCTCGGCTTGCTCCAGAACCTCGATGTAGTATTACTGATTGACGATCTGATCCTGAGGTACTCATTTGTCCATGATCACGCCCTGATGTTGGAGAAAACAATCAGCCTCGTCTTCAGTTTCGAATTGTTTATTCATTGGAAAAGTGGGAGTTTTCCAGTGCATTAACTGTCTCATTATTTCTGGATCATACTGCAAAATCCACGTTTTGTCACATGTGATGACATTTTCAAGCAAATTTGGTTACTCTTTGATGCGTTCTAGGATGTCAGAGCAACTGTCTTTGCGGTCATCTTATTGTTCCTGCATGAGGTTTTCGGAAGCATCTTTGTGCAGATCTTTCTAATGTTCAAACGGCCATGCAACATTTGTATTACCGTTTCTTTGTCAATGTTGACCATTTGGATGCTCAGCCGTGAATCCTTCTGCACGATTTAATTGACTTTCTTGATGTTTTCTTCAGTTTTCAACGTGCTCGGCCATCCTGGATGTTCGTTGTCTTCTGCTTCCTTCCGACCCTCACTGAAATGTTTGAAACTCTGCATGATTCCGGTAATGTCCTCTTGAGACAACGCCTGAGGGCAAACTAACCGACCTATCAGGTTGAAACTTACCTTGTGTACAGTGAGCGCTGGTTTTTAAATAGGCACACCTCGTAGACAGTTAATATTCAAAATATTAGTATAAACTTTTTGAGAACCTTTTGTTTGTTTTAACTGCTGGGTATAAACCTGCTGAAGCAAAGGCCAAGATAGCTGCGTAATTCAGTCGTGGTCTTTGGACTGTATGCTTCAGTCTAAACTCCAAAAGCTGTAAACTGAATATTACTCACAGGTTTCACAGAGAGAGATGTAAATGAAACTGGTAATGCGCTAAAGTTTTTTTGTGAGAAAAAAAAATGTTTTGATTTTTTTGAAAAAGATTCCTTAGAATTGAAGAATACGTAAAACGGCAGGACTTATTTGTCCACCAAAAGTTGGATACGAGGGAGAAAATTAAGATGAACACTCCTAAATATTGCTGCATCGTTTAGTTATGAATCTTATTCTACTATCAGTCATGACCTGTGTAAATTAGTGGCAAAGGCAAATTAGTGAACTTGGACATCAATCCAATAGTAGCTCATCTCTAGTCCTATGACCACACAGAAATTTCAAAAAATTATTTTGTTAGATTTTGAGCAATATTTTTAGAAAATCTTCAAATTTTATGTCGATCTGCCAACTCGTTTTTGTGTAGTAAGGCGTTAAAGTCAAAATTGTCAAAAAATCATAGCGGTTGCGAGAGATATGGGGCTTCTCAGGTGCACATACCCATAGGACTACAAATTTGGATGTTTAAAAACCCATAGGACTACAAATTTGGATGTTTAAAATTTCATCAAATGCCGAACACTACTTTCACCTTTAAAGGCACACACTTACTAACAGGCGTTAGTCCACCACTCTTTTGGGTTCCTGGAGGTCCAAAACATGTATTTCCGTTAAAATATTGAATTCGAAAATTTTAATGAAGTCAAACTTCCCTATACTGAAAGTAAAGGAAAGTATAAGCCAGAAACAGAAAATTGAAGTAAAAACCATGTTTTGGGCCTAAAATGTTTGTCTGTCGTATCTTCCGAACGATCTGGAGGTATATCAAAAATTCATCGCGTAAATTAGGTTCGAATATTCGAACCCGATAGCGGAATTTATACGTGTTGGCAGACTTTTTTATTTATTTATAGGAAAGCAGAATACAGAAGGGAATATCAAAACAAATGAAATATTTATTTTTCGAACTCTTTAGCTCCAAATGGTGGTCAAAACAATTTTTAAAAAATTTTTACATTAATGTTCTCAGCTCTTACTGCAGCCTCAGACCTGCCTCTTTTCTGCCTGACACCCCCCTTGGACATATGTTCTAGTAAACTGCTGCTACTTAACGAGTTACTTAGTTTACGTGCGTTGATTCCTTACAGAATCTGTCTGTTTTGTTTGTGCGAATTAATGTTGTGATTTATTTATTGTACTTTTATCATTAACCATGTTTAATGTTCTATTTGTTCAATGTATTATTTGTTAAATGTAAATGTTAAACTACTTGTTCTCGTTTGTTAAAATGTTGTGTTATAACACTTTGACTGTTTAATAAAAATACATTCATTCCTGTGAAAGCTGTTATAGGTGAATATTGTTTCATTCCAGAAACATCGACGACTCTGTTCAAGAAACACAAGAAGATGCAGATGAGACAACAAAAGACGACTCCAAAACCCCTTTTCCAGACAAAACGGAACAACACAAGGAGGATTTCCTTTTTGCTAACCTTCGGTATGAATATTTAAACAAAATGCCTCCATTCCAAGTGGAAATCACATCCAAGTTATATGAAACATGTCTTGAACATTATGCCTCCAATGAAACTTCCACTCCAAATGAAAAAGCAGATCTGATTCTGCAAAAGCTGCAGGCTCTATTTTGCAGCAAGGTAATTTCAGAAGAAGTGATAACTGAAGCGCACACTTTTCTGGCCTTAAATGAAACCATGAGGGGTTATATGAGTTTAAAGTCAATTCTATTAAGCACCAATGAAGGTCTTCCATTTTTGCTTGAAGCTTGTCCTCAATGTTTGGTACAGTTCGGGAAGGTACGTCCGCATTTGTTGCATTAGCAACAAATTTTCTAAATTTTTTTTTCCAGGATCGTTTTACCAAAACTGAAGAATGGAAAGTGTTAATAAACAGCATCCAAAACAAAATACTGTTATTGTCGCGGGACCCAATTCTAAAACGTGTATGTTTCTTCCATAAGAAATTACTTAAAGGTAAGCAATTGTTTTTTTTTTTAATGTTTGGGTTCTAATTTGTGTTTGTCTAGATGTTCTAACACATCTTGCAACAACAATCCATGTGGAGCGTTTTCTGCAAGTGCTTCCCCAACAGAACAATAAGTCAGAATGTACCAATTTGGAAAATTCGAATAACTTGGAAACTTGTGATAACGATAATATAAATATTTTAGAAGAAATTTACAATTATGATATGTATATTACCATATGCAGAGAGACGATGCATGCAAATCAAATCAAAAAATTAATTACTACAACTGGACAACAATTACTTTGTACTTTAAATCTGTGAAGTTTCGCTTCAGAGTAGATGACAACGTTGTCGAATGGGTATGGAATTAGAAAGAGTGAACGGTCTTGTTGGTTTGGTTAAGGTTGTTTTCCTCTATCTTATAATAAAATTTTTCTACATGTGATTGTGTACATTTCTAAGTCATTCGGTAATTGTATGTCGCACAGATTGTCTTCTTTTACTAATCAGTGTTATTGAGCCAATCAACTGTTGACTGTATAATTTAATGGGAGATTTTAGCTAATACGTAAAACATAAATAGTATAAGTTAATATTCTAAAGTTGGCCGTGATATAATTTTTCTTATCTATGTTGTATTGTCTTATGTATATGCATGAAAATAAAATATATTGAATGTTTTTTTAAATGGCCTTAATCTTTTGCTAAGAAATTTTGACTTCAATAATTCGTAATTGTGCAACAATATTTTAATAACCTGGTTCTGGAAAGAATTTGGAAATTTTTGTTGTATTACATCGTCATAATCATTTACTTTTGACAAAAATTGTACATGGTGTCCACTATACTTATGAATTCCATTAGGTTTTCGAAAACTATTAGGTATGTTACAAAACTGAAAACGTTTAATTTACTTTAAGAATATCTAAGTAAATATAATTGCCAATTGTTCTAAAATATCTGGCAATAGTTCAAAAATTTGATTTTTCTGCGTGTTATTATTTCAAAATTATTGAAGGTGTCTTTCATGGTGTCTTTCATAAAAATTGCAACTAAAATTGCTAAATGTTATATGAAAAAACCCCAGTTTTTGGTTTTTTCAAAATATTTCAGGGTTAGGTTTATCTCGTATAGTTTCCAAAATTCTAATCGTATGCAAAAAAAGAGTGGAGAAAACATAATGAATATCGGAACGTGGAATGCAAAGACAATGTTACCAATAGGCAAAATTCAGGAAATAGCAGAAGAAATGAAAAAGTATAAAATAAGCATGCTAGCGCTTCAAGAAATAAGATGGAAAAATGAGGGGATGATTGATAGAAACATTTCACGCTATACTATTCAGGGGAAAAGAAACAAGGGAGAAACGGAACAGCATTTATGGTCAATGGGGAAACAAGGAAAAGAATAATACAATTTAGAGCAATTAATGGGAGGATATGCTACTTAAGACTAGAAAACAAGCAAGCCAATATATCGATGATAAACTGCTACGCACCAACTGAAGAGACAGATGAAGACGAAAAGTTAGAATTTTACGAAAAATTAGAACAAACATGCGAGGACGTATACAGAAATGATATACTTATAGTAATCGGAGACTTCAGCGCGAAGATAGGCAAAGAAGAATATAACAGGGACGTGGCAGGAAAACAGACAATACACGAAAACACAAATAACAACGGCGCAAAGTTGTGCAACCTAGCCTCATCAATGAAGTCATTTATAATTAGCACAAAATTTAAACACAGACTACAACACAAAATCACTTGGATGATCCCTGGTAGAACCGACGGCAATCAAATCGACCATGTACTAATCTCAAAAAAGTGGATGAAATTAATACACGACGTAAGATCCTACAGAGGTGCAAATGCTGATACAGACCACATACTAGTAATAATGAAGTTTAAAATGAAAATAATTAAAAATACGAAGACAAAGGAAAAAAGAAGAAACTGGAATATAAGAAAGCTGAGCGACATAGAAACAAAAACAAAATTCCGCGAAGAGATAGAAAGCACACTAACTACGCAAGAAGACAACATTGAAAATGAATGGTCTAACATAAAAACAAGTATTATTAATGCAGCAGAAAAAACGATAGGCCAAAAGGGTAACAAAGTATTGAAAGAATGGTTTGACGAAGAGTGCCAAACCAAGAACGACGCAAAAAGTGAAGCAAAGAAGAAATGGATAGAGACAAGAATTAAATGAATATAAAAAAGTTAAACAAGAAGCAGCAAAACTAGACAAAAAGAAGAAATCAGCCTGGATCACCGACAAAATGCAGATACTGGAAGTAAGCAATAAAGATAACAGGAAACTTTTCGAGTATATAAAACAGTTTAGCACTAAAAAATCAACAACAGCAAAAATAAATAAAACAGATTGGGAGCCACACTACACAGACTTATATAAAGACACAACAGAAAAAGCAGATGAAGAACTAAACGACGAAAGAGACAATGAAGTAGACACCCCTACATACGAAGAATTTTCAGAAATAGTTAAACAACTGAAATTAAGGAAAGCCGCAGGGCCAGACGAGATAAGTAATGAACTAATAATTAATGGAGGAGAGGAGATACTAACACGAATATATAACCTAATAGTAAAGATATGGATTGAGGAAAGCATGCCACAAGACTGGAAAAAAGGTCAAATAACACCAATTTATAAAAAGGGAGATGCAACGAAATGCAACAATTATAGAGCAATTGTATTATTGAACACTACATACAAAATCCTAACCACAATAATAAGAAACCGACTGACTAAATACACCGAACAAAAGCTAGGGCAGTACCAACAGGGATTTAGGCAAGGAAGATCAACGGTAGATGCAATCCACACGTTAACACAAATAATAGAAAAATGCTATGAACATGACATTGAAATAACATCCTCTTCATAGACTTCCAACAAGCTTTCGATTCCATTAACAGACAGCAACTATTGAGAGAAATGAAAAACATGCAAATACCAGGAAAGATAATTAGACTGACAAGAATGACAATGGCGAATTCTACTGCAAAAATAACGACAAATGAAGGTAACACAAACGAAATTAATATAGAAGTGGGAGTGAGACAAGGAGATGGACTCTCAGCTACTCTATTTAATATAGCGCTAGAAGGAGCCATAGCCAAGTGGGAAAATAACACGATAACGCACAGCTCTACACAAATAATTGGATAAGCTGACGACTTAGCGCTTATAGCAAGAGACAAAAGAAGCCTAGAACAAAAGGTACTGTAACTCATACGAGAAGCCGAAATCAGAGGTTTAAAAATAACGAAGAAAAAACAAAATACATGGAGAGCACAAGAAGAGGAAGAGGAAATCTAGCGGAAATGAAGGTAGGAAGATATAGCTTCCAAAGAGTAGAATACTTCAAATACTTGGGACTAATGGTAGACGGAAACAATGAGAGGAGCCCAGAAATAACAGAAAGAATAAAAGCAGGAAACAAAGTATATTGGAAATATCGGAAGTTCTTGAAAGACAGAAATCTTAGCAAAGAAACAAAGTTAAAAATATATAAAACAGCGATAAGACCAGTCATAACCTACTCGGCAGAAACAATGTGCTTGTCCAGAAAGGATGAAGAAAGGATGAGAATACTGGAAAGGAAAATAATAAGAAGGATACACGGGCCAAAGGAGATGCCGGATGGAGACCTCAGACAACTTATGAACTTTGAAGTGAGAAACATATTGGAAGGTGAAGACATAGTTAGATTTGTAAAGGCACAAAGACTTAGATGGTTCGGACACACCCAAAGAAAGGAACACGATGAACTAATAAGGAAAATACTAACCTGGAGACCTATGGAAAACCGACTAAGAGGAAGACCAAAGATCAGGTGGCAAGACCAAGTGATGAAAGATATACAAGACATGAGGATAACTAACTGGAGAGTATTAATAAAAAACAGAAAGGAATGGAGAAAAATAACAAAGAAAGCACAGTCACACAACAACCTGTAGAAGATAAACAGAAAGCAGGGAACAAGCGGACTGATCCCCCGTGAATACCGGATCAGAAGAGCTCACGTCAATGAGCGACCTATACTCCGTTGACAGAGTGTCGGGTCTATTATATATATGCAAAAAAAGTGGACACCCAATGCATTAGAAAAGATCAGTGTTGCACTTTGCCTGGCCTTTCCTATACTTTAGAAATTGTTACTTATCATGTTTTCAAAAGTATTTTTGTATTATCGTTTTATGTGCCAATAGTGACTACAGATTGTACTACCCCTACCACTCTAGCGGGGGCGCAGCTATTATAGTTGGCTTCAATATTATCCGCTTAAAAAGGTAATTACAAAACATATTTTAACAACCTGCATGAGTCGGCTTAAAAGTACAGACTGTATACACGTAGATTCAATAGAAATTGATAAGAAACAAATTTTTCTTCTAAAGGCTAGCTTGCATGAGTTATAAGTTGTTTTACACCTTAAATGCCTGTTTTAAATGAAATATAGAAAACTTGGTTTTGGTTTCACCTGCGTTTAACACCGATCTGTCTACTTGTGTTTGAGTAAATAAGCACTAAAGTCCTAATTGTACAAAAATCGTAGCGGGCGCCAGTATAAAGCTAGCATGTTTGGAAAAAAGCGTTGGATTTGTCGTAATGTCTTGTATAAGATTCTGTTATTGATTTAGAAAATTATTTTTGCAAAAAAAATGCTACCACATGTATAACTTCCAGTTCCAGTTTCGTATTTATTTTTAATATAGCCCACATTCCAAAGCTCATCAAAATCGGGCCATCCATTGGGCAGTTATGATGCACCACACATATATACCCACCCACCCACAGACAGACATTTTCTAAAAACTACTTTTTTGGGGTTCCTGGAGGCTTTCGCGGTTTCTCGAACTGTCAATATTACAATTTATTTTCGGCTTAGACCGCGTCGTCATTCGTGGGCTCTGCCTGCTTAAACAGGGCCGTGTGATTATAATATTTGAACATTGGGGCGGACAAGGATTTGATCTTTAATGTATCTTGTTTGTCAGGACAAAAATACTTAATCGGCTTATGGCTGTTAGTTGTTTGTGAATCTATACAAACTATGTCTTGCGAAACGTTAGTTTGTATAGGGCATACACACCCCTACATGCATGCAGGGGCCCACACACACACACACACACACCTGCTTGAACACTAACTGACTCCCCACACACACTCGCCGAACGTCGGGAGTATCGCTAAAAACGTCCCAGGGAGGAATAAACAGTAGCAGGCCACCAGGTACAGAATAAAAAAATAAAGTAATCCACAACAGTAATGAAAAAAAATGACGCCGTTGCCTAGGATTGCAACGAGAACCCAAAATCTCACGTATGTATAAAATAATAATAATTAAAACAATTTCAAAAAAATGTAATATAATTGAACTGAGAAATGAAACAATAATGAAGTTTATAACTACTAAACTGCGCTCATATAAAGTCACACTTTCTGGTTATGAAATTGTGATCGCACCAAGCAGTAGTCACTTTCTTTTACTTCTTTTACTTTGTTTAAAATTTAATAAATTATTTATAAGTTTGAGCTTTACTTCGTTGAAGTTCATTTTAATTTATTGCAATTAAAACAATTTTTAACTTCAACAAGTTTTTATTTTATCCTTATACGATGATTCTGCTTCTATTGACATCATTATTAGAACACTACCGATAGCAAGACTGTATGCGTGACTCTCACATAAAATATACTACTTTCAAGAACTTGTCGGTGTATACCCGAGTACTAATACAGTTCAATCCTTTGTGGTGGTTTTCCGAGTTCGATGTTTAGTTTCCTGCGGTTTATTGCATTGCCAGTTGGTAGAGGGATACCCCCGATGTCTTGGGTAGGAGAGCAGTTACGATAACTTGTCTTGTAAGTTTTAACGATCAAAAAACTGTAGAATGAAGTTTGTAAATTTACCTTTTTATAGATAATTACTTAATTGATTGTATATTAAATATTTACGTCATTAAAGCACGAAATTGAAAATTGAAAGAAGCAAAAAAGGAGCTACATAGCTGATGGTAGGATTTTCCACCTTTCATTTATAATTTATGTTCGTCTAATTTTCTTTTGTTAGTATTGAATTCTTAAAGCTTGCTTATAGATAATTATAGATTGATTTATTTATTTTAAGTGACCATTAGGGCACAAAATGGAAAAAGCACCTTAATTGTGAAGATCCCGAAATAATCAACTATTGACGATCTTGTGTCCTTTGAATATGTGAAAAAGAGCGACTTAAAACAACATTTCTTATGATAGGTAGCTCTATCTTTCTTGCCCGATTAACATTTGATTAATAATTCACCGTTACTACTTTTGTTTTTCCACAATTTTGAGTTTACATAGCTTTCTACATGTGCGAGAGACTTTCTACCTTCTTTCATTTATACTTACCTGATTTCCTTCTGTTAGTATAATTCTAATAGCTCATTCACTGGTTGTATTTTTTAAATTTCAAGTTGTCATTGGAGCAAGAAATGGAACGGCACCTCAATTGTGAAGACCCGGAATCATCAATCAGCCTTGTAGCGGAGAACTTCCCATCCTTTGAAGATGTGAAAAAGTGAAACTTTTCGTATTAATTTAGATTATTGTATTTATGTATTATTAAAATGTTAATTATAAATTGTATAAAAATATAACAAATAAAATTAATATTTGCAACAATCAGCTTGTTTTAATTATCAACTTTGTCATTTATCATAAAATTACTAAAATACATCTGATGGTAAGTGGTCAAAAATTTATTTTAAACTTTCTAATCTATACAGTCAAAATTATTCAAAACTAATATATTGCTGTAATTCTGTTACCAAATAGTCAAAATTTGAAACTTTATACTTCAAAATACTTTTGACAAACCTCTACATCGTTTCTGTGCTCCTGATAGCAAGTATGTAGTTAAAATTTGATTTCAAAATTAAAATGTTTGCTTTTTGACGATCTCTTTGCACTTCTGTGATCCTAATAGTGAGTGGTCAGAATTTCAAACTTCAGCTCTAATAAATACTCGTGACATTGTACCTTTTCCCATTTCTGTGATCCTGATAGTAAAAGGTAAAAACTTCAAGTAAAATACTTTTGACAAACCTCTACATTGTTTCTGTGCTCCTAATAGCAAGTAGTTAGAATTTGATTTCAAAATTAAAATTTTTGCCTAATGATGATCTCTTTGCACTGCTGTGATCCTAATAGCGAGTGGTCAGAATTTCAAACTTCAGATCCAATAAATACTCGTGACATTGTACCTTTTCTCATTTCTGTGATCCTGATAGTAAAAGGTGAAAATTTCAATCTCAATTTTAAAACCAAAATCGGACTATATTCGTATCAGGATCACAGAAGTGTAAAGAGGTACCAACTAGTACAAAGTTTCAAGCTCGAAAACCTCAATTTTATAATCAAATTCCAGACAGTTGCTATCAGGATTACAGAAGGACAAAAAGGTGTTGCAAAATTTAATTTTCATAATAAATATCTCAACTTTTGGGATCAAAATTTACCCAGTTGATGTCAGGATTACATGAGAGGAAAGAGGTGTTGCATCAAAATTATATAAGGAAAAATATTCTAACCAAGTACTACTACCAGGAGCACAGAATAAATGAGGTGCTGTTAGGAACTTGTGAAGTTGAAAATTTTGAGCAATACCTACCAGGATCGCAGCAGAAAAAGGAGATTGTTGCCAATATTTTTGAATCTGAATCGTTTAAATTTTCTATTAAAATTTTTAATTATTTACAACTATTTTCATGTACAATGATACAGAATAAAAACACCACAGTTTAAATGCACATCTATTGTATATTTGTGGATAATGCAACATACAAGCATATTAACAAGGGCACATTTAAATACACAGGGTGTCATTTATAAGTGTCCTCCCTTTTTTATTTCCTAAACCATTGGAAAAATCAAGTTTTTAAAGCTCACGTTACATGTCTTATGCATATCATTCTTTTGTACTTAATTGTATTAAAAACTAAAGAATTGTCAAAGATTTTTGTATGTGCAACAGTAAGCGGGAGTTCATGCCTCTACACCACAGAGTTGTAGAGATGTGTTTGAATTTGCTGCACATGCTAATAAACTGTAAGAGTAATATCCACGAGTTATGACCCGAATGTAGCCGAAACGACTGCCTATGCATGGCTTAGAGCGCTTTCAGTACTTGTGTTATAGTTTGCAATTAGGTTGAAATGCTGTCCTTTTATAGTTTGCAGTTTGGTTTAACTGGTTCATTAATAGTTTGTAATTTGTCCATTATAGTTTGCAATTGGCTTAACTGTGTCCAGTGCATGCATTCACTTATTCACTTGAATTTAATGTAGACAGCATCATTGTAATTAATAATTTATTTTAATGCATTTTACTGGATAAATACAAACACGTCACATCTTTTTTTAAATGCTCCAATTTATAAATACATTAAAGCATAGTATAATCATAAAAAAAGAGCAAATTTAAATTAGAAAATGATGCACTCAGAAGCATCTCAGAGACTATTATTAATTTTGGGAGACTTTTGGGGACCACTGTAGTTTTTGCAATTTACTGTTAATTACTAATTCTAACTAATATATTTGCTCAACCAAGTATTACACAAACATAAAATCGTTAAATTGTAAGTGATCCGTTTATTTTGCTGGCGTGTGTAGTTATTGAGATACTGACTGTTAAAAAACTTAAAAGTTAGGTGAAAGACCCTGTATACCAATAATATGAAAACGTTCAAACAGAGGTTTATTAAAACAATAAGTCTTAATTATTACTACATGATATTTAACAGTTTTGCAAATATTTTTACTACTTTGTAAATTAATTTTAAAATATGCTAAAGCAAAAACACTTCAAGGTATGAGTCGACCATGCCATAAACTACAACAAAGGTAGGTACTTACTCGAACAAACGCAAGATCGATATTTAAAAAAATATACACCGTACAAACATTACAGACTAGTCTTGTAATAAGCTCGCGTTCTTCCACTAGGTTACATGAATCATAGTAAACTCGGACACACACATAACGTTACAACCTACATATACATATTACAGCCACTTTTAATGGAATGAATCATTGTGATATTTGTAGCTAAAACATTCAGAATTAGTTGTTACAATTATAATAGATATACCCTTTTCTATTTACGATTTAAGTATCACTAAATAAATGATACTTCACATAAAATCGTTATTTCGTAAGATATTCTTTAAAATGACTCAAAACTAAAATTAATACACACGTTTAGGACTATACATTCTACATTCTAGTTTGTTTCATCAGTTTTTTTCCTATGGTATACATTATACTGAGTGATAAAAAGAAATGAGCATGGTATTCACAGTTATTATGTGAAAATTTTAAAATGTTTTTTCTTCAGCTTAGGATTATGGCTTATTCCATCCCATCCATCTAACCTTGAAACATCCTGCTAAAATTGTTTTTAATGTAATTAATTTTTAAGTGCATTTATTATGATTTTATATTGAATTATTAAAAATGGTACAGCATCATGTGAAAGAGCAAAACATTTAAATTTTTCAAAAAATCCATGCCAATTTCTAAATTTTCACTCGAAACACTTAATAGACTGTAACATAATAAAACTAATCAGAAAAATGTAATTAGAAATTTAATAAATTAGTAAGATATATTATCGGTTATTGAATATATGAGACTCATTTTAGTGATTCCATTTAAAAGGTGTTTTTAAAAGATTACACAAAATTAATGAACAGACAGTTAACGATACCATATAAAAATTTTAAAGCAGAATCACTCCTCCTTCCAGAAATATGCATTTGACAATTTTGTTCCTGTAAATGTCAGTCTGGCAAAAGTTTTGCAAATTTTACAGAACAAGTCGATGTCATATTTCTTCGTAACAAAAAAATATTAAAAAACATGCAAACAGTAAATAATTGCACGAAATACCTCGAACACGAGTACACTACAAAAATCAAGTATTGGAATTCTGTATTTTCTGCTGCATCATACTTAACAAAATGTCCGAATACTGCTGCATCATGCTGACAACAGTATTCTGATCGTTGGCAAACCCTTGCGACACTAAATCGTTAAGTCTTTTAACCGTATTAGTCTGGTGCACATCAAAGGTTCCATTACTCTGCTTGAGTTTTTCTAACGTTAATCCCTGCAGCATATTTAGTGTTCGCGCAATGGACATTTCCAGATTTTTAACCATGTCGGTTTTTTGAACACTTGCAAGCTGTTCGGGACTATTTGAATCTGCATCTGTTAGTCGTTTATACAATTCTACAACGTTGTTAGCGGCCTTTGTTAATTGGAATGCAACTTCATCGCACAGTTGAGTTGATACTGAAAATATTAGACATTTATAGAAAAAATATTTTTAGTACGGAGATCAAAAAAATTCAAAACGTTAACTAACAGAAAATTCGAGTACTTTATGGAGCGCCGTTTTACTTTTTATCCTGAATTATGGAAAACAAATATACATTTTCTTCATCGTCGCTACATAATTTCGGACATCAGAAATTGAATTTCAGACGTTGGAAATTGATTTTTGGACATCTAAAAATTAATTTTTTAATGTCAAAAATTCATTTCTTGATGTCTAAAAATGGTTCAGGTAATTTTAAATAAAATAATGAGAAAAGTATTCGTATGCATATAAATTATTTTCAGAAGTCAAAAAATGAATTTCTGACATCAGTAAAATGAATTTTTGATGTTCAAAAATTAATTTTTGACGTTGCAAATTGCTGCACGTACTGAGATACATATGATAGTAGTGTGAACTAGAACCACATAGTTATATCAACTGATAGGAGAGCTACCTGCCAAAAGAGAACGCAGGGCGGGCCAAAGTCGTAGATAGACTAAAGTACCGACACGATCCGACGTTTCTCAAATCGCAACAATAACTCCGCAAGAGGCTCTGCAATCCCTGTCACATTTGACATTTTGTTGCGTTGTTTTGAACATTTAAACTTTATTTTTGTTTTTATAAAATAGTTATTACTGAAAGTAACTATTAGTGCCTCTAATTGCAGAAAAGATTTGCACAGGATTAATAAACGCAAAAAAAGAAATATAGTGAGGGGTAGCGGATTAGCGCTACATGCTGGACGATCAATCGTCATTGTTGCCTTTTCACATGTGTTGGTACTTCAGTACATCTACTGGCTTTGCGCTGGGGCAAAGTATCGATACAAATGTGAGAAAAAAAACAATGACAATTGACCGTCCGGCAAGTGGCGCTAATCTGCTACACCTCAGTATATTGTTTCTTGTCAAGTTTATTAATCCTGTGCAAAATGTTTCTATAATTAGTGGAATTAATAGTTTTTTAAACTATTTTTTCCATTCAATATTCAAAAAATAACACAACCAAATGTCAAATGTGACAACGATTGCAGAGCCTCTGGCAAAGAGTACATCGTTATTGTTGCTTTTTGAGAAACGTCAAAACATGTCGATACCTTTGTGTATCTACTGGTTTTGAGGTGGGGCGTTTTTCGATGCAATTGCGGAGTATCTCGGTATCTATCAGTACTGAATAAAACAACTTGTTCTCAGAATATTTTTTCAAAATAGAAGTAACCATATATTTTCTAAATAGAAAAAAAGTAATCATTTTAATGGTGTGATAGGCAACTATAGTCTCCATTTTAAAACATGTAGGTTTGGGTCTAATCTTAAAAACAATTGAACAGTGGCATAACTATGCCAATGCATAGGGCATTGGGGCCCGAGATTGAAGAAAGCCCAAGTTCAAAGAATTTTTTTAAATAAATAAAACAAATGTAATAGAAATACTTGCATTGAACAAATTTAACATTTATCATTAATTTTGTGATAGAACTATTCATGCCTTGACATTGATTTTGTTTTCAAAAAAAGTTCCGAGAACGTGCTATCAGTTTTGTTCCCGCACAGACAGATACTAAGATACCCCGTGTTTGCATAAAAAATGCCCCACCCTGTATATTCCCAACGGCTTATCAAAGCACACTGGATAATAATTAATACAAATGTGGCATGTGCACTAGGGCGCATAGGTGTACAACGAATTATAAATTCACAACATAAAACAGTCCTCAGGATGGGACGTATAAACATTTTTTAGGTATAATAGTACATTCTGTAATAAGCTTGGAATATGGCATATTCCGCACGAGTAGAAAATTTGTCACCCGAGCCGAAAGGCGAAGGGGACAGTCCACGAGTGCGGAATAGCCATTCCAAACGTGTTACAGACTATAATTTTTCTACAACTATAAATTATTTAGGTCATTATTTAGGGTGTGTATAAATTGGTGCAAGAACTACACGTGGCAATGTTGGTCATAAAATTCTGAGTCGAAAATCTTAATACCAAAATGTTGGACAATGCTTCCTCTGTCCTAAGGAACCATTTTAAAGAAACATACATTTGACAAACATTAGATCCACACACCACAGATGTTTTGTTATAATGCACAGTAACTAAGGATGTCCGTTACATCGTAATATGTTGGAACAAAGTTAAGGTAATTGTTCGAACTGAAAACCGTCTGTTTGCAAACACAGTTGTAATCTTTGTGGTATAGTTTGCATCACTCGTTTTTGAGGGGTGATTTCTAATACAGCCGCATTAATTCTATTCCTAACTTCGTCAGAATTAGGTGGAGGCGTAGCATAAACTTTTCCTTTAATGAAACCCCAAACAAAAAAGTCTAATGGATTGAAATCGGGGTATCTCGCGGGCCATAAGATAGGGCCGCTGCGACCAATCCATCTGTTTGGCAAGTGTTCGTCCAACCACTCTCTTACATTACGAGCAAAGTGAGCATGAGCTCCATCATGCATGTATAACATTTCCTGTCTTATCTGCAACGGCATCTCATCAATTACTTGTTCTAAAACATTGAGGTATTCATCGGCATTAAGACGATTCGGCAAATAAATTGGTCCAACAACCCTATGGTTTATTATGCCAAGCCAAACATTAATGGAAAATCTTCTCTGGTGACTATATTCTTGATATACGTGCGGGTTTTCGTCAGCCCAATGGTGAATATTATGTGTATTAAACACGCCATCTCTAGTAAACAGGCACTCATCGCTCCAAAAAATACGTCTCAAGAAGCCGTCATTGTCACGAATTGTATTTAAAATCGTGTTGCAGAAATTCAATCGGGCTATGTTATCATTTTCATAAAGGGGCTGTACTTTGGTGACATGATATGGACGAAGAAGGTTTTGTTTTAGAACCAAATGAACGGTCTTATTGCTGGGAATATTTAATGTTGCAGCTAACTGCCGGGTGCTGACGGAGGGATCTTCTTGTACTGCATCTAAAATTTGCTCTTCCAGTTGTACCGTGCGCTTTTGCCTTGGTCGACCAGCGTTTACATTCTTTGGAACAAATGAACCAGTTTCACGAAGACGTTGGTCCAGCCTTCGAAAAACATTTGCTGTAGGATGCCTCCGGTTTGGATAATGTGCACGATATAATGTGCATGCTATGCATGAATGGTCTAAACTCGTTGATAGTGGCTGCCCAGTAGATATAATCTACCTAGATTTTGAAAAGGCATTTGACCGAGTTCCCTTCAACAGACTCATAACAGTACTAGAGCACTGTGGTATAAGAGGTAAATTACTAACATGGATTTCATCTTTCCTTCAAGTAAGGACGTATCGTGTAAAAGTTGGATCTTCGCAATCACAGTCTTATAATGTCGTCAGTGGTGTCCCTCAGGGGTCGGTACTCGGTCCAATTCTTTTCAACATATACATATCTCACTTGAGTACTGTCATTGGATCCTGTTGCAGCCAATATGCGGATGATACCAAATTCTTTGGAAACCCACTTACTAGTAGCGATGTTCTTCAAGGAGACCTTGATAGGATCATGGAATGGACTAACAGCTGGTTATTAACTCTAAATAAAGACAAATGTGTAGTACTGCACATGGGAAATAATAACCCGCAGATCCAATATAGTCTCAGTGGCATTCCTCTTAAGACTACCGATTCGCAACTTGATCTTGGGATTACTATTACAAATAACCTTAAATGGGGAAACCACATTTCTAATGTTGTGAAAAAGGCCAACTCTATTTTGTATTTAACAAAAGTTGCCTTCTCTGCGATCTCGGCAGAATTATTATTAAAAATATATACCACCTATATCAGACCTATCCTAGAATATGGATACCAAATTTGGTCTCCATATTTCATTAAAGATATAGAAATGAGTGATGTTCAGAGGCGGGCAACCAAGATCCCATTGGAGCTTCAACATTTAAGCTATCCTGAGAGATTGCGAACCCTAGGGCTAACAACGCTTAAAGAAAGGCGTGAACGTGGAGACCTAATTGAAGTGTATAAAATCCTTTCAGGGAAATATAATAGTGAGCAAATGCCAAATATCTTCATACGCAACACAAATATACATCTACGTGGCCACGACATGAAGCTTAGCAAAGATCATTTTAACACTAATATAAGAAAACATTTTTTGACGAACAGAGCAGTTGATGAGTGGAATCGTCTCCCTCAAGATATTGTTAGTGCCAGGTCAGTTAACGATTTTAAAAATAAACTTGACAGCTTTCTTAAAAATAAAGTGTAGCCACTTGTGAATCAAGTTACAATGCTCCTAAGTTACATACCTATGTGTATTTTTCTTTTTTTTTTATTTCTACTGTTTAAAATTTTGTTCCTATTATTTTTAAGAATGATTATTTTCATGGATTTGTTTTGTTACATTATTATTACATTAATATTATGTGAACAGGGACGCATATTAAGTCGCAGCCAAACAGCTCTGCTGCTGCTGTGTAAATGTAAAATAAATAAATATTCACGTTCTGCCATGTCGCCATTTCCATTACAGAAACCAAATACCATGTACATATCAGCATAATCACAGCTAGGCTTCCGGGTTGGAGCCGCGTCATCGGTGCATGAACTGCCGACGTTTCGTCCTCGGTTCCACGGGACATCTTCAGGGCTGTGGTCACTTTGGGATCTGGAACACAACTGACTCCGTCAGTTGTGTTCCAGATCCCAAAGTGACCACAGCCCTGAAGATGTCCCGTGGAACCGAGGACGAAACGTCGGCAGTTCATGCACCGATGACGCGGCTCCAACCCGGAAGCCTAGCTGTTATTAACAACGGCCGCGGAAGCCTGCAACTTAGATTATCAGCATAATCATTGAACGTAAAATCCAAGAAAACGAAAATAATAATAATTAATACTAATAACTACGAGAAAAGCAACGATGATAGAAAAAGCAAGTCCAATTACAAATTTTGACACTTGTCAAACTTTGACGTTATCAAGACAGAAGTAATTTAGAGTCGCATCACTCTTGAATAATTTTGTTTTACAATGCTGCCATATGTATTTTTTACAATAATAAGTTAACGAAGAAATGTTTAAAACACGCTTTTGGGGCTGAAAAACAATATCTATGAAAAAATATTTATTACAATTCTTATTTCTTCTAATTTGCAGCTCTTTCTGTCAACAGATAATGAATTAAAACACTTATTAAAAGACTTAATTTTCAAACTTTGAAGATCCCATGCATACCCAGGAAGCATGGTACAATATTTTGGTATTAAGATTTTCGACTCAGAATTTTATGACCAACATCGCCACGTGTAGTTCTTTCGCCAATTTATACACACCCTGTATTTAGAAAATAAGAAAATTTTAAGTTTCGTTTTTAAAATACGCTTTGTTTGTAACTGCCAACAAAACATAAAAACAGTTGATAGACGAGAGACGCAACCTATATTTTTCAGAACAGTGTTAGAATGAAATAAACAGTGTTAGAATGAAATATTCTATGACAAGTGTAAAATGTAAGTTATTCCGTAATAAAAATTGTATCAGAATGCTTATATTCTAAAATAGACGTAGAAAAAACTTGTACCTAAAGGCAGCAGATATAACAAAGTACCGACACGAATGTGAAGAAGCAACAATGACAATCAACCAACAAGCTAATGCTCTACACCTCACTTATATTTCTTCTTCTCAAGCTTATTAATCCCGTGTTAAATGTTTCTGAAATTAGAAGAAGTAATAGTTTTTTTCTACGACTAGTTTAGAATATAAGCATTCTGATACTCTTTTTAATTACGGAATAACTACATTCTTACACTTGTTATAGAATATTTCATTCTAACACTGTTATAAGTAATAAAGATTGTGTTTCTCGTCTTTCAACTGTTTTTTGTTTTGGTAACAGTTACAAACAAAGAGTATTTTAGATAGGAAACTTAAAGTTTTCTTATTTTCTAAATTTAATGACCTAAATAATTTCAAGTCATAGAAAAAGTATAGTCTGTAACACATTTGGAATGGCTATTCGGCACTCGTGGAACGTCCCCCTCGCCTTTCAGTTCAGGTGACAAACTTTCCACTCGTGCGGAATATGCCATATTCTAAACTTGTTACAGAATATACTATTTTCAACTACTTTCTCAGTTCAAAAAGGAAATTCAAATATTCAAAACAACCAACAAAATGTCAAATGTGACAGCGATTGCGGAGCCTCTTGAGCCTATTACTGACGTCAAGTTACTTAAGTACATTTTTAACGCCATAAAATATTTTTTAAGGTTAATAAATGTTTGTATGACGTCAAATAAGATATTTTGACGTTTATAAATGTTTAATAGAAAGTAAAACGGCAGTCCATAGTACACTTAAAGAGTTAATTAAAACAGTTAACATTCTATGCAAATAACTTACAGTGAACAGTTGAAACATCCACATTTTCAATGTTATGATCGTCCAAAGTGTTTGTTAAAGTACCATCCATGTCCACCGATTTCTTTCGTTCATATGTAGTACTATTTCGATTATCTGTAATAAATTAAAAAAAATTAACAGGCATATAAAAACCAATAAGTCAAAAACACTTCTAACCAAATAATATGTTGGTTTATACTATTAAAAAAGGTTAATTTTTTTGAAGGTAAGAAAAATATTAAGAGTTTACCATAGAACAATATATATAGAAAAGACGAATATCTTACTTTTGCTTTTGTCCTTGTTGGTTGTATGCCTTCTAGAAGGAACAGCAGGGCCCTGACCATTTTCATTCATAATTCTTGTACGTGGGGGAACTGCAGGTTTGGATATCAAAATTTTTTCATTCTCTTCTGAAGAACTATCTTCTTGGCCCACCGTACTTAAATTCACTGTAAATTTAAATTTACATTTAATAAAAAAATTACAGCGAGATAAAGAAATTGCATACCGAAACTCAAGCTTGATTCTAAATTCTTTTTTAATTACAATAAAAGTAGAAATAAAAATATACTGTGATCATAAAACTCATAGCAAGTAATTTGATTTAATTCTTATTTGATAAAAAAATTCCTTAATGAAAGTTGTTTTTCATTAATTTAGTGCCTATAAAGTACCCCCTCTGCCCCATCCATGCTAACATTTAACATCAATTTAGGAAGATGGAACTACAAACACTGACACTGAAAATACCATTTCTTGAACAAACAAATAAAACGGATACGATTACAGCGGTGCCAAGATGCCCTTCAATAGAAAATTTTTTAATGGAAGATGAGTTGAGCGACACCTCATTTTATAGATCCTCTTTATTATGCTTACGATGAGTTTTCCTATACTTTCAGTATAGAAAGTATTCATTTCATGAAAATTTTCAAACTCAAGATTTAGACGAAAACACAAGTTTGGTTTTTAAAAAATGTCTCTCTTAAGGTAAGTATGTGGGGGAGCTCATATCTCTCAAACGAATAGGCCGATTTCGATGAGCTTTGGAATGTAATGAACTAGTAGTATATCAAACATTTTTTGAAAATAAGTTAAAAAAAAATCCAAACCCAGAAGTGGAAGTGCTCCTTCTTCAGAGTTCTTTGCTCTCAAAAGAGCATGGTGACTTTCTCTCCTATACCTGTGGTGAGCGTGCTTAATGAATCACACAGATATAGGGGACCTACTGTTTAAGACTAGCTCCGAACTGCAGGAGGTGCAAGCACTTCTTTATTTATTTATTTATTACATATTGAAGGCAGTCAGCTGTCAGCTGCTTATACCTCTATACATGTATTTGGTTGTACATGACTACATGATGACTACAACAGATGGTATCTAGTATAAAATAATGATAATATAGCTACTGTTTGCATCACAGAAAATTGTCTAGTTTATTTTTAAAAGTGTTCAAAGTCCTAGCACTTACAAATTCTTGCGGAAGTCGGTTCCACGAGTCTACTACTCGGTTCGTTAGGAAATGTTTGCGCGTATTTGAAGCGAAGCGGTCTTTGCGTAACTTGAAATCATGTCCACGTAGTTGATGGTTCTCACTGAATGTAAACATATCTCTTAAACCACTGCAATTGTACTGTCCGGTTATAATCTTGTATGTTTCAATTAGATCACCACGTTCACGTCTGCACTTCAGGGAGGTTAGGCTGAGCCTATTAAGCCTTTCTTCATATGGCAAACGGTGGAAGCCAACTGGAAATTTTGTTGCCCGTCGCTGTACATTTTCCAGTAGGGTAATATCCTTTTCGAAATAGGGAGACCATATTGCAAATCCAAATTCCAGCACAGGCCGAACATAGGTTTTGTAGATTTTTATGAACAATTCTGGAGTTAGTACTGAAAAAGCTCTACGTATCAAATATAGCAGCGAGTTTGCTTTTTTAACAATGTTGGTTATATGTGATTCTCACTTGAGATTATGTGTTATTTTAATGCCCAAGTCCTTTTGTGATATGACGTTTTTAACTACTTGATTTCCCAACCTGTACTAAAGATGTGGGTTGTTTTTTCCCATGTGAAGCACGGTGCACTTTCTTTGTTTAGCGTTAGTAGCCATTCTTCAGTCTACTTGAGGATTCTCTGCAGATCTTCTTGAATGATGTCACTCTCGATTAATGGGTTTGCAAAGAATTTTGTATCGTCTGCAAATATACTCACTGTGGATATTATCAACTGTCTGATGTCTGCAACATACATAAGAAAAAGTAGGGGACCAAGAACAGAGCCCTGTGGGACTCCACTCACGACGTTATAAGTGTCAGATACTATCTCTCCTATTTTAACTTGGTAGGTTCTTTTGGTAAGAAATGTTTATCCATGCCAGTAACGGCCCTCGAATGCCAAGATGTTCTAGTTTCAAGATAAGTCGGTCATGGGGAACGCGATCAAAAGCTTTTTCAAAGTCAAGGTATACTACATCAATGGGTTCACTCTGATCAATTAATCTAGTCCACACATTTAGGCAACTTAATAAGTTCGTTGTGATTGATCTACCCCGTATAAAGCCATGTTGCTCATCTGGAATTATATTATGCGCAAGAAGGAAGGGGACCATACTGTTAATGATAATTCTTTCCATACATTTACAGACAACAGAAGTAAGACTGATAGGACGATAATTGATGGGTTCTAAGCGAGTTCCTTTTTTGTAGATAGGAGTAACAGTTACATGTTTCCAGATTTTTGGAAGTTCTCCGCTTTGGAACGAGTCATGATGTGTGAAAGTATCGGAGACAAAGATGCAGAACTATTTTTGAGAAAGGCTGTTGGTTTTCAGGTCCAGGTGCGGATTTGTCGTCCAAAGCCATCAAAACTTTTTGAATTTCCTGCTCTGTGAAGGTTACGTTTGATAGTGAATCGACGACTCTAGGAAGTAGTAACCTTTGGTGGGTTTCCAGCGGACACTTGTATGTAGGCTTTATGAAATTGGTCTGCAAATAGATTTGCAATGGTTATTGGCTCAGTGATCATGGATCCACTTGCAGACTTGAGAACTTTAGGCAAAGTTGGCCTTGAATTAAGTTGCTTCCCGATGTAATTGTAAAAGTGACGAGTTCCCTTGTCCAGTATGCTCTTTTCATATTCAGCTCGTGCTTGCCGTATCTTAGCAGTTATTCTGTTGCTCCGTGTTTTGTATTCTTCATACAGATTCGTGTCAGGATTAACACGGTAAGAATCCCACTTTCTTTTCTTTTCTGCGATTAACCTTATTACATCTTTCCTAATCCATGGCTTTGTACTCGCTTTCTTTCCACGAAGTCTTGATACAGGTACGCAATCGGATATTATTTTAAGTGCAGATGTGTAAAATGAATTCCATTTGTGCTTCTTCTCCAAAGAAAGTTGTTTTGGAAGAATACCTTGCTGGTCTGCCATTGCCTTGCAAGCGAGAACGTCTGTTAAAAATCCGATGTTCCGGTACTGGGATTTGAAACCCAGACCCCAAGCAAGAATGTTTTTTTGTTAGTATTTTGTTTAGAAACAGAGTCTTTTAAATCTAGAAAATGTGATAGTGGATTTTGCACATACATTTGATTTACCATAGAGGCAACAAATATCATACATCGAAGAATATAAAATACTTAGATCGACTGACTGGAGTGTTTCCAAAGAACACCTAAAGTCAGAAATCGAAGGTCAACCCACACGAATTGAAACAGTAGAGGAACTAGATACAGTCTCTCTGCGGCTGCAAAGTTCTATCATATCAGCCGATGAAAAAAGAGCTAGTAACTATCTAGGGAACATCCCAAAGACCTGAAGAGAAGCCAAAGTGGAGTTTATTTCAGAAACGAGAAAACATCCATCAGAGGAACCCACATTCTACTGTCTAATTAGTCTTACGTCTTTTCTCCTAAAAGCATTAAAGAAAATTGTGGACTACCACATTAGAAGCGAAATTCTAACAAGAACACCGCTTCACATATGCAATTTGCATAATTAAAAAAAAAAATCCACGATAAACTGCTTAGTCAGTACCATCGAGAAAATCTTAGCGGCAAAAGAAGTGGCTATGTGTGCGTTCATAGAGACACCTTTGATAACACCTCTTACGAATTAATGCGAAAATCCGCTAAAAAAGAGGCATAGATACCTAAAGCGTCATTTGGATAGAATCCATGCATGCAAAGCGGAGTTCTATCACCTCTTTTATGATCTCTCGTTGTAGATAATATCTTAGACAAGTTGAGTAAACACGCCTTCAATGTCCAAAGATACGCTGACAACCTTGTCATTACTATAAGCGGCAAGCATTAGGCAGCTATCTCTATCTCTTCTTATAATGCTATACCCTATTCAGGGCGTTGGCTACCTCTCTCCTATGTTTGTTTGGTGCGCGTCAATAGATAATTTGCACAGACAGACATAGGGGACCTACAGTTTAACATGGGCTCCGAACCACAGGAAGTGCATGCACTTCTTCTCCAGAGAGGTTTTCCTGAGGTAAAATCCACCTCGCTGGTTTCCCGTTGCCTTGCGAGGGAGAACGACCAGGCCGAGGATCTAACCCGCATCTGCTGCATTGGTAGCCCACGCTCTTACCACTGAGCTACAGTCGCTCTACTAAAGCCTAATGCAAATTGCACTACATATAACTATCACTTGGTGCTCGATGGAACAACTAGCTGTAAACGCTAGCAACACTGTTAATGTTCCTTTTACCAAAGAAGGAAACTAAATCTAAAAGCGCCCACTTTAAATGTCTGTCTGTGGGTAGACAGACATTTTTTCAAAACCACTTTTTTGGGTTCCTAGAGGTCCAAAACAGGTATTTCCGTCAAAATCCCAAATTCGTAAGTTTTCATTTTTACTGAAAGTATGGGAAAGTAAAAATGAGACACCAAGAGCATGAAACTACACATTATCACTTTAAATGGCAAGGTGGGTTGAATAACACCTCATAATGTCGTTACAAACTGCTGATGGTTTTACACAAACTTTTTTTAAAAATTTTGTCCATATTATAGAAACATCGATACATACATACATAAGCGTATCCTCTTGTACCTTACGGTGTCGAGGGGAAACATCGAATTTCAGAAAAATTCAAGAATGTATTGATTTATGGCAAATTTGTCCAGCTATTCTTAACATTAATGAGAATACGTTTTATTTAAATAATTTAGCTGATTTTGTGTCTTTCATAGATTCTGCGATTTCAGTGGTGAACAAAATTAAGGTGAACTCTCTGTACAGCGATTGTAATATTTTATCCACTAATAAACATTTTGTAAAAAATGCAATGGTAGTTCTAGTCAAAACCAGAATTTACACAGTGACATGGTGAGTTTAGCGATTCATGCAATTATTTGTTATGCACATTGCTCAACCTACTCTACTCTAAACAGGAAATAATACATAAACATTGTCATGGAAGCTGTTCACTTGTTATTCAACATGGTTGAGGTAAATGTGAACTGTACCGTGAAACAGCATGTTATAATTCAAGTTCCTATTTCTCATTAATGAAGGTGTCAACAACTGGCTGAAATTTTTAGCACACTCGGCTCATATTTTCAAAAAGTACACTCCAGACGTGGTAAGTGTTAGTATGGGCTAATCCTTTTAAAATGACCTTGAAACCGTTTAACAATCCACGAAGAGGAGGTTCAACAAGGATTCAACTGCAACGACAGTTCATTAAACGTGCTGCTGGTTTTCTATAGTATTTCAGAGACAGCTATTTGGCGATTTGCATTGATCAAAGCTTTAATACATTTAGTGACAATGGAATTATTCTTGTTGCAATTACACCTCCTCTTCTTGGATTGTCATAAAAAGTCTCGCAGCCAATTTTTAAATAGTTAGCCGATTCTGCAAACTAACTCCGGTTTTGACGTGAACTACCCTCATAAATACAATTTAACTGTGTTATTTGTAATTACATGCTAATTCTGTGAGCATACTTACTAACAGAATACGACTGCCTTTTTCTCATAGTTGCATTTTTAACAGTGGACATTTTATTCTGAGAACTAATAGTTGGTCTCATAAGCCTACTCTGTAGTTTTTTATCTGTTTCATTGTCCGAGTCTGACTGGTTCAATACTCCTGTAGAGCTACTTCTCGTGATGGCAGGATTTTTGCTATATCGTGGATTATTCCTCGCAGTAGAAGGATGTTTTATCAATTTTCCTGAAACTACCATAAAATACTTTAAAAACTTGTTCTGTTTAAGTTTACAATAATTTTATAGAGATTATGCAAGTTTTGCACCCAACATGCATTAAAAAAAATATATAAAGCCATAAATGTGAGTGCAATTAAAAACTGTAACTCTGGATTAACCTTGTATGTATGAAGATCTTCCAGACAGACTTTTCATGGTCCATAGAGAATTCTTTGTTAAAATCTTACCTTGTTCAACTTTACGTTTTTGTACAATGGGCCCTTGCATACTAAGATCACTTAAACTGCATGCTCTACGAAGGCTGTTATCAGGGCTTTCAGCATCTATATGCACTGCAAAACATGCACAAAAATGAGGCTATTTGTAGGAACACGAAACAATGAAAACAATTAATAGCTGGACGACATAAAGCAACATACATAAGCAAAATAAAATAAGTAAATTGTTTGATATAAGCACGAAGTGCCTGTTGCTAGGATATGTATGTCTCTATTTTGCAGTACATGCGACAGGAAAATCTGAGACAAGGAACTTATATAAGTACTCGATGATCATTAGTTATTTTATTTGAAATGTTAGGTTATGTCTGTTCATTTATTGACGGTGTCAGATCTTTCAGGACAAAACATGTTTTAGTTTTAAACATTGTAGAAAATTATAAATTGTTGTAAATACAATCAAATTTGTGTCTAAATCAAGATACAATATTAGCGCGAATCAGCAAGTCCTCGAAGTAATACATTTAGTAGTTTCCTTGTCTCAGTGCTCTTTTTATAAAACACTACGGATAAGGTCATAGCAACCAGGGTTCCTGCGAACTATTAAGTTATACATTATGCTCTGTGATTATAAGGCAAAAAACTATACTGGCACATAATCTGATGAAGACAGAAGTCTTGGAAAGTTTGTTCTCAAAGTGATCTATATACATCAAAAGAAATTTGTTTTTTTCGCATTTTGTTGTCAATTAAAATCTAATTTGAAAACGCACTTAAAATTAGGGTTGTCAACCGTCCTTTATTTGAAACGGAAGTACTAGATTTACAATGATGAAGTAACATATTTATATATAAATTTCAAAAATTGTTTTTAAAGTAACAACTGACTTTATAGAATGTTCATTATGGCATTCTGATCTGTCTTGAAAAGATGGCCAAGAACCTTTACCCCGGTGAGAGGCACGAACAAAGACACCCATCGTGAGGCCGGCGTTGTAACGACCACTTTAGTGAGTTCAACTTGTTACGTTCACCTCAACGTCTTCCTAATTAAGACCAAGGAGGGGCCTGGGTGATGGATTTCACAAGGTTTCACTAACTCCCACCTGAGCGGTAGTCAACACTCCGAGAATAAAAACTACTCGCTCCCTAATCGAAGCTATAAATTGCCTATATTTCAGTCAGTAGGTTTGGGAAACCCAACAGGTTATAAATCGGTAGGCCGCTCCATATTAATACGAATTTATTAAATTATTCTAAAGTGCACATGCGCATGTTATTAAACACCTAGCTGGTACCGATGAAAAGGAGGCACTCGTTTTCATAATATCAGCAATTTTTATTTTTATTAACCCCTTCCTACCAGGCCTTACTTTCGTATCTGCGTTATTATTCAAGATTTAAAAAAATTAAATTTTAAAAAATAAAAAAATATTCAAATCAGTTTGTAAAATTTTTAAAACAGAGTGGCTAGGAAAACCCCGGCCACTTTTCTTGCGGCGGTCAAGAGATGGCGCTTTAGTAAAGAAAAATTAAATTAAAATACTGGCAACAACGCAGAATCCAAGACGTTTTAGTTATTAAATACGCCCCATATTAAATCAAAACAACTAAAACGTCTTGGATTCTGCATTGTTGCCAGTATTTTAATTTAATTTTTCTTTACTAAAGTGCCATCTCTTGACCGCCGCAAGAAAAGTGGCCGGGTTTTTCCTAGCCACTCTGTACATACCAGCAAAGTTACAAAATTTTTGAATACAAAATTGAAAAAATTCATAGCACAAATAGGGGGCAACAAATAGAAAAATGTGGGAAAGAAAAAATAATATTCTAAGTTGCAGGATCCGCGGCCGTTGTTAATAACAGCTAGGCTTCCGGGTTGGAGCCGCGTCATCGGTGCATGAACTGCCGACGTTTCGTCCTCGGTTCCACGGGACATCTTCAGGGCTGTGGTCACTTTGGGATCTGGAACACAACTGGCGAGACCGGTGCAGGCACCGGGTTTATAAGGGACGGGTGGGTAACAAGGTGTGAATGCTGGGTCTGTGATTGGCTGTCGGGCTGTAGGGGTTGAGCGGTTGCAGGGCGGGGCTTGGATTTACTCGGAAATAAAAGTTTGTAGGCATTGTGCAGGGGATAGCTGTGGTCTCGGTTAATATTGTTAGGAGTTTTGTGTATTTCTATGGATTCACGGATCACACGGTTGAGGTAGGTGGAAGAACGAGCTAGGATTTTGGTCTTGTCAAATTGAATGTTATGGCCTGTATCGTGTTTATGTTCTGCGATAGCCGACTCTGCGGGACGTTTCAGTTGAGTGCAGCGCTCGTGTTCAGAAACTCGAACGCTGATCGGCCTCTTCGTCTCACCGATGTAGGCTTTCCCACAGCAGCAAGGTACACTAAACACACCGCAGGATTGGAGGGTAGGTAACTTGTCTTTGGTCGGAGGAAGGAAATTGGAAAGTTAACCGAGCCTTTGCCATTTCTGAACCATCCCATCTAAAAGACGAACTCAACCACATTACGACTGTCCTTTCCCAAAACAGCTACAACAAACGAGACATCCAACACGCTATTACTCAAAAGGCCCAACCCGCAAAACACAGAACGTAGCAATATTCCTACACCACCTACCTCTATAGCATTTCTACCTTACATACACAAAACCACCGACTGCATCAGCAGACTACTTAAACAACAAAACATAAAAACCGTTTTTACTCCCTTTCAAAAACTTTCCAATTTCCTTCCTCCGACCAAAGACAAGTTACCTACCCTCCAATCCTGCGGTGTGTATAGTGTACCTTGCTCCTGTGGGAAAGCCTACATCGGTGAGACAAAGAGGCCGATCAGCATTCGAGTTTCTGAACACGAGCGCTGCACTCGACTGAAACGTCCCGCAGAATTGGCTATCGCAGAACATAAACACGATGCAGGCCTTAACATTCAATTTGACAAGACCAAAATCCTAGCCCGTTCTTCCGCCTACCTCAACCGTGTGATCCGTGAATCCATAGAAATACACAAAACTCCTAACAATATTAACCGAGACCACAGCTATCCCCTGCACAATGCCTACAAACTTTTATTTCCGAGTAAATCCAAGCCCCGCCCTGCAACCGCTCAACCCCTACAGCCAATCACAGACCCAGCATTCACACCTTGTTACCCACTCGTCCCTTATAAACCCGGTGCCTGCACCGATCTCGCCAGTTGTGTTCCAGATCCCAAAGTGACCACAGCCCTGAAGATGTCCCGTGGAACCGAGGACGAAACGTCGGCAGTTCATGCACCGATGACGCGGCTCCAACCCGGAAGCCTTGCTGTTAAAAAATAATATTATAACTAATTTTTAGAGGGAAAAAAGTAAAACAAAAATTTCCATATCCCCAACATCAAAACTGAGCCTAAAGAAATATTCCACACTAATTTAAGTTAAATAAAATTTGTTACCACTAGTGGCACTCTGGAATATAGCACCATACCAAGCATGTTGCAACCTGGTAGTGAAATGGTTAATGTGCTGCTTCATTTGAAGTATTTACTGAATTTAATTTAACCATCATTATTTATAAATTTTAGGAATCTAAGTATAGGCCAGTTAAAGGAATAAAAATTATATTATTTTTAACTCAAATATTGTTTTCAATAAATGTTTTAATTTAGTCCGCAAAAATGTTTCTTTCTAGATTTTTTTTATTTTTGATATTTTTAATTAAATTTTACTAATTTTTGTTCATAGAACAAACTTTCCCATCTGTCTGCCTTTAAATTGTGTTTCTTAAAACTAAAGCAGAAGCTTGAGACATACAGTTCACACTTCACTTTCAAAAACACATCACAAATCATATCACACAATACAAAGTAATTAAATGAAGTAACATCAAGACAAATATAATAGGAAACAACGAGGTGGTATGGGATGAAAGAAGGAAAAATAAAATTACATGTTTTAGGTTATGCGACATACATGCATTATCTGAACATTCAATAACAGTTGTCTATAATACAGTGGAATGTTTTGGGGCTTCTGCAGGCACAGCGATCATTTTAGCTTTAGCATTCCTCATGCTGACATCAATTTTTGTTAATCACCTTGCGTAATGTTAGTAGAAGTCATTCCCGTTTCCTTGGAGGAAACTTCTGCTGGTATCTTATTCGTTTCTGCTTCCGAGTTTAATTTGTTGGACGAAATCTTTTCGGTGTTATCACAATCACATTTCTTGTTACTTAGCTTACTATCCTTAACCTCAGTCTTTTCTGGTTTACAAACATTCTGCTGTTTGCCATCATCATCAATATTAACAACATTCAATCTTCTTTCAACAAAATTCGGCAAACTTAAATTACGTCTCCTAAACTTTGCGCGCGGCAATGAACTTTTCAGAAGATCGTTGTAGTAACTTTGAGAATTAGTCAAGGTTTCGTACATCTGTGAAAGAGCTCTAACCTTTCCGGAATACATGTTTCGTTTAAAAACATCGACCAAAGTATTAATTTTACTAATTTTGCGTTGAATTTCGTTGAGGATTTTTATGTTTTCGAGGGCAAATTGTATTCTATCAATTCCAGAAGAAAAGTTCTCTAGGCTTGTTTTTGAGAAACCAGAGTCACTTTGACTGTCTTCAAATATTGACTCGCATGGTTCCAGTTTGAGTTTCTCGAATTCTCGATTATTTTTCCATACGTTAAGTTCAGCATGCTTTGAATTACACCCCCAGATGTTTCTCGGATTATATTCCAGACTGTCAAATATCTTGTCATCGGTTTGAACTCGATTGATGTTAACTTCAAGCGAATCACATTCAATTTTGTTGGAAAATTCAATTTTATCCAAACTATCGTACAACTCATGCAAAATTTTTGTTTCTTCCCGATGAGAATTCCCATTTTCACATTCCCTTTCAACATTCTTCTCTTTATAACTAAACTCAATACAATCAGCTTCATTTTCAATATTTGCCGAATTATTCAAAGGATCATTCTTCTTGGAATTTTGTACATTATTTATTTTCTTGAGAAAGTCATCTTTTCGGATGTATTCGTATGTGGTTCTGCTTTTACGTGATTTAGAACTATTTCTACGTACACCTTTGGGTGGCTTGTGGGCAACTCTTTCACCTTCCAGGAGGTTCTTCGTGAATAAATGTCTGTCCAGGCTGGATGTTTCTTGGATCTGATTACGATTTCCACTCGAGTTTTTTTCCGTCAGTACGAATATGTTCTCGTTGCTTTTTCCTAGTTTGAAATGTCAGGAAAAAAGTTTTAGCCAACTATTAATTGGAAATACGGCTTTTTAAATGTTACGATTATGATGAATTTTATGGTTAAAAGACGAATAATCTATTCTTACTTTTCTGTAGTAATAACATATGCATTCAAAAAAAGAGTAATGTGGGCTTTGGATAATACTGTTTTGTCGATTCTACCCAGTTTAGCAGTATAATATCCAAAGTCCACTCAACCCCTTTTTTGAACACTCGATACAGTAAAATAAAGAAAGTTTTAGAGGGCGAAATTTAGAAAAATGTCGTCTATTCTACACAAACTGCTGCAAGTTCTAGCATTTTTATTATGTTACCCCCAATATAGGGTGTCCCAGACATCATTGCCAAAATAAATATCTCCATTATATTTAAAAATAACTTAGTTAACCTTATATGTGTATGTAGAAAAATACAAACCAAACTTCTACTTTACACTTGGCACCACATAGTTGTAAACATTGATCATGATTTTATATGATAAACAATTTATCAGGTGTTTTTCCACTTATGTTGTAACAAAGGGGCCCTATGCTATTTACAGTAAATTTTCTTTAATCTATTTTAAGCCACAAATTCTCCCACAACTGTTAATGTTGATAACTTTACTCCGTAACAACGACAATGGTGTAAGGCAGGCATGGGCAACCTTTTGAGTAGCTGGGGCCAACTGAAGATCCATTTATGTATCGCGAGCCGTAAATAAGATAAAAAACTACATTCTTTTGGAAAAATATTTTTAAAATATATAAATACAAAAAAGTATACAGAAATATATTCAACAAAAATAGAAATTTTTTAAAATGCGAAAATCCAAAAAGTAGAAAGTATACATAATATTTCACTTTCATAAAGCCGACGTAGTCCGCATTTATTTCTCAAACAAAAGAAATAATGCCCATGCCTGGTGTAAGGGTTTAAAAGCAGTAGTCATGATTCATGACTTAGTTGCAACATTTCTTGTCGCTTACCCATTAGTACAGGAATTTCTAGATTTTGAATGCAGGTATTTTTTTGGCGCTATTTTTTATGGAATAATTTTTTTTACTCCCCACATAAATTTCATAAATAAAATTACGCAAATTCCTTATTTAATAGCTAATAGATAATAACAACGTGAGCCACAACTTGGTTTGCTTCCGATTTTTGAAGTTTAGAAGTGAATAGTTCTTTCTTTAATAAACAGGTGCCGAAAGAAACGGTTTTTGGTCTCAATCAATTTACTTTCTCTTTTCAACTATATAAAAATTTTCTACCCTTACATAACAAATAAAAACACAAAAAAAAGTTTTTTTTATATGACTATTTATGAAACACATTCCCTTTTTTTTAAATAGAGAGTCCTTGAGTTGCGAACGCAACCCCAGGATTACCCATCCCCTTTATCCTGACCCAGCACACTTAGTGCTATTTACAGGTCTAACATGCCCCATCCTGAAAAACTCAACTTAAATACCAAACCCGTAACTGCTGCTTCGAATTTATAAAAATCTCGCTACAGCTAGGCCCAAACTGCCACATTTGCTATTTTAAAATATACTATATTATGGAAAAAAATAATAATAATGAAATGTGTTCAATAATTTGCTAGTAACCTTTCAAGACATTTTTGCATAACATCATATTTTCCCCGTTACAGCCACTATTCCGTACTTTTGTCAAATCCTGTGTAATTTAGTTGATCCAAAATGTGCATTAATAATAAAAACTAGAACTTGGAGCAACTTTTCTACAACCAACAGTATAGCAGTACCTATAGTAGGTATTCATAGTAATATCATTCAATTTTCAGTTAAATTTTAATATGCCGAAAATTTAATATAAAACATAATGCCTTACCCGTTGGTACTTTTCCTCCACTCTCGTAAATCTCTATGTTGAAGTCCGGCTTATTATTCAAAACATTACAAAACTTGCTTTCATACTGCTTATTTTTCATATCCAGAGTTGGTATACACATTGAGCTTCGATTGTTTTGCTTTTCCACATTCACTTGTTTCTGCTTCTCATTTGTTTGTTTCTCGCGTGGAGACTGTTTGGATTCAGGATGTTTATGTTCTTGTTGCAAAACGTCCTGTGGGTTGTTTTTGTGTTCGGTTTCAACAAAAAAAGCAACAGCTTTTCTTTTGTTTTCCCTCAACGAATGTTGCACATTAAAATTGTCATTCTGAGCAATACAAGTTTCAAACTTCAGAAGCTTTTCTTGGAAATCAGAGCTGGTGGAAGGTTTCTTTGAAACAATTTCATGTGGTGTTTCAAAAGTGAAATCAGTCTGCGTTTGTGAGGTTTTCAGGCGAGTAGGTGTGCGGGGGTAATTTTCGAAAGATGTGTTGTAATTTTTAGGCAAACTACCACCAAAATCTTCCAGGTCATTTGGTTTGCTTGTCGAACCTTTGCGTAAAAAGTGAGATTCTTCATCGTTACAATCAGAATATCGTGGTTTTCGATAAGATGAAAAAAGAACTTCGAGTGGGGCAGATTTGCAGTCTGATTCACACGATAGAACACTTTCCAAACTGTTACAGTAACTTTTGGTTTTGGGAATGTCAAAATCTTGATTTTCATCAGACAAAATACTATCTTGGGAGTTTTTATTGCTGGGATTCAAGTAAAAACTTTCACTTTTAGGAATGTCGCATTGATAAGCATCAAGTTGATACTTGTAAATTTCGTTATTCGACAAACAACGTCTTGGAAGTTTATATTTCTTTGACTTTCGATTCTGTGTTGAATTAAAACTACAATCCTCTAAGGAGTCAGAG
The DNA here is from genome assembly GCA_958336395.1 of Ctenicera cuprea. Classification (NCBI taxonomy): domain Eukaryota; kingdom Metazoa; phylum Arthropoda; class Insecta; order Coleoptera; family Elateridae; genus Ctenicera; species Ctenicera cuprea. Next base: position 21,880,533 of record OY284493.1, read on the forward strand.
CTAAAACTACCTTCACGTTCTTCATTTTCATTGTAAAATTCATTTCTTGACAATTCAACATTATCCGTCACTTTTTGTGCAAATTTAAGATCAATTTGATCATTTTTCTTACTGATATCTTGAGAAAATTTCTCAATATCGCTACAGATTTTTCTAAACCCTTCATCCATTGTGTTCTTCTGTTCAAAGTCAATAAAATAACTAAAAGACCGACGAGTGACAAATTCGTTTTCTACTGTGGTCGGTCTTTGTACAAAATCAGAAAAACTACGTTCTTCATTAACAGGTGAAACAGGCAAGCTCTTGTTTAGCTTGTATTTAGCTAAAGTCTTGTCTAAATGAAGTTTACGAGGCCGCACAGGTAAACCTGTGTATTTTTGCACCTTTTCGGGAACTCTATTAAGGTCACTTAGCTTAACACTACTACCTATAAGATTTTCATCATCAGTAGTACCACTACTTTTGCCAAAAGCTGGGTTCAAGAAGGAAAAGTTGGTATTTTTCACGATATCCTTCATGTAGCATCCACAAAGCTGCAGATTCGAAGGTAAAGAAAAGCTTGAAGGCAACTGAAAGGTCTGTTCTTGCGATGAATCGATTTCTTGAAATGCATTAGTGTTATTAGTAGAAGAAGGAAAATTAGTTATGTTATGTCGGTAATGGTTTGGAAAGGGGGAACATCACAAAAGCTACTGCTTCATACTACACCAACTTACTAAATTGTACACGTATCTTACCTTGTTTGCGGTTCGCGGAGTTCCATTTGTCTTTCTCGGGGATGTGTGAAAGATCATGTATGGATTGACTGTATTTTAATGGACTGCTGTAACCAACCTGAAATATTATAATAGAGCAGTTATGTAATGTCCCAGGTATTGCAATTCTATGATGATAAAGTGTTGTAGTGACCTTTGCATTAGTTTTCTATTATTTTTAGTCCTTTAATGTTTCTTAGTTGTGATTGTTTAAGAGTCCTATTTTTTATAAATTTTTTTGCACGTATAAAATGTTTCTTCCAACCAATCTCATTTTATGTAAAACGATTATACGTTTATGTATTTTTTTTAAATATATAACACCAAGCAAACAGATTTGTCTAAATAAGACTGAGATCCCTCAACCAATCAGCATCGAGAGGGGAGTGGTCTTGTGCAATAGCAAATTCCGTTTAATTGCCTGGTGAATCTCAAATGGCGAGAACTTTCTGCAAAATGTTTAAATTTCCTGCAACGGTTTTATTTGTCGCCAAAAAGTTTGTGAATATTTTCATGCTATTTTTGTCAAATTTGTACTCCGTCTTTGTGTCACCTTGCGCACAGCTCAAATTTCAGGGGTGCGTTCGAAAACTGAACTCTAGAGTAAGAAATTAACTCCAGCTCGGCCACGCCTTTTTAAGTTAAACCTACTAGATGTTTGAAAATTGAAAGTTAGCAACTGAAGTTGAACCCAAACCCTACTCTATTCCTACTTTTGATTTTCGAACATAGCCTTGGGTAGGTTAAGCCCATCAACTATTGTTTTATGCTTGGTTAAGTAGTAGTAGTAGATTGAGGTTATACTTGACTTTAAATACTGCCTTCTACTTGTAGCGAGGCTAGAGTGCATGGCGATTGTGTTACTTTTTTGCGGATTATTTTTGAGTTTTGCATCTATAAATTCCGCTACATGGGTACTAGGCTTAAACGAAGAGTTTGCGAAGAAAATTAAGTTAATTTGGTGAATAGATTAAAAGCTTGCGGTCCAAGGCAAACCAACCTAGTCCACTCCACCTGGAGGCTTATATCGGGATGAGCACAAGCTTAAGATCTGAAGCAAACCAGCCCTGCACAACAGGCTTCTCCAAGAGCCCTGCTTTTAAATCGAGCGCAACCTTCTGGTTCACAGCGAACCAGTACAACAGTTTACCTACAGTTTAATGTGGGCTCCGAACCACAGGAAGTGCATGCACTTCTTCTCCAGAGAGGTTTTCCTGGAGAAAAATCCACCTCGCTGGCTTCCCGTTGCCTTGCGAGGGAGAACAACCGAGCCGGGGATCAAACCCGGATCTACTGCATTGGTAGCCAGCGCGCTTACCACTGAGCTGTGGCCGGACTTACACTACTACTACCAACACGGATTATATGACCACGTAGATAGCGCATATTGCGTGATTAAACCGGCATAGATTGCCGCTCCCTAACAGCCAATGGCACAATGGCGAATTCATACGGCAACCGCAATTTAGGGAAAAAGCCAATGCAACAAAATACGTCATCTACACAGAGAGACTGGTAAGAAAAAGACGCAGAAACAGAGAAATTACAAGCCAGCTGTTGTAAATCTGTATGACACACCAAGGTCATTACGTAGTTAAATCAAATATTCAACAAAATAAAAAACAAAATTTACTGAAAATTTAGTTACATAAGTTATTAAAAAATCATGTTTTAGAGATAATACAGTAGTAGTGATAATAACTGAAACATCAAAACTAATTTGAATATTTTCGATGAGCCTACACGCAAAAAACATTAATTTACCTTTAAAGCATAAAAACGTTTTATAATTAAAAAAAAAATGGGGAGGAAGATGTAGTATAGTGTACTACACAAAGCTTTCTCTTATTACACACGTTGTTTTTTGGATATGAATTTTCAATTCACTACATATCCCTACTGAAAGTCACCTTAGTTGCCTCATAAAACCACATACATAATGAACCCGGTTGTTTCAAAAACCGCATAACACCACATACAGCCTGATGGAAACATTATAAGGTTGTATTAGGTTTCTATATATATTGCTATGATATTTGGAGGTGTATGTTTTTACTGGGGTATTGTAGTTCCTGGAAGGCAATTTTTGGGATGCTTGCTACAATTCAATTTGAGATTGGAGGTTTGTGCAGGCTGTAAGGTTTTGATATTCTAACTTTTAAACTCAGGGTTGCGTATTATTGCTGTAATTTCTTGTTATAAATTCTAATAATTTATATTTTTCATATTTGTGAGGTTTGTTTTTACTGAAAGAAAAGAAAAACACTATCAGATTGATACGATTTTATTTATGTTAGTTTTAATTATAATTTAGTTCAAAATTGTTCAAAAAGTTTAACTTATAAGAAGTTTTAGACTTACTTGTTTTGTGCATCGATTAATGTCATTATGGATGTCAGTGTCAATGTCACAAACGTATAAAAGAATACTCATTGTCATGAGATTTATTTGTTTGTTCAAAAAAATGTGAATCAAGAAGAAGACAAAAGAATGAAAAATTTGTTTAGTTAGGTACGACTCGTCTTTGTAAACAAAGACAGAGAATTTTATATCCTCTGGATGAATAAAGAGGAAAAACGAGTTTAAAAGTAATGTATAAGTGATTGTGAATATAAAAGAAGAAAATATAACAAATTATCAACGAATTGTGAAAAATCCAGAAGAATAACAAGTATAAAGCGATCCAGAAAGTTTTTCCAGTTGTGATGGTGGTAAAACCAAGTTTAAAATAATATAAAACAGACCAGAGGAAGATTCAAACTAAAGGCGAGTGTTTGTGGTTACTTGAGGAACCTGGAAACTAGTGAAGTAGAAGTTGGACATTCATCGTTTGCTCGAGTGAAGGATATCCCAATAAGGAGACGTTAAGATAAGTGTTCTCTTTTTAAAGGACGATAGTATTCAGTAAAATTTATTTGATTTTTCGCAAATTTCATTAGAAAATTGATTTATTAAATAAAACCTTTTTTTTTGTAACGTTGATATTGTTTTGTGTTTATCCTATCTCAAATTTCTTTATTAATAACTTGTCTTACAAGCTAGTTAACGACCCTGAGAAAGTTAATAAAGAGTCTCATAGAAAATATAATTTAGAATTGCGTGAATTGCGGGCATTTAGGAAATTGTTTTCTAGTAAGTACATGCACACCCATATCATTGCAATATTTTAAGTAGGGATATTACAAACAAGTAGAAACACTTACACTCTGTAATTTTTTTCTTGTTGCAGCAATTCGTTTAGCTAATTCTTCTCGTTTCTTCGATGCCTCTGAGTCATGTTTGATTTGTTTGGCAGCGTTAATAACAGCTATATTACGAGTGCTTAAGGTTCCGTTAGTTCTTGTGAGGTATTGTGAAGATATAGAGGATTTGTTGGCTAAAAATGAAATTAATATACTGCATTTTAATCCTATACTGTATAACTGTCTAATTAAAACTAATACGGGTAGAATTTAGACAAATTTAATTTAAAATTTCTATTTGTTGCACTATCTTAGATAAGACTGGGTCTAATTTTTCGTTATCAGAAAATGTAACTAAATAATATAGTAATGAGTAGGATTACCTAAGATAGCACGCCGTTTGGGTCAGTTAAAGGATTAAAAAATTATATTGTTTTTGACTAAAAAATATTTTTGGAGAAATGCTTTTATTTTTCTGACAAATTTTTGAATTAAATATAATTAAATTAAAAACATTTTTTTTCTGGTGCAAAAAAAATTTATTTTTAATGTGTGAAATCATTTTCTCAGATTTCACACAATAAAATAAAATTTTGTGTTGCAAAAAATAATATTTTTTTATACATTAGTATTAAATGCTTTGTGCGTCAGAAAATTTTTTTTAATTATTTTTTTTATGAAAATATTTGTCAGAAAAAAATTAAATAATAATAATAAAAAATATTTATGCAAATAAAAATAAAACATTTATTGAAAAAATTTGAGTTGAAAGAATAATATAATTTTTAATCTATTAACTGGCCCAAACGGCATTTCATACTAAAATTTTGACCAAAATTTTAAAAATATAATACCTGGTGAAGCTTCCATTTCAACTCCACTAAGACTTTCAAAAGTGGATTGTAAGTATTTCTCACGGTTGACAATTTGATCCAATGATTCTGAACTAACAGATAGAATGGACATGGGATTCCTGTCTGTATTTTCACCACTAGGAGTTGAAACCTACAAAGATTACAAATAATAAAATTTAAGCAAATTGTATGCTTGTTTATAGTTATACTTCATCATCGTCGTCATCAGAATCTTGACTTCCAGATATCGAGGTCGGTTGTATTGCAATAGCAGGCAGGTTGCCTCTTTTAGATTTTCTTTGTGATCGTCGTAGTTCATCTGCATCCATATTTGTGATGGTAAATTCACTGCCACTACAAAAAAAAAAAGAAAAAAATTAAAACTGATTTTAATAACATGTTTGATGGATAAATTGTTAAGTACCTAGCAGAATCATGTTGTGTTGGATAATACAATGGTTGATGTCTATACTCTTGATCAGAATCGATATCTGCATCGTGAGCTGTTGATTCAATGTCAGTATCACGTACAGACCCACCCAATGCACTGTCATCAGTCAAGATGTTGCGCCGACCTTCTCTACTTGATGTTATACTGATGCTACTGGAAGTTATCTAGACAGAAGGTGATTTAAATTAATAGTGAAATAGGCATTTTTGAGCTATGTGGTACTGTATAACGTTTTCTTTAGTTTTTGATTATTTTTAATGTTTTAACGTACCTAAGTTGTGGTGGTTTATGAGTAAATTTGTTCACATGTATTAAACTTCCCGCTACCAGTTTTATATTTAAAAATTTTATATTTCTAAAAACATGAGAGGATTAAATATCAGGTGAATGTTAGGAGTAGTAGGTTTTACTAGTACAGGTAGAGGCAGAATGTTAAAGAAAAACTAAATAAATTGAGACCTAAGAGTTTTTTACCGCTGTTTTCGTAACGACCCTACCCAGGGTTCCCACTAACTATCAAGAATTAGAATCCATGACTTCCAGGATATCCATGACCAAAAATCATACTTATCCATGACTCTCGACAAAAAAATCAATAAAATTAAGCTTCGTTTACATTATAGCGAACATAAGCGAACGAACGAACTCGTTCGTAGCAATTCGCTAGATGTAAACGGTGAATAGTACACGAACGAACGAATTCGTTCGCAATCGGTCATGTTCGGGCCGGTGTCGGTAAATGCGCGAATCACCAAAGAAATTCGTGCTCTGTGTAAACAGTTTAAATACGTAGACGAGCATTCGGCAGTTCCTTGCAAAAGTGCAATTCGCTATAATGTAAACGAAGCTTTAGAGATGCAAAAATAGTCACGTTTATGCGTTTTTTATCAATTCACAAGACAGTATATGGCGGTCTCACTTGCACCTAATCATAAGCCATTTTACGCCTTGGAATTTAACAAGGATAAGAAAAGTACCTCAATGATATTTTAAAAACCTTTAGCAGCAAAAGTTTTATAAGCGGCAGTTTTAAAGATTCAATCGGAAAATTTTAAATTTTTTTAAATTATGTTAACACTACTGTAAATCAAGAGAAAAATCAAGACTTTTGCCAAATTTTGCATAAAATCCATGACTTCCAGGTTAAAATTTTAATTCCCTGACATTTCCATGACTTCCAGGTTATCCAGGGTCAGTGGGAACCCTGCTACCACATGCATTAAACAACAAAATAAGTAATTTAAAGAACATGTAGACTTAAATTATTAGAAATACTCTTTACATATAGTAAGGTTGCTGTATAATGTTTCATTTTCAATATGAGTAACTATGTTAATATTAGTTATGAAAAAGCAGGTTTAAACATCATTTAAAAAGCTTTTTAAAAATACATGCTTTGCTACACTTATTTTTCTAAATAATATAGATGTTAAGAAATGTTTGGTTAAATTAATATAACTTAAAAATAAATAGTGTGCCATGAGATATAATACTTGTGAGATTCGATGATCTCGGTGCAAATCTATTTTATTCCTACATATCTACATTAAACATTTGATGCAATGAAAACTAATTTGATGTTTACTAAAAATATCTACCACTTGTGCTTGTTTTTTGTTAATTTTATGTTTCATAGCTCACTATTTATTTGTAAATTACATCAACAAAATTTGTATATATGTTATGTTAAAAAACTATATATTTTTGAAAATCTCTTAAAAACGCCCCTTAAATGATGACTATGCTAGTTATGATTTACATTTAAAAAAATGCCTGATTGTGTTGTAACTCAAAAAAACAATTGCATATAACAAGGCGAGTCAAAAAGGCTGCGTTGGTCGATATCTTCGTTACTATTTAAAATACAGAACATTTTATTAATAAAAAGTTGTAAGTGACCAACAAAACCACATTTTAAAATTATTTTTAATTGATATGGGGGGTTTCACGTAAGAGTGGCAAAGTAATTTTACCAACACCAATTTGTAAATTTTGAAAAAATGACTTTTAATGACTTTTTTTATAAGAAAATGACTTTTAATGAACTATAAAAAAAAATGACTTTTAATAACTTTAACGACCTCAGTGGCAGCCCTGATAATATATCATTTTAAAACTTACCACACAATCTTTCGAGTGACATGCGTATTTTTAAATTTCAAAAATTACCAAATGTGACCAGGTTAGTGACCAATCACTTTGACCAGTCACTTACTGATTTAAAAATTACCGGTCATTTTCTATCTAAAATATTCAAAAAGGCAATTAAAACTCTATTTAAAAAAACATATATTTGCTATGCAAAAACTGTTTGTAATTAAAATTGTAAAGAAAATATCGACCACTCTCTATAAAACATCTGAGCATGCCACTGTAATCTACACAAGAAAAACTATTTACATTTTTTAAACTTGTGGTGGACCAACTGCCAACTAGCCTCCTCAACGGTAACCATTTAACAACCCGACAAAGATATTTGTAAAAAAAGTAAAACAATACCTGTTTGGATGTCATCTTTGTATCTCTCCGCATTTCTGAGTAATGTCTTGTTTCAGTACCACTATCTAACGAGCTATCTTTTTCATCAGAGTCTCCTCTTCTATCTGTAACAAACAATTTTGCATCTACACACAAAATGTTCACAAAAATAAGCGTGATGTGTACAACACACAACACAATAATGAGTGTCAAGCAACAATACAAGCAAAAATAAATAAACAAAAAATAAACACACTTACCATGCAAAGACGGAAAAGAAATAATCGAGTCAGTATAAATAGACTTCATACCAACACTTCTTTCCGCCCTTTGTGCCCAACGACCTTTCGGAGCTGCCACACCTTTAGTAAGCGAAGTAGGAGGACTTGTATCGTCAGAGATGTGTTTCTTTGCCCAAAGGGGCAATGCTCCAATACTAAACCTGGACATAAAATTAGGTTTTTTAATTTGAAAGCTATTTGTAACTTAAATTATATTTACCGGTAGTCGTTTTCAACGCTGTTGGCATTTGGATCATAGAAATCAACACTGCTACTGTCAGTGAAAATTTCATTATCAAGAGTTTTTCCTTGCCGCATAGCTTGTTGGCTCAAACGTGCATGCATTGTGACCACCATGTCATGAGGAACACGCCAAACAAAAATACATCTATCAAAAACATTAAGTTACTGTCTGTTACATTAGTTTTAATAATACTTACCCATCCCCACTAGCTGAGATGAGCCTTCGACAATCGTTGGTAAATCTCAACCCTGTTGCTAGTTCAGAATGGCCACACATTGTTGCCATGCATTCCCCAGTATAGTAATCATAAACTGACAGTGATTTATCAGTGCAAGATGTGGCAAGATAAATTCCTGAATGATCCAAAGTAACCTAAGAAAAAATATATTTATTTAAAAAATTTACATTTCTGCAGTGCAGAGGACTGATGACTGATATGAAAAGTATATACATATATACAAGTCAAGTACCTTTATGAGTGTTCCATCATCTCCCGTGCTGCCTTTAAACACTCTCGTATGTTTTCCTGTGCCAACACTATAAATTCGAACATTGCGATCTTGGCATGCTGTTAAAACATGTTTTTGACCGCTATCAATTTCCATGTCATATAGAGTAGTTTTTCCGGTTGCATTGTGTCCTCTAGCAAATTGTGCGGCTCCAGTTCCAACCTAAGTTAGCAAAAAAATATTTTAGCGTGTAGCATTTCCATGGTGATAAGAAACTTAAGCAGAGTCTCCCAAATATCATTACCAGGCCAAATATCTACTTAATTTTCGACAAAAAGCAACTAAAACTTTGATACCCTTGCACAAGAGAAATGTAACCACAATGCTGCTGCAATATAAATTCAAATTTCTTATATGTACCAGGTTGTTCAACTATGGCTAGCTCTAATAGCGGCTTACACTGGATATGACATATACAAATTCTCCTTTAAATTTTATGTTTGACTAGGTACAAATTTTTTTTAAATTATTTTTATGTATAAGCGACAAAATAGTACTATTAGTTAAATCTAGTGACCATGTTGGTTTCCTTCAATTCAACTGTCAAAACAAAATCTAGTGCAATTGGGTTGATGCAAAAAAAAAATTATGCACTATTTTTGCATATTTCGTACATTTCAGCTTACGAAACCTATTAACCTTGAATTTGTCGTGAAAAAACCTCTAGGTGATTTTTAAAAAATTATCAAACTTTGAATTTTTCAAATTTGCCGCTAAAATAATTTAAAAAAAGTGGCAACCAATCAGCGCAGTTTGACGTCACTAACTGGTACGGTTGGAATTTGCTGTCGTTGTCAATTGACGTTCAACTGGGTTAACCGCTGTTGATTTACGTTTTCTTGTTAATTTCTTGTGTTTTTTAAGTGTAAAGTTTCTTTATTACTACAAAGAGTCCTTTTTAGGACTAACCTGTCGCATTTTGATACGTCTTCTTGTTAATTTCTTGTTTTACAAGTGCAAATTATCGTTGTTTATTCTTGTGGTTGACACTTGTAGTTCAAATTAAAGTAATAATGGTCGAGGTTGGATTTATTAAAGCCAAATCAGACAACTTACCACGTGTGGATATGTTTATGGTAACAGAATATTTAAAAACAGACGATTGTTTTGGTGCTCCCGAGGTTCGAGGTGCTAAAGCTGCTATGTAAGTATAAACTAAAATTTGTATTTAAATGTTTTTCATATTAGCTGGCTGTACTAACATTTCTAACATTTGTGTAAAATGGAGATAATACTAACTGCAATTGGTAGTTTATAGCGAATTTTTCCCAAATAATATTGTATTCAACATAATTTGTTTTTTGTAGGTCTTCGCGTGAGTCATACGGCGATAATGCGATTGGATATGTGCAATTAAAAAGGGACGGTCATCAATGCCATTTAAAAGCAAAAATTTGTCCAGAACATAAGGTACGTAGTTCAATGTACCTTGTGTCCCTGACCATCGATGAAGATCAGGAAAAGGTAGTGGAAATTGCGTGCTATAGCTGTGCTGCTGCAGCAGGTAAGAAAATTTAAAAGATGTTTTGTTTTCTTATTTTAATAATGCTTTTAACAATAGGTGGTTGTAAGCATGCATTAGCATTTTTAATGTGGCTTCATCGCCGAAGTGAAGACCCAGCTCCAACCGAAGTGACGTGTTATTGGAAAAAATCAACATTATCTAGGGTTGGTACATCGATGAAATTTATTGAAGCGAAAGCATTGGGTAAACAGAAAAGGGGAACGGATCTGCCAGATAACAGTACCATTTTAAAAGAATTTTTGCTGTTATCTGAAAACAAACAGCTCGAAAGCCAAATTTCGAGGCATTCTTTCACTGCAAAGAAAAATAAATTAATTGTATTATCAATTTACCAGCAAATGCTAGAATTTTGTGAGAGAGGTGGCACTTCCGTTGACGAATTTTTAAATTATTGTAAAGAAAATATGTCTGAAGAGCTTTGTACAGAAGCTGAAATTTCAACGAGGGTACAAAGTGACGAAGTTCTTTGGTTCGAGTTACGATATGGTAGAATAACAGCTTCTAAGTTGTACGAGGCAGCTCACTGTAAGACTACTGACGGGTCCCTAGTTAATCGGTTGATTGGTGCATCGAAGATAAAGGACACCAAAGCAATGGAACGTGGTAGAAGACTAGAAGGCGAAGTGATACGTGTGATGGAAGAGAAACTGGAAATTAAGTTTAACAAGTGCGGTTGCTACTTATTGCAGAATCACCCCATATTTGGAGCTTCACCAGATGCCATTACTGATAACTTCGTTGTGGAAGTCAAGTGTCCTACTAGTGATAAGTCTTTGGAACGATATATAAAAAACGGTGTGGTGGCATCAAAATATTTATCGCAAATTCAATTGCAAATGTTTGCAGCTAAAAAAGACAAAGGGCTGTTTTGTGTTGCTGATGCAAATTTTGAAATGAATAGGAAAATATATGAAGTTTGGGTAGATTATGATGCTAATCTGTGTAATGATTTGCTTGAAAAAGCTAACAATTTTTGGAAGCAATGTATATTTATGAAAATTTTTCAATCTGCATGTAAATAGTTTTAAGAATACTTATTAATGAAAATAGATTTTAAATTACAACATTCGCAAATGATGTGTAACATCTAACCTCAAATTTTGAAAGTATAGGATATTATAATATCAATACAGAAATTATTATTTTTTATTAATACTTACTTTACCCAACTAACTTTCAGAAATGAATTCGTATTTTTAATCTCAAACTCCTAAGTTAAATTAAAAATAAAAAAAGTGGGTAACATAAACACCTGTAAAAAAAATAAATATTTATTTAATAAAATACAGCATTTTATTTTTACAGGAAGTATTGAGAATATTAAAGACCTGTCTTTATAATAGGTGACTGTATATTCACTAATGCACATGCAATGAGTACAAGATCGTCTGCATAAGCTAACATGCTATGGTTGATTACTGCATGTGGTTTTAGGCTTTCGAATTCTCGTACCCTTCGTATTACCCGTTCTATATGAATGCGTAAGCTTGCAATTCGTTTGGTTTCTAGCACTTCTTCCTTGGACGGTTTAGCAGATGACACACTAGGAGGTTTTATAAGTTCACAGTTTTTATTTTTCAAAATTTGTTTAATGTGTTTAAATCCTCTATCTGCTAAGACACCACAACCATGTGGAATCTTATCCAGAAAGCCGCAGTGTTCAAACAATAAAATATCTGCAGTTCTTCCACCATAACCTGTAGATATAAAATTTATAAAGCCATCTGGGGTACAAGAAATCAAATATTTTAACGTATTGCACTTTTTATAGTCTGACCATGTTAATGCTTGTGTAAGAGGATTCGTTGGCTTCTCGATTTCAATTTCAAAGCAGTCGATAATTGCTTCTACATGACTATATGCAGGTCTAAAAGGTATTGGTAAAATTTTTTTTATTGTTCCTTTAGGCCAGTAAATAAAAGGTTTTAAGAGATGAGCCAATTTTGGGATCATTTTCCCAAATACTCTACTACCGTTGCTGCTTGACATTCCAAACTGGTCACCTAGCCGATCAAACGTATCGTTACATTTGATTTTCATTAAAGTGAATAAAATATTACTATGGCTTAGTTTACTTTGAGATTTTATTTGCAGTAGATCTATTAACCAAAAATAATCTTTTGGAATTCCTAAATATTGTTTCGGCTTCTCTTTACACAGTTCTACCGTCATGTTATGTCTTCCTAAATTAAAGATATCGTGTTTTGTTTCATTGTCGCTGTCTTCCGACATGTCTGATGTACTATTTGAATTCGTTTCACTTGGCTCATAACTTGTACTAGAATCGAACGTTTCATCCTCGGAGGTTTTATGAGATGAACTTGAAGTTGCTTTTTCATCTACAGTAAAAACCTGTAAAGGTGGTTCAGTTGTTTCTGAAAACTGTAGACATTTTATGGGGGATGTTGCCACTGTAACCATTTTCGGAGTGATATTGCAGGACACATATTTGCTTCGATGCGATGGTTTCATTTGCACTGCTTTATTGCTAAATGTTTTAGAAGCGTCTTCTTCGGATTTTATTACTGGTTCTGGTGATAAAGAAGTGCTTGTAGATTCTTCGAAAGTGTTTGTACCTACTGTCGTTGCTTGAATTTGATTTAATTTATTCTCCGAAGAAGATGCAATGGCTTCTTCAACCAACTGTTTTCTTGATCTTTTTTCAACAGCTGATCGAAGGGTGCTACTAAAAGCACGCTTTCTGTCTCGCTGACAATCAAATATGTGTGGCACTATACCAGCTTTAATTCTAATTTTCACATTCATGTATTTATGATACATAAAATTTTCTAAATCATTCTCCAGCTAAAAATTTATTAAAAGATAAAATAAACAACTTACTGTAGTTAAAACAATAGAACTTATTTTAAAATCCCTACCTCAAAATGGTCTTGGCAACAATACAAGTCCGAGTTACACATGTTTGCAACATCCCTTCTAGCACTTGTAAACCACAATTTTCTTTTAGATTTGTCTCTTGGTACAGTAACAAATATTTTATCCGGCGTACTTATTGTTGTATTTGTGCATTGTGGCACAAAACACCACTTATAGCACCTAGTTTTGATTTTATTTTCCATAGTCATTAAACGTAAACGTCAACACCGCACAGATTACTTGAAACTAGGTTAGCGCGCCAAACGCTCCAAGCTAGTGACGTCACGCGCCAATCGGATAATACCGATAGGCGTCGGGAGCTTCCGCTACAGGGAAATATTTTAAACTTTATTAATTAATTTAAATTATCATTTCTTTTTTTTTATACTTAAAAAGCATACAGTACCTATAAACTAGTATTAGTTTACTTAATTAAGCATAAAAAAAAATTTATGCATTAACCTAATTGTTTTTAGCAGTGTAACTAAACTTTAATGGATTTACATAAATGTAACAAGAACAACACATTGTTATGAAAATGACATAACAGAGTTAAATTAAAAAAAATTAAACTAAAAACACTCAAACTGCGGAATAACAACACTTAAAAAATACAGCACCTTCCAGACAAGCAATTTAATACCAGGTACGTACTGTGACAGCAAAACTATCATCATCAGTGGTAAACTGATAGCTTTGCTGTCGAAATATGTATTTGGTATTAAGCTACTTGTGTGGAAGGGTGTGGTATTTTTCAAGAACTAAAAAAATTGCAAAACATTATTTTTACTATGCGTCTCTTTTTAATGGCATGTTTAAAAGTATACGAACCTATCTGAAAAAGACGAATAAATTTAAAACAAAATTTCAAAGTGACGTAACTTCAAAAAATCAATACATTTAAAAAAATTAATCCCTAGTTAAATGTAACTGTTCTTCGGGTTGTGGAGGTTACCTTTTTTAAAAATAGTATCTTCCTCTTTTTCAGCAATACCAGGGTGGTTATATAATGTATATTTTACAAAACAAAAAATTACAAGCATTTTTCTGCTCTTATACTTAAGTTGGGCATGGAAAACTGTAATACAAGTTTTAAAGAGATGTAAGTTCCATTGTGCCTATAAAAGTATTGTATGAACAAAAAAAGTGTCATAAGTTTAGCCATGGAAAACTAAACTCATGTAGAAATTTAATTCATAAGTTGCAAACTGTCAATTAAAAATGAGACACCAGCTGTTTGTTTACAAAACACACCTTTAGAACACACTGTACTTCAACGAAAACGGTGATTAACATTTTATGGGCGAAAAACGGTAGGAATAAAGACTAGAGTTGATTGAAAATTATTTACTTTTTACTTCTCATTTTACGCCTACTGTTTACGAGTTTTTACGTGTTTTCAACATAGCTATATTGTATCCATCACAAACGTTTTTATTTTAAAAGTAAAATTATGTGTTTCACCAGGAAATTCAGAAATAGTAACTAGTAATCACATTCAATCACAATTCAACAAAATTTAAGCGATAACAAACGAATAGTTTAAAATGCAATTGTAGAATACAGTATTTTGCCATAAGCCACAATGTAATTTTATTCGAGCTATGCCTGACTGTACAGACATTGAGTAGTGCATGAGCGGTATCAATTTCTCGAAATGAACACGCCTATTCCTAGATAGAAAAAATGCTCTTTTTAAAAGGCATAGCTACATATGACTGCTATAAAAAAATTTAACTTAATGTTATAACTTAAAAATAAAAGACACAAAAGAAAATTTGATACCTCTGGTTTATAAAGCATAAAAAAATACCTTACCTCCAATGATAGGAGGCCCTAGACCTACTTTTCAGTTTTTTGTGAATATTTAGTAAGCCAGAAAAACAAGCAAATAAGCCATTTAATTAGTGTTGTAAATCTGCAAATCTTTCTCCATTTAACCAACCTTCCATCTCTTATAGTATCGGAGTTCGCCATACATACAATTAAAAAACAGCTCATCCTGTATAACCGTTACCAACTATCATTTAAAAAAATTTTTATTTTGGCAATATGAAAAAAAACAAACGATTTTTCAGTTTTTTTCAAAAAATTTCAAAAATGGTTTAACTTATAACAAATTTGATCCGATATTCTTCATAGCCATAAATATATGAACCGTTTTTGTTATTTAACCGACTTCATATCTCTGATAGTTTCCGAGATCTCAATAGTGTAGTAAACACCCATATAACGTTTAAGAAATTACTTTCAAAAATAAGGGAGGTATTTGGCCTCGTAACATTGAAAACCCCCTGCACACGAAAAAATAACTTTTAAGGTATTTACCTCACCCAAAGATCTAAAAATCAAACTTTTATCAGCACCACACGAAACCATTTGTAAATTTCCATGTATATTTAAAAATCGGACGGCAGTAATAGATGAGGAGTGATCGTCCAGTGTTTGCAGAAAATTGTAGCCCTACAAAATTAAGTTGTTAATTTTTCGAAACAAATACATTTAACAAAAACACACCTTATTAACATCGAAAACATGAATCAGTCTATCTCTACTAGCACTAGCCAACAATTTTTGATCGGTTTCGGTCTGTGTGTATTCTAAGCACAAAACTTCAGCATCATGTGCTTCTATTTTACATTCTTCCGTCATTCCCTTGGTTTCATGAATTCTTATATTTCCTACAACAAATACATGTTACTTTCAATATTAAAAAAAACCTTTCATTATTTTATTACCGGCTCGATCACCAGATGCTAAATTTTTTCCATCTGGACTAATTCTTATTGCACGTACACCATTTCTACCATCATAGGAACCGTCTGTTTTGTCATTTGCACTATTGGTAGTAGACAAATCTAGGTCCTTTAAATATGCCATGTCGGTGTCAATGTATACCACCTTCAAGAGTTCCTGAAAATTTTCTCTTGCTTAATAAAAATGTAACTAAAATCTACAATTTTGTAGTTTAGAGGGTTAAATTTCTTAGATTCTTATAAATTGAATTTAATTATGGTTATCATTTATAAGTATTAACTATTTAAAAGTATCAAAATTTCAAAATTTGAAGTAAATTAAATTTCTTTTATGTAATCAAGTAAATTTTACTTACATTGCTATAAATATTTCTTTGATACATTCCTCGCGAATTTTTATCATTTAGTTTATCTAATGTCCACACTCTTATTGTATCATCAGAACTGCACGTTAAAAAGCTGCCTGGAGGTAAAGGAGAATTTGGGGGGGACATTTCCACCCCCCATATGCAAGCAGAATGATACAGAAACGAATGAGATTTTCCTACCTGTAAAGCATAAATAAAAAAATATTATTATTATTAGTATTAGTTGACTTGTATGGAAAACCGTATACATTTTATTAAAGATTGATTGACGTCAAAAAATATTTTTTAACTTCAAAAATATTTTTTTGTTGAATAGTGTTTTTTTGACGTCATAAAACTCATTTTCAGAGGTCTAAACATAATTTTTTGACTTCAAAGATTGATTTTTAGACATAAAATACTGCAAATTAAAAACAATTTAATTATTAATTACTACAACGGATTTTTTGACTTCAATAAATAATTTATAGACACCAAAAATTGATTTTTTGACGTTAAAAAATCAAAATTTGTTAACGCCTGAAAATTGTATACACAATTTTGGCTTAAATAATAAATAGAGATAAAGGGTATTCTTTGGCTATAATTACTTTCAGACGTCAAAAATTCAGTTTTTTGAAAAAAAAAAGCTGCCATCTAATGGGAAGCTGGCATAGTAGTGTAGACAGTCGCTACACCAAATTAGTTGCACGTATTAGATTTGGTTGCCACTAGAGTGTGCTTTGTGCTGGGTTTATACAAAGTCAGTAGATATAACAAAGTACTGACACAATTGTTAAAAGACAACAATGACAATCGACCGTCCAGCAGGTGGCACTAATTCGTTATATCTCACAATATTTCTTCTCTAGTTTATTAATCGTCGGTTACACCTCATTATATTTTATATTCTCAAGGTTTGTTAATCTTGTGCAAAATTTACAATAACAGGAAGTAATAGTTCTTTCAGTAAAAATTATTGTTGTCTTTTCGTAGGTACCTAGCTTTTCCCTATCAGTTAATATTTGCACTATGATTCTAGTTTACACTACCACTATAAGCATTCTGTTATGTGGTAGTAATTTGCAAGGTTAAAAATCCATTTATTGGTTTATAATTATTATATACCATAAAATCATTTATTAACATAAAAAAATCATTGGCACTTTACATTTATAAATATAACAACAGTATAAATTTAAGTTTCTCATTTAGGTTTACGTTTGTTAGTTTTTAATCCCACTGCACTTCTAAGTAAGTGGGATTCAAACCAACATTTTTGTAATTGAAATTCACTACAAGAACGAATACTTACCCTTTTAATATTATGTATATCCCACACGTATACTGAGTGATCATTATATATACAAGTTAATTTTTTACTAGTTTCATCATAAGTAATTGCTACAGTATCTGGATATTTGGCATCTGGAGGAGGTGAAGACATATGTCTAAAAAACAAACAAACAGTTAAACAATTTAAAAACGGAAATTGAATAACTTACGTAATATTTAATCCTTGACTAACATCAACACCTAAATAATGTGTCCTAGGAAGAGTGGTCACAAATCTTAGGGTAGCAGGATCGAAACACCTTACAATTCCCTCAGCACAGCCCACAAATATATAAGTTTCACCTACAGCTATACAATTGGCACTTGAAGTCTAAAAAAAAATCAAGTTTTAGTGTCTTATCCTTGAATATGTCTACTCTAATCTTAATCAAGAATTTTACTTTGTCATAATTGTAGTATAAGAAAATATATATTAAACAAAAATTTTCGATGCATTCGTTGGTTGTTTTTTTTTAAATTCAGAACATTGTAACTTTAAAAGCGGAATAGGATACAAGATGTCGAAACAAATTCAAATGCTTTGGTGGCGAGCTTTCCAACTTCTCTGTATCTCCACAACCTCTTGACCGATTTCCATAAGATTAAGTTTGTGAACTGTAGCATTTTAGTGGAACTATAGGAAAATCAAATTGTTTTTTGCAGAATGCTGTATCTTCAAAACTAAGACCGCTACAAGTTTTTGAAAATTTTGACTTTAATGCCCAATTACTCAAAAATAAAATATCCAATCGAAAATATGAACTTTTCGTTATATTCAAAAAAATATTCTCTAAAAACTTCCCTTACCATTTTTTAAAACTTTGTGGGCCGATAGAGCTTGTAGTGCACTACAAATTTATTTTTTACTAATCTCTCAAATTTTACTCTGACGCCCTCCAAGAATTTTTGAAAAATTTGAAATTGATTAATTATTTATTCAAAAACGCAAACGCTAATTGATAAACTTTAAATAGATAAATAGATCATTTGAAGTAGTTTATTAGAATAAAAGATAATTTTAAACCATTTAAAAAAATATTTAAAAAAACGAGTCTTTTAATATTAACAACACATTTCCTGGAAGTTAAGTGATTTTAACTACGTCTATCAATTAACTCAACTTAAAAAATATTTTTTTTCATTCTTTGCATATTTTTAATAACTCTTCAAATAAAGTATTTATAAGGATTTTTGGTCCAAAGTCCGAAGCGCATCTAATCAGCCATAGGAAGGACGTTTACGGTACTCCCTATTTTGTTAGAATATTATTTCCCTGCACACTTACGAAGATTTTGTTAACATCATTAAATAGAGAGTTTTATTACTTTTAATTTGATGTATAATACTAATATGATCGAGTACATTGTATTTTTCTTTATACAGGGTGCTCCAAAATTCCTATCCCCTATCACAGGAGCATATTGTATGTTTAAAAATAAGACGAAAAAGTCCTACATTTTTCTAAAAATGCTTCCCTGAAGATAATCTGTAAGACGCAGCTTTTCTTGAATAACTGTTGATCGCTTTGAGTTAGGTACTTCAAATTTGATATGGAGTCATCTTTAACAAGTTGCTACATACTGTGCTGTTTTTATCATAATTAGTTAGGGTAGGGGTCATCTTCAACTGCCTGTAACACTTTTGGTAACATGTTTATATGACATTTTCATCTTACTTTTTAAATGTACAACATGCTCCTGTGATAGGGGACAGGAATTTCTAAACACCTTGTATAAAGAAAAATAAACAATGTAATCGATCATTTTAGTATTATACATCAAATCTTCGTAAGTGTGCAGGAAAAAAAATATTCTAACAAAACAGGTACAGATATTTTGGAAGAGTAATAAATGAGCTAAAATTTGATGCCTCGGTCGTCCTGATACCTTTTTAGATAAAAATGTTATGGCCCTGTGGAGTTTTAGGTGGCAGACTCTTTATAAAATTTGGTGTCTTAGGGAAATACAATACTACCACGGTAAAATATTTCCAAAATCATAAAAACTGTAAAAATGAAATATATTTCAAAATTTTGTAAATTATTAACTATTTAATTTTCATTAGCTGGCCACATTTTTTTTTTCAAATTTTGTGAGCCAATAAAGCTGAGATTAACTATAATTCGGAATGTTTTCCAATCCTCTAATTTTTCTAGGACGCATTCTTTGATTCTTTTGAATTTGAAATTTAAGACAAGCCTTTATTAAAAAAAAAGATAATAAAAAATTCGTGTTTTAAACTACATTGCTCAGGATTCTTCATTTAATTGTTTAATACAGTAATACTTTGAGAGGTAACTTTCTCTCTCCCCATTGTTTGCTTGACAAATTTTATTTTCTAATCGCTGCTGCCTTGTTTTACTCGTAAGCATGATCTGTTTTGCACAAAATAAAAAAGCTATTTTTTGAATACATTTTGTGGAAGAGATGTGACTTGATAAAGTATAGGGAATCCACGCAAAGTGTTTGCTCATTTTTAAGACCTAGTGAGATTAAACAAAACAAAAGAAATTATTGCATATTTTGAATGTCAACCAGGAAAAGATTAAAAGATTACCAAATATAAAACTACTACTTGTACACCTTGGCAACAAGATTTACTGACTGGTATTCGTTTCATTTTTGAACTTGAAATTGTTTTGGTTCCGTTACAAGATTATAAATTTACATAAACTGCAATTGGAATGTACAAATATTTTTTTTATTCTATCAATCTTGAATACTTCCTGGGTTATATATTATAATTCATACTTTATACACATCAAACAATATGCAGGTGGTAGACTATAAATGAGTTCCTGTTCGCTCTTTGCATAATAATAACCAATTGACAAGGAAAAATAGTTTGATGACTTACTCTAAGCTCCACCCATTTATCAAGAAGTCTTCTATTGTTAAATTCGCAGAGCAATCCTGATCGGGTAATAGCATATGTACTATCACCGCACTGGGCCTTTCCACATGCAACATCACAAAAATAATTGTTTCGCTGTTCTCCTAAAATGGCTGACCTACCCATTAAAGGAACTGCCTCTTTGTACTAAAACAGAAAAGTATTAACTCTTTGCTAACAATAACAAACCAAGAGATTATACCTTAGCTTTACCATATTCAAGGAACCAAAACTTAACGTGTCTATTTCCTACAGTTACAAAATAGCTGCCATTTTCGGCAAACGCCAACGCTTTAACTTTGGTACTAACTTTGTTACTGGCTACTTTTATATTATTCTTCCAATCCCACACGTTTACTATCATGTCATGTTGCGTACCTATGCTTACAACATATTTACTGCTAGGAGAAAATGCCTGAAAAAAAGAAACAAAAATTATTTTTACAAAATTGCTCAAGAAGGTCTACAAAATGGCTTTTATTTTAGTAGTCCAAATTTGTTGTATTCCTTTCAAGAATTTTTAAAAATTTTAACGTGAATATCCCATTATCTCAAAACAATAAAAGAATTTCATAATTATGTAATCCAAAAATTCTTTATGTAATGCCACCTTTTATGAAAACTAATAAATTTACATTTGGTAAAAAAATATACAAAAGCAAGTATAAAAATTTCCAATATACAAGATAATCATTTTTAATTTTAAGTTACTGAAAATGGTCTACAAATTCGCTTTTTATTGTAGTAGTCTAGATTTACTGTATGTAACACCTACAAAACATATTTAAAAATTTGACCTTGCCATTTTTATCTCCAGAGGTGTAGGAACTATTTTTTTATCTATGGGTGCAGTGACAGTGGAGCAGCAATGCCTTTTAGTTGGTGCAGGGAGATTACTTAATATTTTTTGGGGCTTTAACTAGTCATAAAATGTACGTCAAGTAACCAAAACGAAAGAATAGAGAAAAAAATAGCGCCCAAATGGCGTGGAAAATTTAAACATGTTTTAAAACGCTAAAGTGAAACTTTGACAAGTGATTCTGAAAAATACACCTAAGCAAAAATGGCTTAAAATTACACTTTTTAACATAATTGACCACTAAATATTTTGAAAATTGTAAATAAATACAATTTCCCATTAAACATTCGATTTTGGTATGACACTAAGCACTTCGAAAAACTTTTAGCATTAAAATATGAAATTCGTGGCTAACCGAATTTTAACTTCAACGCCCTCTAGTGGCTAACCATTTTAACTTTTTGGGAAGTTTTTATACATGACTGAATAGATAATTTAATTATCTATCAGAAAAAATATACAGTGCTATTTAAGAAAAAGAAGTTGATGTCACTTATGGTGATTTAAAAATGTGTCATTAAATGCGCATCTTCAAATAGTAAAATGTTAAACACACTCAAAATATCATTTCATTATCGTAAAATGTGTTGGAACTATTGGGAGTGTACCTGGTTTCCTTGTTAACCGGTATTTGGCAAGTGTGTATGTAAGTAAGATCAGCGTGGACTCTTACGCCCCAATAAAAGCATATGTAAGTTCATGCTGTATGCTTGGTGTGTTAGTATATTGGTCCGCTCATGATAGGTGCGAGTAGTATTTCTCTCTGCTTCTCAAGCTTTAAAGTCAATTAAAATTTAAAAATGGTAATTTTTAGTTAGAGATTTTTAGTTAGAGACATTTTAAACATTGCATCGAAATATATAACTAAACAGATGCAAAACGTCATCTAAAAATTTACAGTGGTGCAACCGTCATGTTGTATTCATGGTTCCTACGCCACTGATTATCTCAAAATAATAAGAGTTTGACAACTAATCTGAAGCATTACGCAATATGAGCACTACAAAAATGACATCCTTTTCTCAAAACTGTCTTCTCAATTTTCTGTTGAATAATGAATGTGGGAAAGCATTGCGCATTCTAACTGTTGTGCCCTTCCCTTCTTTAGTTACACAAAAGTTCTTAACAAGATGATGAGTTCTTGTATTAAACACGCGTTAACATTAATTTTCAATTACACAAGCTAGTTCTAGCAGTGGGTGTATTGATCGTCGTGTTAAGTATACGATTGTAAATAAAACATGACCACCCCTCTTTTCTTCTATATTTATTAATTTAAACAAATGAAATTTAGAGCGATTACTATACACATACATTTCTATTTTTGATATAAATTTCTAGTTATAGCACTTCCGGTTTCACCAGAAACCCGAGATATTTTATTTTAAATGAAACACCCTGTATATTTTAAAACAGAATCAAATTCTACGTATGATCGTATTTTTTATAAATAAATTTTTAAGATCTAAAAACTATTGTTCAACTAAAATTATGTTATACATCAAGAGTAGGTACCATGACTTGCATAAAATAGTTTGTATGAAGTAAAATATTATTTTAAAAGTAAAAAATCGTAATTAAATGTTATGCCCTGTACCGTGTTAGAGGTTAAGTTACTGAAAACAGTTTTTTTAAAAGTCGTTTTTTTCAAATTGATCGATATTGGTTTGTTATGTTCTTCAAAAATAGTAATAACTTGTAATGATTCGTGTGATCGTAATCAGCCTTCACATCCCACTGCTCTGCCATGTCCTCTTCCTTAGCGCTAAGATGGAGTAAGGGGAACCTACAGTCTTAACATCGAATCCGAGCGACTAAAAATTTCAGGCATTAAGAGGTTGCGGCACAGATATTTACTGCTGCATGGCTGCGGCGGGGAATAGAACCCCTGACCTTTAGTTTACAGGCCAAGCGCCCAACTTCTCAGCTACCCATAACTAAATAAATTTCTTCAACCAGATGTTTGTTGGCAAAATAATTTTATTTTAAATTTAACACATTCACGCCTGTGTTTAATTAAAACAGACGAAGAAGCAGAAAAAATGAATTTCTACTAAATTTTGGACGAAAAATGAGATACAGATTCATTTGTTTTGTTACTACATAAATGTATGCATGTATCATTGGCGTTCTTATGCAATTTATATTTCTGCTCCTCGTTACTTTTTAATGAACATTTGTTGACGTCAAAAATATTTTTGGTGTCAAGAAATAAATTGTTGGCGTCGGAAGAAGTTTTCTGATGTCATAACATGAGTTTTTGACGCCAAAAAAACATTTAAAGACGCCAAAAGATTGCTTTGACAGCAAAAATTTATTTTCTTGCGTTAGTGGAGCGGTTTTTTGATACCAAAAAATAATTTTTAGCAGTCTAAAATTCATTCATTGACGTTTTTCTAGTTCATACGCCTACAATAAGTATTACGTTGGGTGGCAGCATTTTCCGACGACAAAACATCATTTATTATCGTCAAATTCATTTCTTAACTCAAAAATTTATTTATTGACGTCTAAAAATAACGTATTTGTAATTGACGAAAGAATTTTGAGGCCGTCAGAAAGTTATTTTTGAGGTTAATATTAATTTTCTTATGTTAGAAATTACTAAGCAATTTGAGAAAATGTAATTTTGATTTCCACAACTCAAGATAACAAGTAACCCTCCCCCTTCCGCAAAATTTCAAAATTATGTTAAAATTATTAACTGTGACTACTGACTAGAAAAGAAGGTTAATATAAAAATAATATAATAAATGTACTTTAAGTAATATGAATAACAGCTTTATTATTTTATTTCTTCCACTTAGTGTACTGAAGGCGGATGTTATAAAATGAGATAGTCATAGCCATAGTTAAATGTTACACAAACAATGAAAGTCCAAAAACACATAGCTTTTGATTTAGTCTGCTGGTTGTCCATTAAGATTTTGAGATAAAAAGGTTGTAGCTGGACGTCCCCCTCGGTAATACAAACATACACAGCAGTATATACCAAAGCTAATAGCTCAACTGACTTGTACTAATACTCCGAATAGTAGTAAGTGTAAGTAGAAGTATAAATAGATCTGACTTTTATATTGAGAAGTTACTGATGGTCACAACGACTGGACTTTTAAAACCACCAACCATTAATATTCTACGCTTATCAACTCCGTTGTCAAATAGCTTGAGGTAATAAACCAGCTGGCCAAATGAATAATACATATCTAAACAAGCTCTGTAGGGTCAAACATGTGGGTGTGTTGCTATTGTAAGCCCGTAAATAATTCGTTTAAAATTGCACATATTTATTATTAATAGATTACCCCATAATTTAAATATTAAAAATACTAGACTAGAAACCTGAACTATGCTGATGGAAAACAAAATACTATATTTTATACAATTTAAGAAATTTTAAGCGCCACAAGTTGTTTGGCGTTCTTAGGCATGTGCTTAGGTTTTCTTGTTCGCAAATCCGACTCTGATCTTAAATTTTTATAGAAAATTCGGTTTACATGTAAAATACCCACCTCGGATTCAAAGAAAATATGGAGTTATAAGTATCATAATAATCATAAAAAAGAGCCCTTTTCATAGAATATAACGAACCGATATTGTTCCCATTGCAAAAATCGACCTTTAAGAACAACTGGTTTTTTATTTTTAAATTAATATTTTATTTCATAGGAACCATTTTAGGTGAGTCATGAATGGCATTCTTGGCAAACAATTTTGGTACAACAAAATTATAGTTCTTTAAAAGGAATTTCAAAATACCATACATATAATTTTATTAATTCCTAAAACGTCGAAATATACAGGGTGTTCCATTTAAAAGAAGAAATCTAAAATAATTTCCGATAAAGTGCAAGAAAAAATCAAATTTACATATAAAATAATAGAAATTTATGTGTACAGTAATCACTCCGAATTTCATTTTTCTAAATTAAGAAATAAAGCAAAATAGACGTGAACCATGTTTAGTTCGCACCCTTTCTATTGTTTAAAAAAAATTGATGTGGTAAACCGTCTTCTTTCAATAAAAGCAAAACTTCATAAAATCAGCAACTAAATATTAACTATAGAAACTTTTAAATGCTAATTCCAAATATCATTCAACACTGTTTCATAGTTAAGAAAAACAAATAACTTACAACACAACTAATTCCATATTTATGTGATAAAAATTCGGCCACTTGCTGGACCTGAGGGGCAACACCAGGGGGACCTGGTTGGAGATCTGATTGCAAATCCCATACTCGGACAGCTGGTTGATGACCACACTCCCCTGAAAGAAATTATCTTTAATTAATAATTCAAATCTTGAACTTTCCATTATATTATGCAAATATAGCTATAAAAAAAAATTGAAAGCAAAAGTGAAAATGCACATTGGAACAATAATTTGAAATTTGCATAACTTTCGCAGCATTAAAAAAATTGATAGTAATTATTAATATTCGTTTTTAATGATACACGACGTTACTACGTATCATCATTAATTATTAGAACAGGTTTTCGTTCTGAACTTTGAATTCTTTTTATGTAGGTACGTTTATGTGTATATCCGATATTAATCAAGTTCACGTTATAACTTCTATGGGTGACCTTGAATTGGAAAAAAAAGTAATAATAAATGACTTACCTGTGACCAAATACCTTCCACATGATGAAAATGCTAAAGATGTGATAGTTTTTCTACTACTGTTTATTATATGGCTTTGGTGTCCAGTCTGAGTGTTAAATAATACTACCGTACATCTGTAACAAAAAATAACTTGTTAAATACTCAACAGTCATCAGAATGAAAATTTTTATAAGCTAAATTTGTAGAGGTTGGAAAATTGAACAACTTTGTCGTTTACATTTTTTTAAATGTGAAAATTACTTTTTTGGAAAATAGAGGATAAAGTTAGAAGTGAATCCAGATAGACGTCCTTGCACTAACATTTGCCTTAAAACGACAACACAAAATGTAAATAAAGTAATAAAATGGTCCGACATTATAATTTAATAATAAAGAATACCTTGGTTAATTTTCCAAATTTGGAAATAGCCCAAGCAGGTTGATATATTAAAATATATGAAAGTGAGGTAGTTTATAGCTAATTAAAGTTGTAATTATCGTAAAGACTATATCATAAAATATTGCGCGGTATTCAAAGATAAACTATTGCAAAAGGTAAACTTACAAATTATAAAATAATACAGCAGGTGGTAACTAATTATTATTCTACCGCTGATTACGTTTCGTCGAGCATTTTTCCAGGAAATTAAGTCAATTCTATTTATATACCGTATGTGAGTGAATTTTCCTAAAGGAATAATACATGGCACAGACTAATATTTTCATTCATAATAAACTATTCTAATATTGTCATTAATTTTTATTATAATTATTTTATTTAAATCTTGCCAATAAAAAAATAATTTATATAGAGCGTTACATGGCCGCTATAGCTATATTAAAATTTACAAGTGCTGTAGTTCCTATTTGAGGTAATTAATTGGCAAAATTTCAAAAACATAGCATCTCTAGATTTTGAGAAATATATTAACCAAAGCTTGATACACGACAGTTATAGTATTAAGTTTTACATATTATAGTCCCAACTTGTGTCTACTAATCGACTAAATTTTAAAAATCTAGCGTCTTTAGTTTTTGGGAAATATAGTTTTCTGAATGCTAAACCGCAGGCTACAATTTGTACAACCACTTCTCCTTAGAAAAAGACCTCCCTTGGACTTCCTTTGGACTTCTCCGACTTCCGTTAGACTTCCCCAGGACTACCCTCGGATAATTCCGTGTAAACCCAAAATGTATTTGTAATGTGCAAGTTCGTATACAAAACAATATGATTATAGATCAAACAAAACCATATTAACTTTTTTTCGGTAGCTAATGTCATTTTTGTCATAATAAGCTTATAAAATATACTGCAGTTAACTTGTAATAATATTATTAAATGTAATTAAATGAAGTCTAGGATACATCGCAATCGTAATCAGCCTTTACGGCCGACTGCTGGGCACCGGCACTCTTCTCTGCCACGTACTGTCCTTAGCACTAAGGTAGAGTACGGGGGACCTGCAGTTTAACGTCGAATCCGAACGACTAAATAGCAGAGAAGGTTTCAGGCATTAAGACCACAAGGCTGCCTATACCAGATTGGGGAATGTGAGTGGCGGGTTGCGGCATAGATTTTTATTGCTGCATGGCTTCGGCGGGGAATCGAACTCTAAACCTTTAGCGTTAGAGGCTAAGCGCCTAACCTCTGAGCTACCACCACTCTCTATGATACATATGACCCTACTCTTTTTTTAAGATTTTTGTGCTTATTTTTACTTTCGCATAACCGATCTGAGCACGCTCGATCTTCCTAACATCCCCCCAGTACCCCCCACCCGCCCATCAATTTATCGTTATTTAAAAATTTTACGAATTTCAGATTCGAAATCGGTGTTAACATACTAACTGGCAATAGAAGACCAGATAACTGCTTCCAAATATAGAGAAGGGAGGAAGGAGTGAAAGATCTAAAAAAATTAACTTGAATGTGTTCTACGTATATCAAGTAGCTAATTTGTGTAAGCGCAATTTTCCTACCATCCCCCAATGTCCGCCTCCATCGTTTTGTTCTGTTTTTCGAAAGCGTAGGAATTTCCGCTCCAATCTTTGTATGAAGGAATTAAATAATAATAGGAATAACATTTCATTGAGAAAACCCTGGCTGGCAGCTTTAATTTTAGTCGTTGTTTGCAAACTGTTTAATTGCATAATCGTCAAAAACGAAATTGAAAATTCGATTTTGAGATTTCAACGGATACATATTGTTTGCAATTAGGAAATATTAAAAATTTAAAAAATCGTAAACTGAAAAATGTTTTTGGAACATTTCTAATTTCGAAGTATTCCAAAATTTCTTTTCTACAAATTTGAAATTTTTTAATATTATCTAAATTTTCGAAATTATGAATGGTTCCATTTTCAATATTTTCAAAATTAGTAAATCTTGTAAATTTATATATTTTTCGAAATACTAGAAAATTTCGAAAAAAAATTAGAATTTTTAAATTTTAGAAATTGCAGAATTCAAATATTTACGCGCCCACTATATGGGGATCATATTTCATCGCACATTAGATCGGTATATTGTTCAATGCTAATAAGCCACTTTGGGTAAACAACATTTGCTTGATTGACTAGGTCGCGAGGCGCTTATGATTCATTTCCAATCCGAACAGCATCAAGAACAGCGGCACATCCGATACGCAATTATAAAATTGTGTTACAAAATGGCATACCATATTACTGATATATAAATCCTTAAGATATGTACAGGTAAAAGCAGTCATTGGACAAATAGATATTCACCAACTAGACAAATAGATATTCACCAACTACATTGCAAACGATCTTTGCTCTACATTTATTAAATAAATACAGGTATCTCAAGCTTCCGTGCAGCTAGTGTAATGTAATGAACCGATTTGATTTTCTTTATCGTGCGTTGACGATGTTATGAACATGTTGACAAATAAATAGGATGTGAATTCACGCCGCACTTCATTGGCCCAAATATAAGAAACTAGGGTTACAATAACGAATGCATTTAATGCTAAGATCTATATCTACAGTGTATCTATATGTATTTATGTATATATTTTAAATCCGGAAAGACACAGCTCAACTATTTTATCGAAATAGCCCTATAGAAACACAACGTTACTGTGCACAAACCTTTTCTAAAAATTAAAAGTTTTAAACAGAAAAAAATTACCAACATTTCTTGATCTTGATCTTGAGATGAGCTACAATTCTTTTCAGTTATACGCGAAACACGTTGCACGATTTTGCAAGGTTCTACAAGTACAACTGCAATATTTGAGATACATCGTTTCGTTTAGCGTTACTTTATTGTTGAGCTAAGCCAGAGGTTCTGCACTTAAAATAATTTTTACAAAGTTTCATAAAATTGTTTCGTGTTAAAACGCTTGACCATGCATATTCTACGCTTATCAACTTCGTTATCAAATAGCTCGAGATAATAAACCAGCTGACCAGATGAATAATACGTATCTAAACAAGCTCCATAAGGTCAAACATGTGGGTGTGTTGCTATTTTAAGTCAGTAAATTATTCGTTTAAAATAGCATATATGCGCCAACTACATATTTAAAGGAATTATGCCAGCTTTTATTATTAATTGATTGCTCCATTATTTACACACTGACTAAATATTAGACTACAAATCTGGACACTGAATATATACTTATACAAGGCTTTACACGACTATATTAAAATTTACAAGTGTTGTAATCCCCACCTGCGTTTAATAATTAACAAAATTTCAAGGTTATAAGAAATATATTAATCATCAAGGAATTAAAATTCAATAATTTATACGTGCAGGACGTTGCAAGACACCTACAGTATTAAGCTTTACACGCGTTCTACTCCCTTCGCGTCTGTTAGTTCCCAAACTTAGTTTTTGATAAATATATTTAACAATGCAAAAAAATTTTAAGTTACAAAAAAAAATTGTATACAGGGCGTTACACATCAACTATAATATTAAGATTTAAAAGTGTTTAGTGCTCATCTGTATCTATTAACTAGCCAAATTCCAAACAAAGGCACAGCTCTGGTTTCACGGAAATATATTTCTTAATATAATGAACATTCTAGAATTGCAACAAAGTTCAAAAATGCATAGAGGGCGTTACAAGACAGCTTCAGTATTAGAATTTGCAGCTGTTTTAGTCCCTATCATCATCAATCTCTAGTTTTTGAGGCATTTTTGTATTGAAATTTTTGGCATTGTCAAAAAAGGGTTATTTATACAGGGTGTTGCACGACCGCTACATTACGTTATAGCTAATGAAATAATCTACAGTTTTTGTACTATTCGAGTTTAAATTGTGTAATATCCGGTAGATACAGAAATAATGTGTGCTCTAAATTCTGAAGGTTTTACTGTCCAAAAATGAAATCAAATCAATGGCAAATTAAAAATATAATTATAACCTACAACGCAGGAAAATATGACAATAGTATATATTCAACACTGCAAATTAACAAGTACAACAAATACAAGTCCATATTGCGTAAGAGTGCTAATTAACCATCTGTGCTGTAATTAACAACAAAACATTCTTATTACACAATCGATAAACTTGAAATATTGAAAACGAAGACTCTTTCATTAAGCACGCGATTACGTAATTTGTTTGTTTGATTGTATTCTTTTAAAGACTCGTAAGTCTAAAATTATTGAAGGTCGCTAAATTCTTTTTTGGAGGCTTCTATTGATTGAAATCTGCACAAACGCATAATTAATTAGTAACAAATAATAAGGAAGAAATACAAAAAAGAAGTCCAATAATTCATGCGATCATTCATTCGTTTCGAATGTAAATTTCTAATTACTTTTACTCATATACATACTCGAGATTGCATGATAAAATATTTGCGTTATCGTGGATAAATTTCTCTTCTTAATAATTAAGTAGGTAGGTCCACGCTCTTGCGAGACTTTATCGATAATTCGATGTTGTATCTGGAACCTTTTAACTTTCAAGCCAAAAAAGACGGACAGTAAAAATATTAAAAGATTTGCGTAATAATTTCATTGTATTAATTTCAAAAACTTAAATAGGGCGTTACAGAGAAGCTAGAGCAATGGGGAAATAACCAAATTGGTTATACGTCATAAGCTTAAGTCAGTTAAAAAAAACATTTTTTTGAATATTTCAAAATTTTTGAACAAACCCATGACAAAAAATTAAGTAAAAACATAGTTTGCACTAAAATAAAAGAAAAAGTAATAGATAGATTTCAAGCTTATTAACCCAGTTTTCCATAGAGTTTTCACAATAGGGATTCAACCTAATCCTTTCATTCTTGAGGTAATAAAGTCGATTAGTAATAAAAATCGATCAAAGTTTTCCATATAGTGTTGGTAATAGTAAAGAAAGAAGAAGGGCGTGCCTGGTTCCATGCAGTCAAGTGAACTGTTCTACTTATTTAAATGTGGAACACATCATTTACCACGGAACGAACGAACGGCTTAGATAGTTATTGTAATATGTAAGAAAAGTTATTTTAGAAATGCCGACTAGTAACGATGTTAATAACAATGCAGGAGGTGATTTAATGAGGTATTTTGCTATCATGTTTCGGGAATTTGCCGTAAAAATTATGTACCGTAACACGGTAAGTCAGTAAGTAACGTCTAACTAGCCATACGCAACCACTCGTAAAAATATTGGAAAATTGCACATATCATAAATTCCTTAAAAAAACTTTAAATTAGTAATAGATATCTAGTTCATCATATATTGATTAAATTGTTTTACACCTTGAGTAAGCGACACGGCGATAAAACTATTCCATTAAACGGATTAAAAACCCATATAGGTAACAGGAGATTAAATAAACTTTACTAAGATACGACAGCTATGTACTTAGAAATATATATTACGCAAACCTTTCTACACAACAAGCGTTTTCCATTTTCTTATTTTCTAGCTTGCTAATCTTAAAAACGCTGAAGTGTGGACTTCGAGTGGGCTTTCCCATACTAAAACTTATCGTGTTTGCAAAAGTGTAAATTATATAACTATAACCTTCCATTCCATCCATCCAAATTCATAGAAAGCGCCACAGTAAAATTAAAGCTTTCAAAAAAAGGCCAAATTGTAGCCAATACTACATACTAATACTTGTCGTTGCCGTATTTGTAAAAGTGTAAAGTTTAATAATTATAACGTTGTACAGTTCGGCGAGTATTAGAATTCTAAGAAAACAAGCAGCGAAAATGTCTGCGAATTATACCTTAACATTCCAGTTCGTAAAATTCGGACCATCCGCTCGGGAGTTATGATGCACCACACACATACCCACTCATCCATCTATAGACAGGCATTTTTTTGGGTTCCTGGAGATCCAAAACAAAAATCAAAAATTTTCAAATACTTTCCCTATGCTAAAAGTATAGGAAAGTAAGAACTTTTTCAGAAAATCTGTCTACCCGTAGTGCGTTCGCTACTTAATGTAATATTGAACTGCATCAAAAATTCGTTCTAAAAACAAAAATTCGAAATCGAAAACAGTATGTTTTTTTTGTATCAGAATCTGAATGCGGAACGTTAAGATAAATAAAATGTGTTTTCTGAACTGCTAAACTTCGAATGGCGACTGCTGCTATTTTAAAAAAAGTTGTGTGAAATTCTAATATTGTTTATTTGAAAACGATTTGGCAAGTCGGAATAAGGGAAAAACGTTATAATTATACAGAGTGGCTAGGAAAACCCCGGCCACTTTTCTTGGGGCGGTCAAGAGATGGCGCTTTAGTAAAGAAAAATTAAATTAAAATACTGGCAACAACGCAGAATCAAAGACGTTTTAGTTTTTAAATACGCCCCATATTAATAACTAAAGCGTCTTGGATTCTGCGTAGTTGCCAGTATTTTAATTTAATTGTTCTTTACTAAAGCGCCATCTCTTCACCGCCGCAAGTAAAGTGGCCGGGGTTTTCCTAGCCACTCTGTATTTTGCTATAATGCGCGCCTGTCGAATATGCTTTCTTACACATGGTGTTCCCTTTGTTCCGTAAAACCATTTTTACGCATGCTGAGTATCTTTTGCTGTATGATAAGTTGCACGAACGTGTATTTTTGTCCTTACTCGTTCTACCATCCTTGTATGAATGTATGTCTTGTATGAACTTTGTTGGTTAGTTGGCAATTAACTCTAATTTTAGCCCTTTCATCAACTAAAGCTTCTTTAAATATTATTTTAGAGTATAATTTGAACAACATCGGCGATATAATACACCCCCGCCATACACCTCTTTAAATCTCTATTTTGTCAGCTCGTTTTAAATATTAACTCTGCTAATTGGTTCCAACATAAGATCTCTACAATGTAGATACCATGACAATTATTGCTCCTCTGCTTCTGGAGGTTAACCAAAGGTTTATGCTAGACTTTGCTTTGAGGTGCACAACTTACTCTAAAAGTTTGTATAAACTATTTCTGCATTTTAAGGAAACATTCAGACCTTCATGGCAACTGATTATCTCGAAAACTATTGAACCACAGCGACTTTCAACAACAACTATTTTGTGTACTTTTGTATGAAGAACTAGATTTTTGAAAAGACAAGTTAAAAATCTCGTACGTGTGCAAAAAACATCAAAAGTAAAATAGCCATACAAAATTTGAATCCAATATCTTAATTAACTGTTTCATTTTCGGGAGACTGCAGCTTCGTATGAAGTGTTTCCCGAATAGAGAAAATTTTCATTGTTTTTAGACGTAGAATTAGCCCCTAGAAGATTCCCGTATATTTTCAAATATTTGCGAAAGTCCAAAACTGTCCAAATTAAAGCGTGCCAAATTTGAGAAATTTTCAAAAACATTTCCCAGCAACTTACTGGTCATTCAACTTTCTGTAATTTTTTAAGGTAATGAATGTGTTATCAATTAATTTCCTAGGCATTCACTTTTCTCCGCGACGTACACCATAATTTTTTTAAATTGCTGCTTTTATGTTCAATAAACAGAATATGATAAACTATCTGTCGCATTGTTACTTTCCATGGCAGAAGTGAAAGCATTTGACGTCAAAAATTGAATTTTTACGCTGATAAAAGCACTATTCAATGATTAACAATTAAATCGGGCCATTTATTATTGTGATTTTATGATACACGCATCACGCTATCAAGAATGTCGTGCTCCAAAATAACATAATGCTTTGCCAAATATCTTTAATGTGCTCTCTTTTGGCAAGTAGCTTCTTTTTCAGTCAATATTGCAGTATGATTCCAGTCCTTTCTACTACCTTAAGTATACCGTTAGATGGCAGCATTTGCTACCATCAAATGCCGATTTTTTAACGACAAAAATTCAATTATTGTGGTCATAAACTCAATTACAGAATTTAATACATAAATATTTTGCCTCAAAATTAGACGATTATTAAATTTAAAAAAAAAATAAATTACAACATCTGAAATTCAATTTGTGATGTCTGAAAATCATATTTTCACGTCAGAAAATATTTAGCCACTTGAGAAAAACGTAATATTTTCTCCATAATTCGGAATAACAACTAAAAAGGAATGGAAGTAAAAAGGAAAATTCAGTAGCGGTTCGTGAATGGGCGGGTCGCTGTACGGGCCTTGCTGACCGGAGTCCTAAGACCCTCCTCAGCCGGGAAAAGATAGTAAGGATGGGTTACAACAAGGGATTTAAATAAAAGGGGATTTCCGCAAATAGTAATGTCCCAGTATTCACCTTTTGGCCCAGAAATACCAGGGGAAAATCCGGAGCTAAGACGGTCGACCAGGCCAGGAATCGAACCCAGGCCTCCCGAATTGGAGGTGAACGCGCTAACCGCGAAGCCACCGTTCTCTGTGGTAAAACGGCTTTCTTTAAATAATGAAAAGCTATTTATGTGATCATCTCACACCTTCATGCCGAAAAGAAACCGAAAGACTCATGGTGAGATGAGAGATGCAACGAGAGGTGGTCGCGCTTACTCAAATTGACTATTTGGTAACCGTAAAAAAGGAATCTAAACTTCTTTCTCGGACGTGGCAATATCTAAGTAGGGCCACTCTCTCTACCCATCTTTTGTTAACGAACCAACGTCGTTTACTTCATTTGACTGCAATTATCAACTTTTCGAGTATTGGTTGCGCACGCTTGCACCCACACACATACAGGCTGTTCGTTTGAAAGGTTTCCACGCGTAATATCAAAAGTGATATTGAGATGCGGTTTGTGGGAGCTTTTTAGGTATCAAGCGGGACAAATGTTTCAGGTATCGATGATGGATAGCAATTTACCCCCTCACCCACAGCCTACTCAACTTTAAAATCTCAAATAGCACCCTACTCCTTATTTAACATCAAAAATCGGCATTCTAAAGTTATTAATTAAAAATTTTTTTAATGTGTAAAAAGAAATGAACGCCCTTACCACAGATTTTAAAAATTATTGTAGTAACAAAACGCAAAGCATCTTCTTCAACACTACAATAAATGTTCAAACTGTTCGTCGTTATTTGTTCAACAATGGTAAACTCAACTCTAATCTTTTGAAATGTTTCTCGGCCCTAAACTCCCTTATTATTCTATTTCTTAAATTTATCTACTGGCTACGTCTTGTAAACTACAGAATTTAAGTGTCTCCACAAAGAAAGAGCTAGTATCATAGATCTGGAGATCTAGCTGGCCACTCGATTGATCCTCTTCTGCCAATCCACTTATTAGCATCATTTAACCAATGCTAGAGGGCAATACGTAATGAGTAATTGCATCATTGTAAATACTTGTAAAATTTATACAGGGTGTTTCCTTTTCAAGGTCTAATAAGCAACTTTGTTATTTTACAAGGAAAACCCTGTATATTATTACATTGTTGAATGCGAAATGTTGAATTATTTACGATTTTTTTAAAATAGACAGTTGCCGGCGAAATTTAAAATAGTAATAACTGACTAATGGAATGTTTCGTTAATGCGATTTTTTACAGCGTGTATGGATAATGGATATGGGCGAATGTAATAAATGCACCGTTGAAAAGGTTTTTGAATTTTACAGGCTGGTCTGGTTTTAAGAGTAATTTTGCACAAACTGCAAACAACAACATCGCATGCTTTTAAACCGAACACCTGGCATATTATGACATCATCTTACGAGAAATTTAATTCCCTTGCGAAAACAATATTTTTCGTACCTATTACTTTGAATCAAGATTTTGTTTTTAACAAAAACCATTAAAATCTTAAAAAGATAAAATTATCTCCAAAACGACTATTTTTAGCTGTAGTAGGATATGGTTTATGAAATTGGAAGAGAATTAAATTTCTCGTAAGGTATTCTATCTAAAAAAAAATATTGTTTGAAATTTGTGCATTAAAAAAATCTTTCGTTAATCAGTTATTACTATTTGACCGGCAACAGTCAAAACAAAATTGCGGACATCTCAACAACCGTACATTTTAGGTATAGGAATACCCCATACCGTCTTATAGAGAATTAAATTTGGCATTTAAAACTGAAATAATATACAGGATGTTCCATGTAAAATAACAAAGTTGCTTATTGCACCATGAAAAGTAAACACCCTGTATAAGTGGAATTAATTTACAATGATGTGGAACTGTCTGTCAAACGACTTTTGCATGCAACTTATTTTCGTAAAATTATTATTTAAGGCTGTGGCATCGATATTCCGTACTATAATTCACCCTGTATGTTATTTACTTTTGATCGTTGTTTTCGCGCCGAAATTATTCACTAACATAACATACATAGGCGTCTCAGCAGTTTTACTTCAGAAAATACTTACAAAGCTTTACGCGTACGCCCGTGTCACGTCAAAATCGCTGGATATGCCAACATAAGAAAAACAAAAAAAAAAGTGTGAAATTTAAAAACGTAGTGAACACAAACTAGCGACCTACATAGAAAAAAGTGACCTTTATCTAAAAAAAGTGACCATTTGTGAACCCTGTAGTTGGACTATAACTCTGAGCCGTATATGAGTGGTACTTCACTACTTGTCATACCGCTGCGAGCGTCTAAATATATAAGAAGTATTCTAATCTTAAATTTTGGAAAGTCGTACTTGGCTTGTTTTTCTTTCCACTTCCCTCCTTTCACACGAATCTTTACTGTTTAAAACTTGCACTTTAAACTTAGCCATTGTTTAATTACCAATGTTTTCTGAACGAGCCTTTACTTCATCGTTTGCACCAAAAAACTTTTCAGACAGGAATAAAATTATGTTAAAGTACTTTACGTTGGCCTTGTCAAGGTCATATAAATTTAGAGAAAATGGGTTACGACTTTCCTTTTTCTTTATCACGAATTTTAATGAACCCCAACGAGTACCATCTGCTAGAAACTGCGACAAGAATATCAAACATCAAACGTGTTTTACCTATTTAAATTCGTTACGTAACCAGTACAAACATCATTTAAATGGCAAACAGTGGTAAACAACGTGCGTTTATTATTTACATTTTTAATAACCAACTAAGAGTACGTTCAAACTTCACCTACATTCGTGCGCGGTAATAAAGTAATATAGTAAACGGAATTTCTCCGACCTTAGCTATTATTACTAAGAATAAGTAGTTACACATACACACAGATACATTCATTAAATGCATTGTACTAGGTCGGAGGTATTGTTCGCATTTTTTACTGCAATGTCTTGAGAAAATTGCAGCAAAAGTGAATGCCGTCGCTTTTATACAAAAGAGGCAGAAATTTAGTACAAATAAAAGTGTCTGACATTAATAATCTTCACTCACTTCCATAGAGTTTATTATATTCAAGAAATTAAAGAAAGTACCTAGACATGAATGTACTCCAAATGAGAGTACTTTTATTATTATTACTATTACTACATCAGGCGATCAGGTGGATTTAAAATAAAAATGTTAAAGCTATTGACCTACTAAGCCGTAAGTCTCAGATTCAATACTGACAATAGTTCTTTTTCCTCAAATTGCGAGTTTAGAATTTGTGCCAGGAAATACAGGGTGTTATTGAAATAGGTACAGATATTCTAAGAGAAATCGCCAAACTGAATTATTTTTCTATTTATCATTTTGCCAAAATCATTAATTTTGTAATCATTTCCCACCCTTGAATCGACGAGCCGTTCAGTAAGTAGATTATTACAAAGTTCGGACGTTTAATCACAAAACAGCAGCAAATTTCGTTAAAATTCAATTAATAAACAAAAACTATTAAGTTATACATGAAACACGTTGCATGATTTTACAACTGCAATATTTGCGATACATAGTTTCGGTCAGTGTTAGTTACACTAGCGTCTAGCCACTTGGTCTCACTGCCAATCCTGAATTACGCAATATCATCTAATATTGGCTCGCATATGTGCGAGTGTGATATTTACATCGAGATTTGCATTGTTAAAGCCGATTTTTTCATTGCTAATAAATTGCATTCAATAGAAAACAAATCGTTTTTTTTTTAATTTATTACCAGACTTGCGTGTTAGTATGCCGTCAATCAGTGAGCGAATGCAAATTTGTCTTCGTATCTTTTCGTAAAAAATATAACTGCTTATAACAAATAACCTCGCATAAACAGCAAAACGCAACAACAGTGTTTAAAAAAATGAGCGAAACACTTCGCCTGGACTTTCCTATACTTATAAATTAACATTGTTTTATATTTTCCAACACTTTTGATGTACACCTGTCTAGACCCGGCTAGTAAAAGTAAACAGAGTTTATAAAAACTTCAAGCCCGAAGAGCGTAACTTAAACCTACCATTACCACGCTGGCTCCGCCTGTGAAACAACCGAACTGAAATGAAACGGAGGCACGAGTAAGGAAGCGTGTTGATGTTTGAAAATGTATTAATAACTCGAGAAGTATTATTTTTAGCAAGAAATTACTCTTATTAATTTGTATTTAGAATTTCAAAACCTTTCTGATTTTAAAGCCAAAATGCCACGTTTCCATTAAAAAAAAAGTTATTTTTTACCGTGGTCGCCATATTAAAATTGGAAACTCAAGTTTTTTTCTTAAATACAATCGAGAAGAATTTGCCCTACAACTTTGCTCTTGGGTTTGCGAGTCTATCTATTAAAATAAAAAAGTTAGCCTACACTGAACATTAAACGACTAGTACAAGAATACAACTGCTGTAGAAAGTATGTGAAATTCTTCTGACAAAAAGATTATTAATCGATTTTTTGTAAAAAGATTCTCCTAGAGCAAACAAAACAAAAAACCAAATTTTTAATTTTTTATCGAAAAAATTTGGGGGGAGGGGGAACAGTAGCTCCCCTAAATATGAAATTATCGAAAAAATATTATGATATTCGAATTTTGCTATATTGCTTTAACAGAAATATTTTATTGCCCCCCGTTAAATAAATAAAAGGGGACCAATTTTCAATTTTCAAAAATTCACAGAGGGCGTCACAGTGAAATTATAGCAATGAGCAAAAAACAAAATTGTAGCAAATGCCTATCTTTATCAGCTTAAAAAGTTTAAACAAAAACGTGTGGGCAGTTTTTGAGAAAAATTCTTTTGAAAAATTCCAAAATTTTGGAGTGCTGTCATTACGATCGTTTTTATATTTTCAAAATTAATTATATTTCATGGTATAGTACCCTTAAAGGGCTACCAAACAAGATGTAGTTGATTCCAATCAGACAACTGGTTTTTGAGTAAATAGGCGTTAAAGTCGAAATGTTCAAAAATTCGTAGCGGCCGCCATGTTGAAGCTAGAGAGTTCGGTAAAAAATCGTTTGGCTTGTCCTAAGGCCTTCTATAATTTCCACTATTCCAATTTCCAAAATTCAGTTTCTGAAAAAAATGCTACAAAAAAAAACATGTCTAACTTCCGCTTCCGGTTTCGGATTCTTTTTAAAAGCTTATTTTGTCGATGAATTTTTGATATACCTCCTTATTCCAAAGCACATCGAAATCGGTCTAGCCGTTCCGGAGATATGAGCGTTACCCACACACCCACACACCCACTCACACACCCACAGACAGACATTTTTTAAAAACCACTTTTTTAGGATCCTGGAAGCCCAAAACATGTATTTCCGTCAAAATCTCGATTTTGAAAATGCATGAAATCAATACTTCCCTATACTGAAAGTATAGGAAAGTAAAAAACTATATAAAAAAAAAATTTTGGTCCCAACCGAGATTCGACCCCACAACTACTTATGCAGTAAAAAAGTAGTACACCCGAACACACCCGCATATCCATCTGTGCCACTACGAACTTGTGGTTTACACACATTCCAGCTGCATGCAGAGGAGGTGCGCAAGTCATGTGAGGTAGGATCGGCTGTGTGTCCAAGGAGCTAGACGCTAGTCAATGTTACAGCTGACCAAATAAATAATAAGTAACTAAACGAGCTCACAAAAGGTTAATACATCTAGTCGTGTTGCTGTTATCATCCCGTAGAGAATTCGTTTAAAATTGCATAGAAGCAACAACTATATCTTTGCAGGAATTCGTTATTAATTTATTGCCTCATACTTTCAACACTGACCAAATATTAGACCAAGTCCTGACACTGTAAGATTAAGTTAAATGTGAAAAGACAAAAATAGATTACGAAACACTGCCTAGTTTATTTGTCTGTCTAGCACAAAGACTTACTTACGATTATCAGTTTTTTAATTGTCACGATAACAAACTTGCCTTTATAGCAAGTGTTCAAAATGTACTCCATTATTTCGCGAATACATTGTGACATTTTGTAGACGTGCTTTTAGTTCTTCGGGGGTATTTACAGGGGTGGTATATATTGTTTCACGTATTTACACAAAAAAAACGCAAGATTTAAATCCGGGGATCGCGCGGGCCCATTTCGACTAATCCACTTGCCTGGAAAATTATTGTACTACTACACTCGTACTTGACGAGAATAATGAGTTGCTGCACCACTATGGAGGTACCACATTTCCCTGCGTACAGCTAAAGACACTTTTTCTAAAAGTTCGTTTAAATTTTATAAAATCTAAACAGTCAATGCCGTTTAGACGAGGTGGTAAGATATAAGACCCGATTAAACAGTCACCCACAATGCCGGCTAACACATTTATACGTAATTTGTTGATGGCGGTGTTCCCCGAAATACATTGGAATTTATATCCGACCAAATGTGGGTGTTGTGGACATTGAAAATTCCATCTTGTAAAAATCCCGCTTCGTCGGTAGACAGCAAACAATTAAAAAAATTCGGCTGCCCCTCAACTTTCCTCAAAATCCATCTACAAAAAGTTTCACTACGTATCTCCTGGCTGTATTGCCTGCACCAGTTGTAAATGATAAAGGTGCAAACCCTGTTCACTTAAAGTACGCCAAATTGTAAATGCTGATACTCCAATGCGAACGAAATGCAAGTCTTCGGACACAGTGCTACCACTGCTTCTGAAATTTGCGGTTCGGTATCAAAAAATCGACGGGTGCCCTTCCTCGATGTTGCACTTGGGGTTCAAAAAAAACATGATCACGCAAGTGTTGAACCGTATTTTTAAAGGTTTTCGCATTAGGTATTCGGCAATTGGGAAAACGTTCTATGTAAAGTTTTCTAGCTCTGTCCGCATTGTTGCCCACTTCACAATACACAAGGAAGATGTCCGTTAATTTATTCTTAGAAATAATCGCCATTTTATTACTAAGCAAAGAATTTATTGCATGCGATCAAACACGTACAGTCGTATACATCGAACTAATTCACCACTCACCTACCTCAAGTGTCAAGTCGCAGTATCAATTATAAAACCATTTATCAGTATGTACCTACTTTTTGGTGCCTTTGAATCCGCAGTTTTTACTGTGCTGCATTAAATTAAAATATAATTCCGGATGCGGTCGGATACCCATATTTTTAGTAAAACTTTTTTGATTTTCAACTTGGTTTAGCGAGTGCTATTACGGGTTAAAAAATCTGCACGTATTTCAATAACACCCAGTATATTTACTCTGACTGAGTAACAACGCGATAAAACCTTAGATGTTGAGTGGTTTAAAAACCATATCAATTTATTTAATTATTTTAAAATTAGCTTTTTATTTTCTGAAACACATTAGAACACTGCTTCAAATTAAAAATTTAATTAGTTGTTTCGGTCTTATCAGATCTCATCAGTATTACATCTACGACCTTTACGGATTAAATATCCAATTAACAGTAAAAAAACAAACTTATTAGTAATAAAACACGAAAGTATAAACTTACCCTGCAGGATAGGCCACAGATTCTGTATTTGGGTCGGAGTCGAGGGCGGCATTACTTGAAACGGTAACACCCAGCACTCTCTCCAATTTAATCTGTAATTACAAAAGCAATTATTCAATAACATTCCAAATTAAACCGAAAGGTTACGAAATGAAACTACACATTTAAAAGTAAACTTTAGCCAGAAAGATAAACGCACGCTGCAACAAAATTGCCGGTTATTTACTTTATAATTTCATTACACACTTACCAGCATGAAATTATAGGCGACCTTTAACCCAGATTGCACGAGAGTAAAAGCAATCTAATCTCGGATCT
Source organism: Ctenicera cuprea (assembly GCA_958336395.1). NCBI lineage: Eukaryota > Metazoa > Arthropoda > Insecta > Coleoptera > Elateridae > Ctenicera > Ctenicera cuprea. Next base: position 21,922,953 of record OY284493.1, read on the forward strand.
TTGCGGGCAGAATGCAGCTAAAAGTAACCTTATTTTGATTATGATTAATGCTGTTCTTTTATAACAAACTTCCACATACGGTATACGAGATAAATGTTAGATATTTTATAACGAGTTCCTGTAATTAACTTATGCGAATGACCTTAAAACCAATTTACCGTGTGCTATACGGAACGGGCGTCTATGACTTTCCCCGTTACGACTTGGAAGTGCTGTTTGAAAGGACTCCATGCAAAACTTGGCAAAATTACATTTACAACACAGAAACCGTTTAAATCAGGGCCGTACCCAGGAGGCGCTAGGAATTCCCTACAATGAAAAAAAAAAGTTTTTTTATATGTAGGAGTTTTATATGTTCTATTTGAATTTAATAAAAGTTTTCAAAATTGTTGCAAACCGCGTTTTTCTGTAACCTTGCACCGCCAATATTTTTGTGAACAATCCCATTCATACTTAAAATGAGAACGAACATATAAAACATTTAGAGAAACTTACATAATCGCAATTAAAATATTTATAAATATCAGGGCTTCCAGGCATTTAACCTTTTTGCTGCTCAAAGCGACTATACGCGCGAACCGATATCGCACTGGGGATGATCAAAGCGCCTATAATAAATATAAAATAAATTCGCTTAGTATATAATACGTAAAAATATACTTTGAGCTGATTGGTCAAAACGGCACCCCCTTCTAATCAAAAGTTAACAAAAAGATTGGTGTTCGCTGCTCCAGATATGTATTGTCGTCTGCGTCTGCTACGGATCCGGACATTAGTTGCACATCTATTCCGCTCAGAGCCGGATCTATGTAGCTGTAATTGTAAATTAAAATTGTGTGTTTCAGCGCTCTAGAGTTCCGCTAGCGCCCTAATGGCCGGCGCCGTAGTGGCCTCGAGCCTAGTGTCCCCGCGCTTTGGTGTCCCGCGCCCTAATGACCGGCGTCCTATTGTCCTCGCGCCCTAGTATCCTAGCGCCTTAGTTCCCGCGTCCTAACTGCGGCGCCGTAACGGCCGCGCTCTAATGGCCGCGCGCCCCAACGGCGGTGCAGTAACGGCCGCGTCCTAATGGCCGGCGCACTAGTGCTCTCGCGCCCTACTGCCCCGTGCGCTAGTGTCCTCGCGACTTAGTGTCCCGCGTCCTAACGGCGACGCCATAACAGCCGCGCCCTAGTGTCCCGCGCCTAGTGTCCTTGCGCCCTAGTGGCCCGCGCCCTAACGGCGGCGCCGTAACGAACACACCCTAATGGCCGCGCGGAAATAGCCGAAGGAAATTGGTGAAAAGAGCGATATTGAAAATGAATCAAAACTTGTTCTGGATGTACACCTGTATTTATAGAGGAGTATTGATTTCATGAAAATTTTCAAAAAGTTTTAGACCTCTAGGAATCCAAAGAAGTGTTTTTTTTAAATGTCTGTCTATGGGTGAGTGAGTGGATGGGTGGGTGGGTGAGTGTGTTTGTATGTGCACTCCATACCTCCCAAAGAGATGGTCTGATTTTGATAAGCTTTGGAATGTGAGGGTGTATGAACAAATTTAACGGGAAAATAAGCTTTTTCAAAAATTCGAAACCGGAAATAGAAGTTAGACATGTTTTTTGGTAGCATTTTTCTAAAACTGGAATGTTATAGAAAACTTTAGGACAAATCCAACGCTTTTTTAAGAACATTGTAGCTTTAAAATTGCGGCTCCTATGATTTTTTGAAAAGTTTGAATTCAACGTCTTTTTTCAAAAACAAATTGACAGATCGAGTGCATATCTTTTATTGTAATAGTCCTTAAGATACAAAATGTTACTGTGCACAAAACATTTCCGTAAGCTAAAAGCTATAAAGTGAAAAATGTAGAACAAAAAATTTTTTTTCGAAAACGGGGCAATGATTCATTTTAAATTTTATAAGCTAATACAATCTAGAATGAGCTATAATTTGTTTTGTGTCCCAGCCTGCTAATTAATATGTGACGCCTATGAATTTTTGAAAATTTGTGTTTTAACGCATACTTACTTACAATCAGATTAGGATGAAATTGGAAATGTCCTAAGGGTACACAATGTTACAAGCTACGAGAACTTTTAGAACGACTAAAACTACGAACTCCAAAAAATTCAATGTTTTTTTTTTAATTTTATAGGTTTATAATGGCTAGGAATGAGCTATAATTTAGTTCGTGTCCCAGTGCGCTAGCTAGTTTGTCTGTGACGCATGCTATGAATTAATTATAGTTTAACTCAGTGTTTCTCAAACTTAGATGCATGTACCCTACGGGATAACGCGAAAATAGAGACGTCGCGCGTCGTAAAATAATATAGTTTGGTGTACGTACGTAGGATGAAATTCAATTGGTACAATGTATATTTTACCATTCTTCTTATGTCGGTATAATAAAATTACGATCATTCGTCGTACATGGAAAAGACGTTGTCGATGTATCTCTTACCGTATTTTTATTACATTTATGATTTTCTAACATTTGCATTAAAAGTCTTATTCTTCATACACATACCGAGTGTCAGCGGAATTACTAGAAAGCCCGTATTTTCTCGAGTTTTTGAGATATGGCAACGAAACTTATAATAATAAGTATGTATTGAAAAAGAGACATTTTGACATATTTGTCACATTTCTTTGACTTCTCGTTTCACCAGAAATTATCCGAACTTTTGGATTTCAAATGGGGTATCCTATATATTTTGACATTTTTGAAATCCCGAGACAATTCTGAATACACCTGCAGTATTTTTAAAATTCTTTAAGCTTTGTTGAATTTAATAACTAAATTTTTGACGAAAGTAGGCAGGAATGTCTGGGGGTTTTTATAAATGCGGAATTTATTTGTGCAACCTTTAAGGATAAGTTCTACACATCAAAGCAAAAAACGTTCTTACCAAAATAGACCCATAAAAGCTTCTTACAAAGTTACAGCCTTCGGGAGAGAGAAGAGTCCCAAACGGGACTGGTACCCTTCCGGATGCAGTAACTTCGTAAAAAAGCGTTTCCAGACTCTTGTTTATCATACCTTTTATGAGCTTTTCCTAATGTTTTTTGATCTGCTATCTGTCTTCATAATATTTAAAATCATTTTGGAAAAAGGCTTTATATAAAAATTACCCCACTAACGAATTTACTCCGTTTGACTATAATTAGTTTTGCAAATATTCATAAAATTTCATTGGGGTACTTTGAAGAATTAACGGTACTTAACGAAAAAGTTTGAGAAACACTGGTCTAACTGATTTAACAAAAAGAAGTGAACGTAAATTGGTGACAACGCACGATTACGATGTAGTTTTCAAACGAACTGTCGTTTTTTTTAGTTCTAGGCAAGGTTACTGTTGGAAATCGTTGTTTTCCAAAGAAAATATTCAGAAGAGATTATAACAACAGTTTACCCGTTTCACCACAGTTAATCTATAGACTAACTAGTTAAAGCAAAATTATTAATAATTCCATACCTAATTGACATTCACAATCAGCAGAGTCCAAGCTTTAGCGCTAACATGTACATCCACGCCAGCATATCATATTATGTTTTGTTCAGATTAACGTAATTTAATCAAAGATCTCACGCCCCAAATTAAATATTGAGTGATATTTTAATTAACAACAATTTTTGATTAGTATAAAAATCAACGAATATATACCGTTCTAGCTTTACCTCGTTAAAGTTCATATTGATGAATAAAAGACGACTTGATTTCTTATTTCAAAACGTCCAATAATGGTGTATTTAAGAGATCTATTTGTTCCTTCATTAAAGGTACACTTTTTAAATGTTTGTGAATTTCAAATGGCTTCAGTGTATCTAACTTACGTTAAGCATCACATAAAGTGTAAAAGTTTTTAATATATTAGATGTCAGTAGATGATTCTGTTCCTATAAGTGTTTAGCGTAATTGAATTTATGTGGGTGTTTGTATTTGCAACAACGCGTACGGGTTCTTTATACCTAATATCAAAATTTCTAATTGCCTGGCCTATATAAACCGAATTACAATGCGAACAATTTAATTCGCAAATGCCTGACTTTTATTAGTTTAAAAAAATACTTTACATTTGTTTTGTTTAAAATTTTTGCAATGTATCAATAAGTTTAGTATTATAACTATAACTATATGCAATTTGTTTAATAATTGAAATTTCTTTATTATAATTAATTTCATCTAAAGGAACTGTTAAAGCGCGTGTATCACGGACCTGTATGCTGCTAATTTGTGTTTTATGATAACAAGAATCGTATGGTATTGTAATGTCTGTTTGTGTAGGCTTTCTATAAACAGAGTGTTCAAGTTTGTTAATTGAATTAATTTTTGCTTAAATCTAAGAAGTTAAGAGACCTATTTTCTACAGTTTATAGTGTAAAATTTGTTTCGATGCAAGCTGCGAACAAAAATTAAAAATTCATCAATTAATTCAAAGAAATCAAAACTGTTTTGTTAACTTTAAAATATAAACACAATCCCTGAAGCATACCATCTGAATCTGAATACACAGTGCAACGCCGTTTTGGTATTTTATTGTAAAAATATTTACCAGTTTTGTCTATGAGAAACAAAACAGAGCGCATATAAGGCGCCGTGGAACTCCTGTTATATATCAATGCAATTAAAAAAAAACTTTTTACTTTTAAACACATCACTTAAGTTCTAAACAATGTTTTGTCATAAATTAGATAGTAAGAGATAGATGAAGACTGATTTGAAAAGTAACGGTCCAATTCTAAACCCTGTGAGACGCCACGTTATATTTTTTTACGTTTTTTATTTATTGGATATTATTTGATCAATATATGTGTCAGTTCTATGCGATAACAAACAGCAATATTTAAATTATAATAAATTACAATTAAAATTATTTAATCATGTTGATGAGCGACTTTAAATCTCTTCTTGCGTAAAACATCTATGCGTGTGCCATTTCGTGTGATAATGAAAAGCCAATTACAACGTTTTAAACGTTTAATTAAATTCTGACGTAAATAGAAATAAAAAATAACTTGTTATAATTAATTTAATTCCTTGTTAACTAAAAATAGCGAGCAATTACACAACAGTTCACTGAGAAATTCAGAGTTAACGTAATAAGACACAAATTTCTGTAAATTTATGAATAATGATCCAAATGAGATGTTGATAAACTATTCAGTAGAAGGAATAACGTCATCACCATATAATCAACAAGGTGGACACGCAGAAGAGATGCTGTATGCACTGATGCCATCTTTAAATTTAAACCTGCATTATTCAAATTCTAATAAAAAGCAAATAAATATTCAATTGCGTAATGGATGAAAATTAGATGCAATTTCAAAACGCGCGCGCGAGGCACCAAAATTGGACGTGGGAAGCGCAGCAAAACGTCCTTACTGCCTTTCGTAATAAGTGCGCACTACTATAATAAATTCATTTACACTCCGCATGACATCAGTGACACGATTAAAAATTACAATTTGTGTAAAACGCCCATCTCTATATCATCTACAATTTTTTCAAGCTAAACAAAGATGGAAAAAGAGGCGTATGATCATTTAATTATGTCGTTATTTAACACATGTCTATTTTATCTGCCCACACTTTTAAGAATGATTTGGTTTGTGCCTACTCGAATTGCAGAAACCTCTGCATTAAAAGCGACCGAAACAGTTTTTGGGTGCCCCAAAAGGTGACCGACCTGTTTTATACACTTTTTAAGCTAAACACTAAGATATATTTAGCGATTAATAAATGTAGGTAATTTCAAAATAAATCCAAATTTTAAGGTAGCTTTTTAGAACCACTGCAATGCTAGTTATTATCAACCTGTGGCTTCGAATATGTAAAATCTGTAATTCTCTCACCGCTTCCAGAGCAGACGCATGCGTCGCTAGCTGGGTGGCTCACTAAAAATGGATCTTTTCAAATTTCGAAATGTTCTTTAGACTATAACCGTTCTGGTCCACACCAATTTTTTTAGACTTCTAAATACAGAGCCTCCGTTAATTACTGATACCCACGTGACCTTTGGCCCGCAGTGACTTAGGGAGTTTTAGATTTAGATGTTGAAGTCAGTTCACGATTGGTACTCGTAGTAACTAAAAATTCCCTGTAAGTGTCACTGTTAATACTCAAAGTGAGGTTATGTATGTAAACAAGCAAGCCTTGATAAGTTAACAAACGGCTTGGGAATTTTTGGATAAAAGGCTTACTAACAGTGTAAGTTGGGTTGCCTATATTTTGTGGTCACGTGGGTATCAGTAATTACTGAAGGCTCTGTATATTGAGGATGTCCCGAAATTCGATGCCGAAATGTATATATGTCGCAGTCTAGGCCCCAAAATAATTAAAAATCTATCGGACAAGCGCCACGAGACCTTCCTCGCATTCACCCGCTGCTTCTTTTCCTATTCAACCATTCAAACTATTACGTCCTAACTTTCCAATGTAAATCATGTTAACCCGTTCTTATGTTTACACATTTTGAATTTATATGACGCAGCAGGTATATGCGAGAAAGGTCTCGTGGCGGTTGCCGGCAGCTTTTACCTTCCTCGCTATACAGGGTATAGCCACAGAAGGGTAATGTGATGGTTTTCAAGGCCGTGAACTAAATTTCTTACCGATGTTTTTTTCGCTTTGGGCTTACTCGCCAATATACAAGTTATGGCTAAAAGAAAAGTACATTTATGGCAACAATTTCCGTCTAAACATTTTGACTAACAAATACATTAATTAAGGCTCTTTGGAGACCGATAAAAGGGGCATTGCAGTGCTGTTTTGGTGTGCGTCAGTATACACGTTATAGCTCGGGAGCCTTAAAACAGAATACCCTAAATTAGGCTCAAAAGATTAGAAGTCACCCTGTTATAAACCGGCAAGATCCACCAAAAAAGGGGGAGGGGTACTGTACTTCACCATAAGTGCACTAAAAAAAGAAGCTTCGATTCGTATGCTGCCATGAACATGTTAAATTACAACAGGAATAATTTTTTTTTGAGAAAACAAATCTGGGAGATTTCCTTTTGGTCGTTAACCCGAACAGTTTAATTTGATAATCGCGAAAAAAAAATATCGCCAAATTGAAAAATTGATTTTGGTATTTTAACGAATAGAATATTGTTTGCAATTAGAAAATTTTTGAACATGATAAAATCAGATAAGTGCTTCAGAAAACAGGGAGGTGGGGTAGGGGCCCACGCATATCAAATAACCGATTTGGGCTAGAAACATCTATACAAAGAGCGGTGAGGGAATTTATGTAACCAAGCTACAATCCACTCAAAATTTGGGTGAACTAGCTAAGCAGGTGTCAAACCGCTACAGATGGCCCTCTGTGTACAAATACCTTTATTTTATTGTTGGCACGTCTTAGGTGCCTTCGATGCTTGCTTTACAAATAGGAACAAATAGGAAATGTGAGCTTCTTTTTTGTTTTTTTTGTGCAAACACCATGAAACCAAATAACTGTTTAAAAAAATGAGGGGAATGTTATACTTAAATACAGGCGCACTACACAAGGAAGCTCACATACGTATTCTACGCACACCCAGTAACCCATCTGCGCAAACGCGATATCGCCACCACCTCCCAGTAGTCGCCACCACCTATTTTTGGTTATTTCAAAAATGTGCGAATCTCTAGTGAAAAATCGGTGTCAACCAACTAAACGATAATATGAACAACTTTTCATTGAGGAAAAACTTCTGGGGGGTTTCATTTTGGTTTACCTTAACAGTTTAATTAAGCAATAGACAAAAAACGGTTCAGAGCTTTCAGCGGGAAAACATTTTTTGCAATAACAAAATCCAGATATCATAAAACAAAGTTTCAAGATGTGTTGGCCACGAAATCATTCGAGAGCTATTATTTAACTATAAATCAGATTCAAAAGTTTAGATTCTTCCTAAATACATTAATAAAAAAGTTTCCCATATGGTGCAAACTTTTTGGCGGTCACTGTACATATAATACTTATATTTATTTAGGGCTCTCCGGTAGTTCTTTTATTATCATCTTTCCCAAGGTTCATAACCACAATAGCAATTTTCAAAAGTATAAGTCAGTGGAATGGAATTAACAGAAATTTTCAGTTTTTATTAAACTAATTTCCAAGCAACTAACTTAATCTTTTGTCTTTTTGACCTTATAGCTTGGTTCGAATCCCGATGCTGTTGAAACGCATTGGATAGATACAATTGCTACTGCGCCATCTCTAGGAAAAGATGTAAAACTGTAGGTCTTGTGTAATAGATGTTTGCATATTGAAAATCTCTACTCTGTACTGGTTATTAACAGAAAAAGGCCGTCAATAAATAGATATACAAAAAAAATGAATGTAATTATGCCCATCTTGCCCTTGCACTTTTTGGCAAAACATTTAGGAATTGCTTTTATGGAAATATGTCCTTCGAAATGAGATACAACTTAATTTGTCAATATTCCCTTAACAAAATGGCCCATTTTAAGCAAGAATGCTCCCACCTAAGAGATGGGGAATTTTCAGTCTCAACTGTAGAATGCGTTTCTTTTTTATATTTTATTAAATAAGTCTCCCAATTTTATTAAATATATGCCTAAGAATGTGTTAAAAGTTTAATTGGTCGGCTCCATAGATGAGCGTAAAACAGGCTCCGTACAGGCGTTTGGGATGTCGTAAGGTTCATCGGGGCAAGGAGCGGATCGAGAAGCCGTTGGTAAAATATGAGAGGCACGCAGATAGTACGTAAGACGGAGTTGTAGACAACCGGTGCATGTGTGAAGTTGAAAAGTATTGTTCGCATGCGAATAACAATGTTGTGTTGGATTAATTTGATTGTTAAAAGTACCTATTGATACCTGTGTAACGATGGTGATAAGTCTAAAGTATTGGTGTTGTGTCTACAGTATCATGGTGTAACAATTATTTATTGATTGTTAATGATTTGTGTATTATTGTTGATTGATCTTCTTGTTTATTGTCATAGTAGTTGTTGATAATTGATTAGATACAACGTAGTACGGTGGGAATAGTTGGGATCCCTCAACCTGGTTAATTGAAATAGTATTGACCAGTGACCCAAAAACGTATATCTTGGGGTGGTCGGGGGATCCGCCCAGTCCCATCGGATTCCTTGCGTGTCATGTGTTGCAAAGAGGCGGGCCTTTGGATGGTGATTATAACTATATGCATTAAAACTCCAGTGATCGGGTTATAAATCGGTTAAGCAGTATCCGGCGCGATAAGCGTCCTACCCTTCTCTTACAAATACATAACTATAGTAGGCCTGCTGCACGAAGTTTTTCTAGTATGCGACCTGGCTGCATCGGTCAATCTGACAAAGATCTTGGTGAAAAAATACTAAGTGTCTGTTTATGTTAGGCGCTCGTTATATTTGTAATTTACATCGCTCTGGCACTCTTCAGATTTTTAGTACGTTATTTAGAACAATCCAATAACATTTTCAAGGTTCAAAAAAAAGCTGTGTTTTTCGATATTCTAATGATACATATCCATCAGTTACAGGGTCAACACAGCCCAAGCAAACAATTCTAGATAAATTAGAATAAACTTTTTCCAATAAACATTCAATTTATGGCGCGCAAAATGTACATATCGACTAGAACATTCTGTAGATACATGAAAACTGTAGGAGTGCATTAAATAAAACACATTTAAGTACATATGTTAGAAACTACTGGCTTTCGGCCACTTTGCGTGTTCATTTATGCTTTCGCAGACATTTCTTCACTTGATTTAATTTTACTTTTCATTATTATATATTATTCAGAAGTATTGCTTTTATGAACATCTATCTCGTATCTGTTCTGAAAATATGCGTTATAAATTTAAAAAAAAACTGTTTTTCTTTAAAAAAAACTGCCTACGAGCGGGTATTCAGATACGTGCATTCATTCATTCATATCTGCGGAAGTATTTTAGTCTAATTTTTATGACCTTCAAAACGTTTCACAAATTTTAAAACTTACAGAAATCTAAAATGTTTCTCTCCGAGTGTGTCTTCGTTTTTCCCACGTTCTAATGAAACTTGAAATATCGAAAGTTCATCGGTAATCTAAAGCCAAAACCACAAGCGGAAGTTAAACACAATTCTTTAGTATATTATATCTTTTTGAAACTGAAATGTGAATAAGAAAAGATGATAGGTGTAAAGGCAAACCAAACGCCATTTTCAAACTTCTTAGCTCAAAAGCTGCGGTCAGTGCGTTACTCAAATTTCAAAAACAAAATTAAACTAACAACATGATCTGTTTTTTTAATTTGGTACGATAATAGACCTACGGTTGGGTATTAAGTTTTTGCTTAACCCTCTAACTTTTTTGTAACGCCCTCAATGAATTTCTGAAATTGGGAAATCAAGGCCTTTATAAGCAATAGAAAATCCGCAAATTTTGATAAGTCTAAAGTGTCTAATTTACTTTCTCTTTTTGAAAAAGTGTTGGCATGTAAAACAAAAAAATCCTGAGTAGCTAACATAATTAACAGCTGCGTTCAAATATATTACGCCTTTTTTGTTACACGCAAACACAAGCCTATCAAATCAAAAGTGTACCTCCAAATACGTAATATGCTGAGGTTCATAATGCTACTGCTGACTCGCCACTTGTCATAGCGCTGCGAGCGGAAAAGTGTTAAAAAATGTATATGCAGCAGTATATACGCCCAATTTTAAAGTAAGGTTTCCGCTGCAATATAAACCAACCTGCACATTGAGCTCAAAATACGACACCTGAACTTGAAAACGGATCGTCAACAATAGTTTTGAGTAAATTAAAAACAAAGCCGTACTTTATTCGGACTTTACATGAAACGTTAACGCCAATTACCGAGTTAGTGAAATCTAGCTACATTTTGATGTGTAAAAAAAATACTTTGTAGCTTCCACAATATTCATTTATTTAGCTAAATTATGTTTAAGACCAACTATTTTTCATTGCTCCTAAAATTCGCTGCTTTATTTAGACTGCAATGATTCACCAACTTCATGCCCTCGACCAGCCGTGAAGCTCATTCTACGAGATCCAAATGAAATAATTAAATATAAAATCAATAAATACAATAACTGCTTGGCCACATCTGTTAAATAAACAAGTATGCACGTGTGTTTGTATTATACGTTGGTATACAACGGCGATTGCCGTTTCGTAAATATAGAAGACGGCGGCGCGCGACGCGACTACTAACTAAACAACGGGGAGATCTGTTTGGTTAAATATTAAATTCGACCCGTATAGTAGTAAACAATCGTGAATGTTTATTTACACTACTATGCAACAGCAACTTGAAAAAGTTATAAAAGCAGCGCATTTGCACGGGAATGTGTTAGTTTTCAGGATCGAATCCACCATAATCTAACGGCCCAAAAACCGATTCATGAGAATCTACCTGAAGGTCGAGCAGTAGCTTCGGTCTAATGCAAACCAATCCGCCGCCTTGATTTAGGATAGAACACAAGCTTACGTTCCGAAGCAATCAACCCCGCACAGCAAGCTCCTCTTAGAGCCCTACTTCAAGATCAAGCGCAAGTTTCTGGTTTGAACCAAATCATCCTCGCATTCTCTTCCCACAGTTCTGCAAAACACCGACAGAACCAAGCCCGCACGACTCCTGCCACTGGAATTAAAAGTTCCGGAACACCACGACCTGCTAGCCCTATCCGATACGCCAATGCCATCCAACGAGTTACACAACGTACCAGTGATTATCCCTTGACAGGGACTGTGTTTTGTTGTTGCTGGGAATTAATTATCTGTGCCTGTTACTTATTAACTGCTCTGATATTCATCGGATCGTTAAATGTTGTTTATGTTACGTCATAATAAAACGGAATTTTATTTTGTTCAATAAATACCTTCAAATATAAAGGTGTTGGATGCGTAGTACAGGTGCGTGCGGGCGTTTATCAAATTTGGTATGTGAAAGGCTTCTTTAGTTGCAGGTAGTTCTTTGCAAGATTTTTAACCGCTACCGGAAACGAAAATTATAAAATGTTTTTTTATATCAATTTTTTTAAAATATTTTTTGAAATTTTGAAAACATAGAGTTGTGCATCTAAGGCAAATCGAGTGTTTTTTTTCAAATGTATGTATCTTCCGACGAATGCCGCTCTATGAATTTTTGAAAATCTTGACTTTAATGCCCGATTACTCAAAAAGGAAATATAAATCACTTAATAGTCCTTTAATTAGTATAATCATGTAATGTAAAATATTTTTAAAATATAATAATTGTAAAAATTGCTTCTTAAAGTTTTCGAAATTTCCAAAAAATTATTCCTCAACAAACTGACCACGCTATTTATTCACAACTTTGTGAGCCGACGAAGCTTGCACTGAACTACAAATCAGTTTTCTACTAATCTCCCAAATTTTTATTCTGACGCCCTTCTGACATTCAAAAAAAAAATTAAAATTGATTAATGATCTATCCAAAAATGCAAACGCCAATCGCTATGAACTTTAAACAGTCCAAAAGGCTATTTGGAGTAGCTTATTAAAACAAAAACGTATTTTAAACAATTTTAAAAATGAAAGAGAATTTACGAAACTTTTCAAAAAATATATTTTTCATTCTATACATTTTTATAACTCTTCAAATAAAGTATTTATAACCATTTATGCTCCGAAGTCGAGAGCGCAATATTTAGCTATCGCCGTATGTGAGTAGGTAATCCGCTGTGCCGTGCAAACGCTTTGGTGATGCGGCGGGCGGACGACTGGATGTCATTTCAGTTCTTTGCACAGAGTGTAGATGTAAATTTCACCGAGTGTATTTCAATCATTTATTGGCGCGAGACTATTTGAAACGTAAGCAGTATGGAAAAATACCAGCGACACATTTGCCCATTTTGTCTACTGACCCGTCTACCGAATGTAAGGTTTGACGTCTATCCTTTGTGATTTATTTAAATGTTTGCAAAACTTTTGTAAAACAACACCGAATTCAAAAATGTAACAATGTAAATTTAAAATAAGAAAGTTGGTGTCACTTCTGGTGAAAGAACCCCCACAAAGTTCACGAAGAAAGAGGGGGGGGACCGATCTTCTAGTGTATAAAAAATTAATTAAATTACAAAAAACGGATTTAAATCAAATAAATCAAATTTTTGATTCATGAAAATCACGATACGTTGGTTTCACTTCCGGTGAAACCGAAAGCTCCAGAAAGTAGTAATCTACGTCCAATAATATGTACCACTGCACAAATTAACCATTAACAAACTTGTAATTGGTTATCTTAATATACAACGTAGAAAGTGGGGTGAACCGGTTCTCTATTGCATCAAAACAATTTAAATACAAAAATGAACCTGTTCTCTGTTGCACAAAAATCGATTTTAAAAAAATACGATTTAAACCAAATAAATCGATTTTTGATTTCTTTATAAATATTACGATAAGTTAGTGTCACTTTCGGTGAAACCGCAAGCCCCAGAAAGTCGCAATCTACGTCAAATAATAGGTGCCCTTGCATGATCATTTTCCAAATTTTAATTGTTTATTTTAATAATAAACAACGAAGAAAACGGGGGTGAACCGGTCTTTTAGTGCATAAAAATAAAAAAAAGTATTAAATTAAAAAAAACCGGAACCTCCAGAAAATAATAATCTACGTCAAATAAACGGTTATTTTAATAAACAACGTAGAAAGTAGGGTGAACCTGTTCTCTGTTGTTTAAAAATCGATTTAAAAAACATCCGATTTAAACCAAATAAATAGTTTTTTGATTACTTTATAGAAATTAAGATAAGTTGGTGTTACTTCCGGTGAAACCGGAAGCTCTAGAAAGTAGTAATCTACGTCAAACAATAGGTACCCCTGCATAAATTAACCATTTTCAAAATTTAAATGGTTATTTTAATAAGCAACGTAAAAAGTGGGGTGAACCTGTTCTCTGTTGCACAAAAATCGATTTAAAAAAAATACGATTTAAACCAAATAAAGCGATTTTTGATTACTTTATAGAAATTAAGATAAGTTGGTGTCACTTCCGGTGAAACCGGAGGTTCCAGGAAGTAGTAATTTACGTCAAGTAATAGGTACCCTTGCATAAATTAACCATTTTCAAAATTTAAATGGTTATTTTAATAAACAACGTAGAAAGTAGGGTGAACCTGTTCTCTGTTGCATAAAAATTGATTTAAAGAAAAACAATCCGATTTAAATCAAATAAATGGATTTTTGATTTCTTTATAAAAAATACGATTAGTTGGTGTCACTTCCGGCGAAACCTGATCAACCGATCAAATAAATCGATTCTTGACTTCTTTATAAAAAATACGATTAGTTGGTGTCACTTCCGGCGAAACCGGAAGCCCCAAAAAGTGGTAATCCGCCCCTGCATATATTAACTGTTTTCCAAATTTTAATTGTTTATCTTAATAATAAACAACGACAAAAATAGGGGTGAAGCGGTTCTCTAGTGCATAAAAATAAAAAACATATTTAAATTAATAAATCTGATTTAAATGAAATCCAATTTTTGATTTCTGAAAAATTACGATATGGTGAAACTGGAAGCTTCAGAAAGTGACCAAACCGAATTTCAATTGATTATTCTAATAAAAAAAAAGAAAATTAGGTGAACCGGTTCTCTGTTGCAAAAACATTGATTTAAATTTAAAAAATCCGATTTTAATCAAATATCTCGATTATTTGATTTTTTTCTTAAAATCTTGTTTTTTGCATTCTGTATATCTTAATATGTTTTACTTGGAATTTTTTGATTTAAAACAGTTCGGACATCTACTAACTTTATACATTTAGAGATTTGGTTTCCTTTACTTAATCATCACAAAGCACTGATTCAAATAAAACAATCACAACGTTGACTACGGTAGACATACCTAGTAAAAATATTTTAATATTTCCCCCTCTTTTTTAATCTTTGTCCCTTGCACATGCAAAAACTTTTTAAATCAATAAAGTATACACGCACAAGCAAATGAAAATTAAAGTCCAAGACGCGATCGAGAATCGAGATTTAAAATAATTTGAAAATTACAGGTTTCTAAACAGCACACCCATTAAAAACAATTTCAAACCAACATATAATCTGCGATACGGAAACAAACGTTTACAAACCACACATTGCCAAAATAATATGATAATGCACGTACTTGTAATATCAATTATTTATAAACGAGTTTATAAATGAATACAATGTAGGTTTATTTAGTACACCTGTTCACAAATTAAACGCATCCACAATAGAAAGTTTCGGTATCAAAATTCAAAGTTAAATAAGGAAAATTAAGTAGTGTCCACAAAATTTACAGGAAGAGCAAAACATTTCCTAGAAAATTAAAATTTTGGAAATTAACAGTTAGTTGAATGTAACTTTGCAATCTTCTCGTGTCTTAGGCAATTATTTCGATTAGCAAAGGGATTTAATTAAATATTTAAGTGACATCCGCCGTTTCCCGCTTGAAATTCTAATTCCAAAGCGTGACAATTTAGAATATTAATGAGAATAATTAAATATTTATTAAAAGCGACTTTAAGTTATTAATACCTGGAACATCAATAAACAACACCTACTTAAAATACTTACAGTAAAAAAATTAACAAACTTGTTAATAACGGTGTTATAATTATAAGCTTACTGAATAAAGTTAAATTTTTAATTAGACCAATGTTAATTCGATTAACTGATTTTAAAGAGCGACTTCTAAAAATTTACCTTGTAGGTGCAAATGATCTCTTTTTCAATGAGGGGCGTCGAATTCCTTGGAGCCATCATTTTTGAAACACTTTCTATTATAACATCCGCTAGTTACAGTTATAATAATAAGTCATAAAAAAATTAATTTTCACACTTAATAAATTTTACTTTTAAGGCCCACCTTTGTAAGAAATAAATTAAGGTGGGTAATGAGTACTGTTAGACATTTAAATTGTTCGAAAGTGTAACCAGTCTTCAAGTTTTTTTGTTAAATAATAACTATATTTACATAAATTTGATAAACAAACAATGCAAATCTAGATGAATAGTCCACCTACATCGAGACAGAGACACATTTAGAAAATAAAATATTAAGTTTTTAACCTTGTCCTGATTTTTTGCAATTATGTGCACTTAGTTGTAATATTCATCGCCCATAGCAGTTGAATTAGAAAAAAGCTGGTAATCACTTTCACCTTCAAAAAAAAATTAATAAGGAAATTAAATCGTTCAGTTATAATTTATTAAACCTCAATGGTACCGATTCATTTAATAATAACGGTATAAAACGTACAAGGATGGTTTGAAAAATTTCGAGACAATACGAAAGGTTGACTTTCACGTGTCTTAACATTTGATTATTATTTACAAAGCTAAACAATACGCGTTGCCGTTGGAAACCGAATTCTGAAATATGCTTAATGTAAAGATATACAGAGTGAGTTAAAATTTTAAAGTCACTGATTTTCTTCCGTTAATATTGTATTTCAGAAAAATGTTTAAAACAAAAGTTGTGGGGGACCAAGAGAACCACATTTAAAAATTATTGTCAATTATTCAGGGAGTTCCATATAAGAGTGGCATACCAAGCTTGTTATACTTTTAAATAAAACACCCTGCATAATTTCGCCTTTTAATTGCCTTTCTGAATGTTTTGTTCTTGAAATAACATTGACCGTTCCCTGATTCTCTCCTTACAATCTTATTTACTTTAAAACTGTTAGGTTTGAGGTATAAACAATAACGAAAAATTGTTTATTTTATTTAAACCCGATTTTTTGAATTTAAATTAATTTTTTTAATTTTTATGCAACAGAGAATACCCCCATTTTCTCCGTTGTTTTTAAGATAACCAAACGAACTTTGAAAATGGTTATTAAATGCAGGGGCACTTATTATTTGACGTAGATTACGACTTCTTAGAGCTTCCGGTTTCACTGGAGGTGACACCAACTTATCGTGATTTAAATCAGATTTTTCTTATTTAAATCGATTTTATATTTATTTTTATGCAACAGAAAACCGGTTCATCGCCATTTTCTTTGTTGGTTATTATTAAGATAAACAATTAAAATTTGGAAAACAAAATTTTGAAAATTGTTAATATATACAGGGGCACCTATTATTTGACGCAGATTGCGACTTTGTGAAGATTTATTTTATTTAAATCGTTTTTTTTTCTTTATTTAAATAGATTTCTAAGCAACAGAAATCTGATTCACTCTACTTTCTACGTTTTTTATTAAAATAACCATTCAAATTTTGACAATGGTATATTTATGCCGGGGCACCTTTTATTTGACAAAATTACTACTTTCTGGAGCTTCCGGTTTTACCGAAAGCGACACAAATATCGTGTTTTTTTTAAAGAAATCAAAAAAACGATATAATTGATTAAACTCATTTTTGCAATTGAAAATCATTATTTTTATTTGTATGCACCAGAAGACCGGTTCATCCCCATTTCTTCGTTGGTTATTATTAAAATAAACAATTAAAATTTGAAAAACAAAATTTTATAATGGTTAATATACACAGGGGCAGCTATTATTTGACGCAGACTTATCGTAACTTTCATAGAGAAATCAAAAAATCGATTTTTTTTTGTTTGAAATCGGATTTTTTTAATTAAATAGATTTTTATCCAACAAAAAAACCGGTTCATCCTACTTTCTAAATTCTTTATTAAAATAACCATTAAAATTTTGAAACTGGTATATTTATGGAGGAGCACCTATTATTTGACAAGATTACTACTTTCAGGAACTTCCGGTTTCACCGGAAGTGACACGAACATATCATGATTTTTATAAATAAATCCAAACATCGATTTATTTTATTAAAATCTTTTTTTTATTTAAATCAATTTTTTTTATATTTATGCACCAGAAGACCGGTTAACTCCCATTTTCTTCGATGGTTATTATTAAGATAAAAAAATCCATTATTTGATTTAAATATTTTTTTTATTTAAATAGATTTTTTATGAAACAGAAAACCGATTCACTCTACTTTCTACGTTGTTTATTAAAACAACCATTAAAATTTTGAAAATGGTATATTTTATTTATGCAAGGGCACATATTATGTAACAAGATTACTACTTTCTAGAGCTTCCGGTTTCACCGGAAGTGACAAACATATGGTGATTTTATAAAAATTAAAAAATCGATTAACTTGGTTTAAATCATTTTTTTTTATTTTATGCTCCAGAGAACCGGTTCAACCCTTATTTTCTTCGTTGTTTATTATTAGGATAACCAATTAAAATTTTAAAAATTGTTAATTTATGCAGAGGAACCTATTATTTGACCTGGATTACTACTTTCTGAAGCTTTATTTTTACTAGATGTGACACTAACTTATCGTGATTTTTATTTAAAAAAAAAATAGAAAAATCGATTTATTTGGTTTAAAACCGATTTTTTTTATGGGCATCGGGTTTATAAGGGACGGGTGGTTAACAAGGTGTGACTGCTGGCTCTGTGATTGGCTGTCAGGCTGTAGCGGTTGCAGGGTGGGGCTTTCGTTTAGTCGGAAATAGTAGTTTGTAAGCATTGTGGAGGGGATAGCTGTGGTCTCGGTTAATATTGTTAGGATTTTTGTGTATTTCTATGGATTCACGGATTAAACGGTTGCGGTAGATGGAAGAACGGGCTAGGAGTTTGGTCTTGTCAAAATGAATGTTATGGCCTGTATCGAGTTTATGTTCTGCAATAGCCGACTCTGCGGGACGTTTCAGTCGAGTGCAGCGCTCGTGTTCAGAAACTCGAACGCTGATCGGCCTCTTCGTCTCACCGATATAGGCTTTCCCACAAGATCAAGGTACACTATACACACCGCAGGATTGGAGGGTAGGTAACTTGTCTTTGGTCGGAGGAAGGAAAATGGAAAGTTTTTGAAAGGGTGTAAAAACGGTTTTTATGTTGTTTATCTGAGAACGAAACGTCGGCAGTTCAAGCACCGATGACGCGGCTCCAACCCGGAAGCCTAGATGTTATTAACAACGGCCGCGGAAGCCTGCAACTTAGATATATAAAAAAAAAGTTAAATAAAGAAATTTAAAGAAACGGCACACATTCAGAAAGACAATTAAAAGGCGAATAACAACTTTGCAAAAAACATAAGTTTGGTATGCCATATGAAACCCCCCATATAATTAAAATAATTTTAAACAACGTGCATTTGAAGCATTTTTTAAAAATGAATGTGAAAGGCAAAAATCACCGTCTCTATACTTTTGACTGGCTCTGTACAACTCTAATACCGTTGAAAAGAGAATAAATATTTTGTTTGTTAAACCACACAAAAAGATACGTATAGCATAGTTTTTTTTATTTAATCTGATATGGAGCCGTTGCTCGTAAAAAGCAAAAGAGTATGGAAGTGTTCCAAAGAGCTTTTGATTTTGAAAATATTAAGGCAAAGTCTTTTCAACAATAGTTGGTTACGAGTTTAGTTTAGGGATTTTAAGATGCGAATTTTTCGATTAAATTTAAAATCCATAACTTTGAAGTCTTACGTTAGATGGCGATACAAATGAGAAAAATATACAGAGTGTCCATTTTAAAACTCCGAGCCTAATTTTTTTAAATAGGCAACACACAATGCAACGCCCAGATCACTATGCATTTCTACCATTTTTTTTTAAATTGAGATCAGAGTTGTTTTACATTACATGTATCTACTAATGATTAAGAACAAATTTAAGGTTACTTTAATAACTCAAATTTAAAATTGACAATACTGAACACGATGCTCATAATCCCTATCTTCAAGATGGTGTATGGTATAAACATGGTAGGGGTGAAATTTGTTCGCCTTAAGAATATTGAAAACAGAACCTTTGCTAATGTTTAAGGCATTTGCAATCGCCCTTTGACTTGTATGGGGATTATCCGTAATCATTTCAATTACAGCTATTTCGTTATGTTCAACCGTAACTTGCCGTACCCTTACTTTTGGTTTTGAAAATTGCCCGTACTCTTGTAAATTCAGAAGAAGCATTCTAAATGTTTTGTCTGTTGGAATTCGTCTATCTGGAAAGCGTTGCGCATACAAAGTACTGGCAGCACTCGCATTTTTTCGACATTCATCCAGAATTAGAAGCATGTCCACTTTGTCAGCGTTGGAATACATTTTGCACCAAAGATTAGTGATCGATAATCTTTGTTTTGCACCGTTCGAGTAATGTGGCTTAAAGAATTTGATTAGTAAACTGTCAAGTTTATGCAAACATGATTGCCCTGATCTTAATTATAGAAATATTTTCTTTTAAAATCGGCAGTGACTTGTATTGTCTGTTGCCTATTTAAAAAAATTTAGGCTCGGAGTTTTAAAATGGGCACTCTGTATATGTATAACACTGAAATTGTAAATTTTTTTAGCGAAAAAAATTGGTTACTACCAAGGTAAATAAATTTCTTTTTAGTTCTACCTGGAAAATTAAGAAAATTCAAAAGCTAGAAGTATAAAAAATTACAATTCTGTAAAATCTTTCAAGACTAAAGCAGGTTTTCGCAGTTTTCTCGTTCCTCTTTCCTTATAAAAAAATTTACGAGCTTTACATAAGTAATAAGTATGATACCATTTATAACTACCTGAATGAAACTTGAAATGTTGGGGCAACATTAACGAATCATCGTGAAAAAAAGCTTAAACACAATCCGAAACAGAAAGCAGAACGTAAACATGTTTATTTAATCCCATATTTTCCAAAAAAATAGTAGAAGAGAGTAGGACAAATTAAAACCTTTTTCTTTATAATGGCTACAGCTCAGATTTAGAATCAAAAGAAAGTAAAACTGTGTTAAGCTCATCGAATTCGATATGAGCTACAATTTGAATGTTTTTTCAATGCGCTAATTTCTCCGAGACCTACTATGAATTTTTACTTTCCTATACATTCAGTATTGATTTCATGAACATTTTCGAAATCCGGAAATATATGCTTATCTTTAGAAATCCAATAAAAAGTTTAAAAAAAATATCTGTGTGCGACTGGGTATGTGTAAATGTGTGTGCTGCATCATAACTCCCGAACGGATGGTCCGATTTTGACACGCTTTAGAATGTGGAACAAAATTGACCGACAAAATAAGCTTTTATCGGAAACGGAAGTTAGACACGTTTTTTTGGTAACATTTTCCTCGGAAACATGATGTTTTACATTCGAACACGGAATCTGGTACAAGACCTTAGGATAAGATAAATACAAAGATTTGCTTTTGAACTTTATAGCTTTGAAATGGCGGCCGCTACAACTTTTTGGAAATTGCAACTTTAACGCCTTATTACACAAAAACGAGTTGGCAGATCGGGATCAAATTTGGTATCAGAATAGCACGGGGGGGGGGGGGGGGCACAATGTTGACATGTACAAAAAATTTGAAAAAATTAAAACTATACAGGAATTTTTTTTAATTATGTAGGCTAATACAGCTTATGTTGAGCTACAATTAAGTTTGTGTCGGGGCCCGCTCATTTCTGCGTAACGCCTTCTGTAAATTTTCGAAAACTTTGGTTTAACGCTTATTTACGCAAAAACGAGCTATCAGATTGGGATTAAATTTGATATTAGAAATGCCCTAGAGGTATGCAATGTTACAAACTAGGAGAAGTTTTAGAATCACTAAAACTGTAAAAAAGTAAAAAAAAATGTCATTTTATAAAAAATGTTGCTCTAAAACTGATCAAACGATTACTTTAAATTTAAATAATTGTATACTCATAGAGCTCGAGATGAGCTACAATGTGGTTCCTCTCCCAGTCTGCTAATTTATTTGTGACGCCTTCTATGAATTTTTGAAAATAAAACATTAATGCCTCTTTATTAAACATATAAGAGACGTTAAAAATTTCTGTTTGCGTTGCATTGCTCATAATTGGTAATAGAATAAGATTCGCAACACTATATTTAGGTGCGGTAATATTTACGGAGGTCAATTTCCCCCTTTTCCTTTTCCCCCTTTGGCAGACGAATTTGTCCTTCCATTTCTGGTTTTCTTTCATCGAAGGTATCTCTTTCTCACAAATCAAACATCAAATATTTTCCCCTAGAAACACAATGGGGCGGAAACCGGCAGGACGGACGGTCATCATCAGTCAGGTGGTAGTTATAGCTTAGCTTGTTTTGACTGCACGTCATAATATGTCTTTTTCGTTGCACGACCGGAATCTTCCATTATCTCTACGACGCGACATGTTCCACTTTACGGAGTAATAAAACTTTCATAAGTATAGGAAAATAGTTTATCAGTGGTAGTAGAATAAGATTCTAAACTTTATTTATACACGGTGAGTAAAAAGTAACGCATAATGTCTGCAACTTCGTAAATATTGATTATATAAAAAACAGCCTAAATAAAAGTTGTTTGTTAAATTGCAGCGCACACTTTGTTGATGTTCATCTTTTTCATGTTATGGCAGCCAACGTTTGTTTTTAAATTGCACCGTAAAATGTTTTAAACGTGTTTTGTATTCTGCAATTGTTTCTCTTTTCATGAGATCGCATAACAAAATTTTTGAACGAACTAGTTCAAAACCTTCCTAGTTGTCGTAGAAGCCAAATAACGAAACATTTAAACAAAATATGCGCTGAAATTTAACAAACAACTTTCATTAAGCTTACTTTTCATAAAATAGGAAACTATTTACGAGGTTACACATTATGCGTTACTATTTACTCACCCTGTACATGCAGTAACACTTAATAGGGCTAATTTTCCCGCTCCCTCCGCTTTTTATTTGACATTTTTTTTCTAATAGTTTTCTTTTATTTCAATAATTTCCGAAAAAAAAATGTATTTGCTTTATTTCGGGGAGAGAGAAATATCTTTAAAGGTACAAATAAAATATTTTACAAAATTCCTGAAAAAGTACATCAAAATACTATGAATACGCTCCAAATTTGTAGTGAATTATGTTCTATTCTTTTAAAAATGAAAGGCAGATCTTAAGAGTTTGAACTTTAACGAAGTGCACTGTGCGGAACACTCAGTAGATATACATCAATTTCAGCATACAATTATTATAGAAAATCGTGATTTGCACAAATCAAGACCTTTCGCCGGCAAAAGAGATAAGACTAAAATGTGTTTTCTTCGTTTTACACCTAGAGACCAATCACTGTCTGGGGAATTTATTCCAACACATTACTTTTGCCACTTAAGTCGGAAAAAATGTGGAGGCGAAATTGCACCCAAGAGCCCACGCTTCTTGAACGTAAAAAAATAATATGGCTTGTATTTAGAAGTGGAGGACGGCTACATTTTGTAGAAAAAACAGATCAGATCCTTATAAAACTGTTACAACAATAACCAGGAAAATATTAAACGGGATTAATTGAGCTAAATTCCCATTTCGAGAGATTTATACAATGCTAAAGTGCATAAATTAAAATTTAAAAAATCTAAAGAATTTTTTGTAGGCGTTTCGTGCAAAACATTGCTCATAATGCAAGAAAATTTTGCTATTACACGTCATAAGACGAAGAAGTGGCCCACGTATAGGAAACTAAAATTGAAATTGTTAACATTCTTGACACGTAACAAGGTCACTTGAATATTGAAATGTTTAAATAAAATCATATATTTCTATTTGCGTTTTCAATAAGCGAGGCCGTAATTTGGCTCTTCAATATTTAAATTTTAAATAAGATGCTACGGGATGGGCTCGGTCGGAAATAAGGCTCGTGTTAAATACACACCGGTAAGAAAAAGTCAATGAGAATAACATAAGAAAAGTAAAGGGAAAGTTTCTGGCCGTGTGAAAACGCCATAAACGATTGGGCTCATTTAGGAATAAAAGATAATGATGAGCCATGTATAAAAAGAAATGTAAAATTAATATTGAACTAAATTTCGGTTTACGTCCACGAAAAATCGAAAACAACATTTTTATATCGAAAACTAAGTTTTCCATTTTCCTAGACATTTTTTCAAGGAAAAATAATTCCAGCGACATTTACTATACCAGAAAACGAACTTTCGATTATAAGAAACAATCGTTAAAAAATATTAATATTTTATATTTAGACCGTTTTTTTATTTTTTTTTATTTATACCCCACAAGTGACTATTAGATCATAACACCCCAAACGGGCATCGTCAGGTAGTTAGGACAGTTATGACTAATTGTTGTCGCTAACATTTTATGAAATATAGACAAAAAAAATGAATTTTCTTTAAAAAAACAGTTTACACCACAAAACCAACCTGAGGCGGCCATTACAGCCTACCTCTTTAGGTGTACGCGGCGGCACCTAGCGTGAGCCTTATCCGCAACGTCCCTCTTCCGGCTAGATTGAGTTACGCTCAATCAGCGCGCCTGCTAAATTAACAACGGTTCGACGAGAACAAGCTACCACTCTTGACATCAGGCTGCAAGTCGCAAGTCCCCACTGGCCGGGGGAGATTACCTAAATCTCGACTGATTCTGCAGATCAGTGCCCGAGCTGAAAACGCGGCTCATCCGTCGAACCGCACCAAGACGGCCCTAGCCTGCATAGGCTTACCACTGCCACCACCTGTCCTACACCGTGGCCAAGACGGGTGCTGATGTTCCCCGCGGGCTCGTACTTAGTCCCAGTTACTTGTATTGTTTTTAAAAAGATCAGAAGTTTTTGTAGCTAAGATAGCATGCGCTTCACGTTTGCTGCGTAGTTTTTTTCTTCTGCAAAGTTGGGGGGGGGGGGGGTACTAATGTAGCAGCCTGGTTTATCAATTGTATTTGTAACTTAGCGACTTGGTTGCTATTTATATTCATAAAAACAGATTCATCAAAATTAATTGTAAACGTGAAAACTTCATTACAACTTTCTCCTCCAAAATAGCGTTTTATTTACAACTACGAACCAAACATTACAGTACCAGTCCAAGTCACTGGCTACACTTTTCGGAGCAAGCACCAGCCGAGGCAATGGTACCCATACCAGTTTAGGCTACTCGCAATCCTTAGTACCTACTGGCAAACTACGCACCGCCCAGATTAGTCGGCAGCCGGTCTGATAGTGATCGGTACCAGAACAGCGTCGGGTGTACATAAGCACGAACCCCCTGGGTCGACACCTTGATAGTGGGCGTGAGCAGGCAAGGTGCACCTTACCCCTAGCACCCAAGTCCCTAATGTCAGCAGCCGCGCCACTCCTTCACCTTCACCTGCCTAAATCAGTCGGCCACTAACCGTTTACACCAAAGTCAAAAAATGGATAGACGCGGGCGGTTAGTCCGTCCAAATACTACTGCGTTAACAAAATGAGTTTAGAATCTTACTCTGCTATCCCTGATGAGTAATTTAGTTCGGTCGTGGATTATGTCCTCGTTTATTTAATAAAAAGATATGACTTTTCAAGTTTCAAAAATTCATAAGGGGCGTTTTAGGAAAATTATTACCCTGGTGAAAAATGAAATCATAGTAAAGTTTATCCTCAACGTTACCAGCTGCTAAAATTCAACAAAAATTGTGTGTGCGTAGATTTTGGGTTTTCAAAATTGTATTACGATCTCTAACTAATGTTTGAATACATCTAACCTAATCTTTGCGGTTGAAAATTTGAAGCTAAAGAATTAAAAAAAAATTTATATGCTGCCCTTATAACAACGTCTGCTTTATTTATGAAAATTCGACACATAAAAGAAAATCAATTTTTTTAAATAGGTTAGGTTACGCTGGAATATTTGGATACAATTGGTTAGAAATATTCTTATTCAGCCAACTATTTAGTTCAATGAAACACAAAAATTCTAATTTTCAAGAAACTGTTATTCCAAAAATTACTTGCCGCAAAATATGTTATTCGAAATATTGCTTTTCTAAAAATTGTTTTTCAAAAACTTGACCGTTTTCAAAAACACGAAATAATTGCCCTTCAAACAATTTTTCTTTATGCAAAAAAGATACCAAAAAACATTACTGTTTCGGGTTTCGCTTCGTAAAGAATGTATCCGATGATTTTTCGTTACACCAAATTTTATTAAAAGCAGTTCATTAGTTCCTTGGGTTCCAATGCGTCAAACAGACAGACAATTTTAATTTCAAAATAATAATACATTCGTGCATACTGGAAGCATTAAAAAGAATCATAAAATCTTGTTTAAGACACCCCAGTAACCCATACATTATTGTTCGTTTATAGTGATCGCGCCTATAACGAATGCATGGTTATAACGAACGAGTACTGAGTCAAGTTAACAAACAACAGTCAGACAGCTTTATTTTAAACTTTAATGAACATACACTGTTTACCAGAAAACTTGAACTATATGCAAAATGCATGTGAAATTATATTTTTCCAGACTATGTCCCCAGGATAGTTTGGCTAAGATTTAAACTGTATTGTTGTTCTATGCTGTTATTAGTGCCGTTTAGTCAAGAAATGATAATATTTTCATTTAAAATTAAGCAAAAAACCTAAATAAACACAAATAAATTGAACACGCGTCGTTTTAATTCCAGAGAAATAACAACGTGTTCTAATGTTTTCATAGACAAGTTGTTGAGGTGCTGTCTTCTAAGCAGAAGTCACGAGTTCCAATTCTGGGTGTGTCCAACTTTTTTAATTATTTTGTTATTTATTTAATTGTTGAACCGTTTACAAATGAAGCCTTAATGTTCAATTAGGTTATAATAATGAAATAATTATTAATTTAATTATTTTATTACCTGAACTATTGCATTTATAATTTACTGTAAAAACCGTATTATTTTTACTATTTGATATTAAAACTAGTGTGAAAATTAAATAAATAACAAAAAATAATAATCAAAAAAGTTTGTTCCATCCAGGATTGGAGCCCTGGACTTCTGTTTAGAAGACAGTATCCTGAACCACATCTCTACAAAGGCCTTAAAACACATTCTTTATACTCTGGAATTAAAACAAAACGTGCTGAATTTATTAATATTTATTTAGATTTTAGATTAATAAATTTAAATGTAATAATTATATTTTTCTATAAACAGCACTAATAACAGTTTACATTCTCAGGCAAAGTATCCTGGTGACAAAATCTGGAAAATATAATTTCCCATGCATTTTGCATATAGTTCAACTTTTCTGGGAAACGGTGTATGTATATTGTATATGTTTACATTTTCGCGCAAACGTAGCTGTAGTTAAAGAATGTCTTTTTTCATAAAAATTTTACCTATTATTTGTTCATCTAAAATTTGTTGTTTGTCATACACTTATTTATTTAATTAGTATACATACGTAAAATACTTTCGTTACAAAGAATGCCAGTCATAACGTAGGCGTGCGGACACGTTTTAGCGTTGGTATAACAGAGCTGCATTATATTTTACAATGTACGATTTTTCATTAAAAAAATCTGCTTTTTACCCTTTACGGGTACTTCACGCGTTACGGCTAGCATTTTTTATTCA
The DNA here is from genome assembly GCA_958336395.1 of Ctenicera cuprea. Lineage (NCBI taxonomy): Eukaryota > Metazoa > Arthropoda > Insecta > Coleoptera > Elateridae > Ctenicera > Ctenicera cuprea. The sequence continues at coordinate 21,950,251 of OY284493.1, forward strand.
TAGATTATGTTCTTACGACAATCTTATAAAATACAGAGTAGCGAATAATTTTTAAATAACTTGAAAATTGTAGTTTTACAAACTCAAGTCTTGATTACGTATTGTCGCAGTGTTATTTACAATACGTTTTTTTTTAAAGAATCATGAAGCCGTGCGTGAGCACGACTCCATTGCTCCCATCCCACCCCCTTACCCGGGCTCCGCACACTAAGTGCTATTTACCGGTCTAACATGTCCCACCCCTGAAAGACATGCAACCCAACATACACACCTACATACACCATCCATAGACCTGCCGGATTTAACTTATTCAGAAAAATTTCCGACAGGCAGTGGACTCGAACCTACTGCCATTGGGAGTCTAGTTTCAAAGCCTGGGACTTTAACCACTAGACCACCCGCCGGCCCTACAATACGTAGTCAAGAATTTTTACAAGCATTTTACAGTAATTTAAAAAATTACTTCGACCACTTCGTATTCAATAAAAATGCCGTCCGTAATAACAATAACATAAATGAAAATCAAAAGGAATTTAAATAAATAATTTTATTGGAATTGAACCGGGGATACTTGCATTGGTAAGCATGTGCTCTGCCCCACCAAACACGTGATCTGCTTTCATTTCATGGATATTAAAACATGTACTGTGCTACAATTCTATGGTCAAATAGAAACTGCTTTGATCCTAACCAAATCATAACATGGACAATCTTTTGTGCCGCACTTCGTGAAACCTTATATACAGGGTGTATGAGTCGTTCGTCGGAAGATCCTGTATTTACTATTACACATACCCAAATTCTGTTGGTACCCTATTGGCGCGCATTTTAATTTTTTTGTGGAACACGAATATACGAATAAATATTTGGATTGTTCCTTCAAAGATGATTTTATCGATACCATGTTTCATGGGTCTGCGATGGGTCTATGCCATTCTATGGGTCTTTTTGTGCAAAAAACGGGTCATGTTTGTAACGTAACCGTTGCACATTTTTCAGTGCGGTTTTTGCCAAAGACTTTCTAGAATACTCCACTTTCTGGTGCTTGTGTCAGGTTGGTAAAAAAATGTAGAATTATACCACGTGACATAAACGCAAAACTTTGTACCTACAGGGTGTTCGATTTGAAAAAAACAAGAGTTATCTCTGAAACGCAAAACTTTGTTTATACAAAGTTTTGCGTTTCATGATCACGCAGTATAATTTTGTTTTTTTACCATTCTGGCATATGAACCAAAAATTGGAGTATTATGCAAGATCTTTGGCGAAAATCGCACTCAAAAATGTCAAACGGTTACGTTACAATAGCGTCATAAACATGACCCGTTTTTTGCACAAAAAGGCCCATGGAATGGGATAGACCCATCGCAGACTCATGAAACATGGTATCGATAGAATCGTCTTTGAAGGGGCAATTCAAATATTTAATCGTATACCGGCTGTTCTATTTGAAAAAAATATAACTTTGTGACGCACAGCTAGATGGAACATCCTGTTGATTTAAAAATATTTTTAAAATGAGCGCCAATAGGGTAGATAAAATACTGCACCAACAGAATTTGGGTATATGTAATAGTAAATGAAGGGATCTTCCGCCGACGGACGACTCGAACACCCTGTATAAAATACATCATCAATATTCATCGGTAATTTCTTGAATGAAGAAAAATTTACTTAAGAAGTTACGTTACTTTTCGTACCGATATCGTTACCATAACATTAAAAAAAACTAAACAAATTGTAAATTTTAAATTAATTGATTTAGTTGTTTAGTTTAATTGAAGTCTGCTCTTTTTTCAAGATACGTTAATTATCAGATTGGTTCCATTTCACTGCAAAAACCTGCTTTCGTCGTCGCCTACGTTACACTGAAAATTTTCTTTCATCAAAGTTTTCATTTTCAAGTGAAGCACTTGGCTTATTCTTTGAGTTTTTAAATGTAAAAATAATGAGCAACATTACATTAAAATAAATAAACAATCAAAAGCGTTGGGGAAAGTTTGAAAAACCCTGAAAATGAGATTTATCACTTCGCAATGTGTCCTCCTAAACAAATATTAAAAGAAATGCATCAACGAACTCTTTTCTGCTCGTCTTAAGATCTCAAAACGGTATTTTTAAAGTTCAAGACTAACAACTAATTTCAACGCCCAAAAATCGAATCAAATGGATTTTTTCCTAAATTTACAAAGTTTAAAATGTCAGTCGTGAAACAATTTACACAAAACGACCAAACTGTTGCAGGTCGATAGATCTGACATTGCAGTGTATCCGATTAGCGACTCTAGTAAAAACTTGTTCGGTTTCTCTGTTCTCCGAGATATAAAGTGACACAAAAAGAAATCTACATACTTTCACTAGCTTTTGCATTTAGCTGCCGGGTAAAAAAGCTGAACTGACATGACTAATACATTAATTAATGAAGTGAACAAGAAATACATTTTTATTATTGTTAAACAATAGAGAAAAGAAAGCCGACAGCAAATTTGTGAATAATTTATTTTTTAAATTTTAATTGGTCATGTTTTGACAAAATAAAAACTATGTAAAAATTTAAAAAAAAACTTTTACCTCTAACCAGATTCGAACCACCTATTTTTCATTAAAAAAATGAGTTCTTAGGCAATTACCATATTTTTTTTTGTTTTCAATATTGTATTGTATAGCAATTTTGTGTTATTAATTATTTGTAATTACAATATAAATATACCCATACAGTGGCGTAGTTAATGTTTTTTACAAGGGCAAAAATCGAAATCTATTTTCTGTCCGCGCCACTGGACTTGCACATAATTAATAACAATCAACCATCATGCAAAGAATAGTAAAAACAGCGATTAAATAGAAATAAAAATGAAAACATGACAAACCTGTTGCATAATCATATTTCAACACACGAAGTGGGTAAAAAAGCCGATAAATACACCGCAATTGCACACTACGTTGTTATTTTCCCTTCAGGCACTCTACAATTATTATGCAAATGATTGTTAATTGCACAGTTTATCGAAGTGTTCGGTTTCGAACATTTTTAGAGTGTGTTAAAACTGAACGCAAATTAAGGCGCTTCTATTAAGATGTTAACACCTTCACGTTTCACTTGTTAAATTTAAGCGAAAATAATTAGTTTGCTACATTTTAAATCGCTCGCACTATAATGTACCCAATTCCATTGTTATCTCTCATCTTCAGTGTTAAATAGTCCTTGTTAGAAAAACAATTTAAATTTTATTGAATCATTTTAAAGTTAGAAATTAGCAGCGAATTCCAGCTACAAATTTAAATAAGGCTAAGTTAGTCTTAGTTAACATTAATGATATTAAAACTTTAATTTTTTTAGGTCAAGCCAAGGATTAAATTAAGCAAGAAATTAGAAGACTTGTAAAATTTTAGGAATTATGTTAAATTAGGAATTTTTTTCGTGGGTGGCATAATTACAAAAAAATCTGGACTGTAAAAAAATTCAAAGTTTCACTAAAAGTTTCTTATGGCTTTGTAAAAAGGTCACTTTTTTTAAATTTAAAAACAAGACCATTGCTTGCTTGATGTATGATTTTGATTTTAATAGCCCAATGTAACATAAATGCGTAAACGTGTAGCTACTGATAAAAGATGTTATTTATATCAGCTCTCCCTTTCACTCCTCTTTCGCTGTCACTGCTCGTCGGTTTTGCTATTTAGCTTGTTAACTTAAAGATAATCACTTATCAGCAGCGGTAATTATTAAAATTAGAAATTAACTTTCTAAATTTGGAATTTTAGAATGAAAATGATAGGAGCCAGTTTTTAGATTTTGCAAAAAATGGACTAATTATGTTATAAATTCTAACATTAAAAATTTTCTGTTTTAAACCACTTACGTTATCACTTTGATCGATTTCTACAATACGTAAATGATTGTTGATTTTTTAAACAATATATTACCTAAGCTTCACGGATTTTTTAAAGCCATTTTAAGCAGGTATTCGAGGGGTAAACCGCAAGTGGAAGTAAATACAAGGTAGTGGAAGTACGGGGAAAGTACGTGAAAGTAAGGTGGAAAAACAGTGGAGGTAAGGTGGAAGTACGTGGAAGTAAGTGGAAGTATGTGAAAGTACGTGGAAGTATCTGGAAGTAAATAGAAGTAAGTAGTAGTGAAGTAGGTGGAAGTATGTCGAAGTAAGTGAAAGTACGTAGAAGTACGGTGGAAGTACGTAAAAGTTAGTGCAAGTATGTGGAAGTAAGTGGAAGTACGTGGAAGTAAGTGGAAGTACGATGAAAGTAAATGGAAGTAAGTGGAAGTATGTAAAAGTAAGTGGAAATATGCAAAAGTAAGTGGAAGTGGAAACACCTGAAAGTACGATGGAAGTATGTAGAAGTACGTAGAAGTAAGTGGAAGTAGGATGGAAGTACATGAGAGTAAGTGGAAGTACGGTGGAAGTACGTGAAAGTAAATGGAAGTAAATGGAAGTATGTACAAGTAAGTGGAAGTGGAAACACGTGGAAGTACGATGGAAGTGTATTAGAAGTACGTGGAGTAAGTGGAAGTACGGTGAAAGTACGTGGAAGTATGTAAAAGTAAGTGGAATTGGAAATACGTGGAAGTGGCAATACGTGGAAGTACGATGGCAGTATATGGAAGTAAGTGGAAGCATGTAAAAGTAAGTGGAAGTATGTAAAAGTAAGTGGAAGTATGCAAAAGTAAATGGAAGTGGAAACACGTGGAAGTACGATGGAAGTATGTAGAAGTACGTAGAAGTAAGTGGAAGTAGGATGGAAGTACATGAGAGTAAGTGGAAGTACGGTGGAAGTACGTGAAAGTAAATAGAAGTAAATGGAAGTATGTACAAGTAAGTGGAAGTGGAAACACGTGGAAATACGATGGAAGTGTATAGAAGTACGTGGAGTAAGTGGAAGTACGGTGGAAGTACGTGAAAGTATGTGGAAGTATGTAAAAGTAAGTGGAAGTGGAAATACGTGGAAGTGGCAATACGTGGAAGTACGATGGCAGTATATGGAAGTAAGTGGAAGTATGTAAAAGTAAGTGGAAGTATGTAAAAGTAAGTGGAAATGGAAACACGTGGAAGTACGATGGAAGTGTGTAGAAGTACGTAGAAGTACGTGGAGTAAGTGGAAGTACGTAGAGTAAGTGGAAGTACGTAGAAGTATGTGGAAGTAAGTGGAAGTAAGTGGAAGTAAGTGGAAGTAGGATGGAAGTACATGGAAGTAAGTGGAAGTACGGTGGAAATATGAGAAAGTAAGTGAAAGTATGTAAACGTAAGTAGAAGTTGAAGTACGTGGAAGTACGTATAAGTACGTGGAAGTAAGTGAAGTAGGATGGAAGTACATGAAAGTAAGTAGAAGTACAGTGGAAGTACATGAAAGCAAGTGGAAGTATGTAAAAGTAAGTGGAAGTATGTAAAAGTAAGTGGACGTACGTGGAAGTACGATAGAAGTATATGGAAGTACGGTGGAAGTATCTGTGTTAATGGAAGTAAGTGTACAAAATATTTAAGCGCGATTTACCCCTCGCAGGTATTTAAATTTAATTTAAAACAATACCAGCATGAAAATTCGTTTTGTAAAGGACTGACACAGAAAAACCAAGTCAAGCAAAAATTAAAATTATCAGAACATATACAAAAACGTTAAGCAAAAACTGCATCTAATAATCTTTGCAAACGTTGTTTGCTCCATATTAATTCAATGGGAGCGCAACAGAGGGAACGATGTCGTAATGGGGTATATTTCGCGTTTTGCTTTATTTATACTGTTTATATCTACTCCAATAATAAATATGCGAATTGTTGTTTCTTTCACTTTCCGGAAAAACTTAAAGAGCACACTCCCGAGATCATTTTAAGTAGAAAATGTCTAATAAACATAGTTTCGCAAACGCTTCCTTACGAGCTTACAGCCTCCCAAAGATGGAACAGTGTAATCACGCTTTAATTCATATCGCTGCCAGAAACTGAGATTTTCAGTTTAAATTTTGTATGAACATTTCAATACTGATGATTTAGATTTTCACCTTTTCGTTCAAATCCATTAGCCAGGAGCGTAGATAATGAGTAGTGCGCAAAATACGTTAAGAGAAACGTCGCGTACCCTCCCATAACTACGCCCCTGCATAATGGATTTAAACGAATACAAGCGAAAATGTAAATCACCATTAGGAACATATCTATACAAAATTTGAATCAAATACCTTGATTTGTAGCAAAGATATTAATTCAAGCAATTGGTCCTTGTTCGGGGAGCTGTAACTCCTTAAGGAAGCGTTTTTGGGCTCATGCTTATAAGATATTTTCCACTTAAAAATTTAAATGAGCTCAGAAATGTGCTCCTTAAGTTTGTTCACAAAGTCATGCAAAAAAAACGAAAATAATCTGTAATACAGGGTGCGGCAACTAAAGTGTTACAAGCTAATATCTTCAAAACTGTAAAAGATTGAGCAAAAACTGTTGTATGATTTTATGGGACGGAAGAGGCCGTATATTAGGCTAATCGTGTTTTGAGACACCCCTCTATTTTAAAGAATGAGAGGGGGTAACTATAATATTTTAAATGCGATGATTTATAATTTTTAATATCCGCATCAAAATACTTTTTTTTTCAGGATTTTTGAAAACTGTTGGTAACTAAAAAATAGGAGGATAAAATCCTGTAAATATTAAAAATCGTCACGTGATTATTTTTTTTAGTATAAATCTGTCTACTAAAAATAAGCAACCAGAATTAGTTCAAGCAAAATTTAATAAGAGTGAAAAATGTAGTTTACAACCGCTAATAAATGGTGAGGCTGAAATTTTGTACATTTTTCATTTAAATTAAATCTTGCTTCATCTAATTTTGGTTGTTTATTTTTAGTAGGCACATTTAAGTTTACCAAATAATAATCTCGTTTCGCTTTTAATATTTATAGAATTTCAACCCCCTATTTATTACAAGTACTAAATGTTTTTCAATAATCTGAAAAACATGCCGCGTCTATTTTGATGCAAATATTAAAAAATATTATATATCATCCCATTTAATTTTTTTAAGTTACTCCCCATTCCTTAAAATAGGGGGCTTTTCAGATCTCACTATTAGCCTCATGTATGGCCCTTTCTGTCCCATAAATCCATAAAAATTGCTGCTCAATCTTTTATAGTTTTGGAGAAATTAGCTTGTAACACTTTAGTTATTTCACCGATATAACAAAGATCGTAATTGTTTTGGAGACCGCGGCGAAAAAAATACGTGAAAAATACAACATAACGGTAAAAGGGTAACAATATGATCTGCAAAGCATTAATTAAAAATTGAAACTACAAACAATATTAAACAAACATATTAAATATCAACTATAGTACGCCACTGCACAATAAAAGACCAAACAGTCCTTAATTAATAAAAACACGAAAATGGTTATTAGGAAAATACTTTTAATAAAACTGCAGTTGAAAAAACAAGTTTCACTAAACAGTGGTGTAGTCAAAAATAAACAAAAAGATAATTTTTATTCACAAAATATTACCACTTTTTCCATTTTGCCAGACCAGTTCTTTAAATACATTTTTACCACTATATCGCCAATGGCGGAGATTTTGAGGAGGGTGAAAAAAACCTAAACCTTTCCAATTTCAAAAATTTAAAATTTCCAAAATTTCCAATATAAACCGTAATTTTTGCTTATTTCATTACAACTGTATTTCTGAACAGCCACTTGAAAACGTTAACTGCAAAATTTTTCTTAATGGAAACTTTGTTGGTTGCTTGGGCTACATCTTTTCAACATCTCAACCAAAAAAAATTGTTACTGTGACCCTTTCACACTTAGCCATTCTCCATTTGAACAAGAACAAAACCGAAAACGTGACATTTAATTTGACCTATAATGCATTTAGAGAAGTGTTAAGTTTCTCCAATGAAGTAGACCAATTAACCTTAAATTGGGCTCAATTGTCTATTAATTCCGCAACACAATGCTTTAAATTTTATTTTTAACAAACACAAAAAAAATAAAACGAAGCACTGCGTATTAACTTTAAACTTTCCACTTCGAGTTACAGCTAGACACTAAAGCACACACTATTAATCCCACGTTCTTTTTTTAAGTGTCTAGGATTTTCGAACCATCGCGCACTTGTAATGGTTGAAAGAACAAAGGATCATTGGTAAGTAACAATATTCGGACAATAAAAAGACAATAGCCGCGACTTCCTCGACTAGCAAGGTGCTAAACGTGCAACTGAACTAACGTCATCAATAGATTTCAGTCTCAATGACGTTCCCCCTTCTCCAACTTTGTTTACTACCGCACTGGCTTAAGGCAGAAAAACGATTTCCTTCTACTATTCTAGACAGGCCTATGATGGCCATATCCTTTAATATACGTGTGTGACGTTAATTCCGCTCCGCTAATGAAAAACTGTGATGATTATAGTCATAAAAAGACTTTACGTGCAGAAAGTGCATAAAATGTTACATTGAACAACAAATATATGCACATACTGAAAACTGTTGCAATTGTTTTGTTGGTTTTTACAATTAACAAAAACAAACATAATTTTTTAATTTTTTTTTTGGAAAAAATAAAAAGATAAATTTTAAAATTATTTAGGTACCGACACGACGCGACGGTACCTCTAAATCGAAGTCTCTACCATATTTTTCAATATGCACCCCCCTAGTATACACCCTTGCTACGTTGCTCAATCCGAATTTTGAAATTATTAATTTGGAAACGTAAAAACAGAAAAATTAAGGTTAGCAATTCTACTTTCTCATCCTTTATACTGAAGAAAATTTAAAAATGTAAACCGTTATACGCAAAAATTAACCAAGTTAATTATACCGGGTGCAAATGAAACATCCGCCCCCTATTTTTTCTTTATTTATTAAGATAAACTATTGAAATTTGGTATGGATATTCATAAAATTCAATTGTTTGATGGTATTAGCAATTTTTTAACACTTCCGGTTTCGATGGAAGTGAGCATAACTTTCTTCTTTTAAATGCAACACGCTGTATATTTTTACATCTTTGGAACCGGGAAAAAATTATGCATACGATTGTTTTTTGCATATTTAAAATTTTTATTTAATTTTTTTGCGTCTAGAGTGCCATGATATGCATAAAGCTGTTCCTCTGCAGCCATGCGTTACCATAAAACTGTTTATTATCGTTTGCTGTCCGTATCCATCGATCCCGGGTGCTTCAAAAATTTCGCAAACAATATTTTTGAGAGAAAAACCGAAATTTCACATGGAACAATATTGGCTATTATTGTTCTTCGCAAAGAGCATTTCCTAACAGTTGCAACGATACCAATAACCCGATACCTACATTTTTATTCTTTAAAATTAAAAATCGATTCTACATTATTATAAATAAAACGTTCTCAGTTGCTGTTCATTTACTGTCTACTTAATTTGTATTTGTTTTTGTTATTAAACTGCTTTCTTTTTTTTTGTTTGAATGTCGTGATGTTCTTTTATTTGAAAGTATATCAACTGTAACTGACCGTAGTTACGTCCTTATTTAACAATTAATTACAACCTAATTTAACCGATTAAAAATACAATAAAGTATCAAGTTACGGTTATCGTTACAACTGTTAGGAAGAACAATATGAGCTAATATTGTTCCATTTAAAATTTCTGACTTTTTCTCAAAAAACTGTTTGCAAATCTTTAAAGCAACGGGATTTTATGCCCGTCATGGCACTCTAAACACGAAACAAAAAAAATTAAATAAAAATTTCAATGTTGTCAAAAACACAATTAAAGTACACAATCGTATGCAGAATTTTCTCCCGATCTTTGCGCCTAAACAGCAAAAGGCCGCGCCCAAACATCCGCTTCCATTTTTTATGTTTCGTTATTTGGTTGCTATGACAACCAACTTTTGTTTATTAAATGGCGCCCTATGTCGTTTTCGCGGTTTTGGATCAGCGATTTTTCTCTATCAGGTACAATATTTTTTCATAGGTTTACATAACAAAATTTTTGTATAAAATACTTCTACTAGCCCTGTATATAGTATTTTTACATTCAACCTAAGACTATAAGAACACAGGTGTAATTATTAGTACCGCCTTCTTGCGCAATAAGGGCATCGATTAGCTCGGGATTAAAAAGGTTAGAGAGTAAAACCAATACTCATCAGCCCAAAAATGGCGAAGAAGAAGAGGGAATCACAGCCCCCTAAAAATCACTGCATCTAAAAATTAAGTTTAGAATCGTGTCCTACTACTACTAATCAGCAACTTAGCGCAAATAGGAAGTTTTATTATTATCGGTTTATTGAATATACTAAAATACTTAATTTTTGCAATTAAAAAACGCGTAAGCAGAATCGCAAAGGAATTAGGGTCTTGGGGAAAATCAAATCCCAGCTCATCTCTTGCTGTATCTTAAGAAAACTTAGATACAAACCTTTATACCGATCTGCAAACTCATTTTTGAGTAAACAAGCGTTAAAAACAGGAATTTTCAAAAAACCGTAATGAGCTGTTAGTGAGTTTAAAAAAAACGTTTGATTTGTGTCGAAGCCTTTTAACAGCTCCCGATTTACATTAAAATAAACGTCTGTAATCTATATACGACAAAAGATTACTAAAAAACATAATTAATTATTTTTGGTTCCGGTTGTTTCTAAAAACTTGATTATCTAATGAATTTCCACTAAGTATTCCAAATTCCAAATTTCAGTATAATCGATCCGGTAGTTAATAAGACATAACGAACATTTTTCAAAAACTACCTTTTTGATTTTCCCAAGTCCCAAAAACCTCTACGTCCGGTAAGAGAGAAGAAGAGAGAAAGTCAAATTTTTGCACAATAATTCCTATACTAGTGTTACCCCAGCGCACAATGCACTGACAGACTGAGCGTTGACATAACCGGCGAAATGCTAAGTCACGTGATACATTAGTTCCAATAATGAGACGCGGGGTTGATGTAGATGTCGCCTCAAGTGAAGTGCGTCTAGCAGACTTTCATATATATTATAAATTAAAATAATTATTATTAAAAAATCGACGTAGAATAAAAATATAAAAATGTTTCATGTTCCATCTGAGAATAGAGACCTTTCATTGAAAAAAAAAATGGTCCAAATTGGTGAAGCGGTAGCCGCTGGAAGAACCGGAGAAGAAAACCCTTTGAGCTTTTATATATGTATGGATACTGGAAATAGGGGAGGAAAGCTCCTATATTTTTAACCGACTTCAAAAAAAGGAGGAGGTTCTCAATTCGTCTGTATATATGTTTTTTTTAATGTATGTTCAGGCATAACTTTTTTGTTTATGAACCGATTTTAATGATTTTTTTTTGTGTTGGGTTCAGTATAGTTCCGAGGTAGTTCCATTATAATTTCATTGGTATTGGAGCTTGAACTTCGAAGATACTCCTCAAAATCTATTTTTTAACCGACTTTTTAGTGTTTCCGTATTTCATCTTCCGTTTGAACTAGCCGTCATTTCCTCATTCGAGAAGCATCCTTACTAGGTCTACCCATCACTTAAAATTGTAAAATAATTAACTTAAAAAAAAAAAGAAAACCGACTTCCGGTTTTCTTTTTTTTTTTTAAGTTAATTATTATGATACAAAAGCCAATTTCAACAGTTTATTTTTAAATAAAAATGGTAACAAAAATTAGCAAAGTAAACTTAAATTACTTTATAGCAAATGGAAATTTTTCGACAAGCATAACAAAATGCAACATCTAAACTTTAAGAAAAAACCAAATGAAATAAATATAAATTTTATAAACATATACCTAGGTAACAAAATTTTCGTTTTAGATGCAAAAATAAAAATAGTAAAATAATTACATTTTACAGAATTTTCCCTGACTATTTCGTGAAATTCCCCGATTTTACGTTGAAATTGGTACAATTCCCTGATTTCCCTGGCCAAAATAAAAAATTCTAAATTCCCTGAGTTTTCCCGATTTTCCCTGTTTTCCAGAAAAGTGGCCACCCTGTTATAGATGGAAAAATCCGAATGTTAAAAGCATAAACTTCATTTTTAACAGCGCAGCGGCAACGAAGAAAATCCAATAACCCAGCCGAGTATGCAATCCATTAAGCAAATTTGCATGCGAGGTTGCTCATTAAGATTATTAAAGTGCTCTTGGCTGCAGTAGGTAACTTCGCAGGTTAATTTAAGTGGTGATATTGTTAGTGCTTGGTACTGGAAAACCTTTAATTGCACATAATAAATAATAAATATTTCATGTATAGAATTTATTGTTATTAACAAATGCAAAACGTGAATTTAAAATATAAGAAAAGCCGTAAGACCAGGTAGGTATAACAATTCCGAGTTCCATTCTGGAAATTCATACATCACAATTACTGCAAAGCTATTTCGATCTAATTTAGTTTTTCATCATCGGTTGCTTCACTAAATTACAAATTAACATTTTATTTATTTATAGTATTTGGCAGCCTTGGCTTCTAAATAATTTTGCTGTTAGGAATGTGGAGTAAGCCAATAAATACAAAGTCGTGAATTTAAGGCTATTAAGTATTTAGAAGGGCTTTAGATGTTTGCTCTGTGGGACCAAACATTTGTAAGATAAAAAAACTAAAATTCTATGATAAGATCTACAAAGAACTTCTAAATATTAACTAAAACTAGCAAAAAGCACTTCGCTTCGGTCTTTCCTACACTTTAGAAAGTGTACACATCATATGTTCAAAAATATTTTGTACTGACGTTTTACGCGCCGACGCGACGGTGATTATGTCAGTTCGACTCCTTCCACTGTAGCGGGGCGAACCAAAAGCGTACGGCATATTGGAGTCATTATAGTCGTGGGCACGGTTAGCTGCTGGCGTACTGTAGGTAACCAAATTTTTGTTGCGAAAACAAATAGACTTTCTTGATTATGAAAATAAAGAAAACCACATGCAAACATTAGGTGAAAAGTGGAAACTTAATTACCCTAAATGCACCTAAAAATGAAATTGAATATTATTTTACTATCACTCATGCGTAACTTAAATTAAACAGAAATGTTTTATAGCTCTCCGTTTATTAAATAAAAGAGCATGAATTTTTGATATTAAAAATTCCATAATGACATTATAGGGTTGGCACACCAAATTGTACCTTACCTGAAGCACTATCAGCCTAAAAAATTTAAACAAAACCGTAACATTCTGTTCGCCTAGGGCTATCATATGATATATAAAGTTTATGTCGGTTTGGCAACTCGTTTTTGAGTAAATAAGTAAGTAATCAGCCTTTACGTCCCACTGCTGGGCTCCGGCACTCTTCTCGACCACGTAGTACTCTCCTTAGCGCTTCGAGTAATAAACCTTAAAGTCTAAAATTTGAAAAATTCGTAGCGGCGGCGAGTTTGAAGCTAGAAGTATCAGTTAAAAAGACATGTCTAACCTCCACTTACAGTTTTTTTTTCTCCATAATTTCGATTTGTAAGGGGGTACGGGGCGGGGCGGCCAAGGACCCTCACCTAGGTGAGAGGCGTGAACAAAGACACCTTGTGCGGGGTCGGCGTTGTAACGGTCACTTCGGTGTTTTCAATTGGTACGTCCACCTCTCTTCGGAGAGGTTCAAGGTTTCCTTAATTGGGACTACAGAGACTGGGTGAGTGATTTCACCAGGCGAAGTGTAGCCCTCGAGACGAGTCCTAACATCTCGACGGTAGCCCGCTCTCTTGAATGGAACTCTGCTATCTGACCGGGGTACCGGGAGCACCAGCCCGTTACCGCCCGGTTGAGAGCTGGATGCGAATGGTCCGGCAGGTAGTAGGGGGTCCCCGCTCTCTGACCGAGTAGCCTCACATCAAATAGGCGGATGGGGGTCCGCGGATGAAGGTGTACCCCAGGATGGAGAAAAGGTTGCTATGAGAGCCTTGTGCTCTAGGGGTGTAAACAAGCGAGCCCCCAATATGGCTCTAAACACCTGAGCGGAGTGCTCTCAGAAATGGAAACCCCGCTCCTTGACCGGATAAATAGTCGTTCCGGCAAGTGATGGTGCTTTCCAGGATGGAGTGGCTGCTGCTGCAAAGGGACCTGGGTCCTAGGGATGTCACTTGCAGCCAGCCCTCAGTATGGGTCCAAACGCCTCAGGCATGATCGCTGAAGTTAAAACCCCGCTCCTAGTCCGGATAAATAGTCGTTCCGGCAAGTGATGGTGCTTTGTAGCGATGGAGTGGTGTGCAGCTGGCAGCATGATCGCTGAAGTGGAAACCCCGCTCCTTGTCCGGATAATCCGGCAAGTGATGGTGCTTTCTACGATGGAGTGGTGTGCAGCTGGCACTGGGGTCTAGGATTCTAGGAGTGAAGCGCACTTTGCCTGCTCACGCCCACAATCAAAGTGTCGTCCCAGAGGGTTCGTACTTATGTACACCCGACGCTGTTAAGGTGCCGGCCACTATGATCAGGCCGGTTTCCGACTAGTTCTGGGCGGTGCGTAGCTCACCAGTGCTGGGACCTGCGAGGTCCTAACTGGAAGGGGTAGCGCTGCTTGGCACGCGCTTGCTCCGACAAGTCCAACCAGTGACTTCTTTGACTGGTACCACGGGGACCAATGGCGAGCTGCGGAGGATTCACACCCCACGTTTTCGGTCACGGAGTAGGACTCGTGGTGGCAGTGGTACAGCCTAAGTGCAGGCTAGGGCCGTCTTAGTGCGAGTCGGCGGGTGAGCTGCGTTTCAGCTCGGGCACTGATCTGCAAAATCAGTAGAGATTTAGGTAGTCTCCCTCCACCAGTAGGGGCTTAGGGCTCGCAGCCTGATGCCGGGACTGGTAGCCTGTTTTCTTTCTTGAATTGAGGGCAGGCGCGTTGATCGAGCGTATCTCGATCATGGCGTCCCGAAGGGTTTCACCACCTGGAGGGGGGACGGATATGCTTCATTGCTGGGTGCTGTCCTAGTCTATCAAATCAAACGGTGTAAGGGGTACGGGTAGGAGGGGTCCGGCAAGTAAAAGGGGGTCCCCGCTCTCTGACCGGGTAGCCTCGCATTACTTGGCGGGGGGGTCCGGCGGATGAAGGTGTACCCCAGGATGTAGAAGCGCGGTTACTATGAGAGCCTTGGGCTCTAGCGGTGTAAACATGGGTCTTAACACCTGAGCGGTAGCGCTCTCAGGAATGGAAACCCCGCTCCCTGACCGGTTCGGCAGGTGATGGTGCTTTCCAGGATGGAGTGGCTGCTGCTGCAAAGAGACCTGGGCCCTAGGGGTGTCACTTGTAGCCAGCCCTCAGTATGGGTCCTAACGCCTCAGGTACGATCGCTGAAGTTAAAACCCTGCTCCTTGTCCGGATAAATAGGCGTTCCGGCAAGTGATGGTGCTTTGTAACGATGGAGCGGTATGCAGCTGGAAGCACGATCGCTGAAGTGGAAACCCCGCTCTTTGACCGGAAAATAGGTGGCCGGCAAGTGATGGTGCTTTCCACGATGGAGCGGTGTGCAGCTGGCACTGGGCACTGAAATTCTAGGGGTGAGGCGCATTTTGCCTGCTCACGCCCACTATCTAAGTGTCGACCCAGAGGGTTAGTACTTATGTACACCCGACGCTGTTAAGGTGCCGGCCACTATGATCAGGCCGGTTACCGACTAGTCTGGGCGGTGCGTAGCTCACTAGTGCTGGGATCTGCGAGGTCTTAACTGGGAGGAGTAGCGCTGCTTCGCACGCGCTTGCTCCGACAAGTCCAACCAGTGACTTTCTTTGACTAGTACCACGGGAACCAATGCCGAGCCCGCGGGGGATTCACACCCCCCGTTTTTTGGTCGCGGAGTAGGACTCGTGGTCGCAGTGGTACAGCCTAAGTGCAGGCTAGGGCCGTCTTAGTGCGGTTCGACGGGTGTGCTGCGTTTCTGCTCGAGCACTGATCTGCAGAATCAGTAGAGATTTAGGTAATCTCCCTCCACCAGTAGGGGCTTAGGGCTCGCAGCCTGATGCCAGGACCGGTAGTCTGTTCTCTTTCTTGCATTGAGGGCAGGCGCGTTGATCGAGCGTACCTCGATCATGGCGTCCCAAAGGGCGGTGGCAACACCGCCCGGAGGGGAGACGGATATGCTTCATTGCTGGGTGCTGTCCTAGTCTTTCAAATCAAATGGTGTAAGGGGGGTACGGGTCCCCAAATGGTAGCCCCTAAAATCAGTTTTTCGTGAATACTTCAAAAAACCGTCGACCGATTAAAATGAAATTCGGCATGCTTTTATCACTTGTCAAGTTGCGTATTTCGGCTGCAATTCGATTTTTAAAATACCACAAAAGGCATGCGTAGCGCATCAAATATTTTTGAAAAAAGAGGCACCTCATTCGGTTTCTACGCCACTGGAATGACAAATTTAAATAAGAGTCACTGTACAAGATGTCTTCAGTAATACTTAACCTGAAAAACTCATTATCTTCTCTGTAGCCCGTTTGAAAAAAATCAAGACAACGCAAAATAAAAATGAAATTTTAACACCCTGTATCTCTCAGTAAACGAATGGAGTTTCGATAGTTTAAATACACTATTCCTATTATTGTCACGTATGCTATTAATTATCAAAGTTTGAGCGAACCTTTTAGAATAAATAATAAATTAAAACCTTGCCCATTTGCATTCAAGTGCGAATAACTTCAAAAGGGCCCCCGTACGCAAAAATTGCAAGAGTAACTTTTTGTGCGTTTTTAAACGTAATTTCAAAAAAAAATGTCAAAAAAACAATAAAAACATACCAAATTTCATTTTAATCGGTCTTAGGTTTTTTGAAGTATTGACAAAAACCTGTTTTTAGGCGCTACTATTCAAAGGCCCGTACCCCCCTTAAAAAAAGAAATTTTGTAAAACAAAAAACACGATTACACTATTTTTCGGCAAACATGTACTTATGTACTTATTTGTTGTTATGGCTGTGAAATAAATATTAAATATATTATTATTATTATTAATATTAAAGACCATACGTCCGAAGTTTCACCAAATCCTTCATACATGACAATGACGACGATAACTCAGTCGAGTCGGATGCCGAAATTGGCACCATAAATTTGGAATTTAAATTTTTATAGAACATTTCAAATAAAACAGATTAAAATATTTTTCCGAAGATTTTTTTCAGATTATTTAAAATTTCTATACATTATATGCAACGCTATACATTTTCCAGAACGTTGTAACGAACAGTTACTAATTTTGGATTTAGTTTACAAGAACTGTTTAAGTTTTACATTTATTTTGTATTCAGTTTTCCGTTTGCGGCATTAGGTTGCCGTTGTGAGTTTATTTTTATATTTAAAATATGTAGGATTCCGTTTGTTTATGCCGTATAACCATAATGTATAAGTTTAGTTAAATTAGCACCCGTTTTAGTATTTCTAAATGTAATTATAAAACTATTATTTGAGTTCATGCATTACATTTACGGCCGAAAATCAGATAACCGCGTCTTCGCGGATCGAGCCGCAGAGATGCTACCAAGACCCCACTCTTGAGTGGTGGAGTTGCGCTTTAATTTCGGGCGCAGTCCGACCGGCTATAAACTCAGAATTTTAAATTTTGAAAGTTAGTTCTGCGATGTTCCAGTCCAGTTCCAGTCCAGCAACTACTACAGTCACCAGTGCTCCGACCGAGGTAACCGAATACCGAATCCAGGATATTGGAGTAAGCAGGCTATATTTTGACACCATTGATTATAACGTAAACTATTTGCTCTCTCTCTTTCTTTTCTATATGTAAACTGTGTTTTCCGGGGTGTGCTCTAGCGAAAAACCATAGAGTTGCATTCCTCTAACTCGCCTATGAGAAAATCCTGGGAAAAGTTTCTTCTTCTCTCTCTGACTCTTTTACTTTCCGGGGTGTGCTCTAGCGGAAAACCATAGAGTTGCATTCCTCTAACTCGCCTATGCGAAAATCCTGGGCAAAGTTTACTCTTCTCTTTTCTATTTGTTTGAGAGCTTTGTTGTGTAATTCCATAGTGGCGAATTTGTCCGCCTGGTGTCAAGATAACAGTTTGTTTTGCTACCGTCTCCGACTACTGGTGACTACTGTATATATGTATATTGGCTACCGTATGTATGTATTGCTACCGTATTGCTACCTTATTTGCTACCGTATTTGCTACCGTATTGCTACCGTAATGCTACCGTATTGCTACCGTATTGCTACCTTATTTGCTACCGTATTTGATACAGAATTGCTACTGTAATGCTACCAAATAGCTACTGTATTGCTAATGTATTTTGCTTATTATTATCCGCATTACCTGTATAATATTAATTTGGGTTGGTTATTATTTAATAAACGTATTTAAACCATACTACGTCGTTTGCTTTTATTTGTTGACTATACCCGAGTTAAGTAGAGCTGCTTCAAGAATCTGCAGGCTGTTATTCCATCGAACAGACCCCTGGAGACCGACATCTTCAACTGCAGGTACCCAGGCCTTCGCTAAACCTTTCTGTTACAGCGAAGCCGTTCTGGAGAGTAAACTCCATATAAAATCTAGCGCCCGTGAACTTCCCAGCGATTATACGAATAAGCAGCCGTATAATCCCGCCCGCAACAAAATACAAGTTAACTACCGGACTAAAGAGTTGCCAAATAGGCAACCGGGAAAAAAGAGCGTCGCAATTTGTACAAACTTCCCTGTTAAATCCAAAATTTAAAAAATTTCCGATATTTACAAATTTCCCAGGTTTGATGTACACCCTGAGTTAAAAACAGAATTTTTTCTTGTCAAAAAAAATCGACTTTATAAAATCTAAAAAACGCCGCAGAGACCAAAAACAAAAACAACATTCATCAGCCAAACAATTGGAGAGACAACTACCCCCCCCCCCAATATTAATCTACTGAAAAAATTAAATTAAATTTTTATTCTACTATTAATGATGAGCAATCTAGTTTAAATGAAAATTGTTTGTCCTCACCAGTTTATTAAATAAAAAAAACTTATTTCCAATTTTCAAAATTTCATAGAGGGCGTCACGGAAAAGTTATAGCATGAATTCCAAAACCAAATTGTAACCAATCTCAAACTTCGAGCCACAGTTTAAAGAAAATCGTGTGGCCAGTTTCTGAGTAATATGTTTTGGAATATTTACAAACTTTTAAACAATATGCACTGTGCAATATTCGAGCAGTTTTCATGCTTTCAAAAATTCTTGTACATATAATAGCATTGCATCCCCATAAAGCTATTACAATAACCAAAGTTTATGCCGTTCTGGGAAATCGTTTTTGATGAGCGTAAACTCAAAATGTTCTAAAAAAATCGTAGGGACCGCCATTTTAAAGTTAGAATGTTCGGAAAAAATGGGCGAAAACTTCGCTGATACTTTCCCATACTTTTTACGTTTTATTACCGCGACAATATTTTTAACCAAAATTAAAGGACAAACAAGTAACGTCCCAACGGAAATTTGAACTTGCAGTGCAGTGCAATATGTCATGTCAGCTGTAAGCATAGTAGCAGGGACTAACCGCACAGACGCAAGATAAACCGCCCTACCGATATTGTGCTTTGGACATATGAACAAAAATTGCTGTAAATAGTTTATTTGAATAGCTGTCAAAAAATGCAAGGAAAAAAATATATATTTTAAGTAGAGCTAATTGATAGGCGTAGTTAAAATTGTGTAACTTCCGGAAAACTTGTTTTAATGCGCTGTAAATGTAGAAGTCAGGAATTCCAATACGAGACAGGTTACATATTTTTTTTTGTTTTTCATTTGATTTTTTTTATTTAATTTCTATTTTCTTGTCGGTTTTTACTGCAACATTAAATTTTCTATAATAAAATAATTCAAATTTGTATTTAATGTACACAACATCACTATACTTCATACAATTAACTATTTTACATTATTTAATAGGCCAACACACTTTAGAAACATTATTTTAACAAAACTGGCAAATAATGCACAAAATTACATGCGTTTCTTTAGTTCACGAATAAAAGTGAACATCCTGTTAAATAATCACAAAAAAAATAAAATTTAATTTTGAAATTGTGCTCAGATTCATATAAGAGACTATTATTAATTTTGGGCGACTTTAGAGAACCACCTTTGAAAAAGGGTACCTAGTCCCCCCTTGGGGGCGAGGCAGCCCTGCATCCACGATCAACCTGATCTGGACTAGTACCAGATCGCGTTTGGTAGGGCAATGCCAAATCCAGCGACTCATTTAGCGTCGCCCAAAATTTTTAATTTTGGGATATAAAAAATAAATGTGCAAACAAATAACATACAAAACTAATTCAAAAATATCACTTACCCTATCACTGATACGTTCATCAGCTCTCCCTCTTTTCAAAGATGGCGCACGAATTACTTTTCCTGGAGGCGGTGGTCCAAATCCATCCATTTTCAAAGTAGCAACACAATTCCTTAATTAGCACCGTTAGTTTTCCATTTTATTAAAACTAAATCCGTAATGATAAACAGCACAAATCAATATAAACCATTAAATGAAAAATATAGCTTGTGTGCGTCATCAGTAATGATGACATTATTACTTTTTTTGATAATCAATAAAATGAAACACTTTTTACTATAAATTACAAGCAGGAGAAATTTCTGGAAACGCTTAAAAGTAGTGTTCCGTTTTGGAGTACAACAATAACTGTGAAGAGTGAGTAATTTTATCGGCCCGTATCAATAACCTTTTGTTTATGATTTCAAATGGATGTTGTTATCTTATTTTTAAATTTAAATATCTACTCCAAGTACAAGACAAACAAGCTTTATCAGTGCCGAACAAAGGATCCGTTTGCTTTATTAGTTTTAGAGTTATTTCATTTGTCTTCTAACCACAACAGTAGATAACATTCCTGAAACAAAACGAAAATTTCGGTTAGAACTCGGTTTTGATCTTGCTTTACTTTTTGTTATTTTCCCATACTCCAATATAGGAAAATTATGATTTCCCGCAAATATTTACATCGAAAACTATTAATCCGATTCATTCAAATTGACATGTTCATTTAAAAACAAATGAGATGATATCCTGCTTTATTTGGTTAATCATTGTCAATTTTTTTGACTTTTTTCCAATTTTGGTTTAGGAGAGTTAGAAACCGAAGTTGTTTTGTGAAAAAAAAAGATTTTATGTGAAAGTCTGCTAGACGCGCTTCACTTGAGGCGACATCTACACCAACGCCGCGTCTCCTCTTCCCTCCCATGTTTTTGGCGGACTAACCTCATTTTCTCGCGGTGCTATTTTATTGCAATTACCAATATTTGAGCCAAATTTGGTTGTTCTGAGTTAAGGCGTCTGGACTGTAAAGTATTATACAGACACACAGGCACAATAGCGTCTAGTCTCTTCGACAACAATCGATCCCACCAAGGTCCGACTTTTTATTGGTGCATTTCTATTGCGCACGCATTCAACTGTCAATTTTTTTGACTTTTTTCCAATTTTGGTTTAGGAGAGTTAGAAACCGAAGCTGTTTTGTGAAAAAAAAAGATTTTATGTGAAAGTCTGCTAGACGCGCTTCACTTGCGGCGACATCTACACCAACGCGGCGTCTCCTCTTCCCTCCCATGTTTTTGGCGGACTAACCTCATTTTCTCGCGGTGCTATTTTATTGCAATTACCAATATTTGAGCCAAATTTGGTTGTTCTGAGTTAAGGCGTCTGGACTGTAAAGTATTATACAGACACACAGGCACAATAGCGTCTAGTCTCTTCGACAACAATCGATCCCACCAAGGTCCGACTTTTTATTGGTGCATTTCTATTGCGCACGCATTCAACTGTCAATTTTTTTGACTTTTTTCCAATTTTGGTTTAGGAGAGTTAGAAACCGAAGTTGTTTTGTGAAAAAAAAAGATTTTATGTGAAAGTCTGCTAGACGCGCTTCACTTGAGGCGACATCTACACCAACGCCGCGTCTCATTATTGGAACTAATGCATCACGTGACTTAGCATTTCGCCGGGTCGGTCAACGCTGAGTCTGCCCTCGAATTTCGGCGAGGTAACACTAGTGATTCTATAAAATCAAAACCGCCGCAAAGACCAAAAACAAAACATTTTTTTTAAATCTGACCATAGCCCAGTTAGTTCAGGGCGTGGCTCTGAGCGGAGTGACCCTAGTTGGATGCCGAAATCAGGTTATTTTAGGGTTTATGTAGAGCTTTCGGCGGTTCGGACTGTAGGTCCCCTCTATCTACTTACACTGTGAAGCAAAAACTAGATAAAAACCAGAGAAGTCCAAAAGAACGTCAGGTGTAAACGGGGCGTATACAAAATAAGTTTGTGAATATAATGATGTTAAAACAACTTGAAAATATCAACCGCATGGATTTTTAGAAACTTGTAACTCTAGCACCTGATGTTTACACAAAATATAGCAGAGTAATAACATTGGTTATAATACCCTAAGAGATTAAACGATAACGCTGGTCTTAGGATTTTGTGTTTAATTTTATAAGCTGCTTTAGATTATAGTCGATAAAAGTTTACGTATTTAAGCTAAACTAGCTGAGCCCGCGACCTTCGCCTTGCGCTGTTTTGATAACTTCCAAGTCGCGTCGAGATCTAAGACACATTAGCGCGGTCCGCGCCGCCCTACGTGACTGCTACATTAACATTCGCTCAAAATAATAAAATATTTCGAGATGTACGAGTCCGTCGCCGTATTATGGTGAGACAATTAGGAATTTAATATAGATTCATATTAAAAGCAGTAGAATCAAAATTTAATTTTACTTTCTGCGCGATTTTCTGCATTTTTCAATTTTGACAGCAATATGAAAATTTACACCCCACCCTCTCCCGCATTCCGTTAGGGCCTCCAGCTTTTGTTTTTACTGTTTCATACCAAATTATACCAAAAGTATGGAAATGAATGTTGGTAGCCTAGTTGACAAGCGCGTGCTGCACGCTAGCGACGAACACAACAACGGTACCGAAGGTGCAGCGGATCAAATCCCGCTCACAACAGTTTCTTTTAAGTAGTTTTTTTTAATTCCCTATGTATTTTATTTTATAAGAGCTAAATATTGTTTTTGTATAGCCTTTTATTGAAAAAAATTGTAAAATTACACAAAATTTGTATTTCATTAAATTTTCATGTTTGCATAATACAAGATATAACATTTGACTAATAAAAAAATTAAAAAAAAAGTTCAGTTGATTCACAACTGTTTAGTCACAGTCCAATTCTTTTTTTATTCGGAAGTTTTTTTATTACAGAAACAGTTGTTCAGCAAGGATTAATTTTATTAATAACATTTTGTCGTTTATGTAACTTATTATTTTTTTGATTAACATGTCTTCGGCGTAATTTCAAATCTCATTAATTTTAATCAAATTCTACGATTTTAGACGTTTTAATTGAATTTATATCAGCTGATTTGAAAAGTGTCACGATATATCATAATTAAAAAAATGTTTATTAAAAATTTAGATTTTACAGATTCAATGGGTAATGTTTACTAAATACTTTTATAGTTTTTATTAATCATTTAATTTCTAACTATGATTTAACAGTTGTGAAATAGCTTAACTTTTTTTTGAGTTGTTTCTTTGTCAAATACTTTATTATGCAAAGTAGACTCAATAAAAATGTAATGAAATATAATATTTATTAACAATTATTTAAACAAAATGCAGTAAAAAAAATTAGATCATAAAATAAACTTAATAAGAAATATAAAAAAACGGGCGGTGATTTGAACCGCTGCACTTTCGGTACCCTTGTTGTGTCGCAAGCGTGCAGCGCGCGCTTGCCATCTGGGCTACCAACATACGCATGTAGGGAGAGCGTAATTTCGGAATTTAGTATCAGCCGATATTGCTTATTGCAATCTTAAATTAATGAATTAAAGCCGTAATTACATCGAAAGCTTACCAAAATTTCTAACAATTACTACAAAAATGTGCGTTCTTCATCGTTATGTACGTGCCAAATTGACGAAACCGTTTTAAAGAGATATACGAGATTTTCAATCTCCCCATGTTACCTGCCCGCGTCTTCAGTTGGTGATAATCAGGTAAGGACCGGCTTGTAGCTTGTCTGCCTCTACATTTGCTCTAAATGTTTGAGCCACAGTACCTCGTGGACCTGCCTGTCTAAACAGATCCGCGTGTTTCTGTCTATACTTTATGTGTCTGGACACGGGTAAGTGCTAAGCCTACGCCTGCTTAGATTGTTCGACTCTTTGGATCGACAAAAATTTGATCTTAGTATATCGGTTATGCCAGAATAAGAAAAACCCATACTTTGAGTCGAACATTTAGAGCAAATGCTTGTAAAGGCACACAAGCTTACTGGTACCTTATTAAAATGAGCGCAACTCCCAAATTACGAGATCGTCTAAATCTAAAGTAAATTTTAATGTTGTTAAGACTATTCTGATTGTATTAAAATTAATTTCTCAAGTACAGAAACTAAGTCTAAAGGGGTGTCAAGTATCTAGGGGTTATCTTGCATACTAAGCTATCCGGGAAGGAACATGTTATCAGACAAATACAAAAAAGCACTACAAGCCTCTGGGTTTGTAAGCAAACCTTTGGAAAAACCTGGGGATCAAAGTTACTACAAGGATCTACTCCGCCAGTCAGACTAATGTCCACGTACCACTCAGCTTCAAATACTGGCTTATTTAGAAGTCTCGGAAAAGATTAGGAGTGGGTTATTTCGAAGGAAAACAAATTATCGAAATATCTAGAGATATCTCAAGAGGTTACAGAAAATCATTTGAATAATTTACGATTTCAAAAATGCTACGGAGGCGAGCGTTGAAGCGATGGGTATTAAATTAGCCAGCTGCAAATACCCAATTTAGAAAAAATTCGCGGAATCCTCATGAATAATGACGGCGTTCTTCCAGACGAAACATTACATTGTGAATGTAAATAAACAAAATATGGTGGTTAAGCTACTGAAGCAAAAAGCCCGAAGGGACAATAGTGACTACTGTATTTTACTACTGTATCGAAAAATTAAAACCATTTGAGGCCGAAGGTTTCCCCCGTTTTTGCCGAGCGATCCGAGGAAAGACGATGAGAACGAGAATTCATTTATCAAAGTATTCGAAAAGCAAGTGGAGAGCGATGCGCACTGCACTTGCTAGGTCTCTTGAGACAGTTCTGAACTTTGTACCCCTTCATATTCTGATTTAGGTAGAGGCTCGAAACGCTACTGACAGGGTGAAGCATAATGGCTATTGTCATCTCTAATAGAGAAGAGAGAACCTGAACTGAAGACCTTCTTAAGCCTGCTAGATCGGCAAGCTTAAGTAGATCCTCGATTCGGGTCCTGTCCGCCCTATTGGGGATGACACTTTTGAATGGTTTGGTGAAAGTAAATAGAAGTGGCACGCAGTCGCTGGTTTACAGACAGATCAAGGACGGTAGAAGACTCCGGTGCAGGAGTTTATGGCGAGCAAAGTTTTCATTTGCCCTCGGCAAGTTCGTCACATTGTTTCAGGCAGAAATGTTTGCTGTCTTAGCCTGTATTCAAGAGAAACTCCACAGGGGTTACTCGAACAAGCATATGTATATGTACCAATAGCTAAGCGGTTCTCCAGCCTTATAACCAAATCAATGCCAGTACTGTAGCCAAACCTCCAACAGACTTGTATAATTGAGCCAAGCTGCTTGAGGTGCGTGAACACAGTAACATTAGCGGATGCGAGAAAGCCTTGGCCAGAAAAGGCTCACAGAAGCGTCTCCTCGGACCGGATCCGGCTGAAAGGGGACTTCCATCGGGACTTCCCAGAACTATTGCGTAGGAGGAGATTCAGAACTAGACTTGTTCCGAGTTCAAAACCAGCTGGACCTGGCATCCAGGGCTGCGCCCGTCGAAGCTGTTCATTCGAGAATCTTCACTGGGGCGTTTCAAACAACATCTGCGCTTAAGTAGGAAACACATTAAGATTGTGGAATGTTCTTTGACTGGCCATCGTGCTCTCAACAAACACCTCAACACTATGGGAATAGACAATGACTTCAAGCGTAGGTTTTGTGGAGAAAAGGAGGATATCTTCTCACATTCCCCCCCAGACTACTGATACTTAAGCATAGATACCACGGCAACTCCCCTTTGGACCCAGAGGAACTAAAGAACATCTCCATCAGCAGGCTGCAAGCCTTTGGTCTAGGTACTGGTATGTATAAAGCTTCTTGAACAAGCGATAGATGCACAATGAGCCAAAAAATAAAACATTTTTCTCGACTTTTAGGCTGTAATAACAATTTTAATAGTATATTATAATACAAGTGTATAAGCAAGCCTTTAAAGCACGCGCGACGGGTTTAAAAACACGAGGCGAAGCCGAGTGCCCTTTAACGGAGCAGTGCTTTAAAGGCTCTTATACACGTGTATTATACGCTATTTTTTATTATACCTGCATCATAATCTAGAAAATAAGAAGAATATAGCTAGGGAGCAGCATTTTGATTTTGATTCATCTTACATAGTAGTCTATGATGTGACGTCGTATCATTTACCTGGAGATTGGTTAGCATTTTATGTTGTTTATGTTGCTATGTGAATTCGAATTATTTTTTTTCGCGTGTTTGTAATTTGTTGCTTCAAAATTGATGACGTCATTGTTGTTTAACAACTTTAAAACACGGGGGTGTTTTAATGTTGGGTTTACGCACTCTTTTTGGTTTGTTTTACAAGGATTATGATGCAGGTATAATAAAAAATACGTAATTTGCTTTCGCCATATTTAATTAACTCTAGTTACACGCCCAGAAAATACCAAAATAGTAAAATAATGACTCCTTGTCATACAATTTGATTTTCCTCACAGTTCTACGAGGATCGTTCGAAATGTACGTGGTTTGGGCAAAACATGATTTTATTTTTCAATATAGTCTCCTGCTCGCTCAACACACTTATTCCACCGATGCTCCACAGCAGCAATGCAGTCTTTGTAGATCGATGAACCCAAGTCAAAACAGCTATTAACAGCAGCGACTATCTCGGAATTGAATGAAAATCTTTTACCGCCGAGTCATTTTTTCAGGTTTGGAAATAGATAAAAATCGCTGGGAGCCAAATCTGGCGAATGAGGCACTAATTCGAAACCCAATTCATGAATTTTGACCATGGCGATTGCAGACGTGTGTACAGGTGTGTTATCTTGATGGAAAAGCAATTTCTCTTTCGCCAAATAAGGTCGTTTCTCTTAGATTTTGTCGCTCAATTGCTGCAACAAATTGGCATAATACTCGCCATTTATTGTTTTGCCCTTTTCCAAGTAGTCGACAAAGATCATTCTATGAGAATCCCAAAATACAGTTGCCATAACCTTTCCTGCTGACAAAACCGTTTTTGCCTTCTTCGATGGCGGAGAACCTTTGTGTGTCCATTGTTTGGACTGTTCCGAGGGGTGTCTCACTAGCGGCAATAGGTGTACAAATTTTCGGCAATCACGGCAATCATTCGGCAAACACGGCAATCATTCGGCAAACACGGCAATCATTCGGCAAACACGGCAATAACTCGGCAAACAGGGCAATCACGGCAATACAACGGAAATCAATGAAAATAAGTGAACGATTAACAAAAATATGCGGGTGTAATCGAAGCTAGACAAAAGCTAAGTCTTAATTTTGTATTTTGTATTACTATTACAGTACATAGATAATGTGAACTAGTTAAAACCAAGCTTGTTCCCGTTTAGGACAAAATCAAAAAGTACCTAATTCCCAGCTAATTATTATTTAGCTTGTGTTTACTACATAATTATTGTTTATTTACTAACAAGTATTAGATGAATAACAAATTAAAAAAATAACTTCAACTCGAATATTACCGACGGCATCAACTTTACTTGTGGAAGCTCACCCAGTTAAAGTGGAAGTCCCTACAAGCATGAGAAATGCCACCATGCAATAACGTATATTAAAGATAAATACAAATTTATTTTTTGGTTTTCGATATGCATAATGTGTGTAAACTTTATGTGAGGCTATTAATCCCCATATCTCATATCATTTAGATAGTTAAATGTACTTATGAAAGTGTACCACTGTGTGCTTTACATTGAGGAATATTATAGCTTGACCATCGTAAGATTTCTTGATCTTCCCTTTCAGGAATAAAATGGATTTTTTTGATAAAATTTCAAGTGAATGTAATTATCTTATTACCAAAATATTTAACACAATTACTAATCTATACGAGATTTGATAACATACATTCTCTAAGTAAGTTCCAAGAAAAAGATGTTGAGATAGAAAGGTTTTGCAAAGGAATACTTACCAAATTTAATATTAGATGAAGAAGAAATAAAGAATTTTACGGAATATATGCCGCGATTATAACGATATTTCAAGTTGCAGAAGGCCACAAAAAATTGTTGGTTGAGCCATTGTATAAGAGCAAATGCGCCAGCAAAATGAAAAATATCCGACAAAATATTAGATTGTTGTTGCTCATGTACAGAAAAAATGGGCGAAACAGGTCGCTGGTACATTCTGATACTTTTTACGTTTTAAATATTCTCGCGTCAAGAAGTGATGGAAATTTACATCTCATCTAGCAGGTACAAGCCCGCTGCAGACTCAAGACGTTGGTTACTTACGGTCTGCGCGCGCTCCTACGACGCGACGTGACAGGCGCTAAGATATTTAAAGCGCTCACGAAAATAGTTATAACAGCTTTATTTATACAGTTATCAAAAATTTGCAAAGGATGAAAAATATTTATTTTTATTAGAGCTAATTGATAGGCGTATTTAAAATCACGTAACTGCCGGAAAACACGTTGTCGATACTAAAAGGTATCGGTTTTTCCCTTAATTTTCAAAATAATTGAAAATTCTTGCTGATCCTAATAAGGTACTTCAAATAGTCTATCGAACTGATAAAAGTTTATAACGATCGGCTTTTGCGTTTATGAATAAACAAGTAATCAATTTCAATATTTTCAAAAATTCTTAGAGAGTGTCAGAATGAAATTTGAAAAATTAGTAAAAAATTTGTAGTTCATTGCAAGCTCTATCGGCTCAGAAAGTTTACAGAAAAATGTTGTGGGCAGTTTTTGAGAAAAATTTTTTTAAATATGTCTAAAACTTTGAACCTAGCTAGTATATTCACAATTTTCATATTTTCCAAAATATTTTTGCATCACTATTTTATGCTTATCAAGGGCTCTTATATAATAGGAAAATTTGTATTGATTGGATATTTTGTTTTTGAGTAATCGGGCATTAAATTTAAAATTTTCAAAAATTCGTAGAGGGCTTCATTTTAAAGATACAGCATTTGGTAAAAAGGCATTTGATTTATCTTTAGATGCACCACAACGCTATGTATTCAAAATTTCAAAACAGTGTTTATATAAAAATCTATAACAAAAAAACAGGTTTAATTTCTGGGCATGCATTGGAGTATAATTTGGGAGATTAGTAAAAAACAAATTTGTAGTTCATTGCAACCTCTATCGACTAGGAAAGTTCAAAAAAATGGTGTGGGCAGTTTTTGTGGAATAAATTTAAGTATATTTACAATTTTCATATTTCCAAAATTATATTTGCATTACTTGATTATACTTATTAGCGGCTGTTAAATAATGTGACAATTTGTGTAGATTAGATATTTTGCTTTTGAATAATCGTGCATTAAAGATACAGCATTTGGAAAAAATCATTTGATTTGTCTTTAGATTCACTACAACGCTATGTACTCTATAAAAATCGGGAAAGGGGTTCCGGAGATACAGGAAAACGAACGCACCCACCGACTCACAAACGGACATTAAAAAAACACTTTTTTGGGTTCCTTGGACCCCAAAACGCGTATTTCCATTAAAATCTGAAGTTCGAAAATTTACATGAACTCGTCCCTTTACTTACTTCAGCAAAAGTATGGGAAAGTAAAAATAGGAAACAGGATTCAAACGATTCTGATAGTCCATCAATAAGAAACAAACAAAACCATCGTCAAAAGCTTTCGGCGTAGACCATAAACGAACCGTAGCAATAAATTATGTAAAAAGTGTTTTTAAATGTTCGAAATAGGATGTTTTAAAAGTAGTTGTAGAAAAAGCTGGCGACCTATCTGTAGAAATTGACAGCGATTTCTGCACGCTAATAGTATCTGTTTCAGGTGCGACTACGCGGCAAAATTTACTACGTTCCAGAAAAGTATGGCAAAAAATGGGTGCTTTGAAGTTTAACTGGCATTTTATAGGACATTTCCCTTCTGATAAAAAAAACGCCGTGACAAAATTCCTCAGGAAACTTAGGAGAAAAGTCAAAACCCAAACTGGCACAGACATTTAAAAATATTAGTTTGATGTCGATTATAATTTTAGTTCGAGCTTCAATATAATTTATATTCAGTATAATGCATTAATATATTTGTTTACCCAATGTTCATCCCATATCTTCCACAATATTTTATGAAGCAATTTTAAATATAATATACAGAAGTAACAATTATTAGTATTGTCCTGAGATTTAGATCATACCTAATACCATTACAATTTTTGTGGTAATACCAGATAATGGTTTTTCCTACCCACTAAATATTAATGTTGTTTACATAAAATTGCAATGAGAAATTTACAAGATTTCAAGTTGAACACCAAAATATTGTAATCGAAAACGAAATTACCTTCTTGTTTTTGATGAACGAGGCAAAGTCTAAAATAGAAATAATATAATAACACTAAAAGTGTCAGCTAATGAAGGCTGTACAGAATCAAAATAATCATTGAAATACATCGAAAATCGCAGCAATAATCGACAATAACGTCCGCAAACAAGGCAATCAGTGGACAACAACCCGAAAATCACAGCGATAACTAGGAAATCATCGGCAATAACTCGGCAATCACGGCAAACATGGCAATCAAGTCGGCAATCACGGCAATCAAGTCGGCAATCACGGCAATCAAGTCGGCAATCACGGCAAAACGGCAATAGGTGTACACAATTTTACTGAGTGAGACACCCCTCGGACTGTTCCTTGGTTTCAGGATTGTAATGATGAACCCAGGTTTCATCAACGGTTACGAAACGGCGCAAAAAGTCCTTCGGATTGCGGCGAAAACGTGCCAAAAGGTCGCGAGAAACAATCAAACGATTCAGTTTGTGCTCCGGTGCGGTGGAAGCAAACGCGGCACCCAATGCGCGGCACCCAATGCGCGGAGTAATTTTTTCATTTTCAATTCTTCTGTTAAAATTTTGTGCACACTGTCATTTGAGATGCCCACTACCTCGCGCACTTTTATTCGACGGTCACGGTCAATCATATTCGGGGTAGTAGCAGTTTTTGGGAGTTCACTGCGGAGTTTGTCTTTTGTGCTCCCACGACCACGTTTAAACTCGGCAACCCAGTTTTTAACCATTGAAAACGAGGGAGCGGACTTCAGAAATGTCGAATCCAACTCTGCTTTGATTTCGGTTGGTGTTAAGCCTTTCAAATGAAAGTACTTAATCACTGCTCGCAACTCAGTTTTTTCCATTATTTACGAAATCACTCGAGACGGTCACTTTGGCGCACTGTCAAACAAAAACTAATCGACAAATCGCTCTATACTGTCATAATTAACCTAAGAAAGAATGGTTCCGAAAAATGGTAATGCAAATTCCGCCGAATTAGCGCCATCTCTGTGTTACGCCACATACATTTCGAACAATCCTCGTACAATTTCCTTCTGACGTCTTCTATGTATAATCTTTTTAATTGATAATTCATTGCTCTTTATTTCAAGAAGCTTCTCGGCTACTAACTGCACTTATATTACTATAGTACGTAAACGTAGGGGAAGTAATGACTTACTACTTGTCATAGTACGACAGTACGATTTCATCATCATAATCAGTTCTCTTCTACTTTTCGGTGTAAAGAGTCTTTACAATATAGCCAAACAAAATGTATGTTTTGACTCATACTACACAGAAATGACAGGAAAAAGTAAAAAAAAATGTAACTATTGCGACTATGATAATGCAAATTTTAAAATACTTATGGAAATACCTGCCATCAATTATTAAATTAAACACCTCGTACAACAGTTTCTTAAATATTAGAGCCACCAACACAGAATTCTTTTACGTTTACAGCACAAATAACCACATTTGCCTTGCTATGCAAGAAAACGGAAGTTATTACATTCTAATTGCAAATCGACAACTAAACCAATTAAAATATATACGCGTAAATTACTACGCAATCATGCGTAATCAGCAACAGTAACAGTTTTAAAGACACAGTTGTCAAGTCAGACAAAAAGGTAATGAAACAAAATATCTTACATAGACGTGCCCGTCCCTGTTGTAATAGTGGCATCACCAGCAACAATATACATTAACTGCATTGTTTTATGCTCAATTGAACGGAAAATGGTAACATCTGCTAACAGTTTTTCGCTCATTATGGTATATTGCACTGGTGTAAGTAGGATGCCAGAAGCAACTTGCACGAAACGTTTAGCAAATCGAGGATATATTGCCTGGCGTAAATAAATGCTGACAATCCGGGTCGATTAATGCATATTTCTTTAATAGGCCCAATTATTTGTGCGCGATTAGCATCTAGGGTAAAATTTCGCAAAAGTTACTGAATTAGAAAAGGTTATCCAAAAAGAATTTTTTCGTTATACATAATATATTTAGGATATACAAGGTGGTTCCCTTAGTACGTACAAAAATTCCAGGGGATGATTTCTTAGGTTATTTCATGAAAAAAAGTTCGAAAATGCTTCCTTACGGAGTTACAGTCCTCAAAAGAAAAAACAGCTTAACCAATTTTCTATCGATAACTTTAGCAGTAGTTGCACTAAAATTTTTATAAATTTTATATGTGAACACTACTGACAGCTTGGCATTTCTACTAATTTTTGTTTCAATAAGAGCACCAGGGGTGTCTCATATGGGGGAAGGCGTCAAGTAATATTTACTTCAAATAGTTTAGATCTTTTCAATTTTTGAAGTTTTGTCTAGAAAATCATATTCTCCATTCAAAAATGCATAACACTTGTTAAAAAATCGCTATATCTAACAGTTTTCGTGATAATTCCAGTTTTATGAAAAAACAAGTGGCCATAAAGATCCGAGTGTTTCCCTAAGATGCGGAAATAGTTTCAACAAACTTTGATGATAAGTTCTACACATCAACACAAAGAAATAAGTTCCTATAAGCATCAGTCCGGAAATAGTTTCTTACGGAGTTACAGCCTCCTGAAGATGCAATAGTTTGAATTGTTTGTTTGAATTTCCCACTTCCGGAGATAGTTAGTACCTCTGTAGCAAAGCGTTTCCGGACAAATGTTTATAGGAACTTTTCATGTGTACAAGTCACTCTCAAAGTTTGTGGAAACTATTTGGACATCTTGAGAAAACATTTAGACCTTCATGGTAACTTAATTTTACAATAACATTGAATTATCTTTAAAACTGGTAGATATAGCGACTTTCAGTACCTTTTTTGTTTATTTTTGTATAGAGAATATAATTTTCTAGACAAAACTTCAAAAATTGTAAAGATCTAATTCAACAAAAATCAGTAGTATTCACATAACAAATTTCAATATTTAAGTGCAAAAGAACTTTTTGCTGGTTTGGCAATACCTCTCCACCGGCTAGCCCGATTTTGATGATATTTGAAAAGTGGAAGGGGGGGGTTATGACAAAAACTTCACACGGGCAAACCGCTTTGATTTATTAAAAATTTCAACTTAAATGCATGTTTACTCAAAAATGAGTTCACCGATCGTCATAATATTTGATACGGTTACGAGCCTATGAGTATGAAATATGTTGATATAATTTTTTTTAAATATTCAAAGGCTTTCCCAAATTTAAATTATAAAAAAATTTAATTTCTCCAAAACTGGGCCCACACAATTATTTTTAAATGTTGTGAATTGATAGAGGTAGTAGAAGGGAGAGGGAGGGGTTCCCAAAGTTTCTTTGTTGTTCTTCAATAATAAAATATTTTTTTTTTGCGAAAATGAAACAATACACACCATCTATTTTGCTTCTATACAGGAAAGTATTGGAACCATGAACATTCTCAATTTCCAGATTTTAACAGAAAATGCTGTGTGTGTGGGCAGTTACATTTATTAGTTTGATCCCTCATATCTCTGGAACCGCTGCTCCATTTTTTTTGCAAGACATAAAATATGAAATAAATTGTTATAATATAAAACTAGTGTTACCCCAGCGCACAATGCACTGACAGACTGAGCGTTGACTGAGCCGGCTAAATGCTAAGTCACGTGATGCATTAGTTCCATGAGGAGACGCGGGGTTGGTGTAGATGTCGCCTCAAGTAAAGCGCGTTTAGCAGACTTTCATATATAAATTAAAATAATTATTATTGAAAAATCGACGTAGAATAAAAATATAAAAATGTTTCATGTTCCATCTGAGGATAGAGACCTTGCACTGAAAAAAAATGTTCCAAATTGGTGAAGCGGTAGCCGCTTGAGGAACCGGAGAAAAATACCCTTTGAGCTTTTATATATGTATGGATGGATTGTTTCGAAACTTCAAAAACTGCTAAATTGCAAATTTTCAAAAATTCTTAAAAATTTACCACACACATTTTTGATACTTGGAGAGAATTTGCCTTGATATTCAATATCTGCGTTCAATCAAGGTCACAATTAGTAACAGTAGAATAACTCAGTAATTTTTAGAGGCTAATAGCCCCCGCCCCTCCAGCGCACCCTCTTTTAACTGCTAAATTTATTTCCAGGACCTGACACGCCTAATATCTTATTGTTATTTCGCGTCAAGCGGTATATGTGTGATGACTTACTACTTATCACAGCGTTCGAGCTAGCAATCACCAGCAGTTCTAGCAAATGTTTGATAGAAGAAGTAAACCTTCGCCTTGCTGTTAATAAAAGCCCGTTTTAACAGTGTAACAACGCGTTTACAAAAGAAAAACGTTTATTCCCCATAAGCCCTTCAAGAGCACATCAGGTTTCTGCGAAGCTCCCCAGCACCGCGAGCCCCTTTAAGAGCGACGGCGGCCACACCAGGTGTCGGCCAAACCCCTAGCATAATAACTTTTTGATATGTTTCTCTGACGTCATACAATGATTTTTTGACGTCAAAAAACAATTTATCTTCTGGCGTCAGTAATTGGGGTTTTGAGGCCAATAAAATCTTTTTTATAGTCACGATGTGGAAATTAGTTAAACAAAACAAACTAAATAGTTTATCAATTATTTTCTGGGTTTCATACAAACTAATAGTGTTGCGCAATATGAATTCATATTTATCTCAGTATTTATAATTAAACATGACCAACGGTGAACAATAGCCAGGCAGTTTCACTGCAAATACTATTAAAAGATCGAACGCCAATTAGCAACTTAGAGTTCCTCTTGTCTACTGTTTTTAGTAATTGTGTCTTTTCATTACGATTGTGGTTGTTGTTGCTAAAAAAATTCTTTGGGTGAATAAAAAGTAAGGAACAGCGATGCTACAGTCTTAAATAATAACTTTACGAAAAAAATTTCTAACAAAAGTTTCCTATCAAGTTTTTTGCCACAATTTGGCGTTTTTCATTTTTTTTTCAATTGTCATATGTTTCAGCTATGACGTCATCGACATTTTTTTTAAATGGCAACCTATACTTTTTATGGCATGACCAGTTAGTGCTTTTTATTCTCTATACAGCCATTTCAAAATATCATACAGTTGCATAATAAAAATTTCAAGAAAAATCACGATAAACATTTATTTTTGTCACTGGCAACATTTTTCATCAGGTACACTTATTGCAAGATAAACAAATGACAATAGCAGGTCCACAGATTAGTAAACTAGTTTCAAATCATATTTAACATCAATTTAAGAAAGCAAATGTTCAAACTGTTCGCCATTCACTGCCCAACAGTGGGCAATACGATAAGAAAATCCTCGAACTGCATTTTGAACTGTAGCAGGTGATATTGCTCGTATACGCTCGCGGATACGAATTTTTAGATTTTCCAAATTGTCTGGTCTGGTTTGTATACACTGTACTTTTAAGATGGCCCCATAAAAAGAAGTCAAGCGGGTTTAGATCCGGAGATCGCGCTGGCCACTCAATATGTCTTCTTCCTATCCACCTATTTGTAAAAATTCCATCTAAATATTGACGAACATGAATGCTATAATGAGGTGGAGCACCATTACAACCAAATTCTATCGTTCGGCGTGTCCGGATTTTCTGCATTTGGAAATAAAACAGCTAACGCGGGAACAAGTTCCAACCTCAAAAAATCCAAATACCGATCAGCATTTAATGTGCCACCAAAGAAAAAAAGACCAAGAATTCGCACACATCGTCGCGAGTTCTCTTGTTATCACCGTACCCGATCATCATCAAAATTTCGATACGTTCAGTTTCTGTTAAACGTACCATGATTAGAAATTCGTATTTAACACAGGACACAGACTAAATTTTAATCACTTATTAATGCTGTCGCCGAATTGACATTACAAATTTGCATTTGTTCAATTTTAAACATTTTTAAACAATTGCCTACTATTGTCGTTTGTTTATGTTGCAATAAGTGTACCCGATGAAAAATGTTGCCAGTGACAAAAATAAACGTTTATCGTGATTTTTCTTGAAATTTTTATTATGCAACTGTATGATATTTGTACACGGCTGTATAGAGCACTAACTGGTCATGCCATAAAAAGTATAGGTTGCCGTTAAAAAAAATGTCGATGACGTCATAGCTAAAACATATGACAATTGAAAAAAAAATGAAAAACGCCAAATTGTGGCAAAAAACTTCATAGGAAACTTTTGTTAGAAACTTTTTTTCGTCAAGTTATTATTTAAGGCTATAGCATCGATGTTCCTTACTTTTTATTCACCCTGTATATATACCTATAAAGATCTGCAGTCTTTACATCGTTAGGCTTTCCTTAAAATTACTGAATTATATTTAAATATGGGATTTGTTCTAAAGATTTTGTTTGTGTTCACGTAACTGCGAATTAATTTAATTATAATCTTGTATTTATTTGAACCAAATTTAATTACTGTTGAAACTTGTGTTTAATTCAGGCATCATCACTTACAAGTTTAATCAAATAAAAGCAACACGTGATAATAAGTGTACAATTATTTTTTGACGTCGAAAATGATTTTGTGAATTAAAAATCGACGTTATAAATAAACAATTTTTGGCACAAAAATGTATTTATTCACATCAAATCAATTTTTGAAGTCAACAATTCAATTAATGACGTCCAAAAATGCTGCCATCTAACGATGCAGCTGGCGTAGTAGCGAAGACTTCGTTAGTCGCCACACCAAATTAGTTGCCCATATTTGATTTAGTTACCACAAGAGCGCGCTCTATGCTAGGTTTTATTAAGCCAGTAGGTATACTAAAGTACCGACATGATTTGACGTTTCTCAAATGACAACAATAACGATGTACTGTCGGCAAGAAGCTCTGCAATCGCTGTCACATTTGAAATGTTGTTGTGGTGTTTCAATTATTTAAACTTTCTTTTTCAATTTGAACCGGAAAAAACTATTACTGCCTCTAATTGTAGAATCATTTTGCAAAGGATTAATAATCTTGAGAAAAATAAAGTTGCGGATTAGCGCCACCTGCTGAATGGTCGATCGTCATTGTTGCCTTTTCACATTCGTATCGGTATAGCTTCTGGCTTTGGGGTTTATACAAAGTGTACCCAAAAAATGTTTATACACCTCATCCCAAGAACTATTTTAGTTGTGGTTTTATGACTCACGCATCATCCATTCACCCTAGCGTACATCTACCTATTTATTTATAAATTAATACAGTATCCCTTCCCCCGTCTCAGATATTCAGGAGGAGCCCATCTTATAGATAACCGGCAGAAATGCACTTGCGTTGAGTCAATCGTAAAGTGACCATGAATTACATCAGACGTCGCTCGTTAATTATTGTCTAGTATGCTTCAACAAGTCGGTGCGAATGTACGTATGTCCTCTTTTGACAGGATGCTCCCCTATCAGTTAATATTTGCAGTATAGTTCTAGTTCCACACTACTGCCATAAGTATCTCGTTAGGTGGCACCACTTACTGACGTCAAAAAATGATTTATTGACGTCAAACTCATTTCTTGCGTCTAAAACTCATTTATTGACGTCTGAAAATAATTTATTTGTATGTAAGAATAATTTTTTATCCATTCCTACGTAGACTATAACCTTTTGAAACTCCAGCCTCGTATATTAATTGTTTGTTCGAATTTAATGTTGCCATCTAAATATAAATTTTGTTTAAATACAATTTATTAGCCAATAAAGGTGATAACGTTCTGATTTTTTTTAAATTTGGAAATTAGTACATTTTTATTCAATAAACAGGGATGTGATAGTTCCGCGTTTAAGCTAGATTATAAATAAATTCTAAAATTATTTTTTAAATGCAGTATACTTAGGTGACTGTTCCTCTCCTTTTTTTGTGATATTCATTAAAACCTGAATTACACCCTTCTGAGAAAAAATTTTTATTTTTATTTCTTAAAACAGGTTTTTAATTACACTTGTTATCTTATAGGCGTTCCGTGTTTAAACGCAGAACTATTACAAGAAATCCGTGTTTATGAGTAGTAAATATTTAGTCTAGAAAGTTGCAAAACAAAATATCTTTAAAAAAATATATAAAATGTGAACTTTTTGAAGTATAAAGGAAACTCCAGGCCTAATTTTTGCCTTTATTAATATTTTCATGAAGAGGATTCAGAAAACTGTTAAATGATGCTTAAAGCATCGCACGTCCAAGCGACGACAATGACTCCAGGTATTTTTTTAAACATTGAGTACAAGGTGTAAATGTTAGAACCTCATTCAAGTTTTACGTGTATGTTTAAAGTATTAACACGTTTGTGTAAATATACCTGAGCGGTTTTATATTTAGGATAACTGCAAGTAACTAGGTTATTGTGCTCAAAATTACACGTCCATGCTTCAGACTTTAAAATAAGACACGTACAGTAACAAAACCAAAACCTCGGATAATTTTGTGCTATTTTTCTGAAGCCCTCTTCACATTCAACAAAGGCCGCAATCGATTTGCGTTGAAGTGCTGAGTCATATTTGCAGAGAAGAGACACAGTGGCACAATTTAAGCTTTTTGGCAAGGATTTAAAAGTTTTTATGAGACATCATTTCCATAATTCTTTATTTCGTACGTATAATAACAAAAGTTTCCTTCAGTAAAGATTATGTAATAACAGTTATGAATTTAAAGGCAAACAAAGCTTTCCACTTTTCAAACAAACGAAGTAATTAAAACTTAAATTAATTTTTGTTGTTGAAAAGCTTACAAAGTTGCGATAAGTACATGAATATATTAAAAAATCTAACTCCGCTCTATTTTCCACGTTTTGTCAGTAATGACCCTGATGATGAAAACAAATTTGTTTTTTTATATATTAGTAAACATTTACGATTTTCTAACTGCAGATTAAGCTACGACTGGAAATAACCTGCACAATACATCGTTAATTATAATTCGACTTCCACGTTTCGTCATTTTTGATGCTGATGATGAAAATATTTCTTATATTTTATGAAAATATCCGACAATTTATGACCACTACTATCAAACTATCATACCCGAGCACAACAACCTTTAACAGGGATCCCAGCAGATCATTTTATATACAGAGTTGGGCAAAAGTACGGAACAATGCAGATATCTTTAATACGGCAACCGCGATTTTGACAAAAAATTTTATATGAAGGTTCCGATATACGGTGGATACAATTAAGGTACTGGAGGTTTAAAAAGACTTCCGGTTTAGCCGGAAATGATATCAACTTTTTTATTTTAAATAGAACACCCTGTATATTTTTTGATATATCGATAGAACTCTTTTTGCGAGTTCAGTGATATAAGGTTTCATGCTTTTATTTTCAATAATTCTAGAGATATTGAACAATAATGTTTCGTAATTGTTATCTAGCAGCTCATGAAAACAAAAGAATGTGAGAAGCCTAAACAGTTTTGTAAAGTTGTCAAATATGCTTGGTTCGTGTGGTGTTGGTTTGATGTTCGATAGATTGGGCAGAGTGTGGTTGCAGTAATCAATTTAGTAACCAAAATTAACCCTGTTTTTACTTGATTTTAGTACAATTTTAAAACTTTTATTACATATATTTTTTTTATCGAGCAAAAGTTAAAGGCAACGACATTGATAAATTTCGTTTTCTGTTTTAAGGTTTACATTGACAAACATAACTCTGAAAACATTGGAATATTGGGTAAAAAATAGTTGAAGTTTGGAAATAAATGTTTGGAAATAAACCTCCTTTCATTTTTACTTTCCTATACTTTCAGTATAGGGAAGTATTGATTTCATGCAAATTTTCAAAATCGAGATTTTGACGGAAATACATGTTTTGGGCTTCCAGGATCCTAAAAAAGTGGTTTTTAAAAAATGTCTGTCTGTGGGTGTGTGTGTCTGTGTGTGTGTCTGTGTGTGTGTCTGTGTGTGGGTGGGTAACGCTCATATCTCCGGAACGGCTGGACCGATTTCGATGTGCTTTGGAATGAGGAGGTATATCAAAAATTCATCGACAAAATAAGCTTTTAAAAAGAATCCGAAACCGGAAGCGGAAGTTAGACATGTTTTTTTGGTAGCATTTTTTTCAGAAACGGAATTTTGGAAATTTTAATAGTGGAGATTAAAGAAGGCCTTAGGACAAATCAAACGATTTTTTACCGAACTCTCTAGCTTCAACATGGCGGCCGCTACGAATTTTTGAAAATTTCGACTTTAACGCCCATTTACTCAAAAACCAGTTATCTGATTGGAATCAACTACATCTTGTTTGGTAGCCCTTCAAGGGTACTATACCATGAAATATCATTAATTTTGAAAATATAAAAACGATCGCAATGACATCACTCCAAAATTTTGGAATTTTTCAAAA
The DNA here is from genome assembly GCA_958336395.1 of Ctenicera cuprea. NCBI lineage: Eukaryota > Metazoa > Arthropoda > Insecta > Coleoptera > Elateridae > Ctenicera > Ctenicera cuprea. The sequence continues at coordinate 21,991,068 of OY284493.1, forward strand.
AAAAATTTCTCAAAAACTGCCCACACGTTTTTGTTTAAACTTTTTAAGCTGATAGAGATAGGCATCTGCTACAATTTTGTTTTTTGCTCATTGCTATAATTTCACTGTGACGCACTCTGTGAATTTTTGAAAATTGAAAATTGGTACCTTTTTATTTATTTAACGGGGGGCAATAAAATGTTTCTGTTGAAGCAAAATAGCTCATCATTGACAGCAAAATCCGAATATCATAATATTTTTTCGATAATTTTATATTTAGGGGGGCTACTGTTTCCCCTCCCCCCAAATTTTTTCAATAAAAAATTAAAAATCTGGTTTTTTGTTTTGTTTGCTCTAGGAGAATCTTTTTACAAAAAATCAAAAAATCGAATTTTTTGCCCCTAAATAATCTTTTTGTCCTTAGAAGAATTTCACATACTTTCTACAGCAGTTGGAAGTGACTAGAGTTTTGAACGTTCTATGCATTTCTATTGCGCACGCATTCAATAGCCACTTATTTAACAGTAACGGATAGGTCAGGAATAGCGTAGTTGGATATGCGGGTGTGTTCGAGTGTACTACCGCTTTACTGCATAAGTAGTTGTGGGGTCGAGCCTCGGTTGGGGCAAAAAATTTTTTTTTATTTTATAGTTTTTTTTAAAACACTGCTTTTGCGTTTCTAGACAGGTGTATATCAAAAGTGTTGGAAAATATTAAACAATGTTAATTTATAAGTATAGGAAAGTCCAGGCGAAGTGTTTCGCTCATTTTTACGAATGCGTTCGTGAACGATACGTCAATTCGCTGATATCTCTCGAACTCGTACTTAGATTTTGATGAAAATTGGAATGCAGAGCTATATCAAAAATTCATCGACAAAATAAGCTTTTAAAAAGAATCCGAAACCGGAAGCGGAAGCTAGACATGTTTTTTTGGTAGCATTTTTTTCAGAAACGGAATTTTGGAAATTTTAATAGTGGAGATTAAAGAAGGCCTTAGGACAAATCAAACGATTTTTTACCGAACTCTCTAGCTTCAACATGGCGGCCGCTACGAATTTTTGAAAATTTCGACTTTAATGCCCATTTACTCAAAAACCAGTTATCTGATTGGAATCAACTACATCTTGTTTGGTAGCCCTTCAAGGGTACTATACCATGAAATATAATTAATTTTGAAAATATAAAAACGATCTCAATGGCACCACTCCAAAATTTTAGAAATTTTCAAAAAAAGATTTCTCCAAAACTGCACACACGTTTTTGTTTAAACTTTTTAAGTTGATAGAGATAGGCATCTGCTACAATTTTGTTTTTTGCTCATTGTTATAATTTCACTGTGACGCCCTCTATGAATTTTTGAAAATTGAAAATTGGTACCCTTTTATTTATTTAACGGGGGGCAATAAAGTATTTCTGTTAATGTGAAACACCTCACCATTAATAGCAAAATCCGAATATCATAATATTTTTTTGATATTTAATATTTAGGGGGGCTACTATTCCCCCTCCCCCCAAATTTTTTCGATAAAAAATTAAAAATTTGGTTTCTTGTTTTGTTTGCTCCTAGAGCAATCTTTTTACAAAATATCAAAAAATCGAATTTTTTGCCCCTTAATAATCTTTTTGTACTTAGAAGAATTTCACATACTTTCTACAGCAGTTGTATTCTTGTACTAGTCGTTTAATGTTTAGTGTAGGCTAACTTTTTTATTTTAATAGATAGTCTCGCAAACCCAAGAGCAAAGTTGTAGGGCAAATTCTTCTCGATTGTATTTAAGAAAAAAACTTGAGTTTCCAATTTTAATATGGCGGCCACGGTAAAAAATAACTTTTTTTTAAATGGAAACGTGGCATTTTGGCTTTAAAATCAGAAAGGTTTTGAAATTCTAAATACAAATTAATAAGAGTAATTGCTTGCTAAAAATAATACTTCTCGAGTTATTAATAGATTTTCAAATATCAATTTCCGCCCTTCCGTTGATTCACTCCGAATATTTTACCCAACCTTATGCTTGCAGAGCGCAGCGGTCGGTCTTTCTTCAACCGCTTCAAGATGTTACAACTTATAAGAACTATTTACTTTAACTAGTCGTGTCTAGACAGGTGCATATCGAAAGTGTTGCAAAATATAAAACAATGTTATTTTATAAGTATAGGAAAGTCCAGGCGAAGTGTTTCGCTCATTTTTTTACTTTCCTATACTTTCAGTATAGGGAAGTATTGATTTCATGCAAATTTTCAAAATCGAGATTTTGACGGAAATACATGTTTTGGGCTTCCAGGATCTTAAAAAAGTGGTTTTTAAAAAATGTCTGTCTGTTGGTGTGTGGGTAACGCTCATATCTCCGGAACGGCTGGACCGATTACGATGTGCTTTGGAATGAAGAGGTATATCAAAAATTCATCGACAAAATAAGATTTTAAAAAGAATCCGTAACCGGAAGCGGAAGTTAGACATGTTTTTTGGTAGCATTTTTTTCAGAAACTGAATTTTGGAAATTGGAATAGTGGAAATTATAGAAGGCCTTAGAACAAATCAAACGTTTTTTACCGAACTCTCTAGCTTCCTTCAACATGGCGGCCGCTACGAATTTTTGAAAATTTCGACTTTAACGCCCATTTACTCAAAAACCAGTTGTTTGATTGGGATCAACTACATCTTGTTTGGTAGCCCCTTAAGGGTACTATACCATGAAATATCATTAATTTTGAAAATCGAAAAACGATCTCAATGGCACCACTGCAAAATTTTTGAAATTTTCAAAAAAAAATCTCAAAAACTGCCCACACGTTTTTGTTTAAACTTTTTAAGCTGATAGCGATAGGCATCTGCTACAATTTAGTTTTTTGCTCATTGTTATAATTTCACTGTGACGCCCTCTATGAATTTTTGAAAATTGAAAATTGGTACCCTTTTATTTATTTAACGGGGAGCAATAAAATATTTCTGTTAAAGCAATATAGTTCATCATTGACAGCAAAATCCGAATATCATAATATTTTTTTGATACTTTAATATTTAGGGGGGCTACTGTTCCCCCTCCCCCCCCCCCCCAAAATTTTCGCTACAAAATTAAAAAATTGATTTCTTCTTTTGTTTGCTCTAGGAGAATCTTTTTTAAAAAAATCAAAAAATCGAATTTTTTGCCCCTTAATAATCTTTTTGTCCTGAAGAATTTCACATACTTTCTACAGCAGTTGTATTCTTGTACTAGTCGTTTAATGTTCAGTGTAGGCTAACTTTATTATTTTAATAGATAGACTCGCAAACCCAAGAGCAAAGTTTTAGGGCAAATTCTTCTCGATTGTTTTTAAGAAAAAAACCTGAGTTTCCAATTTTAATATGGCGGCCACGGTAAAAAATAACTTTTTTTTTAATGGAAACGTGGCATTTTGGCTTCAAAATCAGAAATGTTTTGAAATTCTAAATACAAATTAATAAGAGTAATTTCTTGCTAAAAATAATACTTCTCGAGTTATTAATATATTTTGAAATATCAATTTCCGCGCTTCCGTTGATTCAGTCCGAATATTTTACCCAACCTTATGCTTGCAGCGCGGCGGTCGGTCTTTCTTCAACCGCTTCAAGATGTTACAACTTATAAGAACTATTTACTTTAACTAGTCGTGTCTAGACAGGTGTATATCGAAAGTGTTGGAAAATATTAAACAATGTTAATTTATAAGTATAGGAAAGTCCAGGCGAAGTGTTTCGCACATTTTTACGAATGCGTTCGTGTACGGTACGTCATTTCGCTGATATCTCTCGAACCCGTACTTCGATTTTGATGAAAATTGGAATGCAGAGCTATATCAAAAATTCATCGACAAAATTTTTCTTTTATGTTGTAAAAATGTTAATTTGGTTCGACAACTATGGTAATTGTAAAGGTAAATCGAGTAAAAACTATTTAAAAAAGCGAAGTAATTTTTAGGATTTACACAATTACAAACTAAAAAAATTTAACAATAATTTAATGTTTCTTTTATGCTGATCTTGCGTTTGTTTATTTTTTGGCAACGGTTTCTAGCAATTAAATTAAGTAAATTAAACTAAAACTAGTGGAACCTGTGGGCTGTGCCCCCCTTTTTTTCTGTTTTAATAATACATGTAAAACAAGTCGGCGGCGGCTACCCCGAGCTGCTACAGCTCTGCGCGGAAGTGGTTTCGTGGCTGAGCGTTAGGCACTGCAGCAAGTGATGAATGGAAGGTTGGCGGCGCGCGACGCATTTAGGAAGTTGAGTAATGTGGAAGGGCGCCGCGTTTAGTATACAGATACTTGAAGATTACTGTTTGACTCTAGGATATCAACAAAATTATTACCCATTCTAAAAAAAAACATTGATAGGTCTAAAATAATGACAGAATTGAATGGTTCAGAGCCACGGTGCTCAACTTGGGAGGTTTTTGTAAAATTTTGGGGAAGGTCGCCAAGAAAACTAGAAAAAAATAAGTCGAATTGCATACATTTTCTTGATGGGAAACTAAAAGTATCATCTTAATTAAAAAATTGCGGTTTGTTTTATGTTAAAGACGAAGATAGAACATTTCTTTTAAATTATACAGAAATACAGTCTGCTTAACACTTTATAGACAAAAAAATTGTCGATCAACCGCCATCGAACCTTCCTCGCATTTATTAAAATTTTAGAAAATTTTTTGAAATCTTGACAATTATATGGAATTTTTGAAAACATTTCAAATTTATTTTGTTCCAAATGTTTTGTAAAAATTCAAAAACTTTGCTTTTTCACATTTTTGAAGAATTTGATTCCGAGATATTTTTTTAATTTTATACATTTTTGAAAATACTAAGCATTTTAAAAATTTGAAAAATGATATTTGATAATTGCGTAAATTTTAAATTTTCAAAATTTGGTAAGTTTCATAATTTCCATAATTTTCAAAATTGTAAAAAATTTCATTAATTCTGAAAATTATTAAAAATTTAAAAAATTTGTAAAACAAACAATTTATAAAATTTTTTGAATATTTTAGAAAATATAATATTTTGAAAGTTTTTGAAAGTTATGAAAATTTGTGTTCGAGCTTTACTTCGTTGAAGTTTATTTTCATTTATTGTACGAAAAACAATTCTTAACTTCAACAGGTCTTTATTTTAGCCTTATACATATTTCGACATGTGGACATGTCATTTTCAGAGGCAAGATTAAATGTAAACAGTTGGTGTTACTTTTAATCTTGAAAATAACACGTCAACATGTCGAAATACGCATGAGGCCAAAATAAAGACCTGTTGAAGAAGTTAAGAAATGTTTTATTTAAGAATCCGGGTGGTCCAGTTGTAGAGGATCAGGCTCACAATGCGTGTTCTCGGTTCGAATCCTGGAAGAAGCAGAAACTTTTTCTGTCGATATCGAGCTCGGTAACCATTCGACGTTGGGTTACAATTAACGGCGCTTGCCTTGATTACTGACTGACCAGGACAAGTAACACAGTCATAAACAACATACAATTAAACACATGTGTGTGAATGACATTGAATGAATGTGCATGAAGGGTGGCATAAGCTTCAGGAGCGTAGCGCTCTAAAGGCCAAAAGGCCCCACTACCTCCTATTACACAAGCGAAGACCCTACCCGGAGTGAAAGACCTCGACATCTTCGGGTATACGAGATGAAAGATTAAACAAAAACAAACAATTTATAAATATATTCAAAATTATGAAAATTTTTTGAAATTTTATAATTTTTAACAACGTTCTTTTTTAAGCGCGCCTATTTTAAATATAGCAACCCTCCCTTTCCGCCGTTTTTGGCGGAACAACCTCTTTTTTGCGGTTTCATGACAGTAGAATTACTAATTACCTTTGAGCCAAATTTGGGGTTTCTCCGTTAAGGCACTGTAGTCTATACAGACACACAGACAAAGAAAGTATGAGAAAACCTAAGCAAGCTACTTTACTCATTACTGCTTTTAAAATTTGTAATGCCGAACTATTTCCTTAATAGATTTTTGTTGACAGTACTTTTCTTGGTGATATTTTTAATAAAAATATCATGCATTTATTGCACTTTACAAAATCTTGATTGCCAAGCCACTGGATGAACTTTGCCCAAAATTTACATTAACATTGCTAAAACCTATAAGTTCAACCACAAAAAATTCTTATCAAACAGTAGCATAAATTTAGGATTTTTAAGATTTTGAAATAAATTTAAGAACAGTTTTAGAACCATTCGCATATTTTTATAAATTTTTGGATTTTCAGAACTTTTAGGCCAACTGGGATCCCTGCTTTAAATGCCTACAGAAATTAAAACTTTTGCTTCTAATCTTGTAGCTGTAAGTTAAATTTAAATTATCAATAAAGTTAGTGTGTTCGTAAAAGATAACTTGGTTGTTAACCCTTGCGTTTAATATATTCTACCTTAAAATACACGGCTACAATGAACGATAAAGCACATGTAGGGCATTCTGACAAGACACGAAAACATTACACTTCCAAATAAGTACAGTTATTTAACTGGCTCTTCGAGCCTACAATAACACATACAACTGGATAAGAATAAATAGAAAACGTGAGAATTACCCAAATAATACAATTCAAGCGCACACAATGCCTAATGTGACGGAAAGAATTTGATAGGACATTTCCTACATCTGAAATTTTTAAGCAAAGTTCATCTCAATGAACATTTTTTTCTATTTTTAGTATTTACTTCTTTTATTTATAGTTTGGAAGTAAAAAAATTCGAATTTATCTTGACATACATTTTAACGTAAGACAATTAGAAGCAAGTGTGTAAAAATAGAATCACTCGCTTTAACGCTGGAAATGTCATCAATGTAAAGAAACCAAAGAGAAGATGGTTTAAAATAAACTGAAATTCTCAAGGAAATACCTAAGGAAATACCGACGTACAACCGCAACGAGTGTGACAATTTAAACATGGAAATTCAATAGTCTACGTGTAGGATGTTTATAAATTCAATTCCACCGATAAAGATTTCACAGCATTCGCTTGAATAATTCGCATTTTAAAATGTTTCGCGTAAAACTGGAAACAGCAACATGTCGCTCAAAGTCATACAAATCTAAAATTATCATAATAATACAAATTTTCCCACTAAACATGGAATTTTAAAATTACAAATGAAATTTTTAGATTAAATACGAAATTTAAATAATAATCTCAAATGTTTGGGATTAGCTATAATTACCGCTAGTTATAATTACCCAAGGGGTAAATCACTGGCGTAATAATTGTACACTCCTGGTGTAATAACACGCCTAATAACTCGTAATATTAATGTAGTTCGCAATAAGATTTTTCGCGCAATTAACTCGAATAAAATTGCAATAAAACGTTTGTAAAATTTCTCAAATTTGATTTATGAACTTCAACGAAGTAAAGCTAGAACTAGGAATAAAATTTATCGAATTTGCCTATCCGACATGAAGGTGATGTCTGTCGATAATAATCAGGGTCAAAACCGTTTAGTATCAGCTGCATAGTGCATTATGTTTCGATTACGCCAGAAACTGTCCAATACATCAGTGACTATAAGTACTTTTACCTTACTAGCGGTACCTGTGACTAGCGTCTAGCCCCTTGGAATACAATCGATCCTACCTCATCAAGGTCAGACTTGCGTGTTAGTATGCCGTCAATCAATGAGTGAATGCAAATTTGTCTTCGTATTTTTTCTTTAAAAATATAACTGCTCTTAACAAATAACCTCGCGTAAACAGCAAAGCGCAACAACAGTGTTTTAAAAAAAAACTAAAATAAAAAAAATTTGTTCCCAACCGAGATTCGACCCCACAACTACTTATGCAGTAAAAAAACAGTACACCCGCATATCCATCTGTGCCACTACGAACTTGACTGTTATCGCTAAAAAAGTGCCAGTTGAATGCGTGCGCAATAGAAATGCACCAATAAAAAGTCGGACCTTGGTGGGATCGATTGTGGTCGAAGATACTAGACGCTATTGTGCCTGTGTGTCTGTATAATACTTTACAGTTCAGACGCCTTAACTCAGAACAACCAAATTTGGCTCAAATATTGGTAATTGCAATAAAATAGCACCGCGAGAAAATGAGGTTATTCTGCCAAAAACATGGGAGGGAGGGAAATGCTTTTATTTCCAAATAGGCGCGCTTGTAAAAGAACCTTAAATTAGTATTGTACGTATGTTAAATAGCCGATCTGCGTAAGCCCTATCGTCCCACCACCTTCTCATTGTCCCTCCAAAAAATTTTCAATATTTCAAAAATGTACGAATTTGAATTTGGGTGTGAGCATGTTAAATGACAATAGGAACAACTTTCCATTGAGAAAACGCCACTAGGGAGTTTCCTTTAGGTCGTTTACCCGTACAGTTTAACGGAGTAATCTCCAAAAATACTGATATCAGCCAAAAGTTTATAGGACGCGAAAAATCGATTTTGATATTTCAATGGATAAAAATTGGTTGCAACTACAAAACACATAACAAATTGTGAAATCGATTTAAGATTTCAACGAAATGTAGTATTGCTTACAATTAACAAATACTAAACAAAACAAATTTCCTAAACACAGTTTTAAATTTTCAAAATTTTCAAATTTTCAAAAATATATTAAGTAAATGAAATTTTTTAAATTATCAAAAAGTATCAATTTTTTTAAATTTACAAAATTTTCAAAATTTTTAAAACCCTAAATATAACCATAATCAAAATTCCAAAATTTTAAATTTTTCAAAACCCTGAAAAATTTCAAAAATTATCAAAATTTTTAAAAATTTTGAATACAAATATTTTGCATTTGCAAAATTTTTCAAAATTCCCCAAAATCTTCAAAACTTCAAAGTATTTTAAAAGTTTCAAAATTTCACTTTTTTAACGTTAAATCATTTTTAAAAATGTTTCTGACTGACAAGTTTTCTAAATTTCCATTTTAAATTTAAAAAAATTATCAAATATTACAAAATTTTCTAAATTATAAATATTATTAAATTTTCCAAAAACTTTCAAAATTAAAAAAAAATCCAAACATTTCACTGCTTCAAAACTTTTTATAATTTGAAAAATATTCAATATTTCCAAAATTTCAAGTTTAGCCGCGTTCGTTTTAAGTTTATCTCGCTTATGAATGTTTGTGGATGAATACATGAGAGTAAAAAAAAAATTTCCTAATAATTTTAGAGCAAAATAGTGTTAGTGTGTTCGGCAATAAAAACTGGATCTAATGCATAAGTTGCCTTTTCAATAATATTCCATATATTTTCCAAAAAATCTTTTAAGAAATTTACCAAATTAATAGCGGCTAGCCATGGCTGGCAACTAAAAACAATGACTGTTATGATAATAATAATAAGTATTACATGTTTAATTTGCCATCAGTTATTAAGGATTATTAAGGGCCGGCGGGTGGTCTAGTTGTTAAAGTCCCAGGCTTTGAAACTAGACTCTCAATGGCAGTTGGTTCGAGTCCACTGCTCGTCACTAATTTTTCTGAATAATTTAAATCTGACGAGTCCATGGATGGTGTATGTAGGTGTGTATGTTGGGTTGCATGTCTTTCAGGGGTGGGGCATGTCAGACCGGTGAAGAGCACTTAGTGTGCTGAGCCCGGGTAAGGGGGTGGGATGGGAATCATGGGGTCATGCTCACGCACGGCTTCATGATTCTTAAAAAAAAAAGGATTATTACATTATTACAACTTAATTACTTATTATTGTAACAACAATAATTGTTTTTAGTTGAAGTGATGGTTAGCCGCAATTTATTTGGTTAATTTTAATAACGATTTTTCTCATTTTTATAGAAAATGTTTGTAATATTTGCAAAAGTAAAAAAAAGCATCAGCTACAGTTTTTAATGCTGAACGAATTATCTCTGCAGTATTTTGCTCTAAAGTTTTGTCTCAAATCTAAATCAACACCATGAATACTTTATTATGTTTATTTTAAATAGTAACGGAAATATTCCAATATTAACAAAATTTGGAAAACTTTGCGTGCCCTAAATCGTAGAAAAGCGACAGGTAGTTTGTGAGTCTTGTAATAAGACCAACAAACAAATTTGAAAATTAGTAACTGCCACAAATCAAAATTGGTGAATTTATGGTTATTATTTGTCTAAATTTTCCCGTCTGCTTTTTTTGGTTGCATGGCGGAGAACTGCGGATGCCGGTCACACGGTATTCAAAGTTAAGCACTGCCCGCTCTGGTTCCCACTCGGATGGGTGACCAATATAGGGGTATACCTGCGCAACCAACCGTGCTTCGGAGGGCACGTTAAGCCGCCTGTCCCGGTTGTCATACCAACATCTTTGGCAATCGTAAACCATTTAGTGGAACTTCTTCCCCTTTCGACGGGTAAGGTCAGCCTCCTGCCCGGCATACCTGCAAAGAGGGCTCACAGAACCCGCACTAGTTGCGGGTATTAAACAGGCCATTGGCCTATAACAAGAGGAAGAAGAAGAGGAGCTTTTTTTGAATTAAAATTTAGATGCTGCATCTAATTTGCATTTTGGAAGGTTACCTAACCCAATGCGGCGATTACAAAATAATTTGAAAACTTTTGGATCATTCGAAAAACCGAGGCGTGGAAATTATTTAAGAGAAAATGTATAAAATAAACCCGTTTTGGTTTGGAATCTGTGAATACAAATCTAGTTACGTTCCTTTTTATTGTAATAAAACACGATACTTTTTGATATCAACGACGAGTTTTACAGAAGTTACGTGATTTTAGCTACGCCTATCAATTAGCTGTAGTTAAAATATATATTTTTCATTCTTTGCAATTTTTGTTAACTTTTCAAATAAAGTATTTATAGCGGTTTTTTGTTCCGAAGTTGTGAGCGCAATATCTAGCTAGCGCCCTTATGTGAGTAGCCGTGCCGTGTCGACGCTTTGGGTTTGAAGGGGGCGGTTTGTATCTGGTGTAGATGGCTTGATGTACATTTCAATCAGTTTATTAGGGCCCAAATGTAAAAATTTTGGAAAAATACCAGCGTCCTGTTTCGCCCATCTTTTTCTATTAATTTACTGAGATCGACTGAGATATCCTGCAATTACAACGAATTTGACCCACAATATGTTCCACATCATCGGTAGTTGCAAATTCATCGTTTGTTAAAACACAATTTTTGGGGTTGCTGACGGTCCCGGTTACATTTTGCATACAGTCGAGAAACACACGTTTCTTAGATATTTATCTAAAATATCAAGGCACAGTCGATGCTCGAATTCCATGGCAGCTACTATTCTTTACTATATTTTTCTGTTACATATTTCCCAGTGATTTTATTTATTGAAAAACTAACAAAATTGAAGAATACAGTATCGTTTAAAACTTCTGCATTTATACTTTAGCTCTAAAATAAGTAGGTGAGCAAATTCTTGAACATAAGAATTTGTATGGTATGGTATACACACTATCAGCTGTTGTGGGAAAGTAATCTTAAGATACGGGCACGGAAATTACCACAAACCCCCACAGAGGAAATCCCCAACTTGTAAACTTACTTCACCACTTCAACACTGTGACATAGACTCGCTTCTACAGCATACATTTAAGTATTTGCATTACTAAAAAACTGTTGGGCAACCGCCACGAGACCTTCCTCGCATTTATTCAAAATTTTGAAAATATTTCGAAAATTTTGATTAATATATAGTTTTTTTGAAAATTAAAAAAATTTTGAAAATATTAAAAATGACTAATTTAAGTAATAATCAAATATGTCCGAAAATGCTTCCTTACAGGAGTTACAGCTCTCTTAAGAAAGAACAGTCCTAATCACTGTTTTGTCCATACCTTTCGCAATAGTTGCAGAAAAATTTTGACATTTTATTTGAGAGCACTACTGATTTAGCTCAGCATTTTTCCTCACTTTTTGTTTAAATAAGTGCACCATAGGTGTCTCATATAGGAGGGGAGGGGGATCACGTAATATTTTCTTCTAAATATATTAGATCTTTACTGTTTTCGAAACTTTGCGTAGAAAATCTTATTCTCCATTCAAAAATACACACAAAAGGTAGGATTGTTGAAAGTCGCTATATCCAATAGTTTTCGAGATAATTCTGGTTTTATGGAAAATAAACTTGCCATGAAGGTCCGAATGTTTATCTAAGATGCGAAAATAGGTGGTAGAAAACTTTGAGGATAAGTTCTACACATAAAAACAACAAAATAAGTTCCCATAAACAGTCCCGAAATACGTCCTTAAGGAGTTACAGCTTCCTGAAGAGGCCATAGTTTGAATTGTTGTAATTTCCCACTTCCGGACAAACGTTTATAGGAACTTTTTCATCATTTTTATGTATAGAACTCACCCTAAAGTTTGTAGAAACTATTTGGACATCTTGAAAAAACACTTAGACCTTCATGGTAACTCGATTTTACAAAAACAATGAAGCATCTTGAAACTGTTGTATACAGTCCGTTCTATAAAAACCGCACCGCGCTATAGCGCTGTTATTATAAATTTTAAGTCCAATAAACCATACATCATATTAAATATCACCAAAAACTCAGGAGAGCCTAATAAGCAGACAAAACTCGCTTCCTGCTGCGCATGCGCTAAAAACATCCCATAGGACATAGACACTAGCAGGCCACCATGTACACAATAGCATTCGGCAAAAATTATGCCGGTAATTTCGAAAAAATCCAAATAACTTTCCCATCAGGTTAGCCATGACTTTAATAAAACAAAACGAGAATACGTGATTTCAGCAATAAAATTGTCTTAAAAATAGGACGTGCATTCACCTTTTTCTTATCTTTTATAATTATTGAGATACCCTACAATTGCAACGAACTTACCCTGTACATCTCAATTTTTTTCAACAATACAGAGTGCTCATTTTATGGTGTAACCCCTTTGACTCTTCGGAGTCACCAACATACGTTCTATGTCATAGGTGTTGCTTTACTATTACTATTAAAATTTAATTTTATAAATGAGGACAATAATTTGCTGTAGGTGTAGATAAAAAGCTTTTTTGACTTTTTATTATTAAAAAGATTTACAGTACACCAAACTGTTGTTCTCATTTATAAAGTAAAATTTTAATAATAAGGCAACCTATTACATGCAATGTGCGTTGCCTACTCTTACGAGTGAAGGGGTGCAACCAAAGTTGAAAAATACAAATTTGATATTTGAAAATTAGAGCTTCCTTTTTTTAAATTTGAAGATTATAAAGCTTACATTTGAAATGTTATAATTAACCATTTCCAGATACTGAACGTATAGACAAAGCTTGATAATAAAGGGAAGAGAAGTAACGCTTAAAATTTAAAGCTCACTTTCACTAATTTAAAGTAAATTTTGAAGTTAATGATGATATCCATGATACTTTACTGCAGATAAAATAAAACTTTAGACGCTAATATAAAATTCTATAGACTAAACTTCTGAATACACGGAAACTAGGATTTTACAACCAAAATATGTTTAAATTGATAGTCTAATGAACTACCACCTCTCCCTTATCGCTCTTTCAAAGATCAAAAACTAAACAGCAACCAAAACAATGACCATGACCATGAATTTAAAGACCATGAACAGTGTGTGCTCACCTTTAGCACAAAGAACAGCTTGAATGGCGGGTCATTATAATCAGATGTTATGTTGTCATAGGTGCAATCCGTGCTTTAAAAGTCGTTGCTCTCACACATGAAACTTCAAAACAAGCACTCTTTTTTGATACACGCTATTGTAGGGTAGGGTTACTTGTTAGTAAATGCAAAATATCGATTTTTGGGGTTGTAAGGTTTTAATGGGCTTGGCTAGGTACACGATTACGTTTTAATACAAAATGTAAACAAACCGTGCCGTGTACTTGAATTACAGGTGTGCAATAAAGCCAGAACTGTATGGCAAAAAAATGTATAATTTTGGTAACGGTTTTTATTGCCCCATAATCTACTTATCACTTGCTTTCTAAACAACTGGCAATGGACTTATAAAAAGCTCAAACACAACTCGAAAAACAAGTACCTACGGTTGTTTCGTAACAAATCAGCAGATACATTTTTTGTTCGACCACTTAATAATCTAAATTACCTGGTTACTACGAACAAGTTAAAATATATGACAAATTACAGGTTTCTCACAGTTCTAAAAACGAATGAGAATTCTTAAAAATACCCGAACCGGTACCCGCCGAGATATCTTTCATAAAAAGCAATAAACAATTGAAAATCTGTTCATGTAACAACATAACCACAAAATTCATTTGTTACATTGCATTTGTTTTACGATGTAAAGTTGCATGAACTTCAGTTGTTTTGGAAAAAATTCAATTAAATGTATTTAAAAAATTAATATTTACTGACCGTTTTGCTCCTGAACACGTTCAACTCGAAATTCTTTGCACATATACACCACTCTAGTAAAAACAAGCTAGCGCCATGTTCGAAACTGACAACTGTATGTCTACCTCATTCAAAGTCTATTTGCCCATCATTCAGATTAAGTTAAAAAAAACAATTTCAAAATTAAAACTATTAGAAAAATCAAAAATATAAATTGTTTTTGTTAAAATTTAAACTTTTAAAATAAATACAATAATGTGTATATATGTTGCCACCAACCCTAAAAATAAACTTAACTTAATACTAGCGTTGCTTAGTCAAGATATACCAAATGAAGCATTCCATTTATTTGTATTTTAACTTCCACAAGTACGCACTTTCATTCGAAATTGTACGAAAGGCAAGGATGAGCTGTAGATACGTAAGAAAGAAAAGTATGGACTACAAAATCGAAGGATACTCAATAGAGGCTGATTCACGTTTAAGAAACGCAAGATCCGTTTAAATTAACGTTAAAGTTAAAACGGATGCATGTGCAATTGATTTCTGATTAAAGCAGGAAAATAAAATAATTTCAATTTAAATAAGAATTATACGAGCATTTCAATTTCTTGAGATTTAAAAGATTATAAGACCAGCAGGTGGTCTAGTGGTTCGAGTCTCAGGGTCTAGAGCTAGACCCCCAATGGCAGTAGGTTCAAATCCTCTGCACGTCAGAAATTTTTCTGAATAAGTTAAATCCGGCGTGTCCACTGACGTTCTATGGAGTGTGTTTGTTGGGTTGCATGTCTTTTCGGGGTAGCGCTAAATGCACTGAGCCCGGGTAAAAGAGTGGGAATCATAAAGCTGTGCTCACCAACAACGCCATAATACTTAAAAAATATATATCCAGGTCAAAAAACAAGCTCAGAGATATAAAAGCATGTATAAAATATTTTAAAAAGTTGAATATCTTAGAATTGTTGTAGAATAAAATGAAGATCTTCCTTCAGAATAAATTATGCAAAATGAAAAATTAAATTAAGCCAAATCAAGAGCGTATTTGGGAACAGGGCGACAGAAGCAATTGCCCCCTCCCCTCCTTACATAAATGTCTGTAGGGACGTCTATCAGTATTATTGTTAGCACGACTTAAGTGCTTTTGATGCTTGCATTGACAAATAGGAACTATACCTAACTGAAGAGTCCTAATACGAACGAAACGCGCCTTAGGTTGTTCTCATTTGTAAACTTTGGCATCGCTTTGCTTTTTATTTTGATTTGTTACAATACTGTTCGTATTTTTGTACTCAGAGGCCACCTGGCGGTTTGATACCGGCTTAGCCAGGTCCCGCTATTTTTGCGTGGACTGTAGCTTTACTACTGTACATTATATAGATGCGTTGATTGAAGTATTAGTAAGATGTCTAACCACAGCGTGTTAAAACGACCACAACGCACCTTTACCCTTCGCCCGTCCCACCCCGCTGATAGCTTAAGCAAGTGCTGCCTCAATATTGCGAGAACGCAGTAAAATCTTTAGGGTTTACGAATTTGCTATTTGTAGCTATGCGATGCAGCAGTCGGTGAAGGCATGGTTAAAATAGTAGTTTGCCAGCCGCCAAAAGCCTTCTAGAAAAGATTTTCGTTTGCACTTTGTTGCTAAAATGTAAGACCCACTTCAAATCATTCCCCATCCCTTAAGAATGCAAAATCGCCTGGTCGTCCAAAAATCGTCCTGTGCAGGGGGCGGCGGGGGGTGATTTTTGAAAAATTTGCAAAAAAATTTTTTTGCGTTTTTTACATCCACGTCACCTAGGCATGTATCTGCTAAAATCTTAAATCAATATTTTAATCAGAAATATATTTTTTTAATTTTTAAAATTACCATATACAATGCTTTCATATGGAGCGCCTTAATGAATAAACGCTCGCCCTGAAACGCCATAACTGTGATATACTTTAACTTGTCTTAAGTCGAGAACCTTTTAGTTAATCAAAAAAATCGTTTCTACAAACGTCGTAGATCAAAGATCGAGGATTACATTGATTTTTTCAAATTCTCAATCCGATGGCTAGTTTCGTTAAAAAATTGAAAATTGTAACTCCATGTCGTGCCGATCGCGGTCGGCCGTTGAGACGCGAGGAACGTTCAGATTACCGTGGCAAGTGCAGCCGAAAAACGACTCTATGTTTCAGGACGCATATTAGGTTGATACTCGCCTATTAACCTGCTATTCTGGCGTCTTGGAGGGATTCAAAGCGACTTTATTAATAAATCTTTTGTTCAATGACTTGATTTTACTATTTTTAAAGGTAATTAGGTTTTCTTTTGATTTTTTCAATAATAATAATTGTTAATTGTTAATAGTTCGTATGAATATCTGCCAAGGAGAAGATGCCAGGTTGTTGCATATATTTACAAATTTGAATGATTTAAAAGAGCTAGATTATTTACAATGGCATAAAAACTGCTACAAAACGTATACCAGTTCCAAAAATATTTCCTCATACAAATTAAAATGTGCGAAAATAATTACTGAGCTTTTCCAAGCGGAAACATCCCAAAAACATTCCTTATGGACAATTGCATTTGATGTGCATAAGTGCGTATTTTGCCAAAAACGTTTAAGAAATCAAAAACTGTGCCAGGCCATGACCAAAAACATGGAAGACAAAATTAAAACTATATCGCGAAACAATTCGTTATTTTATTCCAGAATAGGCGAAAATGATTTAATTGCATCTGAAATAAAATATCATGCCTCATGCGTTTCTACAGAATTACTCAATACAAAGGAGAAACCTAGCGCAAGTGGAAAAAGAAAATAGGAAATGGAAAATGAAGAACTACAACAATTATTTAGTGAAATTGAGAAAAGTTTCGAAAAGGGAAAAGGTTATTCCACAACATCGGTTAGCAACAGATATCGTGAATTACATTTAGAGTTGAGTGATCGATTTCTAGTTAAAAAAATTAAAGAACATTTTGTCGACGATATTGAATTAGTGAAATCGATCAGACATAACGAACCAAGAACGTTCTTGAAACATTTTTCCAAGGAACAAGCTATTGAAACAGTACTTCAGCATACTGAAAGCGAAATTTCCATTTCATCCTGTGGTGCGTCAGAACTACAAATTTTGACCAAAATTTGCCAAAGTATAAAAACGGAAATAAGTCAAATACCTACACACTGAATTCAAAAACTTAAACATTAATAAATTTAAAAACTATATAGCAAACAATTTATACTTTCTTATTAGTCTTCTTGTTTGCAACGAATCAAGCAGTGACATAAAAGAAACTCAAATACTTAATATTTGTCAAGACATAATTTTTGCATGTTCAAATTGAAAAAATATACTCCAAAACATATTGGTCTGGGAATATTAGTTCACCAGGAGACAACTGAAGCAATATTACCAGAGGATACTTCTGTACTGAACACTTGCAATTGTAAAAAAAGTAATTAAATTACTTCTTGTAGTGGTACCTACCTAGCAATATATTTAAACTTTAAATTACCAAATTTTTATTTCAGGGTGTACAGGATCGCTGTGTTCCTGTAAAAAAAGACGAATTAGTTGTATTGGCTCCTGCAAATGTATGGCCCAATTAACATGTGCTATAATAAGGGCGATAGAAATACTCGCAGTATAGTTGCCCCCTGATGATATGTTATCTGACAATGAAACAAGTTCGGACTCTGAATAATAGCTGTAGGTGAATAAAATTTCTTATTGTAATAATTAACTATTATTAATTAATTAGGTATTCGTCTCTAACAGGAGGAAGTTTCTACCCCGGTATTTTTGATTTTAAATCTACTGGGCTGTAAACCAATAAATATTATTATTTTTGTTATTGTTAACTTCATACTTATTCAATAAAACTTTTACACTGCTTACTGATGTAGGTACTTACCTATATATTTTTTTCGTATTTACAATTATTATTATTGCAAAAATCAAAAGAAAATCTAATTACCATTAAAAGTAATAAATTCAATTCATTGAACAAAAGATTTATTAAGAAAGTCGCGTTAAAGGCGTCCAAGTCGCCGAAAGAGCACGTTAATAGGCGACTATCAACCTTATATGCGCCCTGAATCATAGAGTCGTGTTTCGGCTGCACTTGCCACGGTAATCTGAACGTTCCTCGCGTCTCCACGCCCGACGGCGATCGGCACGACATGGTGTTACAATTTTCAATTTTTTTTACGAAACTAGCCATCGGATTAAGAATTTGGAAAAAGCAATGTAATTCTCGATCTTCGATCTACAATGTTTGTAGAAACGATTTTTTTGATTAACTAAAAGGTTCTCGACTTAAGACAAGTTAAAGTATATCACAGTTATGGCGTTTCAGGGCGAGCGTTTATTCATTAAGGCATATGAAAGCATTGTATAAATAATTTTAAAAATTAAAAAAATATATTTCTGATTAAAATATTGATTTAAGATTTTAGCAGATACATGCCCAGGTGACGTGGATGTAAAAAACGTATAAAAATTTTTTTTACAAATTTTTAAAAATCACCCCCTGCCACCCCCAGCACAGGACGATTTTTGGACGACCAGGCGATTTTGCATCCTTAAGGGATATGGAATGATTTAAAGTGGGTTTAACATTTTAGCAACAAAGTGCAAACGGGATGACACGATAGAAGAAGCTTTTTACTCTACTAAAAGGCGCCGCGCTGGTCCATTTCCCACTGTATTGGGGTGGAATGACTAATAATGCAATCGCTGTGATGAGAATGATCATATTTAATTAAATTTAATATTTCTTGATCTGACGAGTCACTGCTTTCATCCATCCAGTGAAATTATAGCTTTCGGAAAAAAAAACAAATTGTTGATATTTAAAAGTATATACACTTTTTACACGATCGTAGATAAAGTACTTTAAATAGTCTATCGAACTGATAAAAGTTTATAGCGATCGGCGTTAGCGTTTTTTTTTGCCTCTTTAAAATTATCAGCAGTAATAGTAGAGTGCCAGAGGCTCAAAATGTTCATCCTGTGGGGGTTTAAAGACTAAAAGCTGACACCTGTCTAAATCGACAGTTTATATATACGTTAACTTCCAAAAAAAGTTGTCCAAAGATTGCCCTGTGCAGAAGGGCGTTATTAAAAATTTTCGAGTTATGTAGTGCATCAGATAGCCGAAGTTCAAATCTTTCTGTGGTAAAAATTTTAAAAACTTTTCTGTGGCGGTTTGACTGTAAAAAAATAAATAATTTTCCAAAAAGCATTGTGTCTTATGGGAAGCGCAAAGCTTAAGGGCCTGTATCTCGGTTCGAAGCTCGCTAAAAACTAATTCATTTTGCCGTATTTGTACGTTTCTCACTCCATAAGTCGGAAAGTAAGCCTCAAACAAAGAAATGTTATTCTTTAATAATTGAAGGCCGATGCTTTCTGATTACGACGGTACTTTTTAATTTAATTTTAGTGAAATAATAACACGAGTTTAATTAAAAAACGAATACAACTACAAAATCTGCAAGCGATTGAAACTCAAACCTCGATCACCCTCTCTTACCGCACTATGCCCCGCGCTCGGCATTTATCCATGTTTGCGACCATCATTTAATTTGTCAATAATTTTACAGTTAGTTCACAACAGTGAAAAATACATGTACGGGCCGCGATGGAACACATATTTGTTATTATTTTGCTGACACGCACAAGTTTCAACTTCTAATTTTAAATTATATTAACAAACTTTATGCACCGCTTTTCGCTGCGTTTCAACTGCGTATCTAATAATACGGCATTTTGCTTGGGATACATTATATTTATATAGGGTGACATTATCAGAGTTTCAAAGATCAAATCAAATTACATGCAAATTCTGAAATGGTATTACTAATTCGAAAATAGCGATCGTTAGTTAAGGTAATGTCTTAATAATACATATTATTTAAGTCAACGTTAGGTCGCAAATAATGTTTACTAATTTCTTTTAGTGCACTTTTAAAGACAAATTACAAATATGCAAAAATATATGAATTAAAAAGTTATAGACTGTTTACAAACAACCTGTAAAATAAAACTGTTGACGAATCAATGATAAAACTGCGGTAAATCAAAACTATAGACCATGATAAGATTGCCGCGATTATTCAAATTTAGCTTAGTACCGTTTTAGTAACCAACAAAATATTGCAGCTGCGCTGTAATTTTTAAGATTAAGGTTTTACACCAGGCTCAGTTTAACTCATGTTCTAGGCACCAGGTATCGAGCGACGCGCCCCCATAGCGGCTAGAACTTCGTCCTCGTACGTTTTCCCCGTAATGGTTGGACATCTTACTAAATACTTCAATCAACGATAGATGTCTCTAAGGACATCTATCACCGTTATTGTTATTGTTTGCATGACTTAAGTGTTTTTGATGCTTGCATTTACATATAGGAATTATACCTAACTAGGGAGTCCTAATAAGACCGAAATGCGTCTTAGGTTGTTACCATTTGTAAATCTTGGCATCTCTTTGCTTTTTATAGAAAATAAAATTCTGCACTACTCCACTGCTAATCTCTGATGGTAGACATAAATTTCCAGTCAAAAGCCTATTGTTGATTATACAGCGTTGCTCTGTAGAACATAGTTTCAATAAATGCGAGGAAGGTCCTGTGGCGGTTGTTCGACAGCATTTTAAGCTATGGAGGAAGGTAATTATTATAAGATATAAATAATTACAGAATGCTAGTTTGCTTTTCATTATTGGTTAATTTGTTATCTCAGCGGTATTTTTAAAAATAAAAATTTTTAGTACAATAATTAAAATGATCTAAACCATATTTTTTATTATTCAAAAATATCATTTAGACAATTTTCATTATTTAGAAATATCGTTTATATAATTTTTATTATTTAAAAATAACGCCAATATAACTTTAATTAATTTTAGCAAGAAATTACTTATCTAAAATGCAAATATGCTTGAGGTGATTTTAATTATCAAAAATATGAGAAAGATAATTACATAAAATTTGTGAAATAAACTACCTTCCATTAAGAAATCGTTTAGATTATAAAAACGTTATTTAGGATTTCACGTTAGTAAAAATTATTAAATATGTCCTCAGATAAAGCTAAATCATTTGCCACAATTTTGTTACAGTTTCAAAAAATAAGAACACTTTTTTGAATCCTTATTTTTTAATAATATTTTAAAAAAATAAATACTAGGTGCTATAGGCAGCACAACCTACACCAGAGTAGGTTGGTGGTTGTCCAAAGCCAAAGGAGATATTTAACAAAAAGTCGTTACATTGCCCGGGAATCGAACTCTAAGCGACTAGGTGAAAGTGCAGCACCTAGAGCGTTACACCAATCGGTTCAGAATCGATGAACACTTTAAATTAGCGGCGGACAATGTCTACAATGTCCAAAAATATAATTATAAAATAACAGCAATCATGCAGGTTTAATCATATTATACGCTGGGTTTGTCAGTTTTGTAACATTCTACAAATTCAAACAATGTTTTGCAGTTCAACGTTAATATAAAATAATATAAAAAATTAAATTTTATTGTTTGGTTGTAAAACCTACGTTTACAGGCATGCCCCAAACGTGTTGTGCGGTGTGTTGTAAAAGTTGCCGGCAAAAAGATGACGTTTTCTTAAGTAAATATCATAAAAATTAGTTAAGTGTGCGATTACTACACAATGACAGCCTATTTTGTGTTGAATATGGATAGAAGCTATCAACATAGATGATTTTAAATCTAAACGATGTACGGTTACATTGCAATTTAATTTAACATTTTGGTCTCCTACGAAATGCCCCCCCCCCCCTTCCCGCTTTACTGATTTGATTGTTTAAAAACTGGAACCGTGTATGTAGTAAACTTCTATAGAAATGTGTGGTATTAAATGTTTCCTTCTTTGTACATTTTTGTTTACGTTACAACGGAACTTGAAACGGGAAAATGCAATGCGTACCAAAATTGCAGCGGTTTAAATCTTTCTCACCACCAATTTTTCTTTTTGTATTTTTTGGATTTTTAATAAAAGCTAAATATTATTTTTACTGTTCTTTGTTAAAATACTTGTTAAATTACGCAAAATATAATATTTAACTAAATCTTTATTAATTTTATGGAAATATTTGCAAGCGAGTAACCAATCCCTTGCCCCGTAAAGACCACCACCTGGACATGCAAGTCTCCGACCCGGCCTCTACGCGGACCACAATCTTTTGATTTTCCAGCCCGAGCCTCTATGTTCTTTGAAATAATTTGTTTAAGTAAAACGTTTAGTTTGTTCTTGTATTAATGGTTTGTTCGAGTTTGATATTAAACGTTATAAGTTTAAATACAAATTTTGCTTACCTAAACAAAATTCGCTTCAATCATAAAGGTGTTATTCGACAATTCTAGCCAAGAAACGCAATCGTTTTCGAGCTTTTTAATGAAATTAAATAATTTATTTTTTTACATTACTTTAGACTCTACGCGGCAAAAAGTCAAAACATGTCTCGCCAGATCGCCAATGTAAAGTCCGCTGAAAAACAAATGAGCTTGAATATAATTAATGTTTTCTAGCTGTATATTGGGTTGCCTATTCAAGAAATATTATCATTGCGAATACTTTTCTTGTACTATTTCAAAAACTAAATATTTCACTATAAAATTTAAAAACAGTTAATTAATTACACCATAAAAACAACTGGATAAAGCTATATTTTTAAAGTTGGACATTCCATATTGCATAATAATTTAATTTAAAAAAATTAAAAACAAAATAATTTAGACAGCCTAGAGCTAGCATGCAATGGACTCATCATTACTTTTAACATTACTTAGTGACAAGCAACTTTCTCATTCTTTTCACTTTCCATTATGAAATAAGTTCGATTATTAGAAGTATTGCGTTTCTAAGTAATTTTTAAAAAATTGTGAAAATGGACAAGGACAGCTGGAATATGTATATTAAAAGGAAAATAATTTTGATAAAATAAAATGCATATAATAGTGGCAAGAATTTAGAAATCACTCGAACTTAACTACACCACGACGAGAGAAAGTTAAATTATTTCTTGACCCAGTAAGAAGTTGATATCACTAGTAAATTTACTCTCAGTTGTGTTAAAGGCTACCGTGTCAGCATTTGTTAATTGGTAAGGTTCAGCAATTTTTTAAATGATTGTGTTTCATTGTTATATTAAAATAGAAAAAAAACTCTTGAAATTTGCTTGTAACTCTGCACGAGCGGTAGGTATTTCTAAAAGCCTGGTATTAGTAACACCCTGTAAATTATTATAGATAGCATTTAGGTGTAAGATGCTCTACATGATTTTCTTTTAATGATTGTTTTAATTTAGTATCAGGTATGGATTAAGGCAACTGCTATTTTGAAACCTAAATTATTAAATATTTGCTCTGATATTGAAATAATTGCAATTGTGAAAATTAAAATGAAGTGTGAATAGGGGGAGTGTTATGGCTAGGATTGCCACCTTTTGAAGTAGTCCAGGAAGAAAGTCTTATGTTAAAGGATGTTCGGGGAGTCTCGAGAGTACAAAGTTCCTCTAAATAAGAAGGGGGCCCCGGAAAAATTTTGAAAAATTTAAATTAAATATGTATTACCAATTTTATTTGTTTTGTGACTGACCACTTGCATCATGTTTTAAGTCAGTATAGGCAATTTTTATTATGTCGAAACGCAGTGCAAGTACAATACTGTACGTTAAAAAGAACAGATGGCCATATGCTTGATAGTATTTACATCAACTTACACAGTAGCGGATTTTTGGGCCCTCTCTTATGTCACGGATCCCTCATCATATTCATAGTAACTAAGAATGGTCTATCAAATAAAAAACATTTAAACCCAAAATTTGGTATTACATAGAATATATTTATAGAGAAACAAATAGATCAGTTTTTTGTGGAATGCCTGCTTTCCAACCTTTTAACTAAGCAAAAGGGTGCAAGTATTTAATTTTTTATTCCCTTTGAAATCCCCTCTACATCCACCACTAATTTTAAAAAACCTAAAATTTTTTGCTTGTTTTAGTATAAATGTAACTATTTCAAAGTGAATGGAAAAGCAAAAAAAATGAAGACAGCATTGGTAATTTTCGGAATGGTTCTTCACTTTTTTGGTAAGTTATTTTAATACTTATGAAGGTATATTAGACATACAGGGTCTTTTCTCTTAGTTTGAGTCAAGGTTGAACCTATCAAAATTACTTCCAGACCAGACGAGAGTAGACTGCAAAATACCATTTTGATATTTATAAATGTTAAGTCTTACATACCTATTCTACGTCTTAAAAGGCCCTACATAATACAACAGAAAAAAATAATTTACACATAATGCTTGCATTTTTCGTATTTTAAAAGCTTTATGAAGCCGCTGCTTATCAACCAATTGTAATGGATGTTTGTGTTTGTTTTTGCTTGTTAGGTGGGAGCTAATAATTCTAAATAAAAAACTGTTTTTATTAGTAAGCTGCACTGTTTTAATGTAACAGTGACGAGTATCTAAATACCATATCCAGACACTAGTTAGTTACCTGAATCTAGTAGCTACATCTGCAACAGTTACTTATTTTTGTGTACCTGAGTATTTCAGATACATTGTAAGTACGTTTATTGTACAGATACTTTTGATGTATTTGCATGATTAACCGGTTACGTAGCAGAATCTACTAGCTTTATTTGTAAGAAGTTACTTTTTATTGTGCAATTAAGTATCTTTGGATGTATCTCCATTAATAACTGGTTACTTTCGTGAATCTAGTAGCTATAAGTGTAATTAGTTACTCTTTACTGTGTAACTGATTATCTCAGATGTAAAACTGTTGCGTAATTGAGTATCTCAGATACATAGATACGTTTTTTATTCAGATACTTTAGAATTATCTCCATGCCTTACTGGTTACTTAGCTGAATCTATTGGCTATATCTGTTTCTTGTCTGAGTAACTGAGTAACTTGTTACTTTTGCGAATTTTAAGTGTAACTAGTTACGTTTTATTATGTAACTGCGTATCTCAGATACGTAGATACATTTTCATCCAGATACTTTCGATGTACTTCCATGAGCATTTGGATACTTACTTTTGTGAATCTAGTAGCTTTAAGTGTAACTAGTTAATTTTTAATGTGTAACTGCGCTTCTCAGGTACGTAGATACATTTTTATTCAGATACTTTCTATATATCTCTATGAGTAACAATTTACTTTTATGCATCTAGTGCAGCTGTAAGTTTAACTAGTGAATTTTTAATGTGTAACTTCGCATTTTAGATAGGAAGATACATTTGTATCCTGATACTTTCGATGTATCACTATGAGTAACTGGTTGCTTTTGTGAATGTAGTAGTTTTAAGTGTAACTAGTTACTTTTTAATGTGTAACTGCGTAACTGTTTACCTACTTTTGCGATTCTAGTAGCTTTCAGTGTAAGTAGTTACTTTTGAATGTGTAATTGCGTATATGCTTTCGATGTACCTTCATGAGTAACTGAACTGGTGACTTACTTTTGTGAATTTAGTAGCTTTACGTGTAACTAGTTACTTTTTAATGTGTATTTGCGTATCTCAGATACATAGATACATTTTTATTTAGATACTTTCGATGTATCTCTATATGTAACTGGTTACTTGTATGAATCTAGTAGCTTGAAGTGTAACTAGTTTTTTGTTAATGTGTAACTGAGCATCTCAGATACGTAAACACATTTCTATCCGGATACTTTTGATGTATCTCTATGAGGAACTGGTTACTTTCGTAATTTTAATAATTATAAGTGTAAATAGTTACTTTCTCGTGTGTAACTGAGTATCTCAGATAGGTACATATAGATACATTGTAAAATTAACCATAAATGGCGGGTGCAATGATAAATAAAGAAATTACAAGAAGTAAATCCTACGATATTGTTAGGTATATTAAATAACAGTTTGATTCCTACTGCCAAACAGTAATATCAAATATAGAAAAGTAACAGTAAGTAATGACTACAGCTAGAATAAATTTCAGTTATTATACAATATTCTTATTGTTTATATAACGCAGTAGCTGTACCTGTATCTAGTTACTTGAACCTAATGAGTCTATGTATCTGCATCTAGTTACAGTTTGTGGTACGTACCTATCTGTATCTAGATACTACAGAAAAATTTAACTGGTACTACACTGATAAGCTGTTCTACATTTTTGTATTCATATTTCATGACATCCTTTGTAATGTTAATAACAAGCTAGTGTAATCAATTGTTTTTATTTAAAGCTCAATAACAGTTAGGTGAAATTGTATATCGATTAAAAGAGAAAAATTAGTGTTCTATTCCAAACTGCACAAAATCTCCACACCTAAACCAAGGACAATCGCCAAATATTTATAATGAATTGTTCTACGAACTATTCTCATTTTCCACTATCAACGAACTGATTAATTTAATTTTTTAAATCTTGATAAGTAAGTCACGCGTGGAATGTATTTTAATTTTGTATTTGTATTATCTGATATATCCTAATTTTAAAATATTAAAAGAGGCAGAGATAATCTTCATTAAATGTTAAGCAATGAAAGTTATGCTTATGTTCATGGTCACGCTCTGCAATTGATTAATATTCATTAAAAATATGCATGAATGCATACAAATAAATTAGTCCTTACCATTCCTAACAGATAATTCTTTAAGTGACTAATAAAAAACAAGACCTTGAAAATTTTTTAATTTGTTTCAGGAACTCATTCGCTTATTATTATACCAGATGAAATACCGTCACTCTTGTCAGTTATTTACTCAAACATACCAACGATTAAAAAGGGTAAATATTACTTCTACCATTAGCTAAATTATATAATTTGACTTACATTAAGAAATTTACTATTTTCAGGAACGGATTCAAGAGTTGGCTGGGGATTTCGATTCGGCGATAGAGCTGATTTTCAAGTTCTGGTAGAACTAGGACCGCAGACAAATACACAACCACTGGCAAACCAAGGTAGTGGTACAAACAGCAAAAGAAACGTTGCCAACAACCTTCGAAACGTTTTGTACGCCCAACAACAAGATAGGGAAAAACAAGTAAGTCAACGAAGCACCGCGAATCGAAAGAAACACTTTTGACGTTTTATTTAACACAGATATCCAACACAGACGGCGGTAGATGGATTGACCAATGGAGTGACAGTATGAGAAATGTGCAACAAACTCAAACTTTACCTGCTGCGTTAAAGCCAGGATTGGGGATTGGAGAAGTCGATGCCAAATCGGTGATTCCTGATGACTCAACTTTGATACTGAAAGAGCTTTATGAAAACGGAGCCACAAAGCCTACCACAACTCAGCAATTGGAAACAATATCATCTAAAGATGCAACTGAAGCCGAATTAGTTGCTTCTGTCAATCCAACAAGTTTGATGCTAGAAAAGCTTTATGGGCAAAAACGGGAAAAGGGTCCGGAAGAAATAGAAGTGGTGCAAAGTACAACCCAGAAGCCAAAAACAACCACATCATTTAAGGAAGCACTTGATAACGTTGATATGGACGAGACAAAGTGATTTTTAAAGACTTGAAAATTTGTACAAATATTTAATGTTTTAATTTAAGTTAAACTACAAGTCAAATGGTAATTAGGAGATTCCCATAATTAAGAACAGCAATTATGAGGTAAATTTATAAGGTATCATTGGTCTTATATGAAACACCGTTCACTTTTTACTAAACGGTTTATTGACTGATGCCGGGAATTGTTAAATTTTGTCGCAAAAAAATATTTTCAGACGTTTTAGATTTATTTTGTGATATGTCAAAAAACGATGTTCTGACACCTGGAAATTATTTGTTTAATGTAGGAATTTAAAAAATACAGTATTTAAGTATTAATAAACAAATCGGATATTTAGACGTTAATAAGTAATTTTTTTGAAATCAAAATTTGCAAGTTCTACTCCAAACACCATTTGTTGACGTCAAAAAATTGCTCAAATAGTTTACAATTAAGTACTAAATCGACATTCTTTAAACATAATTATCTAATTATTTTTAGACGCCAATAAATGATTTTTTGACGTCAAAAGTGTATTTATTGTCGTCAAAAATGTGTATATATATTGCCACCAACCCTAAAAAAACTTAACACTAGCATTGCTTAGTCAAGATATACCAAATGAAGCATTCCATTCTTTTGTATTTTAACTTCCACCAGTACGCACTTTCATTCGAAATTGTACGAAAGACAAGAATGCAGCTGTAGATACGTAAGAAAGAATAGTAAGGACTACAAAATCGAAGGATACTTAATAGAGACCGATTCACGTTGAAGAAACGCAAGACTCGTTTAAATTAACGTAAATGTTAAAACGGATACATGTGCAATTAATTTCTAATTAAGACAGGAAAATAAAATAATTTAAATTTAAATAAGCATTATACCAGCATTTCAGTCTCTTGAGATTTAAAAGATTATAGGGGCAGCGGGTGGGCTAGTGGTTTGAGTCTCAGGGTCTAGAGCTAGACCCCCAATGGCAGTAGGTTCCAATCTTCTGCACGTCGGAAATTTTTCTGAATAAGTTAAACCCGGTGTGTTCATTGTCGTTCTATGGAGTGTGTTTGTTGGGTTGCATGTCTCTTCGGGGTGGGGCAGGTTACACCGGTGAATAGCGCGCTGAGCCAGAGTAAAAGAGTGGGAATCATAAAGCTGTGCTCACCAACAACCTCATAATACTTAAAAAATATATATCCAGGTCAAAAAAAAAGCTAGAATAAAATGAAGATCTTACTTCAGAATAAATTATGCAAAATGAAAAATTAAATTAAGCCAAAACAAGAGCGTATTTGGGAAGAGGGCGACAGAAGCAATTGCTTCCCCCCCCCCTTCTTACATAAATGTCTATAGAGACGTCTATCACTGTTATTGTTTTAAATTTTCAGTTAAAAGCGTATTGTTGATTATACAGCGTTGCTCTGTAGAACGTAGTTTCCCAACTCGCCATCCGTTGAAAACATCACTACCTTTCCAAATGAAACAAGAAACGCTTAGCTTTATTGCACATACTCCTCTATTGTAATTAAAACATTTTTTGTTTCCTAAACTTTAAAAATGTTTGAAATTTTCATTATTTGAAAGGCTCACAATATCATAATATAGAAAAATTGTCAATAACGTAAAAAATACCAAAACATTAAAATTTCAAAAAATGTTCATAATTTCCATAAATTTTAATAAATGCGAGCAGGGTCCCGTGGCGGTTGTTCGACAGCATTTTTAACTATGAAGAAAGGTAATAATTATAAGATATAAATAATTACAGAATGCTAGTTTGCCTTTTATTATTGGTTAATTTGTTATCACAGCGATATTTTTCAAAATTAAATTTTTTAGTACAATAATTAAAATGATCTAAACATTATTTTCTATTATTTAAAAATATGATTTAGACAATTTTCATTATTTAGAAATATTGTTTAGATAATTTTTATTATTTAAAAATAGCGCCAATATAACTTTAATTAATTTTAGCACGAAATTACTTATCTAAAATGCAAATATGGTTGAGGTAATTTTAATTATTAAAAAAATGAGAAAGGTAATTGCATAAAATTTGTGAAATTTAAGAAATCGTTTAGATAATAAAAATGTTATTTAAGATTTCATGTTAGCCAAAAATTATTAAATATGTCCCCAGATAAAACTAAATCATTTTCCACAATAACAACCACAATTTTGTTACAGTTTCAAAAATAAGAACACTTCATATTCTTATTTTTTAAACGATATTAAAAAAAAATTAAATGCTAGGAGCTATATGCAGCACAACCTACATCAGAGTAGGTTGGTGGTTGTCCAAAGCCGAAGATATTTAACAAAAAGCCGTTGTTACTTTGCCCGGGAATCGAACCCTAAGCGACTAGGTGAAAGTCCAGGAACTAGAGCGTTACACCAATCGGCTCAAAACCGATGAATACTTTAAATTGGCGGCCAACTGTCGATCAACAATCTCAAAAAAACGAAAAATAAAATGCGTCAACAAAAGAATGACGAAACGTTTCTCGACCTAGTTTCGTCTCTATAATGCTAGACGAGAGTATTCACCTACCAATTTTTCTCTTCTCAAATTTTCAAGAAGAAATGTTAATCGTTTCGAGACTGAACTTGCGATATGATTTGAAATGTCTCGACCTTGTCTTGTCTTTGAGATGATTCACTAATTTTATGCTCTTGACCATCCTTAAACCGCGTCTACGATGTCCAAAAATATAATTATAAAATAACAGCAATCATGCAGGTTTAATCATATTATACGTTGGTTTTGCTACGCAATGGCGATTTCCGTTTCGTAAATATTAAATTCGCTCTTCTGTGAATGTTTGTTTGTATTGTACAGGCGTATTTAAACAAAAACCTCTTTTGTATTATATTAACCACAGATTTATGTATTGGACCAGCGGGTGGTCTAGCGGTTAGAGTCCCAACCTCTAGAACTAGACTTCCAACGGCAATAGGTTCGAATCCTCTGCCCGTCGGAAATTTTTCTGAATAAGTTAAACCCGGCGTGTCCATGGACGGTGTGTGTGGTGTGTATGTTGGGTTGCATGTCTTTCGGGGTGGGGCATGCTAGATCGATAAATAGCGTTAAGTGCCCTGAGCCCGGGTAAGGAGATGGGATGGGAATATTGAAATGATTCTTAAAAAAAACAGATTTATATACATATAGATTTACTAGATACACAGCTGATATACAAAACATGAAGTTAGACGCCATTTTGTAGACGGTCAAAGTCAGTTTTCCAACATTTTACAAATTCAAACAATGTTTCGCATTTCGACGTTAATTTAAGTTAATATAAAGAATTAAATTTTATTGTTTGGTTGTAAAACCTACGTTTACAGGCAAACCGTTTTCTTAAGTAAGTATCATAAAAATTAGTTAAGTGTGCGATTATTACATAATGAATGTGGATAGAAGCTATCAACATAGAACATTTTAAAACTAAACGATATACGGTTACATTGCAGTTTAATTTGACATTTTGGTCTCCTATGAAATGACCCCCCCCCTTCTCGCTTTACTGATTTGATTGTTTAAAAACTGGAACCGTGTATGTAGTAAACTTCTATAAAAATGTGTGGTATTAAATGTTTTCTTTTTTGTAGATTTTTGTTTACATTACAACGGCACTTAAAACGGGTAAATGCAATGCGTACCAAAATTGCAGCGGTTTAAATCTTTCTCACCGCCAATTTTTCTTTTTGTATTTTTTTGATTTTTAATAAAAGCTAAACATTATTTTTACTGCTTTTTTGTTAAATTACGCAAAATATAATATTTAACTAAATCTTTATTAATTTTATGGAAATATTTGCAAGTGAGTAGCCAATCCCTTGTCGGGGAAGCTACCACCACCGCAGTTTCAAACGAAGCCGCGCCCCGTAAAGACCATCACCAGGACATGCAAGCCTCCGCTCCGGCCTCTACGCGGACTACAACCTTCCGATTTTCCAGCCCGAGCCTCTATGTTCTTTGAAATAATTTGTTTAAGTAAATCTTTTAGTTTATTCTTGTATTAATGGTTTGTTCGAGTTTGATGTTAAACGTTATAATTTTAAATAAAAATTTTGCTTACCTAAACAAAATTCGCTTCAATCATAAAGGTGTTATCTTTGATCGACAATTCTAGTCAAGAAACGCAATCGTTCTCGAGCTTTTTAATGCAATTAAATAATTTATTTTTTTACATTATTTTTGACTCTACGCGTCAAAAAATCAAAACATTTCTCGCCAAAGTAAAATCCGCTGAAAACAAATGAGCTTGAATATAATTAATCTTTTCTAGCTGTATATTGAATTGCCTAATCAAGAAATATTATCATTGCGAATACTTTTCTTGTACTATTTCAAAAAATCTGAGTAATTCACTATAAAATTTAAAAACAGTTAATTAATTACACCTTAAAAACAACTGTATAAAGCTATATTTTTAAAGTTGGACATTCTATATTGCATAATAATTTAATTAAAAAAAAATAAAAAACCACAAAATACTTTAGACAGCCTAGAGCTAGCATGCAATAGACTAATCATTACTTTTAACATTACTTAGTGACAAGCAACTTTCTCATTCTCTTCACTTTCCATTATAAAATAAATTCGATTATTAGAAGTATTGCGTTTCTAAGTAATTTTTTAACAATTGTGAAAATGGACAAGGACAGCTGGAATATGTAAATCAAAAGGAGAAAAATTTGATAAAATAAAATGCATCTATAAGTGGCAAGCATTCAGAAATCACTCGAACTTAACTCCACCACGACGAGGAGTTAAATTATTTCTTGACCCAGTAAGAAGTTGATAGGTATCTAGCAAATTTACTCTCAGTCGTGTTAAAGGCCACCGTGTCAACATTTGGTAATTGGTAAGGTTCAGCAATATTTTTAAATGATTGTGTTTCATTGTTAGATTAAAATAGAGAAAAACACTTGAAATTTGCTTTTAACTCTGCAAGAGGGGTAGGTATTTCTAAAGGCCTGCTATTAGTAAACACCCTGTAAATTATTATAGATAGCATTTAGGTGTAAGATGCTCTACATGATTTTCTTTTAATGATTGTTTTAATTTAGTATCAGGTATGGATTAGGGCAACTGCTATTTTGAAACATAAATTATTAAATATTTGCTCTGATATTGAAATAATTGCAATTGTGAAAATTAAAATGAAGTGTGAATAGGGAGAGTGTTATGGCTAGATTGCCACCTTTTGAACTAGGTAGTCCAGGAAGAAAGTCTTATGTTAAAGGATGTTCGGGGAGTCTCGAGAGTACAAAGTTCCTCTCAGTAAGGAAAGGGCTCCGGAAGAATTTTGAAAAATTTAAATCAATTATGTAGTACCAATTTTATTTGTTTTGTGACTGACCACTTGCATCATTTTTTGAGTCAGTATAGGCAATTTTTATTATGTCGAAACGCAGTACAAGTACAATACTGTACGTTAAAAAGAACAGATGGCCATATGCTTGATAGTATTTACATCAACTTACACAGTAGCGGATTTTTGAGCCCTCTCTTATGTCACGGATCCCTCATCATATTCATAGTAACTTAGAATGGTCTATCAAATAAAAAACATTTAAACCCAAAATTTGGTGTTACATAGAATATATTTATAGAGAAACAAATAGATCAGTTTATTGTGGAATGCCTGCTTTCTAACCTTTTAACCAGGCAAAAAGGTGCAAGTATTTAATTTTTTACTCCCTTTGAAATCCCCTCTACATCCACCACTAATTTAAAGAAACGTAAAATTTTTTGCTTGTTTTAGTGTAAATGTAACTATTTCAAAGTGAATGGAAAAGCAAAAAAATGAAGACAGCATTGGTAATTTTCGGAATGGTTCTTCACTTTTTTGGTAAGTTATTTTAATATTTATAAAGTTATATTATACATATAGGGTCTTCTCTCTGAGTTTGAATCAAGGTTGAACCTATCAAAATTACTTCCAGGCCAGACGAGAGTAGACTACAAAGTACCATTTTGATATTTATAAATATTAAGTCCTACATACCAATTCTATGTCTTAAAAGACCCTGCATAATACAACAGAAAAAAAAAATTTGCACATAATGCTTGCATTTTTCATATTTTAATAGCTTTATGAAGCCGCTGCTTATCAACCAACCGGTCTTTGTTTGTTAGGTGGGAAGTAACAATTCCATATAAAAAACTATTTTTATTAGTAAGTAACACAGTTTTAATGTATCAGTGACGCATATCTAAATACCGTATCCAGACACTAGTTAGTTACTTGAATCTAGTAGCTACATCTGCAGCCGTTATCTTTTTTTGTACCTGAGTATCTCAGATACATTGTAAGTACGTTTATTGTACAGATACTTTTGATGCATCTGCGTAAGTAACCGGTTACGTTGCTGAATCTACTAGCATTATTTGTAACAAGTTACTTTTTATTGTGCAACTAAGAATCTCAGATACATAGATACAGTTTTTATCTAGATTTTTGATGTATCTCCATAAATAACTGGTTACTTTTGAAAATCTAGTAGCTATAAGTGTAATTAGTTACTCTTTATTGTGTAGCTGAATATTTCAGATATAAAACTGTTGTTTAACTCAGTATCTCAGATACATAGATACGTTTTTTTTATCCAGATAGTTTCGATGTATCTCCATGCGTTACCGGTTACTTAGCTTAATCTACTGGCTATATCTGTTAGTTTTTCTTGTATAACTGAGTAACTCAAATTCATAAATACTTTTTTTATCCAGATACGTTTGATAAACCTTCATGAGTAACTTGTTATTTTCATGGATTTTAAGTGTAACTAGTTACTTTTTATTATGTAACTGCGTATCTCAGATACGTAGATACATTTTCATCCAGATACTTTTGATGTAACTCCATGAGTAACTGGTTACTTACTTTTGTGAATCTACTAGCTTTAAGTGTAACTAGTTATTTTTTAATGTGTAATTGCATATCTATTAGATACTTAGATACATTTTTATCCAGATATTTTCGATGTATCTCTAAAAGTAACTAATTACTTTTATGAATCTAGTAGCTGTAAGTTTAACTGGTGGATTTTTAATGTGTACCTGCGTATCTAAGATACGAAGATATATTTATATTCAGATACTTTCGATGTATCTTGTGAGTAACTGGTTACTATTGTGAATGTAGTAGTTTTAAGTGTAACTAGTTACTTTTT
The DNA here is from genome assembly GCA_958336395.1 of Ctenicera cuprea. Classification (NCBI taxonomy): domain Eukaryota; kingdom Metazoa; phylum Arthropoda; class Insecta; order Coleoptera; family Elateridae; genus Ctenicera; species Ctenicera cuprea. Next base: position 22,026,024 of record OY284493.1, read on the forward strand.
AATGTGTAACTGCGCATCTTAGATAAGTATATACATTTTTATCCAGATACTTTCGATATACCTCTATAAGTAACTGTTTACTGCCTTTTGTGAATCTAGCAGCTTTAAGTGTAACTAGTTACTTTTGAATGTGTAATTGCTTATCTCAGATACGTAGATACATTTTTATCCAGATACATTTGATATACCTCCATGAGTAACTGGTTACTTACTTTTAAATAGTTACTTTTATATGTGTAATTGTGTATATACTTTCGATGTACCTCCATGAGTACGAACTGGTTACTTACTTTTGTGAATTTAGTAGCTTTAAATGTAACTAGTTACTTTTTAATGTGTAAATGCGATGTATCTTTATAGGTAACTAGTTACTTTTATGAATTTAGTAGCTTTAAGTGTAACTAGTTAATTTTTAATGTGTAACGACTGCGCATCTCAGATACGTAAACACATTTTTATCCGGATACTTCCGATGTATCTCCATGAGTAACTGGTTACTTTTGTGAATCTAATAGCTATAAGTGTAACTAGTTACTTTCTCTTGTGTAACTGAGTATCTTAGATACATTTTTAAATTAACCATAAATGGCGGGTGGAATAATAAATAAATAAATTGCAAGAAGTAAATCCTACGATATTTTTAAGTGAGTAATAAGAATCGAGACCTTGAAAAGTTTTATATTTGTTCCAGGAACTTATTCGCTTATTATACCAAATCAAATTGGCGACCTCTTTGCAGTTATTTTCACAAACATACCAACGATTAAAAAAGGTAAGTATTATCCTACCATTAGTCAAAATTACATAATTTTACCAGCATTAACAAATTTACGATTTTCAGGAACGGATTCAAGAGTTGGCTGGGGATTCAGATTCGGCGATAGAGCTGATTTTCAAGTTATGGTAGAACTAGGACCCCAGACAAATACACAACCATTGGCAAACCAAGGTAGTGGTACAAGCAGCAAAAGAAACGTTGCCAACAACCTTCGAAACGTTTTGTATGCCCAACAACAAGACAGGGAAAAACAAGTAAGTCAACGAAGTACCGCGTGCCAAAAGAAAAACTTTTGACGTTTTTTTAACACAGATATCCAACACAGACGGCGGTAGATGGCTTGACCAATGGAGTGACAGTATGAGAAATGTGCAACAAACTCAAACTTTCCCTGCTGCACCAAAACCAGGATTGGGAATTGGAGAAGTCGATGCCAAAGCGGTGATTCTTGATGACTCAACCCTGATACTGAAAGACCTTTATGAATGCCGTCAATGCAAAGCCACGAAGCCTACCACAACTCAGCAGTTGGAAACAATATCATCTAAAGATGCAACTGAAGCCGAATTAGTTGTTTCTGGTGATCCAACAAGTTTGATCCTAGAAAAGCTTTATGGGCAAATACGGGCAAAGGGTCCGGAAGAAATAGAAGTGGTGAAAAGTACAACCCAGAAGCCAAAAACAACCACATCATTTAAGGAAGCACTTGATAACGTCGATATGGACGAGACAAAGTGATTCTTAACGACGTGAAAATTTGTACAAATATTTAATGTTTTAATTTAAGTTAAACTACAAGTCAAATGGTAATTAGGAGATTCCCATAATTAAGAACAGCAATTGTGAGGTAAATCTTATAAGGTCGTCATTTGCCTTATATGGAACACCGTTTACGTTTTATTAAAAAATTAAAATTATTTTCAGACGTCTTAGATTTATTTTGTGATAGGTCAAAAACGATATTTTGTCGCCTAGAAATTATTTGTTTGTTGCAGGAATTTAAAAAATACAGTATTTAATTATTAATAAACAAAACGAATATTTAGACGTTAATAAGTAATTTTTTTAAATCAAATTTTGATTTTTGGTCTCCAAACACCGTTTATTGACGTCAGAAAATCGCTCACATAGTTTAGAATTAAATACTTAATCGACATCAATGCTATTTTTTAAACATCAGACGTCAATAAATGATTTGTTGACATCAAAAATGAATTTATTGGCGTCAAAAACCTGAACTTTGACGTCAAAAAAACACCTATTGGCGTTGTTTAACGCTGCCATCGCATTGCCCGTATTTGATTTAGTTGTCATAAAAAAATGTTTATACATCAACATCCCATCCTAAAAACTATTTTATGTTGTGATTTTATAATTAACGTACTTATCACTATTTTGCCCCAGTGCACATGCCACAATATTATTATTTATTGTGCAGTGTGCTTCGACAAGCCAGTACAAGTCAAAAACCATTTATTGACGTCAAGAAACTTGTTTAGTAACTTGTGTAAATTGCTTGGACGATTTTTGGACGTCAAAAAATTATTCTTAACGTCATAAAATGGATTTTTGTCGTCACTTAATGAATTTCTGACAATACAACAATTAAATTTACAAGATTTATTAGATAAATATTTTGATGCAAAATTCCATCATTTTGGACCCAAAAAGATACATTTTTGACGTCAAAAAAATTAACTTGTGACGACTAAAATTCAATTTTTGACTTCAGAAATTATTATTTAGGGAGAAAATGCAATTTTTTCCCATAAGGTAAGATAACTTGTAAAACGGTGTTCCGTCGTTTTTGCTTCTATAAATCTATTTAATCAAACAAACCAATCAAATTTTACAATAGTGTCTTAACATAGTGTAGTTCCCTTAGGTTAGCCCACTTGCAACGTCTAAAACTATTTTTTTCTTAACTACATGGAGGATTATGACAGTTTAGAAGAAGTTTAGAGAGATAAAGTAAATTAATAATGAGTTATTTATTTCTTCTTATACAGTGAGTTTCTCTTTTTTGTATATATACCAGCTATGTATACTTTTATAAAAAACATGTCTGGATTCTGGATTCCTTATAGTGTGAGGTTATGTTGAATGAGTATCATGAGTATGTTTGTGAATAAAACGCAAAATTATTTGAGTATCAAAATTTTTTAATGAAACTATTATTATAAAAACATAAAATACCAAGAATTTTATGCTAAACTTAAAATATCAAAACTAATTGCTTTAATTTGACATTAAACAATTTAATTACTGTTTCGACAGCAAACTGTTCTTTTAAAAAATTGAAGCTTTGACATTTAGTGGATAGTTGGTTGCCTGGCATGTTTTTTTTATAAAAGTATACATAGCTGGTATGTATACAAAAACGAAAAACTCACTGTATATAAAAACACAAAGTAGCCGTAGACGACAAAAGATAGGAAAATAAACTTGTAGTTTAAAAAAAGTAAATATGTTATCTTTTGTTAGCTCATGCAACCAATAATCCTTTTGTCATTCTTTTATGTTCGTCTCTAAAATATAAACAACATTTGTTCTTGCCATTAATTGTTAGAAAAATAAGAATAACTTAGTCGTAGTTTCACATAAGTTTTATTATTTTGATTTTTGTACATAATACATGTATTTACATCAATCTGAAAAGAATATGGTGATAAATTAATCGATACAGACATTTAGTAATAAAGAAGTGTGATTGTACATGCACCCATATAGTGTTGTACATAAATATCTTTTTTTTTTAATTTTAATATTTTTCAAAATTGAAAATTATTAAACAAATTTATAACTCAAACAATAAGGATAATTCACATTTACATTCAAAAAAATTCTTAATCTTGAAATTAGATCCAAATCATTCCCACCAAAATCATATCAATCTCATTACAATTATTACAAAGGAAAACAAATCAAGTAACATTAATCTCTTCTTCACTATCATTAGTAGAGCTTTCGTACTCCATATTTTCATACAGTTGGTAGTTCTGAGAAGTAATACAGTGTCTTACATTACCAGTAGGGTTGGTTTTATCGTCCCCAGACGACCTCTGTCGTTCTAGCGGCGAATTTACTGGAGAAATATCCGGAACGTCGCTGAGATCCAGCTTTGGTTTATCCTCGCTAGCATCACTCAAATCAGGATGGGGATTATTCTTGTTGGGAAGAGTTTGTTCCCGTGATCCACCTGCGGCTAACAGTTCTCGTTCTTTAGAATTTCGCCATTTCATGCGCCGATTTTGAAACCATATTTTGACCTGAAACAGATTTTATGAAATTTGAATTATTTTCTTAGAGGAAAAGCTTATTTAGACTTTTTGAACTTATGATTCAATAAAATAGTAATGGCAAAATTCTGAACAGTTCATATACCTAGGTGCTATTAAATGAAGTCAAACGGTGAGTTCAAAACTTTCACATTGGGGAAAAGCAGTAAAAATGTGATGAATTCTATAAATGTTGCAGCAATTCAGGGTGATTCATAACATGTAGAACGCATTTTTAGGATAGATTTAGAATCTAAAAACAATGGAAAAATTTTTAATAAACATGAGCTTGGAAATGCTACGTTACGTAATTACACCTTCCTGAAGATGAAGCGAGCTAATCACTTTTTTGACCATAACTTCCACAGTAGTTCTAAAAACATTATGAAATTTTATATGTAAGCATTGCTGAGTTAGCTTAGTATTTTCTAAAATTTTTGATTGAATAAATTTACCATAGGTGTCTCATATGGGGGGAGGGATTCAAGTGTTATTTTCATCTAAATATTTAAAAGCGTTACTGTTTTCAAGATTTCTTAAGATGCTTAAATATTTTCTACATATAAAACAATGAAAAAAGCTCATATAAGTATAGGCCTGAAACGCTTCGCTACGGAGTTACATACTACGGAATTGGGAATAGTGTTGCCTCTCTCAGAGGCTGTAACTCCGTTTCCGAGCCTTTTTTTAAGAACTCTCTATATTGTTTTGATGTGTAAAACTTACTCTCAAAATTTGTGTAAACTATTTTAGCGTCTTAAAAAAACACTTAAGACATTCATGGCAACTCGATTGTACAGAAACATAAAATTATTTCCTAAACTGTTGGAATTAGCCACTTTCAACAAGAGCATCGTTTTTGTATATTTTTGTATGGAGAATAATATTTTATAATCAAAACTAGAACAAAATGTTAAGCCCCCCCCCCCCCCATTATTTAGACAACAATTAATAGAAATTCTAAGCTATTTTACTTTAATATTTTAAAATTTTAAAATTTTGGTGAATCTACAGTGATAGTTACGGGCAAAGAAGTTATTAGACTTGGGGAGGCAGTAACTCCGTAACGTATGGTTTCCAGACACCTGTTTGTAGAAACCTTATTCGTTTTTTAAATTTTGAATTTATCCTGAAAGTGTATGCCACATGTTATGAGTCACTCTTTATATGCCAAAAATTAGTTTTACATTAAACTTGTTAGAAATGCTTTCTTTACAATACTATAATAGTTCAAATTATGCTATTTCTCGAATTTTTGACTTTCTGCATCTAAATACCAAATACTTTAATTAAAATCTTATTATAACATTAAATATTTCTATTAACTTCGTACCGACTATTTAACCGACCATACGTATTCAGCCTTAAATCACATGAGCAATATTAAAATAGGTCGAAAAACATTCACAGTGGGGAAAAATCGCACAAATTTAGAATTTTTGACTTTCTCTCTACATTTACATTCCAAATTTTTTACTTTTATTCTTATTTTCATAATAATTTTTTCTGAAAAATCTGTAGCGGTTATTTAACTGACCACAATCGCTTTATATTTAAACATAAGGGTGCTGGCACCCCATCACTGTTTTAGTCAAGATTAAAGATCGATGAGTTGCAGAGACTGAATTAAATCGCCAGTCGCAACCACGACCACAGCTTGATTTATAGGATTTATCGACGGTTCAGTGATAATTGCATTATGTTTAGTACTATATTGTAATTATTATCTAGGATGCCAAATTTGATACGTTTAGTTTTTTTTAAATTAGTAATACTTCCTGATGAAAACTATTTTTTTAAATTAATCTGTCGATATGATTCATGTTAAAAATCAATCTGACAAATGTGTGGCGAATGAACAACCGCATATTGCGTTATATTTCAATAATATTAGCAATTTTCGATAATTTAGGGTGTATTTATGAGATTTGGGAATTGTAACAAATTTGGTAGGAAAATAATTTTGATTAGCATAACCGTATCAGATGTACCCCATCAACAGCTAATTTTGAAAGCAATTGGGGGAACATTTTATTGTATTTTTAATCTGAAAGGAAATCAGAATTGCTTATTACGCAACGCAATTCAAAAATTATGCAAAATTAAAAAATGCGACCATTGATTTGTAAATAACGTATCTCCAATTTTCTTATCGCTGCTTTCCTTGCGGTTTAAACTATTTTGTTTGGTAGCAAAACAATTTTTTATATTTTAAATAAAACTTATCAGATATTAAAAAAAATGTTGCGAAAAAGAAAAGAAACGCGAACATAAGCACGTTCTTTAGAACTACATTTGAATTCGTAACCGTGTTTTTCGGGTATAGAGACGTCCCCCTTGTTACAGGCCTATCAAAAACATATGTTGCAGATCTAACGCAGTGGTTATTTAGGGGGAGAAAGAATCCATTACTATAAGATATGTCATCGATCAGAGAGCTAAATGTCGGCTTTGACTTTTGTTTTATTTAGAAATACAGATCCCCTACTAGAAAAACACCCCAGCAGTTCTCTTATTACACGAACATGTTTTTCTGTATGTATTCAAATAATATTTTACAAGGTGATTGATGTAACAAGATTGGGATTTTATTAATACTGTAAGGGGTGAGATAAGTATTTGATACGTTAAAAAAATAAATGTTTATGTAAGTAAAGTTAACTTTAGTAATTAAAGCAATCAAAAAAAAGATGGGGATTGTTTTAAATTCAAAATGACAACCCTCAAAAGTTTTTGCAATTTCAATTAAGTTTAAGTTTGCACAGTGGCGTAACTACAATGCTGCCAGGCAGGGGCGCGTCTACAATTTGTTTTAACAGGTAGCAAACTCAATAGCGCCGACTGTCGTCTTTGAGCCGGAGGTCGGTAATAATAAATTTAATTTAATTTTGACGAAAAAATATAAATGTTTAAAGTTTGTGGCTTCAGTAAGCAATTGCAGTGTCTTAACAGTTGTCTTCCTCTCTCGTGCTCTCTCTCTCTCCCTCCACGTTTAAACGTGCCCGTGCATTATCAGCGTAGCGAGACCCATGTCAGATTGTCAGCCCTGTGTAGTAGACACACTGCGTTTGCGTTTTCCGGACTTTGAACGGGTACATGAATTTAAACATTTAACAAGAACATTTTTAAAATAACAAGTTTTGAGTTTTATTTGTTTTGAGACAAGCGCCTTGTATGCCTGTGCAACAATCCACCACTGTCCGTGGCCTTCTAAAGCTTCCTATATACAAAACAAACTTTTGCAGTTTGCATGGCTACGAAATTTTCAGCGCGAGAAGCGATATCTCGCGCGGAGAGAAATTTGTGAAATCTTGAATGCAATCTGCGTGAATTGCTAAAATCGCTTTTTTTAGTTTAGTTCCTCGGAAGTACTATTTCCAGGTAGTTTTAGTTTTTAATTGTTTTGGAAATGAGTTAATAATTACATTTTTATATTCGCAAACTCGGTACAGATTTTGAAGTATTTTTAAGGGGGGCGCTTGGTTCATTGCCCTTCGCTCGGGGCGCCCATGCCGCCAGATTCAGCTACTCGAAGAGGGGGAAAGAGTTATGGAGCTTGATAATCGTTTTTTTCAACATATACATAATTATAGTCTTAATTTTAAGATAGTTTTTAGGTAGTGTTTAAGGCGAGCTGGTGATAACACTTCTCTTCTTGATATTGGCGTATTAATTATAAATAATGTTATTGTAAATTTCATTATTATCACTCGATTTAATTTTACTTTAATTTGTATAAAATTAAATTCTACAATTATGTAATATTAGGAATTGCATGAAATAACCGATGTAACAGTTTAAGTAAACATGGGACAAGCACTTTGTCTAGACATTTCTATACTTTGTTTAGATATTGCTAATTATCATAAATTTAAAAGTATTTTATTATAAACGTTTTACGCCCCAACATTGACTACAATAACATCCATCTACTTTTACCTCTGTGTAGAGAGCATAGCTGCATAATAGTAATATTATAAGAACATATTACTTTTCATTATTATTTTACATAATACTAAAGCTTTCATATAAAAATAGTATTACAAACTTATCGAGAATCTTTTCATTTATTTAACTACTGACTACAAAACGAGAATAGTGAAGCAAAATATAACAGGTAGAAAGACTTCGGTAAACGCATGCGAGTCAGATAGAAAGAGAGATCGAGTGATATTGTAGTAAGCCTTTTATAAAGAAAATCGATTTTTTTAATTTATTTAGAAAAATATTGCTTGGAATTAAAGAAACCCAAAAACGGAAAGACAAATTTGTCCACCAAAAATTGGGACAGGGAAAATTAACTCCCCTAAATATTGTCCTATGCAAGAATTAAGTAGAGAACTTTATTTTACTATCACTCATGAGCAATTTAGCACAAGCAAATTTCTTTTATCAGTTTCCATTTTCACAAATTTATAGAAGGTGTCACAAAAAATTAGAGGACTGAGATGCGAACCCAATTGTAGCTGATCCATAGCTTTATAGGTTTGTAAAATTCTAAAAAAAATGTAGTCGGTTTTTGAGCAGTGTGTTCTAGAAAACGTCAAATTTTTAAAATTTCTTTTTCTTCACAGTTGTTGTAGTTCCAAAAGTTCTAGCAGCTTGTAAAATTGTGTACTTTTAAATCATTTCTAATACCAGATTTCATCCCAATCTGATAACTCGTTTTTGAGTAAATAGGCGTTAAAACTCAAATTTTCAAAAATGTATAGAAAGTGTCAGAGAAAAATTTTAGAGATGGAAAACATATCAAATTGTGTAGCTTATTTTTAGATCTATAAGCGTAAAAAAATTAATAAAATTGTATGGCCATTTTTAAAAATTTCCGAAATTTTGAAAATGTTTTTCACTTCATAGCTTTTAACTGTTCGATAATTGTTGTGCACATTGTGTTTCTATATAGCTATTAAGATAAAATATTTGAATTCGATCTGTCATCCTGTGTTTGAGTAATAAGGCGCTAATGTTAAAATTTTCAAAACATAGTAGCGGCCGCCATTTTAAAAATAGAAAGTTTGAAAAAACCCGTTAAATTCGTCTTCTGTTAGATTTAGTTTTAGAATTTATAAACGCGTTCAACTTCCGCTTCCGGTTTTAGATCTTTTAAAATCTTATTTTGTCGATGGAAATTTACTCCACATTCTAAAGCTCATTAAAGTCGGACCATCCGTTCGGTAGTTATCATGCACCACATTCATACGTACCCACCCACAAACAGACATTTTTTTAAACCATTTTTTGAGGCTCTTGGACGTCTAAATCTCGATTTCGAAAATTTTTATAATATAAATACTTCCCTTTACTGAAAGTATAGGAAAGTAAAAATTATTACGAGGAATAGGTACCTTAAAAATATTTTAAAGACAATTTTAAATTTACTTTTTAAACTTCTCTGGCAAATTCGAATAAAATGGTAGCAACGGAATTGTAGCTACGCCAATTTTTCAATTTTAAAATTGTAATTATTCAGAAAAAACGGGGTTTTTTCAAACATTTATTAGAGAAAACAAAATTATTAATGCCTTAACTGTATTTCACGTTGTAGGTTTAATAATTTAACCGGTGCGTTTATCTTAATTGAGATATTTTACAAAATTACAAGCCTTATGCTAATTTTTAAAAACATAATTTTAAAACGATTCAATGCATGCTATACACTGTGTTATCTATTAGTTACTCTCTTCTATGGTACGCCTCTGAAGCTTTTACGCCCATTTTAGTAATTTTTATTTTCTTGTTAATTGTTTTCAAAAAATATAAAGCCTAACTTTGACGTTAGGTACCTTATTTGTATAGCCCATAAAAAACAAAATATATTGGAATTATATTACTTGAGATGGTTTAGAAATTAACTTGTTCAAATTGTTCCAACTAATTTTTAATAGTTTTTTATTTTAGGGTTGTTAAATGCTGTGAATATTTAATAAAGTTGAATTTTAATTTATTTTTTATGTTCAAAGCTTCAGAAGTCTAACAAAGGTTTCTTCCTCATTTTTTTTAAACATCGAAGCTAAGTTATTCATATCAAGCGTTTAATAATTAAGCAAATTTAATTAAGTACGAGCGAAGTAAAAGCAAGTTAAATTAAAACGTAAAGCAGAAAACGGCGAAAAACAATCAAAAGCACCATAATTATAATTAGGGAGCAACAAAAGTAGATTTAATCGCAAAGGGTTTGATTTAACAGATCCCTTAAGCAGCCGTTTTCACCCTCAGTTTAAGGGTGAAAATATAGCATAAAACAACTAGGCGTAACGGGGAAGACTATATAAGAAGAAATCCAACCAATAGAGAATGACTACACCCCACCTCACCTATCCTGAAAGCGGTAATCTGTAAAATATATAACCACCCCTAGCTGGAGAAAAAATGCAAAGGAATGCTCACATCTAACGTTTAATTTCATTGCTTTAAGGTCGCAAAATGACCTGCCATCTCAAAAATAATTTTATTGTTTTGCAGGTTTACAGTTATATTTGTGAACTCTGTTGTAATAAAGTATGCATATTTTTGTGAGTATAAACTTGATAAACTATAGCTTATTTTTTCTGAACAAAAATTCAGTACCGGATTCAGGGTGTAACGCAAAGCTGACGGGATGCAAAAATATAAATAAGGAGTGGGAGGGGTAGGGGATAAAATATTTTCTTGGCATAGACATATCTGTTATCGTGATACACCACTGCAACAATTAGCAGCTTTTGATGAAATTAACAAACCTGGTAATAAAAAATAAAAAAAATAACCACAATGTAGCTTTTGGAAACACTGCTTTTAAGAAAGTTCCCTGGAAATAGTTTAGAAAAGTGGAGGGAATTTTAAAAATCTTCAAAATAGAAAATAATTTACTAGTAATAAGTAGGTTATCATGATTCAAACTTCCCAGAAAAATGTCAGGTTTAATTGTACTTTTCCCAAAATTCTGTATTTTTTTTTCAAACTAATAAGTATAAGCGTTAACAAACAGAAAATTCTCACTTGACTATCCTTAAGTCCTAATTTTTCAGCAAGCTTCTTTCGATCTGGTTTGCTGATGTATTTTTGTATTTGGAACCTCCTTTCCAGTCCCTTCCTTTGTAGGTCACTGAAGACGGCTCTTCTCATCATTCCCCTTCTTGGTTTTCCTCTTCCGCTGTGTGCCCATGGAAAAGTGCCCGGGAGTGGAAACACCGTTGTTTGAGCACCCGAAACTGGTGCTGATACTGTTTGAAAATGATAATTTTAAATTTTTTTAAAATGTTTTTGTAATTCTGTACGTTTTTTTACTTTCAAGTACGTATTGGTAAAAAAAACTAAGCGAATTAGAAAGCTTCTAGACGAAACTCTATATCTGAGCATAATGTAGTGACTTTGACCTTAATTTTCTAAAAAAATTTATTACCAACCTGTAAGATAAGGCTGCGGTCTACAATGTGCCAACAGTAAATGTGGATTGAAGTGTGGCCTGCTCGCCACAGGTTTTGCAATTCCCGGTGCATGGCTGGTAAGGTAAGTTCCTAATCCGATGAGATTTGGTGGCGTTACGTGAACTAAGGAATCTGCAAAAAAAACTAGAAAAATCAAAACGGAAGTTTCATTAATACACAGCGTCGACAGTGTTAAATTCAGTCATTGCTAACTGGAGCGAGAGAAAAACTTCTAAATTCACAATATTTTATTGACAAACACAAATCTATATATTAAATCCGGAACTGTCTCAACTTTACGCGACGACGGGCTCTTACATCTCGACTTGGTTTAGTTATTATTTTGAACGAATGTTTATGCAACTGTCACGTAAGGCGACTCGGCAATTACAAGTTATCAAAGAAAGGGTGGGACGAAGTCCACAGGTTGAGCTAATATTGTATAATTGCTGAAAAAACACATAATATTTAATCGCTTCCAATGTACGGACTAATAAATTCTATGCTAATTAAATACATAAATAAAAAACTTTCTAACTGTCTCCCACAATAGAGATGAAATTTTATACAGCTGGAGGTCACATTCTCCCCCTCCCCACCAAAGTTAAGACTGGTGCTGACTGCTGAAAACTATCTACAACTAATTGACTCCCAGTGCTAAATCCAAAGAGAAATGAACCTCACCCTCGAATTTAGCACTAGATGGCAATCAGGTATATAAATAGTTTTTCATAATCAGCATTTTAATACAGAACCTTCGTTAATTACTGATACCCAGGTGACCTTTGGTCCGCAGTGACTTAGGGAGTTTTAGATTTTGATGTTGAAGTCAGTTCAGGATTGGTACTCGTGGTAACTAAAATTTCCCTGTGTCACTGTCAACACTCAAAGTGAGGTTATGTATGTAAACAAGCAAGCTTTGATAAATTAACAAACGGCTTGGGAATTTTTGGATAAAAGGCTGACCAACAGTGTAAGTTGTGTTGCCTATATTTTGTGGACACTTGCCACCTCTTCTCCGCATTTTAGATTTAATTGTCTGTACAACTGGATTACAGAAGAAAATGAAAAACTAACTAGCAACTTAAACTTTGTTATTGACACACAATGAACTACAAATACCACCAGGAAACTCCATATTTCAGGTTAAGCTTATCTGCGGGTATTTCATCCTAGAACCCCTCCTACTCCCCCCGGTGAGCCAATCAATATATGACAGTTATATCTCCCCCCCCCCCGCCCACCTCAACAAATTTCTGACAACGCTTATGATATTATACAACAATAGCTGATGTTATCGCCTACGTTTGATTAAAGCGTTACTGTAAACTGACACGAAATACAAATTTTTACATCTGAGAAGGTTCGTGCACTGGCTCGTAAGGGAGGCATCGTGAGCGACGGTATCCCTAGCAATCACGCAAAGCAAACAGTATTACACAATAGCATACTCCACTTTTCTAAAACGTATAATACCGGTTTAGTTTTACTACAGAAAAACCATGATTTATAAATGCAAAATAAGCAAATAAGATAAAACATACAAGCCCCCAGCAGGGAGATTTGTACCATAATAGTGTCGGTTAGAAACAAAGGGGCTTGTTAGTGATGCACTTTTGGTTGGCGTTTTTATCGCACTTAACTTGTTAACTTTATCGTATAAACAAACCTTCCTGCGAGATGGCAACGTTACGTTACAGATTTAATAAACAGCACTCTTTGAGCTGTTGAGCTGTGGTTAAATCAGAAATATTTTGACTTTAATGAAAAAAATTCGTAGCAGTTGACTCACGAGGTAAATCATCAAAAAAAGAATATGGAATAATTCTGGCCCTAACTTACAAATTAATAAATCTGACAACAGAAATATTGAGATATGTGCGAAATTTTTACACAAAAATCTATATAAATCTGTGAGTTGCACTTACCGGTGCGAAGTGAGAAAAGCTTTATTTTGTTTAATTTTCAAGCACGAATTGAGGTATGTATATTTTCTTGCACAACGTCGTGTTAAATATTTAAAATATTTAAGTGAATTGATAAATATAAAAACACATCGTTCGAAACGCACAACTTTAATGACTTAGTGATTAACCATTTTGTAAATCAGAAAGAAAAGCGTACAAATTTAATTTATAAAACTGTTAACTAAAAAGTAAGGTTATTACCTATGTTGTAAATTTGTGCCGGCCCCACGGACCGCCACTGTGCCGCGAGACTAATTTAGAGGTCGAATCGGAGTTTTTAATGACCGCATAAACGAACTTATTCTTTACTTGTGTATATTCAAATCTCAGGAACCACTGCACCTATTTAAAAAGCATTAAATATGTCGTATGCTTTTTTCCAAAATTTCAAATCGGCAACCTATTTGGTATTTTAAAAATTTTAATTTTTGTTGCTCAAAAAGTCACCAAATTAAGTAAAATTTCATATCGCAATAGCTTCGCAGGATAGAGTAGTATGATTTAAAAGTGTGTACTTTCGAAATCTTAACACCTGTACAAATTAAAGCTTATCAAAACAATGCAAAATTGTGAAATGTGCGAAGTTATGAAATTTTCAAAGCTTTCTCCCAAAAATAATATTTACACTAGAAACTAAACAAAATAGGTCTATCAACTTTTTAGATTTAAACATAAAAATTAATTCAAATAATAAACTTGTTTATAGAAATCCTACACAAACAGACATTACAATACCACTCAATTCTTGTCATCATAAAACACATAAATTAGCAGCATACAGGTCTATGATACATAGTGCTTTGGCGGTTTCTTTAGGTGAAATTAGTTATCATAGAGAAATTTCGATTATTAAACAAATTGCATACAATAATGGTTATAATATTCAACTTATTGATACACTAATTATAGAGAAAAATTATAAATTAGTTATTCAGAATATTTATCCAACTACTTCATCAGATAAAATGAAATACGCCTTAATTCCATATTTTGGCAATAAGTCAGACAAAATTGCCAAAATTATAAACATAACAAATAAATGCAAAATAACTTTAAAAACAACAAAAAAACTCTTTAAACACTTTGTTTAATGCTAAAGAAAAAAAAGACAATTTACTAAAATCAGGCATTTACAAATTAAATTGGTCGTACTGTAATTCGGTTTATATAGAACAAACAATTAGAAATTTTCATATTAGGTACAAGGAACACGTACGTTGTTACAAGTATAAACACCCCCATAAATTAAATTACGCTAAACACTTATTAGAACACAACCATTCAATGAAATCTAATAACACTATAAAATGTGTACACTTTTGTGATGACAAACGTAAGTTGGATATACTAGAAGCATTTGAAATTCATAAACATTTAAAATCTGTACCTTTAATGAATGAACAAATTGATCTCTTAAATTCACCGTTATTAAACGTTTTGGAATGAGAAATCCAAGATCAAGTTATGAAGATTTATTGTTCCTATAGCAACACCAACTGTTTACTTTTAGTCTTGTTTTTGATGATGACGTGTAAACACGTTGAAATACGTATAAAGCTAAAATATAAAACCTGTTGAAGTTAAAAATTGTTTTATTTACAATACATGTTAATTCTTCTCTTTCCGCCTTTTTATTTGAAAAACTCAACTATCTAAATATTTTTATTAAAACAGAAAAATTAATGTTGTTTGCTTTATCACCAGTTGGAAGTTCTGTACCTAAATGTACGCTTGTTAGAAAGTCTGAGCGAGGTCGATGAGCCACTACCTGCAGAACTTCGTGGTTGAGCATGTTAGAAGTATTCTAGAATCTAGATAATAAAAATTGTTGAGGCTAGAAAATTATGATCTAAAATATATTGTTGAAAATATAAAAAGATTATTTTTAAGTGTAGGAAATTTCAAGCAAGGTCTGCTGTTCTTGTTAGAAACTTATGCAAAGTATGATTAATTGCCATTCCATTATTGACATAAGCTGGTACAACAACAAACTATCAAAAAAAAAATTGATTAATCCACAGAGTGATACAAGATTATTTGGTATCAGGTTTCAGTCGTTATTTAATATAGAATTTGCAAATACGAAAAAAACACTGAAAAATGAAAAACAAATTTAATGCTTTTTTCGCGAACTCTGTAGCTTAAAAATTGCGGCCGCTAGACGGCTATTCAGCTGAACTAGCTACAGGGCCGTATTATCCATTAGGTACTGGTGTAGAGCGGCAATATTTTAGGGGCGGCTACAAATAGTTAGTATAGGAAAAACGCGAGGTATAATCTAGCGAGCTTTAATCTTTATAATAATATCTATACAATAAGAAATGTAAATAAACGACTCTGCACTTTAACTGCCGGCTGACGGTCGCGTGGTAGTAAAATCTTCCGCCGTGGGCGGCGCCTAGTAGCCCTGAGGTGCAGCAGTGCAGTACATGACGGTACATGCATGCGTATCTAGTTCATATGACGTAGTGTCCCTCCATAACCCTCTAAACAAGAAGAACTTATTCATTTCGTCAATGGAATGAGACTTATATGGATGGGTAGGTACATACAGTGAAATCCAAATCAAGTGGAAAAGCTCTATTTTATGTCTCTAAAAATGTTATTATTTTCAGTAAACCTAAATGGAAAGATAACATTCTTTTGCATCACTTAATAGCAATTTATTTGAAAATTCCTCAAAAATAATGCTGTAAATAAATTATTTAATAATTGTCAAACCAATAGTGCAGCGATATAACTGGTATTTTATTTATACTTATATTATTTCATTTAAGTTGTATAATTATTATTTCTTAATGCTACATTAACAACGAAATTAATCAAGTGAAACATAAACAGTTAACGATAAACTTTTTACAACTAAAAGTACATTAATTTAAGCCCTAAAACTGCACTGCTATTTTACAAAATAACTAAAAGTAAACATATAGTTTGACTCTTACCAATGTTTTATTTCTACCTAATTAGCTGTTAAAAGTTTATCCTTAACTTTTTATGTTTTACCTGATCAATTTTGTTGTTAATGTTGCATTAAAAATAATAATTATACATTTTAAATCAAATAAAATATACCTCATTGTTTTTTTACAGTAATGAAAAAAATAATAAAAATAGACCTCATCAAGCTCTGAACTCATAACGTCTCGCTTACGAAACAAATTCTCTAGCTCGACGCTACAAAGACAATTTTTTGTCAATTGTCTTCAATTATCAGTTTCATCCACGATTGAGCGGTCCCGATAGAGCGGTTATTGATTCGGCAGTGACCCAATTGAGCGGTGATCTAATTGAGCGGTCTGCAATTGAGCGGTGAACGGTGACTCAAATGAGCGGTAACCCGAATAAGCGGTCCTTGATTGAACGGTGACAGAGGAAGTTTATTTTAAACAAATTTGGAGTCATGTACAACGAAAAGTCACTAGGTGCAAGAGTTTTTAAAAGAATCGAAAATTGCACATTTCAATTATCTAGATTAATATAAAAAATTCTTCATTTCCATATTTTGTAATTTTTAATGACCGCTCAATCGGATCACGCCCAATCGGTGACTGCTCAATCGGGTTACCGCTCAATCGGGTCACCGCTCAATAAGGACATTGCTCAAGTGGGCCACCGCTCAATTGGGTCACTGCCGAGTCAGGAACCGCTCAATTGAGACCGCTCAAACGGGGTCTGCTCAATTGAAGACCGCTCAATCGGTGTGATGTCCAATTATCAACTATGAATAATTGTGTGTCTAAAACTGAGATTGGGTATAGGATCAATGACCCTGAAATAAAAAAAGATCATGCAGCGCCTTATAGGTGGCACAAAATTTGTACATATGGCGTGAAACTATACCTTGACGCAGCTCTATGTAGATGAAATGCCTCATTCTCCAAGTAAAACCTGAATTACATTTGAATTATAAAACAAAAAATATATAAATTCGGTTTTATAATACGCCGAAACGTACATTTTACTATTATAGCAAATGCAAGCAGAGTTTGAGAACGCGCTTTATGAACCGGCCATATTTCTGAGTTCAGCTAGTGTGACGCAACCTTTTGCTGTCACAACCGTCGTTGTCACGGCAGCCATGAGGTCACCCCGCTACATCTGGCTATAGTAGACTAGCTAATGTGAAGAGCTGTATGTTTGATTGGCAACTACTTCAGTTCGGCTCCTCGCGTGAAAGGGAATTGCTTGTTTTCTCTGACTCTGTTCACTGTTTAACATTGTATAAGCTATTGCTGTGAGAATTATTGTGTTTAAAAGAGTTACTCAGTGATGCGTTCTGCTGTGTGATTGTTATCAAAATTAAGCATGTATCCTGTAACTCAAAAATAAGTTAGCAGATTGGATAACATAATAGTTGCAGCAAGGTGAAATGTTTATGCATAATTATTTTTGAAACCTGTCAAGATGAAAGCTGATCAAAACATTATTTATTAAACAAAAACGGTTTTTTCTAACATTCCAGAAAGCAAATTACGAAACACCTAAACATTAATGCCAATGCTGATTTAAACTGGATGGCACTTTTTTGGGTAACAAAACTAGAAATGAGCTGCATTATTTTATTTATAAGTTCAAATTTTACTTCGTTGAAGTTCATTTTAATTTACTGTAAATAAAACAATTCTTAACTTCAACGGGTTTTGTATTTTAACCTTATACGTATTTCGTCATGTTGCCATGTCATTTTCAGAGGCGAAATTAAAAGGAAACGGTTGGTGTTGCTATAGGAACAATAAACCTTCATAACTTGATCTTGGTTTTCTATATCTGCGTCCAGATGACTTTATTTCTCGTTCCAAAGCGTCCAAGAGCGGTGAATTTAAGAGATCAGTTTGTTCATTCATTAACGGTACAGTTTTTAAATGTTTGTGAATTTCAAAAGCTTTTAGTATATCCAACTTACGTTTATCATCACCAAAGTGTAAACATTTTATAGTGTTATTAGATGTCATTGAATGATTGTGTTCTAATAAGTGTTTAGCGTAATTAAATTTATGTGGGTGTTTATATTTGTAACAACGTACGTGTTGTTTCTACCTAATATTAATATTTTTAATTGTCTGGCCTATATAAACCGAATTATAGTGCGAGCAATTTAATTTGTAAATGACCAACTTTAGTAATTTGTCTGCTTTTTCTTTAGCATTAAACAAAGTATTTAAAATGTTTTTTGTGGTTTTACAAGTTATTTCACATTTATTTTTGTTTTGTTTATAGTTTTGGCAATTTATTCCGATTTATTGCCAAAATATGAAATTGCATTAATCAAAGTCGGTCATTGATAACAGAAAAATAAGATTTTGAAGGTACCTGAACACAGCGGCCACCTGGTATTTCGTGTGCCCATATCGGTCACCTTGAGCAAAATTGTCACATTGCTGTCGTGAACACAACGGCCACACCTACAGCTGGAAAACACGGCCACGTTGATCATTCTTCCGTATTAGCCGTTGTGTCCAATATGGTCGATGTGTACAGGAGACCAATGTGACAGTTATGTCCAAAATGGCCGTTGTGTCCAAGCAACATTGGTGGGCTGTTGTGTCAACTTGAAGGTGTGACCGTTGCGTCCAAGGTGGCTGGTATAAGCACACGAAACACCAGGTGAGTTCTAGATCTGATTCTCTAAGCTTGCTTTTCAGATAAAGTAATAGTTCAGAAAAATGTTGCTATTTCCCCTTCGACTTTCCGTTCTCTTTTTGGTTGATGAATTTTATTTTCTTGACTCTGGTGTCCTTTAATCTGACAAAATATTTGCCTCCACAAACTACAAAAAAAATCTATTTTATCTCCATTCCTGTCTTCGTATTTTGTCTTATATTATTCCATTTCCGTCGGCTCTGGCTTTCTAAGCCTATTCTAAACATCTAACCAGCAAATAAGCGATAATTCACTACTCGCACAACACAATGCACGGCTTTCTAGACAAATAGTAGGTAAATTTTAATGAAATATTAACTGTGCGAGCTAGAAAGTAAGCTGTAAGGACTAAAAGATATATAATTTTAAATTATAACAAATTCAACGTTCAATTTACCAAAATTCATTTTTTATTAATTAGCAATAATTTATATTAAAACCTACAGTCACAAGTGAAATTATATCATAACGGTATAAATACAACAGACATTGTTCTGCGAGAAAATCGGAAGTATTTTGAAGGTGGGTGTTACCGAGGTAACGTCTAAAGGGCGTACTTGTGGAGGTGTTGAAGTGTGTGACGTCATTTTCTCCACCGAAAGCAGCCCGAGGCTGACAACTTTAGCACTTCATGCGTTATCCTTTATATCCTTACGCGTACACAACAGGAATTCTGTTTGCTTCTACTGCTTAAAACAGATTTACAATATAGCTAAAGAAAACGAGATATCACAGAAATTTTCAAATCTATTTATGCGTGCTATTTTGTAAAGGCATTTTCAGTTAAATAATTATTTCTACCGAGTGTGTAATAGTTATTTAAGTTACTAGTGGGATAAAGACGTTATTATAAAACGAGTTTGAAAGTTGCGACGAGGTCGTAGACTGAGACGTGTAATCAAACGAGTGCCATAATAATGCATTATCCCACGTGTTACATACAAAATTTTTTCTTCGACTGCTCAAAATTTGTTAAAAATCGAATGTTTAACTTGCAAATGTCAAGTCATTTTACAATCCTTTTGTTTTAAAATTAACGCAACGAGGTAGGTTCGATTTATTCAACTATATGGCAACCAGCCAGTTTTCTTACAAACAAAGCTTCAGTTTTGTTTGTGTAAATAAAATGAGTTAGGTAATAAATCCATTATCTCACTAATGAGATAATGAACTTTATTACCTAACGCAAATGAATAATAAGTTCTTATCTAAGCAGTCGTAGATAAAATAAGCATAATAAGCAGTTAGTGTGTAATAATTGAATGTAATCTGTGCAGTAGCATAAGAATAATGATTTTGTATAATTTTAAAATATTAAATATCTGTGTGAATTTTCACCGCTCAGTTTTCTTACCCTATTGCGTTTAACAGTATATTAAACGATATTGAGCAAGAGAAGTGATTTAGTTTTTAAAATATTGAATTAATTTAAATTTAATAAATTTAAAAATACTAATTCTACTATTCCCATTGCCCCCGCTTTTCCCTTTTTGTCAGTATTTTTGTGTTCATATTTCTTCCGCTCTCTCTTCTCCCCCCCCCCTCTACCATGTGCCACTGTTGTTTAATTAGTCAATTTTGAATTATAATTAAATAAGAGAAAATAGTCAAAAAGAATTAGAATCTTTTAGTAGAACCTAAGCTATATACAGGGTGCTGCAAAATTACACTGAAAAACTTCGAGAGTTGATTTTTCAGGTCATTTATCCGCGATAAATTAACATATTTTGTTTTTACATTGCGTGGATATTTTGTTAATAATAATTTACAATTTACTCGTTTACGTTCAAATGCAACAATTAGCGGAGAATGAAAAAGAAGGGGAACTTGATTGACTTTTGAGTTAAAAATCTTGTTCTCTATATAAAGGTAAAAAACTGTTTGTATTGTATATTAAATGTCACCGAATCCAACGGTTTTCGAAATAATTCTATTTTGGTAGAAATCGAGTTGCCATAAAAGTCTGAGTGTGTTCTCCAAAAAGCTAAAATAATTTGTACAAACTTTTACAGCAAGTACTGTATATCAAAACAATAAAAATGTTTCAGTAAACATGGGCTTTGAAAGTTTTTTTACAAAGTGACGGCCTCTGAAAGAAGAAATAGTCATGAATTGTTAGAACTGCTTCCTCTTCCGTATACCCATAGACCGCAGGTTCGTATATTTATTAGAATTATTTTGATGATAAGAACATACCCCAAAAGTTGGTACAAATTATTTCCTCATTTGAGCCTATGCTCAAACTTACTTACGGCAAGTCGATTTCACATAAATACCATATGTGAATTAAAAATTATTGATAATTCTGTCGCTTCATTGACAACAAAATTGTGTTTTCGCTGGGCAATATCACGACTCCGAAGAAGAAGTGATATTGCCTTACATCAACACAATTGAGTTCGTCAATGAAAGAGAGAATTATAGATAATTGTGTTTTTTTGAATATTCCACGAACAAAACAATTAAATTATTGTTTAGTATAATTAGTTGTTATGTACTATCGTCCAAACGCGTAATTTAATTATTAAATGCAAAAATAACCAATTTTGTTGACGTGTTGCTACGGTTGTTGGCTATACAGAACCAATAACACCGAAGTTAATTAAAAAGTATTATCGCGGCCAGTCAGAGTCTAATTGGTCAAGAGCCTGAAAATAAACGGCTGCCATTGGCTGCAAGTAGAATATTCTCTAAAACTCTTGATTGAGCAACTTCAATAGGAGTACCGTTTTTGTATATTGTCGTATGGAGAATCAGATTTTAAAGTCAGAATTTGAACGTAAACAAGTGAATTTGTAAATCATCGCAGGTAAAATATCCACACAATATTGGAATCCAATATCTCAATTTATGACGAAAATATTAATTAAAATTTGATTAAACATAAAGAAA
This sequence comes from Ctenicera cuprea, assembly GCA_958336395.1. Classification (NCBI taxonomy): domain Eukaryota; kingdom Metazoa; phylum Arthropoda; class Insecta; order Coleoptera; family Elateridae; genus Ctenicera; species Ctenicera cuprea. The sequence continues at coordinate 22,047,988 of OY284493.1, forward strand.
CTACACGGTGTAATTTTGAAACGCCCTGCGTACAGGAGTGTAGTTAGAAAACCATTTCGTGGATGAAAATCCATGCAAAAAATACATAACGAACTCTCATTCCCTTCTCTCTGTGTGCATGTTAGATTAGTGAAAAAAAATGCTGAGCTATAATTAAAGAAAGTATTTAAAAAATCTTTAAAATAAATAAAGTGCACTATACTTGCTTGTCCTCTTTTGTGCACGTTCTGTCACTAGCTATCAATAAAACATAACGTATAAAATTTATTCAGGATAAAAAAGGCTCACAAAAAAATCAGTTACAGTAACATCATTATAATATGCACGCCCAAAAGGGAAGGAAATAAAAGAAGCCAGAAACACCTTAAAAAACACAAGCACAAAAGCGATGTTATTACAAGTTATTATTGGTAAATTTATTGAGAGCAAAGCCTTAACCATACCAACTTATGAATTCAATATCGAACTAATAAAATAAGCCCAAAGGGCGCACTTAATCTCACTGCAAACACCGAGGTCTCATGTAGGATTAGTTTTTTTAAAATCCATTGTGGCCACACAATGGAGCGGTTTGTTGTGTACGATAAATAGATACAAGCATAAAGGGATGTTTTTCCAGCGTGTTATATGCAGGGATTTATTTTTTTGCGCTCTGCGAATCGTTTAAAATAATACCGTCGCCTTTTTGTGCCCATTTTTCGGCCTTTATGTTACGTGTTTTCGTTTGCTTTGTGTTTTCTTCATTGCCGGAAAGAAATAAACATTGTGTTAAATTTGAGACTTATTGTAAATTTGTTAATAATGGGAAATTGATGGAATGCCTGAGGGTTAAAAAAACATGATTTTGAAAATATCAACAGAAGCGTCGTCAAGATTTTACTTTTTGGGAAAATATATTTTCGAATTTTTCTTGTAGTTGGACAACGAAAACATATCATATATTGATGTTAAACGCATGTTTAAGCTACAAGAAAGCGACTATACCAGAAGCCAGAACCCAAGTCTATATTTTATTAAGTTATCAGTTAATATTGTATAACAATTACTTCGGTAATTATATCTGAAATAGCATTAAAATAAGGGAAAGACGGTTGGTTAAATAATAGTTTAAGATAAAATAATTTTTAAAACGATTTGCTTCTTATTCATAAATAAAATTCAATAGTTTTTTAGTTCCCGTACACAAATATTTTTAGTATATTAAGCAAAAATCAATAACAAAATTGTCTACTTCAGTCAAGTTCAAAAGAGTAAAACTGTAAAAAATACAAAGCTTTCAAAACCACTCTATTGTAAAATTTTAAAAATAGAGAAAAACAATCACAGTTAGAGGAGAACTAGGAAAAAAAATGAAAAGAAAGACAGAGATACATGGGGAAGAAAGGTAAAGGGTGGGGAGAAGAATGAAAGGAATAATGGAAAGAGGAGGTAAAGAGAAAAGGACGAAACGGGAGAAAAAACGGAATGAGTAGTAATTAGTATAATTTCAATATCTAATATTCCTATTCACAATACTTGTTAGGGAACTAAGAGAAAAAAGGAGAGACAGAAAATTGAGAAAAAAAAGTACTTAGTCTGAACTTTCCTATACTTTCGCTTTTCCTACTATGTTCAAAAGTTGTATTTACAGCATTGCAGTTCTACAAGAACAGCAAAAAGAATAAAAGCACATTGATTACTACTTTACAAAGCGCAAATGCAACACGTCGCGTGGTACAGATAACGGAAGATACTGGCTGTGCAACAAAAACCACCTTACTGATGACAGATCTGCTGGTTACCGCATTGATGCGGTTTTATAGAAAAAAATTGAATTTTTCCTTTTGGGAAAAGGATTCCGCATTAAAGAACACCACAAAACGGAAAGACAAATGGTCCATCAAAATTTGGACCAAAGAAAAAAATAACCCCCCAAAATAATGCCACACCTAAAAATTATGTTGTAAATCTTATTCTACTATCAATTATGAGCAATTTAGCTTAAACAAACCATTTTTAGCATCTCAATTTCTTCCAAACAGACAGACAATTCATAGCTTACGAATTCATGTATTAAAAATATAAAATCAAGCTTGTTTGCAGCGTCTTGCGCCAAAACAGCCTCGCCCCAAACCAGCCTTGCGCCGAAACATCTTTGCGTCGAATCGTGTTTACGCTGAAGCGTGTTGATCTTCTTGTTTAAGCGTCCTCGCGCCGAATGTATGACGCCAAAAGTTTTGGGCTTAATTTCTAACATTAACTTAAAACGTACGTCGAAGTATATCAAATAACTTTAACATTTTTAGAATTAACATTTAGGGGGTAACCTAAAACTAGCAAAGAATTAGGAAAAATTCGAGCTATGGCGTTTCGACGCAGCGATTTCAGCGCGGACACGTTTCGACGTAGAGACGATTCGTCGTGGAGATGTGTCAGCGCGGGGCATATTTCATATGAGACGATTCAGTGCGAAGACGTTTCAGCGCGAACAAACACTGCTGGATCAGTATTGTTTACATTTGCAATGAAAGCGCAACACAACCATTAATCTCTTTAGAAAATTTATACCTTTCAAATTCATGTATAACAAAATAAAACAAATTTGCTGCGTCGAAACGGTCGAATCATATTCGCGCCGAAACGTCTTCACGTCGAAACGTGACTTTTTCACGATACATATGTTTCTTTTTTCTAGCGCATAAACATCCGGCGCCCAAACGGCGCTAACCCAAAAGTACAACGCCCAAACGGCGTCACCCAAAAGTCCTGCTCCGATATTTTTTGCATTCACATCAAATTCTGTAAATTTTCATAAGTAATATAACTAGTGATCGCGATTTCCTAAAACTTGGGTTATTACAAAGCGCAAGTAGAATTATCTTAAATTAACTAGCACTACTTATTTATCAACCCAAGGGTATCACAGGAAAATTGCGGCGACGCATTGCATTAAATGTAACGAATATATTACACGCATTTAAATATGCTGTATTTAAATTATTTTAAATTACAGCGAATCTTATTGTAAATGATCGTTGTTTTTTCCATGTAACTTGTCGCCCTGGGCACCAGTGGTTTTTTACAATGAATTGATTGGCTACGTAAAATGTGTGTAATATAGTCAGATATAAATGCAATGTTTGTTTAAGCAAAACTGGAAGCTGAAAATATTGCTAAAATCAATACAAAACTGACGAAGCTAAACTGCTGAAATGGTAACATGCTGTAACATTTGAATACATATGTTAAAATATTATAAATAAACAAACTTTTTAAAAATTTTGGACCAAAAAAAAGAGGATATCAAAAAGTCGGATCGATTAAATTTTTCAGCATTTCAGCGATATAACCTCTGGGGTCTCCGTATGTAAATGGATCGCTTAATGCTCCCTTCTCTATTTTTTCTGATTTATACGACATCTCACCATAGAAATGGCATAAAATAAAATCCGAATATTCCTCTAAAGTCAATTTATTCCTGAATTTAGCATTCGGAACGCGCCGTTTGAATTAATACGTGTAAATGCGCCGCATGTTTTTTCGACAGGCCTCCGAAAAGATTTAGTTTCGGCTCGAAGGAAAGTGGCCTTTATTGGACTTAGATATACGGGTGGATACTGTAAGGGTAGCTAAGTGCCGCACCAGCTGACGCCGTTCAAATCAACCCCTTGTAGTCCTGATCTAGATTTTCGACGAGCGGTTCGTCTTATGAATACTGGGCCTGTTTATACGTTTATACGTCCTACCTATATCCGCGTTACCAACATCACTTATCCAAAATGTTGTAACCGTGGGTTGATATTTTTGCACCCACAAAAAATAAAGCAAATGTTTTTGTCCCAATTTTTTGTTAACTGAATTGTGGATTCTTCTCCTGAATGATTTATTTACGGTGTATAATACAGAAATCATTTCTATAAACAGAAGAGCTATGATTGCAATGCTTTACAAGTAAGTAACAGAAAAGTACAAAAAAAAATCTAAAGAATTAAATTTGATAAGTGCAACTTTATCCAATTTTTCTAGTTCTGGTCTCCAGTCAAAAAATGGATAAAGTTTTATAGTTGAGTTATCAGAAAGTGTAAATCTAGAAAAAACAATCCAGTCCGTTTAAAAGATTTTTTAGTAAAATCAGCAGAAATTTTAGAAATTGATTCAAAAATTAACATGAAAAAAATATCGTTTGGACTTTCTCATGCTTTGATAGTTTTATACAATTGTAGCTTAACAGTTACTACAAGATTATGTGTTTTAAATTGTGCCGTTGAAACCATTTATTATGCACTGTATTGTCAGACATACAATCAGTGGCGGCGGCTGCAAGGAGGTCAATGGGGCGACGCCCTGCCAATTTAAAAATCACCCACTCCATCAAATGTTGCCTTGTCTATTTAATTAATTAATTTTTATTTATAAACAAACATCATATTCATAGCACGAAAACCATCTACAGCCGTTTAGGTAGTATAATATTTAATATTAAGTAGTAGGAGTTATAATGGTGCATCACCATGCTATGGGGCCATCGTTGATCTGCCCGTAAATTGTTGGCGAGAGATGCGTGGGGCGAACAAAGTCTCACGTTTAAAAGAACTAACTTACTGTAGCCAGTTAACGGACGTTATCTCCGTTGCTCTGGCTTTAAGAAGCTTTACCATGTCACAGGATAGGTTTTCCGCTTCACCTACGTGTTTTATTGAAAAATACGTAATTTAGAATACGTCACAACTCTTCTATTATCGAACTTTTTCCGTCAAAAGAAACGAGACGCTGAAATTTTATACAGGATGATTCGGAATCATGGTGCAAAATTCTATGCTCCAGAATAAGTAAAATAGTTTCAATAAACACGGATTCAAACACGTTTTTTACGGAGGTACAGCCTCTTGAATATAAAACAGTCTAATCACTTTTTTGTCGATAACTAAAGCAGTAGCTGCAGTAAAATTTGAAATTTCATATTCGAGCATTAAACATTTAGTGTTTCGACTATTTTTTTGAATGAGTGCACCAGAGGTGTCTCATATGGGGGGTCAGGTAATTTTTTTAATATATTTTAGATCTTTGAAATTATTGGTGTTTTGTCTTTAAAATATTATTTTTCCTAATAGAATACTGTAAGTAAATGTTTCTAAATTTTACAGTTGTAGAGATAAGTCAATGTTTTCGTGAAATTGCCTTGCTGTGAAGGTTTCGGCCTTCTCTTAAATGCCCGTAACAGTTTCCGCAAATTTTGAGGTTGAGTTTTATACATCACACCAACGAAAAATGTTCCCACAAACGAGTATCGGAAATGCTTTGTTAGGAAGTTGCAGCTCGTAAAGCGTAAAGACTGTTACCTCTCTCAAAGGTTTAACTCCGCAACGAAGTGTTTCTTTACCCACATTTATGAAATCTATTTTTATTGTTTTCATGTGTTGAACTTAACCTCAAAGTTTATGAACTATATGGGCTACTTCACGCTTAGAGCTTCAAGGCAACCCGATTTTACAAAAACATTGTTTTATCTCGAAAACAGCTAGATTTAGTGGCTTTTTTTGATATTTTTGTATGGCCCATGTGTATAGGAACTTTTTTACTTATTTTAAAGTCTTAAATGGTTTGTATAATTTTTGTTCATAATTTTGTACCACCCTGTGTATAAATTTAACGCTGGTTTTTGATGATAAAAATGTTCAATAACACACGTTGAAATCTGGAGTATTCTAAATATGCGCGATAATTCTGAATCACCCTGTATAAATATCATAAATAAGGTATGTATGATATGTATAATTGTTCTTGCCTTATTCTATCCTAGTTAGTAACCATCTCATTACATATAACAAACCACGAGCCGCCACTGCATACAACCTTTACTTAAGTCCAACCTCATGCTACAGGAATACCAAAAATGTTAATAATAGCAAAAACTGTGGAAAGGTTCTATTGGGATTAAAAAACTTAAGTGTCCAGAAAAAATAAATCTTCAGTTTGAACTTAAAAGAGGGGGAGAGGTTACCCACCCTCTAAATACTACTGCATCTAAAAATTAAGCATGGAACCTATAATTCTATTGATTTTATATCCAATTTTTTTAAAAAGAATTTTTTTAAATAATAATATTTAAAAAAATGAGGATCTGATCTGGGCCGCTTTAATGTTTTTAATTTAAAATATTTTTATATCATTTCACCCTCCTGGAGATATTAAAATACTAACCACGATGCAACCCGTTTTTGAATAACCAGAATCAGATAATGAAATTCGCAACTTTTTAAAATTAGTAGCTTAGTAGTAGTTCATAAAATTTCGATGCAACACACGCATGCGCGCACATGCAAACACAAGCGTATGTTACACGCACAGGCGCATAAGCGCACACGCACACAAACAAAAATAATTTCCACATGCTACAAGAACATGCTGTACAATTTGAAAACGTAATTGAATATACGAGCAAAACGGCCAAATTACAATCACCACCGACAACTTTTGCATTTAACGACTGTCTAGAGTTTACAAAGTATGTTTGTAACGCCGCAAACGAAAAAACTATACTGTTCTTAAAAATTTTATACAACTAGTTGCGAGTATTATAGAGAATTTATTTCTTCTGCTTAGCATAGTTTTCTTTCTTAATTTATGACATATACAGGATGTTCTTGTTTCTGTCACAAATTACGTTGCATAAGTTTGGTTTATCAAGAAACATTTTTTTTATTTGTACTAATGATATTGTTCTGATGGAATTATATTTTTACAAAGATTTTTGATTTTTGTACTTTAAATTTAATACAAATGCTAGCAAGTTTTATTAAGTTTTTTCCTCATATATCACCCAACGCTAAATGTTCTCACTCCGAAATCTACATCCACAACACACTGGCACAAATTTATATCAATATGAGTAATATTTTCTGCTGATATTATAATTAAATGTAGTTTACCGTTGTATTCTTAAAAATAAAAATATTTAATCTCGAAACAAATATAGCTTGTGCATAATCTTAGGTGCAAATCTAACCACACAACACTCTGTATATTACTAAGTTAATAATTATTTAGTATACTAAAAACGCAATTAACCGAGTCTTGTGTTAAATTTTATTTAATAATAGTAAACCCGTTCCAAACGAAAAAATGTTTATGTAAAACTAAGAATTAAAATAATTATTGGAAAAAAAGTGTCGACATATTTTTCGTGTACTTTGTTGTCGTGAAGATAAGGGAAACAAACGCATAAAATAAGATTAATAAATTATTGCAAATTTAATTAAATTAAAACGATCTCAGATTGTCAAAAATTTCGAACTAATCCCTGCGAAACCATTGAATTTTCCAAAAAATTATATTAGAAACAATTCGATTCTGAACAACTTTTTTTTATGATTAAATTTTCATAAGAACAAAGGGCGTAAGTTCAGATTGAGAGGATGCTGTATAATTAACAAAATACAAGTACTCAGATCAAACATCCGCAACAAAAATAAATATAATTTACTTACCACTTCGAACATTTCTTTCGGGCTCTTCATTTCCTAAAATGGCACTGACACTAAACTTAAGCACAGGTTTACTGTCTTTAATAATATTGTCACTGTGCATTCTACACTGTAAAAAATTACAGTCTAATCGTCCACAATGCGAACAAATCCTATGTTTTAAACAATTATTGAAGTTTATATAACTTTCGGTTTTATCCAAAGGGGACAAGCGGTCGTTTTCGCCTTCGCCCCTGTTCACTTCGCAAGGACTCAACGAGCTTTTCGAGTTCTCCTGAATTTCAGAAGTTCTATTCTCGTCCGAACTCTTGCCGTTAATGTTAATCACTAAGTTTTCGGGTGAAATTTTCCCGTTCGGTTGCATTTTCGCCAAGAGATTTTCCATTGAGAATGACGAGGAATTGTTTAAGCTTTTCAACATTCTTTCTTGATGGTGGAAAAATTGTAGAGTATTTTGATACATTTTTTAAAGCTCATGAGAGTGTTGTGTTTGTAAAGAAAATCACTGTTAGTTTTTATTAAAATAACTGAATTTTTTAAATGGAAATGAAAAAATTGCACAGCCTTATTTTTTTCAGAAAAAAAGCCCAATCCGAAAAAATGCTAATTATTAATAATAGCAATAATCACCCCGAGTTGTACGCACTTCATATTATAGGTTAAATGAATTAATTTAGCACATAAATACGTTTTGCAGCAAGGGATGCAGAAGCAAAGGTTTATGTTGAATGCGCAGAAGTTGGTATATAACTGATACCCGTATGAAACCACCCCTGGCAAGGACTAAGGGGTGGGTCTTCAATTTCATAAGGGGTGGTCCTTCTTACAGTTAAATTTTATTGTCCTTCCTAGGACTATTAATACATTACCCCTAAATTGTTTTGCTGAATTTAATGCTCCTGTACGTACGACTCGTTTTTGGCACTGATTGTTATTGCATGTAATTGTTTCTATTGGTAAAACATTTTATTTATTTAATGACAAAACAAATTTAAATAATTATTCAATGTTCGAATTTTTTTTGTAAATTGTTATTAATTTTTTGCAAATTTCCTTCATGAACTTATTTCTAATTACTTTGTTTTAATCTAATAAAGAGCAACACAAATGTTATTAAAAGTTTGAGAAGCAGTAAAAAGAAGAATGTTTATAAAATTACTTGTCAACATTGTGAGTAAGTATGCATAGGTCAAACGAAAAATGGTTTAAAGCCTACCAACCATTATAAGCACGATATAACTAATACCGAATTTAACAATATAAGCACAAACACGTTTACTTGGGCCGAAAGTACCAAAAGATCTTTGGTAAGGCCGCGGTAGCTAAGCGGATGATTATCTGCTTAGCAACCATTCCGGATTCAAATCCCAAGCTTATCATGAACATTTGTGTTAGTCTGTGCATGTTTCTGTTATACAAAAAATCTACTTCCATTATGTCCAAGCTTGGTAGCTTAAAAATTGTCTTAGAATAGCCTTCATTTGAGAGATATTAAACAAACTCTTCCAGATTTCTTGAACTAACTTTTGCAAAACGTTCAGGGCTTCCCTAGATTTAATACAATTTTTTGACCTTGTAATTTTGAAGGCTAAACCTAATGCCTTAAGCCGGTTTAGGCCGCAACCCCAAATTTTATTTTGGTCACAACGCCCACATTTTGTTTTGGTCACAACCCTAAATTGTTTTCATGATCACAATTACTTATTCCCTTAATTGGGCGTTTGTCCAAAATAAAAGTTGAGGGTTAAGATCAATGTAGAGGTTATGACCATCTCTGAATTAAAGAAAAATTTCGATGGGGGCTGTGACCTAAGCCGGCCTAAGAGGTTAGGTTTACCCTTCAAAATTCCAAAATAAATTGGGCAACACTTCATAATCAGACAATACTAATACATTAAAATAATTGTAAAAAAAACACGAAACCATAAATTTTAAAAATATACGTACCCCAAATACTTTTTAATATAACATATTATATTATCTAAATTATAAAATCATTTTTTCTTTTTGGTTTTAGCAAATATATTAGTTTATTATTATTACTATTTATGTCGTGGGGGATGCGCGAAAAACTAATAAGCAACGTGTGCAGTGTACGTTTGGCGTGTGAGTCAACCTGGCCCTTCTCCACTTCAAATTTTCAAAAATGTAATATTATATTTTCCTTACGGGATACATCAACTTGCACCACTGAAGTTGTAATAAATAATTTACATTAAATTAAAATAGAAGCGGGGGGGGGTTTAACTAATACAGTGAACGTGTTAAACCGATGCCAAAATCTGTTAATAAAAAATCGTGCTTGGCATCATTATAAAAAACATAAAGTCTAGGTCTACTTCAGAAAGTAGACATTTTTAATCTATCTCTAATTTTAGAGATAAGGACCGTATTAATACGATTTGCCAATTGCTGTACGGACGTTTTCAGAAATTCAAGTTTCAGAAGACCTGCCTTTGAATTCCCACAAAATCGCGATATCCATGTAATAAGAGAGTATTTTTCTGAGTAAGGTCAAAGTACTTTCTAATGTTTTAACTCCAAAGGCGGTTCTAGGGTGAGGGGGATATAATGTAAAACCCCAAAACGTTTAAGTCACCCCAATTAATTCAAGTTTAGTATCATTTTAAAACTCCCAATTTATACATTAACAATTATTTGCGTTTTAGTGAATTTTATTAATATATTGAGAAAAAAATTTATTATACTGAAATTAGTATCTCAATATATTATGAAAAAACTCAGAATATTGAAATTTGTATCCTAATATATTGAGAAGAAATTAATATATTGAGATACGGAACTCGATACATTGAGAAAAATTCTATTTATTAAAATCGGAATCACAATATATTAAAAAAACTCAATAATTTGAGATCTGAATTTCAATATATTGAGAAATAGTCTATATATTAAGTTTAATATCAATAGATAGAGATATGGATCTCAATATATTGACTTTCTTCTCTGTATAAGGAGATACGGAACTGAATAGGTTAATTTTTTTCGAAATATGCGATCCCAATACCGATATATCAATATATTGACATTTTTCACAATATATTGAGATACTGATCTCAATATATTAGGATGCCGATCTTGTGATCGCATGTCAATATAGGTATTGAGTTTTTTCTTAATATATTGAGATGCGGATTGCATATATTGATTGTTTTTCTCAATATGTTGAGATATGGATTTAAATATATTGATTTTTTGTTCAATATACTGAGTTTTTTTAATATATAGAGATATAGATTTCAATATATTGACTTTCTTCTCTATATAAGGAGATACGGAACGAAATAGGTTAATTTTTTTCTAAATAAGCAATGCCGATACCGATCTCAATATACCTATTGACTTTTTCACAAGATATTGAGATTCTGATCTCAATATATTGATATACCGATTCCAATATATTAAAATACGCATTTCAATGTAGGTATTGAGTTTTTTCTGAATATAGTATTTAAGTACAAATTCCAATATACTGAGATACCGATATCAATATATTGCCTTTTGTAACAGTAACTTGAGATAGCGATTTCAATATGTTAAGATAAGTATTGCTCAATAGATTTAGATAAGTATTTGTTAATATATTTAATTTTTCTCAATATATTGAGATGTGGATCTTAATATATGACTTTTTCTCAATACATTGAGATAAAAAAAACAAAGTGATTCTTTTACATTCAATCAATGTAAAATGCGTCTGGTTCTCATTATTACGCGTATATTTTTAAAGCAGGTATGTACTTATACTTTCTTATCTCTTTCAGATCCTGCAAAACAGCAAAAGTTTCAAAATATCTGCAGTGCAATTTATTTGAATTGTTGCAACAGAATAAATACTTTAGCTACCCCACATATTAATAATTTTAAAAAGTGTGTATTTAGGATGTAAAAAAATTGAATATAAAGTTTGGAGTGTATTGACACACATTGATAATGACATCTTTCTTGGAACTAAATGACAATAAAGTACATCTGTTGTATTCAGAAAATTATATCCGCGGTCATGATTTTATTAAAGGCGTCCAGTGATTATCTCAGAATGTTTTCGGTTTAAGGGAGCAAAAATGCGTACGATGACGTGTATTATATGTCTACCTTAGAAGCCACAAATTTGGGTTTTTAGACCACACCGTAACATTATTATTATCTTGTAAAGACGCTTTTGCTTTCCAGTTTTCCATACGTTTACTATAGAAAGGCATTGATTAGAAAGAACTGAAAATATGCGATACCGACGAATATTTGAAACCGTGAAAACTCATCATCATCATCATAATCATCTATTAAAATGTTTTTAAATATTTTTTAAATGTTCACCAAAGTATTGCTAGAAAGTGGTCGAAATAGGTAGCTGTTAGTTTCCCATACTATTTACGTTTTAACTATTTGCGCTTCAATAACTGACTAATTAATATTGCTTTTACAAAAATTAAAGCAAGAAAAAAGAATTAAAAAAGGTAACGTTCTAGCGGTGATTTTTGTTTTCGGTTCCGGTTCCAATTAAAAATCTTCTACATAGCTATCTGCAGCTAAAAAACCTCTACATACTAAGTTTGCTAAAAACCGGCCAAGGGGTTCCGAAGGTATATGAGAACTCACGCACCCACCCACCCACACAGACAAACATTTTTTAAATACTTGTTTTGGGTTTCTTAGACTCCAAAACGCGTATTTTCGTGAAAATTTGAATTACGAAAATTTGCATGAAATCATAACTTTCCTTACTTTAGTAGAAGTATGAGAATGTATGAGTGGCGGTAGCTTAGAAGCTGGACGCTTAGCCTTTATTACTAAAGTCTGGGGTTCGATTCCACGCCGAAGCCATGCTGCAAAAAAGTCTATGCCATAACCCGCCACTCACATTCCCCAATTCGACGTAGGCAGCCATGGGGTCTTAATGCTTGAAACCTTCTCTGGTGTTTAGTCGTTCGGATTCGACGTTAAACTGTAGGTCCCCCGTACTCCACCTTAACGCTAAGGAGTACGTGGTAGAGAAGAGTGTTGGAGCCCAAAAGTAGAATGTAAAGGCTGATTACGATACGATGAGGAGTAAAAACTATCCACACACATTTTTTCAGCACTTTGTAGGGGTATACGCTAGAAATGGGTGCAATTTTGGTATCCCAGTGCACTAAGTTACAAGGCATCTTTTTCCAAACGAATTGAAAATTGATCATTTTTCTACATCTTAGGAATTTTGCTTTCTAGTTTCTAACTACAGCATATATTATCTATGGGAGCTTAACATGAGTGCGCGAATAAATTACCGTAAAATTGACACCTAATCTTACACTTATAATAATAAAATATTATTCATAGCATAATTTCTCCTGATGATCAACTACGTAACCTCTAATTTTTTTTAACTATGTTTAGTAGTACAGGAGAAATGTTGCTAATAAAAGGTTTTTAAAACTGCACAATTAGCCATTTGTTGAAAATGCCGTAACAAAACTTATGACTGTAGCTTCTAGTAGTTTCTTTTTCTCAAAATTTTGACGAACGTATGCAAATAAATAAAGCCAACTTTGGGAATACAGAAAAGTGCTTTAATACGAAGTTTAAAATGCTCTACCACCTCTGACTATCAGTATTTCTCGGGATGTTAAAAGTTTTGTAAGCTCAAGTATTTAAATAACTTATAAACCTTGCAGAATTGAAAACCGACTCTAAAATGCCATTCACTTGATAATACACGAAGAAACTTATAGAACCGTATAAGAACGTGAAACACGCCACTCGGGAAAAAGCTTTCCGAATTCATCTGATTCGAAAAGGTTACTAAAACTTATGTAAAAATTGTTTAAAAAGTTTTCTAAAAGGCAGACTTAAAAACTAACGAAAACAAATGTAACTAAGTACTTGAAAATAAACTGCTTATCTTAAAACTCGCGTATTATCAATATAACGAATGTTGTAGAGATAAATAAGAAGAAATTATTTTGACACACTCACGCACACAGGCAGACATTTTCAAAATTAACTTTTTCTGCTTCCTAGAGATGTGACTACTATGCAGTTATGCTACAGTGGTAGTAATGGTGCAATCCTATAGTCACTGTTAGAGCGTAAAACGTTGATACACAAACCTTTTGGAAATATGATAAGTCACAGTTTTTTAATATATAGGAATGTCCAAGCGGAGTGCTTTGCTCATCTATCTATCTATATTCTATATTTAATTATATATTAAAGGCGATCTTTGTAAGCTGTATGTAACTGCTATAATCGTATCGTATATAATTCCGCCAGTTAATTTTTCCATGCAAATAAGAAGCAGAGATCTGTTTTTAAATAAGGACGTTTTGTTTGTCTAATTGTAATTACCAGAATGCCAACGCATTCTGTTTTTATAACGAAAATAATTCAAAGTCTGTCTAAACATGAACCTTTACTTTCAATTCCATAATGATTCTACTAGAAATCCACATTTAATAAAGTGTCTATAGATATTAGTTACCGGTGTAAAAACAGTTTTTTAGAAATCAAAATCAAACTCGCGGGTCCAGCTGTCAATTCAACGTTTTATGACTTTACTGGAGTGACGTGTGTTACTCAGTTCAATGTTTCATTAGTACTCAGTTCTTTGTTTTTTTTTATTAGTACTCAGTTATTTGTCGTATATTCTGATTTGTCATTTAATTAAAATTATTTTTTCTTGCTTATACATTTATAAAATTCTATCTCGAATCAGTTTCACCTGCAGTTACATGACGAAAATTAGCGAATATTTACAAACATTCGTAGGCTATAATCATAAACCACACTTGAATTTATTGATTTGAAATTCAAACTGCAAGTTTTCAATCCGACTGACATTAATTATATTGAATTGAATTGGGATTCGAAAGAAAGTAAATCGACGCAGTAAAAAAAATTTTTCGTGTTGGAATTTATAAACTTGGAATTAGGAATCTACACATTAAATCCGTATGTGTCTCACCATAACAAACCGGCGGCGGGCTTTTACATCTCGGCACAGTTTATCAGCTGCATTTTGCTAACAAATTGTGTTTATCGGCCGTGTTTTAGTAATATATTATTTGTAGCTAAAATCAAGGCCAGCGTGCGGCTAGTTTCTAAAAATAATTCTATGTTCGACACGTTCATAAAAGAATATTTATTGGTAGTGTTGTATCATAATCTGATACACGAACCACACGAGGCAAGCCAAGAAAGCCGCGGCGGATGCGGGACGCCCACGTAAGCTGGACAGCGGTGGAATCGCTCTTACACATTGTTTTAGTTTACACCATTAATAGAGACTACAGAGACGCATTTTTTTATTGTTGGGACGTGGGGTTTCATCCACCCGTTAGCAATTACTAGCAACTAAGCCTCAACTATTACGGATGATGTTATTGTTTGTAAATACGTGCTGGTGGATCGTTGCATAATTAAGAAAGAGCTTTCTCTTAAAAAGTTACGTTTTTTCCTTACTGATCGGTTTATATGATTAAGAGCGAATTTAGTTTTGGAATTAAATGCAAATTCTAACAGGATTTTTTTCTGCGTATTTATTGGTTACAAAAAGATTTAGAAAACTTCTGTTAAGGCAAATATGGAACTGAGAAAAAATGAAAACGTAAACTAACTTTTTCCCCGTTTTTCTTTTGAGGGATTTTTCTAGGTCTATGATAGGATTTTTTGGAGGGATGTTTTTCCTGGTGATTTTAGGGTTTTTCTTCTTTTTCACATTTTTTTACGTATCCAATTTTTCGGACTTCTTTTCGGTTTCTTTTCCAGGCCTGCTTTTCGTTTCTTTTTTCGATTTTTTCCACGAGACTTTCTTTCCGGGAGCGGCTTTCAATGCTGGAACCGACTCAGCGGAGGAATTTCAGAATATGATAGAGAGCGTTAAGACAAATATAAAGAGTTTTCTCGAGCACTCTAGCTTCAAACAAGCTGGTGCTTGTAAATTTTCGGCTTTAACACCTATTTACTCAAAAACGAGTTATCGTATCGGGGTTAATTGTGGTATTAGAATATCCCTAGAAGAACACATTGTTACTATATATGAAAAGTTTTTCAAAAATGAAAACTGTGAAGTGAAAATATTTTTAAAAACTGGCTACATGATTTTTTAATCGTTGTAAGCTTATAGAGCTAGATGTGAGCTACTATTTGTGTCGTGTTCCAATCCACTAATTTCTCTGTGACGCCTACTATGAATTTTTGAAAACTGTAAATTGATGCCCTTCTCTTAAGTAAACGGAGGTCAATAAAAAAAAGTTTGTTTATACTAAAGTGCTTATAAGTAATGGTAGAATAAGATTAGAACCTAATTCTTAGCTGCAGCAATATTTAGGAGGCTAAACTTTTCTCCTCCCACCCTAATTTTGGCGAACAATATCCATATAAAATTCATACAACTAGGACTTCGATCCACGATCCGCTACACTGGCAACTTCAGTAGCTAATTTATTAATTTTAAAAAGCGTGCGGCGTAACCCACGGGTTTCGCTAGTCCGTATATTAAATCCGGAGCCGTTATACTTGCCTCAATTTTCAGTGGTAAGTGTCTTCCACCACTTGAACCCACATATTTATGTGGCTCGTACATAAAGACAATTTTCCTTTGTACTGTAGACCGCTACAATAAAGCTGGCAAGATGTGCATTGCTTTTTTGTCGTATTCTAACAAAATCTACTCAAAGCGACAGCGTCATTACAGAAACTAATTCTGTGAACATTATATCGAGCCTCGAGAGAATGTATTAAAATGATCATAGTTTTACTTACTGAGTACTAATTTATTCCCGACATTACATCAGGAAATACTTACAGGTCAAAGCTGAAATTAAACAAATAGATATTAAGCAATTACGCGATCGTTTAAATACAGCCAACCCATGTTTACTTTATCATTTTGTTTATATTTATACTGTTTTGACGATTTTCAAATCCACAGGCTACAAATTCTTAAGCAGAAACAACACTTCACTAACCAAAATATTTACAGCAATAATAAACGCTAGC
Organism: Ctenicera cuprea; assembly: GCA_958336395.1. Taxonomy (NCBI): domain Eukaryota; kingdom Metazoa; phylum Arthropoda; class Insecta; order Coleoptera; family Elateridae; genus Ctenicera; species Ctenicera cuprea. Next base: position 22,064,451 of record OY284493.1, read on the forward strand.
ATCTCTACAAGAATTAAAGCAATCGCAAATTAATTTATAAAACAATCAGAACTCGTGGACTACGCCCTACGCGTTTCTTTATAAACAACTGCTAGCAAATTTATTAAAGAGATACGATGATGTAATTAATACATTCCGCCGGTATAGCAACTGCACGGCTCAGATTATTCTCCTAACTGTTACATAAACATGTGTGTCAAAAATGTTACTAAAGATCCGTCGTTACTTAAATGTTGAGACAGGGGGGAAGGTAGACTACACTCAACTAGAATTTCGATCCACAAACCACTACGCTACTGGTAGCCACATATTTTTGCTATTATTATATAAATGGCATGTTCGTTTGTACAGTGGTCCGCTATAGTTTTCGATAAAGTTAAGCAAAATTTAACGTTTGCTGTTTATGTGTATAATTGTGACATAATCTGTCGATAGCTGACATTTCTTCATCAGACTCCTCGGGGAACACACATGTTAAGCTTATGGATCCCTTTCGTCGGGTTAAACTTTTACTTAAGGCAGGATCTGAGACAGATCAGTACAAAAAAGCTCTGTAGGTCATATCAGGTAAACAGTGGCGCGCGAAGGTAAATATAATTCAAATCAGGTTGACAAATTCTATTGAAGCTGAGAACTCTAGGGCGCAGATATCTGGAAATGTTGTTTTATTTCCTACCACCCTCAGCTACTGGATTACCATTTACGGTTTAAAAAACAAATTGTCAGATAAGACTGACCTCTCCTAATCAAACCTACCGTACACAATTACCATCAATAAAAGTCAAAGACAGACATTAACTTCTACAGTAAGAAGGGTTAGTAATGTGAAAATTTAAATTGAAATGTAGTTATGGGATATTTCGAACGAAAGTAATCGAACCATTCGATTATCGAAATTGCTCGAGATATCTTGAAAGGTTACAGAAAACCATTTGAATGATCTTACTATTTTAACATTTTTGGGTGTGTCCATTTCGGAAGCAATACCATCTTACAATAGGTAACTGCAAACGCCCAATGCAGATGCTTTACCACCAGTCGTAGTATTATGATGCGAATCCACAATTAATGAAGACGGAATTTCTGGAATGCGATTGCATGAAACCAACCTTGCCGCGTCTTTTCCGCGCAATCAAAACGAGATAAACATCTTTGTTTTGCAAATTACTATTTATGCGGAATAGCAAACACAGCAGTTTCTACTGCACTATTTGGTTTCGCGGAGTCATTTCAACGTAGGGTTATAGTTGAAAATTTTAACATTGTCCTAAAAAGTATAAATAATAAAAAATATATCAATATAAAAAAATTTATTATTATTTACAATAATACTGTATTATCGTTGATAAAAACAAGTAGTAGACTACACAAAAAAAAATAAAAATTGATTATTTGTATATTAATTAATAATCGCATGCTGTTTTTACGCTGGGTTTCATTAAAAAAAATTATTAATTAATAAAACAGAAAAATGTATCCCCAAAAACCAGGCCCGAATGAGCGATAAAATGTAATGAAAATAATATAAATACTATTCAAAGCTGAAGGTTTACGCTGTTTTGCTGAGCGGCCCGAGAAAAGACGATGAGAACCAAATTCTCTCATAGGAGCAATCGAGAAGCAAGTGTTTTTACTAATTTTTGCCATTATCAAACGTTCGAATGATTTTTCCGAGTGAATAATCGATTATTAAATGTTTTCGAACGACAATCATCCGTTTATGAAAATCATACGATTAGGCCCATCACTATTAAAAACAATAATGAATGGGGCTAATTTGAAGAAAAAGTGAGTACATTTATTTTAAAGATTATGTGACGTCAATGGATAGGAATGTAACTACAAAATAAAAAAACATTGTTATTGTTACTTAGTAGTTACGCATGTACAGTTCAGCCGCCGACTTTTTCCATTCGATACATGGCTTGCGTCTCGACACAGCTTATTTATTATTGCGTAGACCGCAGGCTTCGCTAGTTTTATTTCTAGAACCAGAAAATTAACATTATTGAACAATTTTTATTTAATATTTAAAATACAGTATTAACACCCCGTGACGTCGCATAAGCAGAGTAAACGGAATTCACAGGACTCTATTTTAAACTTCTATGACCTTACAGTAACTTTCGAAACATTCTAATTTTTATACTATTAAATATGAAAATTTTAATTTATAAAATAGCTTGATTCGCTGTAGGCGAATTTTGACAAATTTGGGTTGGTTACTGAGAATATTTCCCAGAACGCTATAAAACGGAGTATCGCAGTACCCTGGTCGAACACTATAGTAATATACAGGGTGTTAATGAATTGTAGAAACAAACTTCTAGGGCTTGCAAAACACAACAAAGCAAACAACTTTTGTTAATAAATGTGTGGTCAAAAGTGTTTCCTTTAGAAAATAGAGCCTCTTAAAGATTCTTTAAAAAGTACCTGAAACTAGGCAACCCAAATTGCATTTTCAATTATTTTGCACAGGTCACATACAATTTTGAAAAAAAAACGATCTAGACATACATACATTAAAATAACGTAAATTTTGACACAATTCGATATTTTTGTGATATTTCTTGACTTTTCTTGTATTCGTTTCTTTATGTGCATTTTATAATTCGTTTTTTTCGTTCTGTGATTCTTTTGATAATTATTTTCCTCGTTATTTTCGTTCTGTGTTTCGTATTTTTGTGTTATGGCTGCTTAGTTTTGAAACATTTTGTTAGTTACTTTATTTTAAATTTAATTTGAATTTGAAAAGTGGTAAAGAAGGATTTATTTATCCTGTATTAATTTCCGTCGTTATGGAAACAAATAGTAGGTAGTAAATTGAGTTGCCTACATTAAGGCGATTCTTAAACAATCTTTGAGAAGCTCTATCCCTGAAAGGAAACCCTTTTGACCACACATTTATTAACAAAAGTTGTTTGTTTTGTTGTGTTTTGCAAGCCCTAGAAGTTTGTCCCCTACAATTCTTTAACACCCTGTATACAGGTATTTTAGAAATCATAAACACTTTGAAAATTTAAAGTTTTTAAAAACAAAATTTTCAAGGAGCAGATTAATTTAAAAAAAATATTTTTTAGAAACTTACTACACGATATTGTTATTATTTTGTCACAGTCGCTCATTTTTTAAATTTTAGTGCCTCTATATTCCATAAACAAAAAATGATTAAAAATCCCCGATTAAAGTAGCCACAATATGTCGTAAACAAATTTTTACAGAACTTCCATTTTTAACTTACTAAAAATGTAGACAATTTCATGAAAAAGATCAAAAATTTGATAATATGCAAAACTGACTGAAAGTGGCCTAAAATAAATTATAAGATTTGCTACAATGCGAAATTTATATCCTAGAAATTCAAGCTAATTAAATATATTTTAATTTAAAAACATTATACATTCATACCTTCAATGTTAATTTTTATAAATTTTCTAAAAAAAAGTTGACTTGTAAAAAGTCCTGAAGATGCTCTCTAATTTTGCAGAATCATAAGCGATTTTAACTCATCTCATTAAACTAAAAATGCCCTGTAGAACAAATTGTTTATTCAGATTTTAAAGAAAAGCTTTCGAGCTTTCCGCACTTATTTTCAAGTCATTGGATTCCGGGTCCGGAGTTCTCTTTTCTAGAAAAAAAAATCTAAAACATTGATTTAAAACAGACTTGAGAGTTTCTGGTGGGGGAGAGCAGTTAGAACCAATGAAAATACTTTGTAAGCAGGTCCCGCCTTTGTACGTAATCAAACATAATCTCTTATCATTCCCTTTTTATTCGCTTTTTATTTGCTAACTCCCTGCCCATCTATCGCCCTTTAATATCATTCATATCTCAACACGATAATATGAAATTTCATGATCATAATAGAAGATTATCATACACATTTTGCTTGATATATTAAATGATGAACAAGATTTATTTCTTTTGTTCACTTGTTGAATTGTTGCTTTTCTTTAAAACGTAATTTTATTAATCAAGAAGAGAATTAGTGTAACGTTGGGAAGTCACTGAGATGGGTACAGAAAAAAAAGCAAATCGGAAAATATTTCCCCTAATTGCCCTGTGCTTGACAGCTGCCTTTCAAAATAATTTTAACAAATTTTCTCTCGATTATTTTAAATGTTTTGCGTTAGCGTTCGCAAACTCATTTAGTTCATGTCATCGTGGATTACGTGGTGATGATAAAATAATAACAAAACATTAAAATTGTAGCTGAATTTTGAAACAACTCCATTTAAAAACATCTATTTTTAGGCATATCGAAATAATTTCTGCTTAATTTGTTACAATTTTTACTTTTTCGCACTTCCACGATAGGAAACTGTTGAATTCGTAAAAAAATGTTCAATTCCAACCAAAAAAAGAAAGTTTTGCAAAGAAAAGTTTTTTTATTGTTTGTTAATAGACGAGTGGTTGTTCCTTCGCGGTAATTCTGAAACGAGCTGTTCCGATTTTGATGAAATTTGGAATGTAGAGGTAAGATAAAAAAAGTTTGAACTTAAAAGTTTTTAACAAAAATCCAAAGCTGAAAGCAGAAGTTAGACACGTTTTCTTGGTATCGCGTTCGAATACTGTTTTTTCTTTAGCATGAAAATAGCGGCTGTTTTGAGCTTTTGTAAATTGTGATTTTAACGCCTGTTGCTCAAAAATGTATTACCAAATCGGAAATCAATTTAGTATCGTTATATTCCTGGGGTGTACAATATACTAACAGAAGAGTATATGCAAAGAAACCATATAACTCTTAAACTTAAAATTTGTTATAATTTTAAATATAATAGTAGCGGCGGTAATTTTCCCTCTCTCACCTAATTCATGAATAACGAATTTTTTCTTTGGTTGGTTTTCTTTAATCCCAAGGAATATTTCTCCAAAAAAATAATTATTTTTATTATCACAATAAACTCGCAGTTTCAAACTATAGTATTTCCCATGCTTTAGCGCACAACTGGTTTATTTTACAACTCCATCTGAAGTTTGTGAAAGATATTTCGTAGACCGAAGCTACAGTCTAACGATGCACAACTTACACCGATCAAGCTATTGTTAAAAGAAGACGGCTGCTGTTATGCTTGTTACTAAAAAATGAGAGACCAGATCGGAAAAAAAAATAGTTACGTTATATTTCTAGGAAATACAATATATGAATGTAAAGTATTTCCGAAATCATATAAACTCTCAAACATACATTTTCAAAATTATGGCATATTTGATTTATTATTCCACAATACAGCTGCTTCTATATTTGAAGATATAATCGAGCTAGAAATGAGGCACCCGCACAATTTCGATTCTTTCCCAATTTCATTTTTTCTGTGGCGCTGCCTATGCATTTTTGAAACCTGGAGATAACGGTTCTTCATTTAATAAACAAGAGACGACAAAACAATCGATTTTAAGCTTACTTTACAATAGAATTAAATTCTCAATTTAATTTTTAGAAACATTAACATTAAAGGAACAGAGTTAATTTTCCTTCTTTCTATAATTTTATTTCATGGCCATTTGGTGTTCTTTAATCCCATTTAAAAAACCAAACATGAGCAGGACACGTTTTCCTATATTTATTACCTTTTAAATATTCTTGCGCCGATAAATGACTATATCACATTGTTTTAACAAAAATATACAGTAGATTGACATGTGTAATTGTGTACGCATTTCAAACGCGTTTGTGGAACGAATCTCAGTATTCTAGAGGCGTGAACTCCCGTCTATCATGGCACAGGTTCTTAGATCCGTGAGTTGCGTGGCTCAGAGCTCTTATACTACTCGCCACCTACTCACGTTAAGACGCTAGATACTGCGCTCCCGACTTCGAACCAAACACGCTGTAAATAGTTTATTTTTAAATATATCAAAAACGTGCGAGGAATGAAAAATAAATTTTTTAACTAGAGCTAATTGATAGCCGTAATTAAAAAAAACGTAACTTTCAGAAAACGCGTTGTTGATATTGGAAAAGTATATCAATTTTTTCTATAATTTGTAAATGGTTAAAAATTAGGTTTTATTCTAATAAACTACTTTTGAAAGTCTGTTAAACTATTTTATTGTTTATGACGTTTGGCATTTGTGTTTTTGAATAAATCTCAAAATTAACTTGAAAATTTTCAAAAATTCCTGGAGGACGTCACAGTAAAATTTGGGAGATTAATAAAAAATAAATTTGCAGTTCACCGCCAGCTCTATCGGCCCATAAAGTTAAAAAAAATGTTGTTGATAGTTTTTTATGCATACTTTTTTTAATTTCCAAAATTTTGAAGCCCTCACATTCTTACAATTTTTAAATATTTAAAAATGTTTTTGCATCACATAATTATATTTAATAAAAAGTATTAAATAATATAATAAGTTATATCGATTGGTTATTTTTTTAAATTATTGAGCATTAAAATCAAAATCTTCACAAATCCTTAGTAGCCTTTGTTTCAAAGATACGGCGTTAGATAAAAAATTATTTAATTTGCCTTTGAATGCAGGACAACGCTTTTTTCACAATTAAAAAAAAATTGAGACAAAAAATAAGTCACATTTCCGTTTCCGGTTCCGGTTAAAAACCTTACAAAGAACTACCTGCTAAATTTGTTAAAAGTCGGTCAAGGGGTTTCGGAGAGATGAGGTAACGAACGCGTCCACCTACGCACCCATCCACAAAGACACTTTTAACAAAACACTTTTTTTTTTGTTAGTTAAACCCCAAAACGTGTATTTCCGTTAAAATTTGAAATTCAAGAATTTGCATGAAATCATAACTTTCCATTCTTCGGTAGAAGTATGGGAAAGTAAAATGAGTTTAACACTCTCTGAACTTTCCTATACTTTTAGAAGAACTTGGGAGATAGCGTAAGAATGCATTGTAACTACAGCGGAAGCGCACTTGCATGTCGTTCTGTAGTTACAAGCCGATGTATTTAATTTTGAGAAAAATTTTCTTGAAACAGAAATGCTTTATCGTCCCACGTTTGTTGCATGAAGAACCATGAGTTTTCGATATTTAAAAATTCATAGAATATGTCATAAACAAATTAGCAGACGGGAACACTAACCAAATGATACCACCTCTTTAGCTCTATAAGCTTGCAAAAGTATAGAGAAGTAATGAGTTCATGAACAAGTTCGATTTATTGTTTGATGGAAATACATGTTTTGCACCACAAGTTTTTCTCATAATTTTGTAGGTTCATAGAGCTAGGAATGAGCTAGACATTGGTTGGCGTCTCAATCTCTCAGTTTCTATGTGGAGCCTTCTAAAAACTTTTGATTATTAAAAATTAACGCTGTCGTATTTCATAAACAAGAAACAATAAAATATCTCTCATTAAGCTAGTTGCTCATGAGTGATAGCAGAATAAGATACTAATAAGTTGTAAGTGCAGCAATATTTACGAGGGCTAATTTTTGCCGTCGTAAATTAGCTGATCCACCCGATCCGGTGCCGTGCAAAACTGCTAATCATTGTGGTCCCATAGTAGCTGTTGAGCGGTGGCGTGCGTATATCAGTTGAGTTTTCCAGGTGCTGTAGAAAACGACCCGCGCTGCAGCGCAGTTATTACGAATTTTAAGCCGAATGAACCATATATCAGAATAAATCTCTTGTTGTCTTGGTTTATTAGACTTAAAATTTATAACAACAGCGCTCTAGCGTGGGGCTGCTTCTATAGAACGACGGTATATACAGGTTCTTCTTGGATAGACTGAACAAGAAATATAAAACTTTTTTTTATCTAGGGATGGTATTTAGAGATCTCACTGTTCCTGGTCTAAAACTTATATTGGGCAAATTTTAAGGTTGTTTGAATGTAGAGGGCGGTCGTAGCAACAAAAAATGCAGGGCTAAATTACAGAATGCCATCTCTGTACCAAAATAAAGTGCTTTTATATCTAGTCAATCTGGGAAGACTCTGTATAAGTTATCTTCTTCTTCTTCTTCTTGTATGTATTAAAAGCACTAATCTTTGGCTGTCTCAGCTTTCTGGTGCCTGTGCCGCGGTGGATCTTTGCTTCAGTAACTCCCTTCCGCCTGCGCTTACGTTCAGTCAGTCCAACGCTGTTGTGGAGAGATACGCAGCAGCGCGTTAGCGCCGCTAAGAGTCTAAATTAATGTAGCAGTATAAGTTTTCTGCCATATTGCGTTTTATTTATACATTATACATTGAAAAAAAAGATTTAAATATCTAAACTGATGTAACATATACTATCTTTTGTATTGTTTGAATTGTGTGAAAATCTAACCGAAAGAATCTTTTGCATGTTTGGATTTATACCCTTGAAAATAAATTGATATAACAAGAACAATTTTCTGTTTTTTTTTTAAATTATTGTCTTGAAGTTTGGTTTTAAACTTCAAACTTTTATATTTTAATCAGACTGAAGTTTATTACATTGAAATACCGGTATAAATGTAGACCGGCGAAGCAGAAAAAATGTGCGACTTGTTTGGATTTTATGACTTAATATTTAATTATTAGCTCAAACTTTAAGTATAAAATCAAACTGAAATTAAATTACATTTGAATTGAGACTTGAAAGTTTAAATAGATGCAAAAAGAACACATTTACCATGTTTGAATATATTGACTTGCAATGTATGTATATAATGAATCCTGATCAGTTCCACCTGTCTAAACTTTTACTGTTGAGAGGCATCTCGTACTAGAATCCACATATTTACGCTTCTATTATATCAGCCGCATATTATTTTGTACAGCAGACCGCTACAGTTTTCGCTGCAGATAAGCAAATTTAGAATTTTACTATTTGCTTGTATCATTGTTACCTAACCGGCTAATATTAATAACGTTATTACGAAAACGCACTCGGAGAACATTACATCAAGGCCGTAAACGGCAGAAACTCAAGTTCTTTAATTTAGAGCTCCAATGCAACTGCAATACGAATTTACGTAGCATTTTATTAAGTTGTGCTGCGAAGGACGCAAAAAGCTATATATTAAATCCGGACACAAGCACTAGTTAAAGCATTAATTGGGTAAAGAGATATTAAACAATCACATTACAAACGATTGTTGCTCTTACATTTGTAAAATAAATACGGCCACCTCCGGTTCATTTATGAAATGGAATGGACCGATTTAATTTCTTTTATCGTGTGCGGACGTGGTTACGCTCATGTTTAACATACATACATAGAATAGGAATTAACTAACAGAAACTAAACTTGACCCAAATTTTGGAAGCTCGAGTTACAGTAACAAACGCGCTAGGAACAAACTACTGCGATTACACTACCAGCTCGCATTTAGGAAAGAAGTAACTGTGCCCATGAGGTATGTCCTACAGGTTTTTGTGGTAATTATGAAAAACTTAAGAACCGTCGTTCGCCACTTTTGAATATATTGACTTGCAATCTATTTACATATTAAATCCCGATAGCTTCCACCTGTATCAACTGCTAGTGTTAAAGAGTACCTGCTACAAGAACCCACATATACATACACGCGTCTATTATATCAGGCGCAAAAAAAGCATTAATTGGATAAACAGATATTAAACAATTACATTACAAACGATCGTTGCTCTTACATTTGTAAAATAAATACGGCCACCTCAGGTTTAGCTATGAAATTAAATTAACCGATTTAATTTCTTTTATGGTGCGCGGATGCGTTAACGCTCATGTTTAACATACATATGCTAGGAATTAACTAACAGAAACTCAACGTGACCCAAATATTGGGAGCTCGAGTTACAGTAACAAACGCGCTAGGAACAAGCTACTGCGATTACACTACCAGCTCGCATTTAGGGAAGAAATAACTGTGCCCATGAGGTATGTTCTACAGATTTTTATGGTAATTTTGTAAAACTAAAAAACCGTCGTTCGCCGCTTGGGTTGTATAATCTTAGCAGCAGACTATAGTATCCATAAAACTACGACATCCGCGATCCGCTTCACTCACTACTTAATTAGCTTATTTATTAATCAGAAAATGAAACAAAAAAAAACGGGAGGCATTGCCCACGGGTTCCGCTTGTATTATATTATTTTAGTTCTTGTTTTATTGTTTTTATTTACTGTAAACACTTATTCACAAAGTTTTGATATAGTGTTAAACAATTTTTATTGCGTTTTTGAAGCCCCTGAACATTGGGAACCTTAGACGCAGGCATCGTTGTTAGGGCAAGTGAATGATAGTTTTCAAAATATAAAAAGCAATTGATTTTAAAGAATGAAAAAGACCAACCGAAGTGCATATACTTTTTTTTTAATTAACTTTCTAGAAAAAAAATAATAAAATGCTCAAAACCTAAACAAAATGCAAAGTGTGACACATCGTTGAAATCAGAATTAAAAACTTTATTCTTCTTCTTCTTCTTCGTGCATCCTTTTGCTCTTTAGAGCGTCGGATTGGGATTCATACTCCCAGATTCCTTAATCCACTTCTTCCATTTCTGTCGGTCCTGTGCCAAGGCTTTCATTTCCCTTAGGGTTTTTCCTCTCCTTGCCCCCACTTCCTCTATCCGTTCCATCCAGGATTTCCTCGGTCTGCCTCTCTTTCTTTTTCTTCCTTTTCCTGTCTCCCTCACTTTCTTGACTATTCTTTCTGGGTCCATTCTTGCTATGTGGCCATACCAATTCAACTGTCTATTCTCCATTTTTTCCACGATAGGTTCCTGTTTCGTCATGTTCCTTACTCTGTCGAACTTTGTCTTTCCCGCTATTTTCCTCAAGACTTTCATCTCGATAGCATTTAATTGGGATTCGTGCTTTTTCAGTGGCACCCATGATTCACTTGCGTATAAAATCGTTGGTATGGCAATTATATTGTACACTCGGCTCTTTGTGATCATGTCTACGTCTTTTTTTTGTAAAATGGTTTTATTTACTGCATGGTATATGTTTGTTGCCTTTTGCCTTCTCTTAGCTATTTCCAGATCTAAATTTCCGTCCTTTGTTATCACACTTCCCAAGTATTCGTAGACTGTTACTTCTTCCAGTGGCTTTTGTTTACATAAAATTTTTCTTTCCTCTTCTGTTCTGCTGTTGTCATTTATTATCATTATTTTGTTTTTTTTTGTGTTAATTTCCATTTTTAGATTTTCAATTTCTTCTGCCCACACATCTACTATGGATTGCATTTTTCTTTGTGTCTTGGCTATTAATACTATATCATCCGCGTAGAGTAGGCTATCTAGTTTTGTGGGTGTGAAGTTTCTATACCCTATTGTTGTTTGTTCCGTTTTCCCTTTTGTATTTTTTATTAACCTATCCATTACTATAACAAACAGCAGCGGGCTTAGGCTGTCCCCTTGCTTCGCCCCTTTTTTCATTTCAAAGTCCTCTGATCTTTGTCCATTTATCTGTACTTTTGCTGTTACACTTTGGTAGACACTTTTTATTACTTGTATTAGCTTCCTATCAATTTTAAGGTCAGTTAGGCTTCTCCATATTTCTTCCCTTTCTATCCTATCAAATGCCGCTCTTAAATCTATGAATGTCAGGTATAGTTGTTCTCCACTGTCCATTGCTCTTTCTACTAGGTTTCTCACTATGCTAATATTGTCGTTTGTCTGTTTGTTTGCCCCGAATGCCGCTTGTTCGTCTTCCAATTTTTTTTCTACCTGTTTTTTTAGTCTTTTCTCTACTATTCTTGTATATACTTTGAATCCTACTGAAGATAGACAGATCGCTCTATAGTTTTCACACATTGTATGGTCGCCCTTCTTATGAATTGGTAGTATTAAATTGTTTTCCCAGTCCTTGGGAATCCTTTCCTTTTCCCATGCTTCTTTACATATTAGGGCTAGCCACCTCTTTCCTTCTTCCCCCATCCACTTTATCATCTCCGGTTCTATGTTGTCTGCTCCTCCTGCTTTTCCTAATTTAATGTTTCTTAGTGCATCTTCTATCTCTTCCATCGTTATTTCTTGTATTTGTTGATTTCCTTCCTCATTTTCCCTTTCTTCATTTATTTCATTTCCCTCATTTGGTCTTTGTTGAAATGTTTCGGTATAGTAATTTTTCCATATTTCTAGGATTTCTTGTCTTTTAATCTTTATCACGTTGTCTTTGTTCTTCATTCCTCTTATTTCTTTTTTCTTATTCCCTCTCATATTTCTTATTCGGTTCCAGAATTTCCTATTATTATTTTTGAAGTCCTCGCTTAGTTCTGTCCCATACTTCTCCCAACTTCTTCTTTTTTCTTCTCTTACTGCTATCTTCACCTCGTTTCTTAATCTTATATAGTCTGTTTTGTCTTGTATCTCATTTGTTTTAATGTATTTCTTCTACGCTTCTTTTTTTCTTTTAATTTTTTCCTTTAGTTCTATTGTCCACCAGCTTGTTCGTTTTTGGCTGGAGTTTATTTTTCTCTTTCCACATATTAGCTCTGCTTTTTGGTATAAGGTTTGTTTCAGCTTTTCCCATTTTTCGTCCATTTTCCATTCTTTTCCTTTCCTTTCTATCTCCTTTAGTGAGCTACCTACCTGTATTTGATATGCTTTTCTGATTTCTTCATCTTTTAGTTTATATACTTTAATTTTAGTGAATTTCTTTTCCTCTTCTATTTCCATTTCTACTATTTGCACATTAGCTACGACTAGTCTATGGTTTGATCCTATTTCTGCGTCTGTTACTGTCTCGATGTGTTTTACCTCGTGTTGCATGTTTCTGGTATACGTGAAGTAATCTATGATGCTTCTTGCATTTCTTTCTTCTGCTACGAAGGTGTATCTATCCTCTATCTTTTGTTTCCAGAAGGTGTTTCCAATTATCAATTCGTTTTCTATGCAGACCTCTATCATCCTTTTTCCATTTCTATTTTGTATTTCTTCGCCGTATTCTCCCATACAGCCCAGGCCTCTTTCTTTGTCCTTTCCTATTCTGGAATTCCAATCTCCCATGACTATTATTTTTTCATTTTTTTCCCTCAGTTGGTCTATTGTCTGTTGTACTTTTTCGTAGAATTCATTTATTTTGTCTTCCTCTTCTCCTTCTACTGGTGCGTATATTTGTATTATGTTTACTACTTCTTGTAGCATTATGTTAATTTTTATTATTCTTGGGTTTATTGCTTCAAAACTTATTAGTCTGTTGTTTATTTCTTTGTTTATTATGACGCCTACTCCTTCTTTGGCTCTCATTCCTCTTTGTACCCCTGAATAGTATAGTGTATATTCGTCTGTTATGTTTGTACTTCCCTGATCTATTTTTTTGGTCTCACTGATCCCTAGGATCTGTAGATTGTATTCCTTCATGTCCTCCACTATCTCCATTTCTTTCCCTGTCAGCGTGTTTATATTCCATATCCCTATTCTTATGTTTCTCGTTCTCCACATTTCTCTGTCCTTTGTTCCCTTTTTGTCCATTCTCGTACCCTTCTCCCCCTTCCTTTCTGTCTTTCCATTTTCATAGCGGTCGTCTACTTTATTGGCAGTCCTGTTCTTTTCTATTTCTAGTTTTTTGTACGTCGTCCAGTGAAAGTGATTGATCTCATGTGCTTTCTTATTTCATCATCTCTTTGGTCCTGGGGTGATCTTTCACTTATCTTTCTTACTTTCTGAGTTTTATCTTTATATTCGTTTTCCCCTTTATTGCTTGCCTCTTGTATTCCTTTTGCCCCTTCCCAGCTTGTCTCCTCTACTGTTTCCATCCTCTCTAGTTGCTCCAGTGTGTAAATTTCATTATCGACTTGTAGTTTGTTGTATCGTATTTTTGCATTGTATCCCTTGCTTCTTGCGTCTTTCATGTGTTTTATTATTTTTTTTTCTTTCTTCAAGGATTTGCTTTGGGTAGTCTTCGTTTATCCAGATATTCTTTCCTTTTAGGTTTTTTACGGCCTTCATTATTTCCTGCTTCCTATTCCATGTTGCTAATTCTATCAGTATCGGTCTGTTCATCTGACTTTCCTCTTCCTTCCTTCCTAGTCTTACAATTTCTTGTATTTCTAAACTCTATTCAAATAAAAAAAAATTTAAAATGCCGACCATAAGACAAAATAAAGTTGACAGTCGAAAATGAGCAATGGTAACAGTTACACCAAATCTAAGCAAACATTTAGATTCGGCATGATAAGTGTCTTAATAATGCGTTAACTAGAAATATGTAAAATAAATAATAAATGAGTTATAGCCGAAAACAAAAAATCCACAATTTCAGTTTTTTGCAGTTCATTCAGAAACGAAGCAAGATAGCTCCAAGTACTTTTCAGATTATTAGTGAGCATAAAATTCCACAACTTTTTTCTAATTTAACCATCGTCGTATCTCTTCAAATAAGCGAAATCCTCATAGTTAACACGCAATTTGATACATCCTGTATACGAAAAACGGTAAAATATACTTAGAATTAAAAATCATTTCATATTTTCTAAATTCATAATTTGACGCAACACAATTGCATCGAAATCTAATGGTTTAAATTTAAAATCGAACAGTTTTATCTAACCATTTCCGTACTGATAATCAATAAATCAAAGGGAATAATAGAAAGTATCATTCAGAAGGCCACGAAGTCCCAAAATGCCCCAGCCCTAATATTTGACACTCGCACATTGTAAGGGATGACAAATTACACCGAGAATGATTTTTTTAAAAGGTAACAACAGCATTTTGTCGGCAAATGTGAACCCATTATGTAACGTGTAGGGTTATTACACACGGTTTGCATTTTAAAACGATTTCAAGTGCCCTTTACATGTTGAAATATAGAAATTGGTTATTTTGATTTCTGCCTTTTATTATTTTTTACGAGATCAGAAAGTTCGATCATTTTTGATCATCCCTTTACAGAAAATCCACTTCAAATTTCGTCTTAAGATTGCGACCACCACGAAAAAAATTAAACCTTGCAGTCGCAACAGTTAATTTCGAGGAAATTTATGGTCTTTGTGGGAAAATTCAATCTGCAGCATGAGTTACATTAAACCACAGTGTTTACCAACATGTGTTTCGCTAAAAATCCCTAAAGTATTTGCAAATATTGGCGCACGCTCCTCCAAATATTAAATTACAAAAGCAAAAGGGATCGATTAACGGTGGTTGGAATTTTGAAACAACACTAAAGACTTATTGGAATTTGCTGTAAATTCTCATGATTCCAAGTTTCCTTAATTACAATTTGCGAATTTATTTTAAGGGTATAGATTCGGTCTGTTTTAAGGCTTTTCCCTATTATTATTACTCACCTCTACAGAACTTTGATATTGTAATATATGTATACGATGCACACGGATATGCTAATTTAACTACCCTTGCTTAAAATAATATTTGCCTATCGGTTAAATGTTGAATGCGGCTGCAATACATATTGGTCTTTTTATTAATTGTTTGTTTAATTTTACATTAAAATGCGGACACAAATGATATGTTAATGTTTTTTGTTTGGATTTGGAAGGGTTAAGATAAATGTGCTTTATTATTTGCACTATGTACCTATACTTTCAGTATAGGAAAGAATAGATTTCGTGAAAATTATCGACCACGAGATTTTGACGGAAATACATGTTTTGAACCTCCAGTAAACTAAAAAGAGATTTAAAAAAATTTGCGCGGATATGAGCGTGACGACGCCTCGTAACTGCCGAACGGATGGTCCAATTTTGATGCGTTTTGGAATGCAGAGGTGTACCGAAAATCCACCGGAAAAATGAGTTTTAGAAAAATACGAAACCGGAAGCAAAAGCTTGACATGCTTCTTTGGTAGCATATTTTCCAGAAAACGAATTTTTTAAATCTAAAATCGGAATCAATCTGATAGAAAATCTCAGGACAAATAAAACTCTTTTTTTTCGAACCTTTTAGCTTTAAAATGGCGGCCGCTACAATGTTTTGAAAATTTCGATTTTAACGCATTATTACGCAAAAACAAGTGGACAAATCGTAAAAGTAAATAAAAATAAAAAAGTAAAAGAATTTGTAAACGCAGATAAACATCGACAGTTAAAAAAAATATAAAAAAAATAAAAATTGTGAAGTAAGAACGATTTCAAAATTTTGATTTTTACTGAAATTTTTGCTCAAAAACTGACAACACGATTTTTGTTTGTAGATTTAGAGACCTGCAGTTTAGCTACAATTTAGTTTGTCCTAGTTCGCTAATTTCTCCGTGACACCATTTATGAATTTAAGAAAATTTTTGTTTTAACGCGTATTTACTCAAAAACTAGTTCAGATCAGATCGGAACAGGGCCGGCAGAACACGCTAAGCCCGAATGGGTGGTGGGGTAGAGAAGCCCTCCCTTCCCACTTTGGTTTGATTTTTAGCAATTAACTTATTTCGGGAAATGAGACGTGTCAAAAGGTCACAAAATAAATCAATAATAATAATGCATTTTTGTAGCTTAACAATTTTTATTTATTTTTCATGCAAGCATTTTTGACGCGCTGATGTCAAATGACTGCGTGGAAGTGTAGAAACGAGGTATTGAGAATTGGTCGGCGTGTATCGAGTGCGCGTGCCAAGTAAGCGCCCGTTTTTCAAATATCATATCCCGGATATAGGTTTGAAATACAGAATTTCCAAAAAATTTCCGTGTGGGTAATTACCCACTCTACCCATACTACCATGCCCTTCCGCCGGCCCTGGATCGGAATGAAATTTGGCATTGGAAATGCCAGTAAGAGTAAACAATGTTACAAACTGCGAGAATTTTTAAAATTACAATAGCTGTGAAGTGAAAGAAGAATTACAATATTTTGACATCTTCAATAAAATATTGCTTGAAACTGATAACTTATCTTTTTTTGTAAATACAGTACACTAATAGAGCTCATAATGTGTGTAACATCTTTTATGAATTTTTGAAAATCGAATAATTATGCCCATTTATTTATTGAACGGAGAACGATAAACAATTTGGTTCAGCTAAATTGCTCATGAGTGATAGTAGATTAAGATTGACAACTTATTTTATAGGTGCAGCAAAATTTAGGAGAGGTAATTTTCCCCCTCCCACTCAAATTTTTGTAAACGAACTTGCATTTTCGTTTTTGTTTTTGCATCCCAAAGAATGTTTTTAAAAACAAAACTGAAACATTTTCTGTTTCTATTTTCAATAAAACAGCTTCGTCAAACGTTCGGAAGTACGGAGCTTTAGCAGATGCTTGGGATTTCAACCGAGTCTGCATGTGCACGAGTGTTGCGATTGAGCGATTATATTCTGTGTTTTAGAAATATACCGAAAGAGGCGTGATAGCGCATGTAAGCAATGTGTGCACAGTGCATTAGCGCTTTCTATAGTACTTTACATTATTTTAGTACCATCTAGTATGGTCTTGTAATGCGACTATTATGCAGTTATGGTTACCGTACAGTAGTGGTAAGAATGATTGGATCGCAATGTAGTTACTGTCAATGTTAAGAAGTGTAAAACGTTAATACAGAAATACTTTTAAACATATGATAAGTAACAATTTTTAAAGAATACAAAATCCCAGGCAAAATGTTTCTCTCATTTTTTGTTTGGAAGCACAGAAAGAATTTTTCTGATTTCTATATGCAAATATTTTTTAAACTCAAAAACGGAGATTAAATTTCCGATTACAACCTAATAGTCTAGAAGCTGGAGCGATACGGTGGGACTGAAAGTTAACCCGATGGCACTAGAGTTTATTGTTAGAGGACGGTTCAATGATCAATTCATCTCACAGATCGAATCTTCGCTCTCATGTAGTTCTCGAGATACAGCTTCCGCAAATTTTTGGTTTTTTTACTGCAGGTTAACCCTTTTGAAGTTGCGGTTACTTGAAAAGCATGCCATTCTTATACACTTCCACCATGTGCCATCATTTTTTATCGTGTCCGTTTATCGGGCTGGCCAGTTAAAATGGGAGCAAAAATGGATTGCGAGTTAACCCTCCCAAACCTGGTGGAGATACCATATGCCATCAAAAGTTACCGGTCCATTTCACAGTAATTGGCCATTATTTGGCCAGAAAATGGACAATTTCGCCATTTTGTGGCTAAAACTTACGGATTACAAGTTAACATGATGGCACCGTGTCAAATACGTTAATTTGAGGTCAAATAATAATATATATGAGTGCCATCATTTTTTTTCCAATTCAACCCCTCCCATAACCCCAAAAACCTCCCCCCCCCCAAAAAACATTAATTTCGATATTTAACCGCTGTCGGAGTCTCAATAACTGAGTAATTTATCATAATATTGGTCTAATTATCCACCTTTTTCTCTCTGGTTGTTGATTGGTTAAAAAAAGTTAGTATTAATCTTCTAATGTCGGTCGTGAAGCTTGTTGGGATGTCAAATTGAACTATTTGTCGATATGCGTTTTAAACAAAAAATGCTTGCTGGCTTGCTGGCTTACTTCTGCTATTTCTGCAAATAAAATAAAGTTTCGCACACAAAAATACAAAAATCGTTTATTTTTTGGGGAGGTTTTTGGGGTTGTGGGAGGGGTTGAATTGTAAACAAAATGATGTCACTCATATATATTATTTGACCTCAAATTAACGTATTTGACACGGTGCCATCATGTTAACTTGTAATCCGTAAGTTTTAGCCACAAAATGGCGAAAATGTCCATTTTCTGGCCAAATAATGGCCAATTACTCTGAAATGGACCGGTAACTTTTGATGGCATATGGTATCTTAATTGGCAACACCATTAAACATTTTCCACCAGGTTTGGGAGGGTTAACTCGCAATCCATTTTTGCTCCCATTTTAACTGGCCATCGCGATAAACGGACACGATAAAAAATGATGGCACATGTGTATAAAAATGGCATGCTTTTCAAGTAACCGCAACTTCAAAAGGGTTAACCTGCATTTAAAAAATCAACAATTTGCGGAGGCTGTATTTCGAGAACTACATGAGAGCGAAGATTCGATCTGTGAGATGAATTGATCATTGAACCGTCCTCTAACAATAAACCATAGTGCCATCGGGTTAACTTTCAGTCCCACCGTATCGCTCCAGCTCCTAGGACTAGAAGTTTATGTATCTAAAAATTTATATTTCTTAACTTTTTCACATACAAAGAGTTAAGGTGATCCTCAAATTGTCCCATGGATATGAACTACTAAAATATCGAAAAGCCTATTTTTAATCTGGTAATTTCAATTTTTGTCTGATATTAATAGTAATTTAATTTTAAAATTATTTTTTAGATTTAGAACTTTAGAATTTTTGATTAAACTTCTAAAGTTAAAAATGATTCATAATTTGGGATTTGTCTACAATGCTCTAGTTACTAAGTGACACCCTCCATGAATGTTTACTATTAGTTTGTAGTTAATTAACATCTTATTATTTAACAAAAATAGCAGTTAAATTTTAATTTACCATCTCTTTATTGCATCTTTTGCCTAAACCAATACGGTTGTTAAAATAAGTCGGCCACACTGTTAATTAATAGTATTTTCCTTCTTAAACTTTGATATGATTCACCAATTTTATGCACTTGGCCAGCCCCAATGCGCATTATGTGTTTGGTTATATTACTAAGCAGTCGCAACTTAAGTGTAGGTAACGTAAGATCATTCAAATCTCTAATCAGGGTTCGCTATGACCGAAAATGTGTGTCTAGTTTTTTTATTGTATTTGTTGTCATTTCTGACTGAAAACTATTTCCGAACGCAATTATTAGTTGAATCCTAAGGATCTAAAAACCAACGCTTGAAATTTTGCCTCTAGGCCGAACATTAGCTTCGAGTCCAATCAAACCAGCCCATCAAGCTCCTGCTAGAGCTCTACTGCACCCAATTCCTCTTAGAGCCGTGTTTCCGGATCGAGCGCCAGCTACCAATCCGAAACAAAACAACCCCAGCGCAGCGAGTTTCTTCTCACGCTCAGTAGCGACCCGCAAGTTAGTTTGACGATTGAACCGAACATTACCTAACGATCTAAAAAGTAACGCTTGAGAATTTGCTTCAAGATCTTAAACCAACGTGTTAGACTTCTCCTAGAGCTCTGCTTTTGAATCTAGCGCAAGCTTTGAGTACAAAGCAAACCAAACCCAGGGCAGCGAGTTTCTTTTAGAGCTCAGCAGTGCTGCAAATTAGTTTTCAGCAGGGAATTGAATATCATGTAACAGTCTAAAAATCAACGCTTGAGAATCTAGATCAGAATCTGGTCTAAAGTAAGAAATTTCCTACAATCCTGATTTTGGATCAAAAACAATCTTTCAAACATAACCTACAGGTTCAATTATCAACGCTTGTGAATGTAGATCAAGATGGAGCATTAGCCTCAGGTCCAAATCAAACCAACCCGTTAGGCTTCTTCTAGAGGCATGCCTTAGGATTGGCTTTTGGTTCAAAGCCAACCAATCTGTCAGACTTCTCTTGAAGCCTTGCTTTTGGATCGAGCGCAAGATTCTGGTCTAAAACAAACCAAACCCAGAGCAACAAGTTACTTCTAGAGCTCAACATCGAACCAAACATAAGCGAAAATCAACGCTTGTGAATTTGCTTCAGAATTGAGCATTAGCTTCCGGTCCAAGACAAACCAACCCATTAGGTTTCCTCCTAGAGACAGGCTTCTAGAATGTATGCGAGCTTCCAATCCGAAGAAACCAACCCCAGTCAGCAAGCTCCTTCTAGAGTTTCGCAGCACTTCAATACACGATCGCTATTCTACCTGACTAAGCGTAAAGAATCCGTATCAGTAGCGTTTACCGGCATCCTGCCCGATCACTGAGCGGATCCAGACCACTGCAGCAATTACTGGGTACACTCCCGGTAACCGATAGTCCCGTAAGAGGGCGTGCTCTATACAAACAGACATTACAATACCACACGATTTTTGTCATCATAAAATACATAAATTAGCAGCATACAGGTCCATGATACATAGCGCCTTAACGGTTCCTTTAGATAAAATTAGTTATAATAGAGAAATTTAGATTATTAAACAAATTGCATACAGTAATAGTTATAATACTCAACTTATTGATACACTAATGACAGAGAAAGATTATAAATTAGCTATTTAGAAAATGTATCCAACTACTTCATCAGATAAATTGAAATGCGCGTCAATTCCATATTTTGGCAATAAATCAGAAAAAATAACCAAACAATTAAATGTAAAATACCTTTCAAAACAACAAAAAACATTTTAAACCCTTTGTTTAATGTTAAACAAGAAACAGACAATTTACTAAAATCAGGCATTTACAAATTAAACTGCTCGCACTGTAATTCGATTTATATAGGATAAACCATTAGAAAACTTGATATTAGGTACAAGGAACAAGTACGTTGTTACAAATATAAACACCCACATAAATCCAATTATGCTAAACACTTATTAGAACACAATCATTCAATGACATCTAATAACACTATAAAATTTTAACATTTTTGTTATGATAACCGTAAGTTGGATATACTAGAAGCATTTGAAATTCACAAACATTATAATCTGTACCTTTAATAAATGAACAAATTGATCTCTTAAAATCACCGTTATTAGACGTTTTGGAATGAGAAATCAAGTCATCTAGACGCAGATATAGAAAAGCAAGATCAAGTTATGAAGATTTATTGTTTCTATAGCAACACTAACTGTTTACTTTGATTCTTGCCTCTGAAAATGACGAGTCAACCTGTTGAAGTTAAGAATTGTTTTATTCACATTAAATTAAAATGAACTTCAGCGAAGTAAAGCACAAACTTATATATAAATTTATTTATTAGTTCGAGCTTTTATTCGTTGAAGTTCATTTTAATTTTTTGTAAATAAAACAATTCTTAACTTCAACATCTTTTATTTTAGCTTTATACGTATTTCAACGTGTTTACACGTCATTATCAATGGCAAGATTAAAAGTAAACAGTTGCTGTTGCTATAGAAACAATAAATCTTCATAACTTGATCTTGCTTTTCTATATCTACGTCCAGATGACTTGATGATTTCTCATACCAAAACGTCTAATAACGGTGAATTGAAGAGATCAATTTGTTCATTCATTAAAGGTACAGATTTTAAATGGTTATAAATTTCAAACGCTTCTGGTATATCCAACTTACGTTTTTTGTCATCACAAAAGTGTAAACATTTTATAGTGTTATTAGATGTCATTGAATGATTGTGTTCTAATAAGTGTTTATTAATTGAATTTATGGGGGTGTTTATACTTGTAACAACGTACGTGTTCTTTATACCTAATATCAAAATTTCTAATTGTTTGTCCTATATAAACCGAATTACAGTACGAGCAATTTAAGTTGTAGATGCCCGATTTTAGTAAATTGTCTGTTTTTTCTTTAGCATTAAACAAAGTGTTTTAAATGTTGTTTGTTGTTTTAGAAGGTATTTTACATTTAATTGTTTTGGTTATAATTTTGGCAATTTTTTGTGATTTATTGGCAAAATATTTTGGCAATATATTTTTATAAAAAACGAGAGGCGACAAAAATTTGCTTTTAGACTAATATTACTCATAAGTGACAATAGAAAAACATTTAGGCTTTTGTGTAAATGTAGTAATACCTAAGGGGGAATATTTCTACCCCCTCCTTCACATTTATTTTTATTTATTAGTATCTGGCACAATTTAAATTAAAATTGTTCTAAATTCCAAAATCGACTCAATTAGCGTTTTTAGCTTAGTATGATCCTCCCCCATGTTTTACGGTTGCTCAAATAGCTATTTTAATTAATAAATGATATACATGTGCAATACTGTTTAAATATGTTTCAAACGGATACCGAATAGCGAAATATAACTTTTATCAGCGAGTATACAAGCGTCGCGGCGCAGGCGGAGCGTCTGCAATTGACACCTTACCGTGGCGTCTGTGTACCTCTTTCTCTCAGGAATATATCGATCTTATTCTCATTTGAAGCTTACACCCGTGTAATAACACCATCATTTAGATCGTGGAACTGATACAAGTTATATTATGTGGGTCATAGAATTTGCGACAAATTGAGTTGAGTTTTCAAACTTGGCATTAATAAAAGTTGAATAATTTGCCATAAAATTTAACCCCCTTATTTGTAGAAAAAAAACGATGATTTATAAAATTTCTCTTCCTTTTCGACAGGCATGCATTGAGTTGTATTTTTGAACTCAATCAATCATTCAAATGGAAAGCGATTTGTCATCGCACCTTTGTGTGTCGCAATAGTACAGTAAAGAGGACAATAAGTCAATGATCAATAGGAATGATTTAAACGTTTGATCTATCGATCATTGTGTCAATAATGATACGCTTATTATATGTATATCAATTATTGTTCAATGTGTTCTCATAAAATCACATGCTGAAATTTTCGAAAATACGTTGGGATTCAATTTATTACATAAAACCTTAACGATATGGAAGACAAAAACTATATTTAGAGAGAGATGCACAAAAAAATATGTAATTGGATTATTTTACCATCATTGGTGAGTTATTTAGCTTAGACAAAAATGTTTTATCGTTTTCAGTTTATTAAAAAAGTGAAATTATGTATCAAATTCCTTACAATAAGCGGTTGGAACAAAAACCAAATTGTAGCTCATCCCTATCTTGACAAACAAACCCAGAAAGTTCAACCAGAATTATGTAACCAGTTTATAACCAATAGCCTTTTGAAAATTTCTTTTCTTCCAAGTTTTCATGACAAAAATTTCGCGTGCATATTTAGTCCTTCTAGAACTATTACGATACCAAATTGAGTCCTTATCAGCCAACTAGTTTTTCAAAATAGAGGCTTTATGTTCAAGAAGTATCAAAAAATTGTGTAGGTTGTCATTTCAAAGCTAGAAAAATAGCCATAAAATATTTTATATGAAAGCATAATCAAAACTGATTATACTGATAAATTTTGGATACTCACGCCTCCCCAAATTTTAATTTCATCAAAATTATATTTTCCGTTCAAGACATATGGAAAAACAAACCAACAAACTGGCCCAACCACATTAAAATTAAAACCTTTTCCAAAAAACGGTTTTTTAGGCTCCCAAACATAATTTTCTGTTAAAATTTCAAAATTAAAGGTTTACATTAAACTAATACTTCTCTATACTGGAAATAGAAAAAATCTGATACTAAAAACTAAGCTTCAACAATTTAAGAAATATAAATATATGTTTTTTGTGACATTTTCGCACTTATTCGAAACACTTTTAAAATTTAAAAATTATAATTGTACAATTGCAGCATCTATACATTAAATCCAGATCCCTTCCACCTATCTCAGTTTTCACTGCTGTTGGACCTCCCACTCCCAGCAGCAAGCTAGGTTGCACGCATCGCTTACATACGGCACATATTTACATGTGCTAATGGCTGCTAGACCACTACAGTTACAGATAGGGCTGCAACGGATATTCGGTTTTTATCCGTTATCCGGCCCATCCAGCTATTTCACCGAATATTCGGTTTGGCCGGATAATATGGCCGGAGATTTTTCTTCAAGTAAAAGAGATTATGCATGCAATTTAATTTGGAAGTACAGACTAAAATAATTCAAAGTAAGAGAGCAAAAACCCCATAATTCCAGTATTTTGCAGATCTGCATAAAATTACTAAATTATTGAGATCAGCATTTATGCGAGTTAAAAATTTAAAATGATTTCAAACAACATAAATAAGTATTATTTGTGAAAACCACGAAGTAATATATGTATAACAAAGGAATATGCATGAACCGCTTGTTGCTATGATATGCAGGTCTCAATTTTGTAGTACATGTGAAAGAGAGATCCGAGACAAGGAACCTATAAAAAGCACTCGATCATCAATCGTCAATATTTTATTTCAATGTCAATAAAAACCATATACATATATACGTATTAGGTTATGTCAGTTTATTTCTTGATGGTGTCGGATCTATCAGGACAGAACACGTTTTAGTTTTAACAATTGTTGAAAATTATTAATTCTTGTAACTACAATCAATTCCGTTGAACGATTTCCAATCTTAATTGTGAACATCTGAACAAAAAACAATATTAGAGCGAATCAGCACATCCTTGAAATAGTACATTTAGTAGTTTCCTTGTCTCGGTGCTCTCTGTCTCTAAAACACTACAGAATAAGACCATAGGGTTCGTGCATTGCATACTCTTTAAGTATACATTATGCTCTGTGATTAAAACCTAAATTTCACTGCATTTAAGCTGAAACTACTTCGAAAGTAAAAATTATGCCGGATAATCCGGTATCCGGCTATCCGGCTGAGCAACCGGATACCGAATATCCGTTATCCGGCATTTTAAAACAGTACTGCTCGCTGCATCCCTAGTTACAGATATTAATTAGTTAACGGATTTACAAGATTTGTTTTGCCGACTGTGGAGCGAGCGCTAGAAACGTTCAGTTGTACAATACGGAAATTATTCCTTAATAAATGTAAAGTCAATAATTTGAAAACTAAAAATTATTAAAATAAGTAGGCTAGGAATCTGTATATATTACATTCAGTACGCAAGCACTTTCATAGGAACAGCATTTATACCTTCTCATTGTTCCAATAAGAATAGTCAAAGTACACTTCCAGTAAACTAACAAAACATGTAGTTGATGCCACTGTTTCAACTAATATACGCTGGCCCATCGCAAACAAAGCAAGCCAGTATTTTATGAAATTGCGGTGTATATTCGATTAATATTTTATAATAACAATAATATTATACCTGTCTTCTAGAATGAACAGAATTAACAATTGCATACGTACAATAATTAGAATTTACGTTAACTTTCATAAGTTGTGCTGTGTAGATCGCTAATATTTCATAATAGTAAAATGAATCGAACAAGTTCATTTATTTCTATTTTGCTGTGTTGTTAGAATGATCTCATATAAATACGTATAAATCGCGGTAATTTGTAACTACACAGAGAAAATTAACATTTTTAAGGTGCTTTGTTAGTAACACCTATTAAGTTAATATTGCTGTAAGGCTCCTTCCATACCCATTTTATTTTATTCATTTTAATTTATTTTTTACAGGTATTCATAAGGCGAATGTAAAATAAAAAATAAAATTCATATAATACCAAAACAAATTGCACCGAGAAATTTATTAAAATTCTTATTGCTGTACAAATAGTGACTTCACTTTCAAAAATAGACAGCCATTGGGGTCCCCTACCTTACCCATTTCCTTTTATCTATTTATTTTAGTTTTTAGGCTTACATCACTCAAACGTATACAGCGGTATATTACAAAAATCAACTATTAAACAAGCTTTCAAAAAATATCTTAAACCGGAAGCGGAAGCTAGACATATTTTTTTAGTAGCTTTATTTTTTTCAACCGTATTTTATAACTCTAATAACGGAATCGCATACAAAACTTTTTTGTTCACACTCTCTAGCTTAAAAATAGTGGCCCAAAGCGAGTGTTTGAACATTTAGCTGTCATATTTATGAAACTTCGCTGATCCAGCTGATGCGAGAGCTGAATTTTCATTTATGTAAATTTATTCAGATTTATTAAATATTCAAAGATCTAAAATAAATATTTCTGCATTTGATAATATATACAGAGTGGCTAGGAAAACTCCCGCCACTTTTCTTGCGGCGGCCAAGAGATGGCGCTTTAGTAAAGAAAAATTAAATTAAAATACTGGCAACAACGCAGAATCCAAGACGTTTTAGTTGTTTGGATTTAATATGGGGCGTATTTAATAACTAAAACGTCTTAGATTCTGCGTTGTTGCCAGTATTTTAATTTAATTTTTCTTTACTAAAGCGCCATCTCTTGGCCGCCGCAAGAAAAGTGGCCGGGGTTTTCCTAGCCACTCTGTATAATGATAAACATTTATGAGATATTGAAAAATTTAGAATTAATATTTAAGGACTTATTTTCAAATATAATGATTTATTAACATATGAGGCATTACGCTGCAGGTGTGTGTATATATGTATAATAAAGATTGTAACGTCTATACATTAAATCCGCAACTGTCTTAACTTTACGCAACGTCGAGCTCGTACATTTCGAAACAGTTTATTTATTATTTTGAGCGAATTTTTATGTAACTGCCATGTAGAGCGATGCGGCAGTTACAAGTTATTAAAAATGACGTGGAGCGAAGGCCACGGATTAAGCTGTTAGTATTAAGTACTGAGTTGTTATAGCATTTTTTTAAGAAAATACTTTTTCAATTAGTTTTGAATTTAAAGGAAAATCTCATTTAAGGAAAGGTTGAGTTGATAAAATAGAACCCTTTATTTAAGAATTATACTCGCCCTAACGCTTCAATATTGTATCCTTTACGCCCTTGTCTTCAAATAAAAACCATCAAGATCGTATATCAGAGAGGTCTTTGTAACTCCTGGATCGATGGAGTGTGAAAGATGGAAGATACGGCCATCATTGTCCCATTACAGCAGATGCTGTCAGGATATAACTTTACTTATGTGGCCTACGTCAAAGCGTTTCATATATGATGCAATTTTTGAGATTAAGATTTTTGAATTGTTTTTTTATGAGCATTTCTTAAACGACAACGAATTTTTCAGAAAATTCGTGGAGGCGCTTTAATTTTCCATACGGGAATTATTTAAGATTTAAATTTAATTAATTACTCCCTTGAGTGTGATGCTTTCGATCTGTATGTCAAATATGCGTAACCCCACATTGTTATCAATCCCGTTTCGTTTAGGCCTTTAGCATGCTCGTGCGCCCTTTAAACGGACGCCGCTGTAGCCCGCAGGCGGTCGACACCCTTATAAAACCTGTCACTAACAGAATCCGCCCCCTCTTGCCTCTCTGTCCATTAGTAATGCGATTAACACGTTTTTGTTAATAGTGTTGCAAGTTGATTGATTTTTACCACAACTCCCTGCCTTGTTTTTCTTTAAAACGATTACGCCAAAATTTAAAAAAAAATAAATTGTTGCGAAGGGATTTTCTCTTCCTCTCTCTCTGAAAGCAGTAAACCTTATATAACGATGCACAAAAGTAAATCTGTAAAAATTAAAAGTATAAAATGCAAAAAGAATAATTGTTGTTTATAGGGACTTCCCCTTTCTCCATCTCTACATTACTCTTTCTTTTTAAAATTTAAATAAAACGCACGAAAACAAATTCCCTCGTTTACGAACCCAAAAAGAAAATGAATACTGAAAACTTAAAAACTACCTCTCTGTCTTTTTTTTCTCTCTGTCGCCTTCTCTCTTGCACTTTCTCAAAATTAAATATTTCGCAAAAAGTGTGCTATTTTATACCTACAACCAAAAAAGAAATCAAAATTGTAATAATTAAAATTGTAAATTGCAAAAAATATTAATTGTTGTTCCCTCCCTTCTGAAGGCTAATATTTTATAAAACCAGAATTACAACAGAAACACGCGAAACTACGCTAATGCAAACAGCATAAGTTACGATTGCAGAATGTTAATACAAAGCAATAACACACACAGAGAATGGAATTAATAATGAAATGAAATCATAATAAGCAATGCGGTCCGTTTTTGCGCAGCATGTGCCGCCATAATCTTATATTAATAATTCAATGTTCCCTCTATTATAGTAATAAAGTAATATGTCATAAAGAAGCCGGAACTGCTACCAGATGTTGGCGATTTAATATCATCCCCAAATCGCGGGACTTCGCCATCTTCGGTTGCCTTCGGACGGAACAGTGAAGAAGTGGATGGATGAACGAGAAATCCTGATAGTAATATCGTGGATTAAAAGATTAGCTCGCTAAAACGAGATAGAATCTCTTTAAGAGTCAAAAATTATGAAGCTCAATCACACTATTTTTAATTAATTCAAAGAAGAAATGTTATTCTGACAAAAAAGAATACTTAAGGACAAAATTATGCTATAAAATATAAAGTCTTAATTGTTCCAGTGACCCTAAAACAAAAAGTTTTATTCAGGTATATAATAACGCAAAGCATGTTTTCATTTCAGAAGCGAGCTTGGGAGAAAGGTCAGGCGAACTGGGTGGCCAAGGTTTATTCCAAATCAATATAAGTCCGTTTTGTTCAAAATTATTTTATATCGCGATTTAAACATGATTTCTACTTTTCCCTACCTCTGGTATAGAAAGGTATTCATTAAAAAAAATTCCCGTTTTGAGGTTTTAACGAAAAATTGCAGTATATGCGTAGATGAGTTGGCTGCGTTGGCACTTACAGTCTGAGTGTGAGTGTAAAGGTTATGACTCACTACTTGCCGAAGCGTTGGGAGCGCTTCAATGTTAGAAGCATTCTGATCTTAAGTAACTGTTGGCATTAGAACGTTACGATATAAAAAGGCGAATTGTTTCGTTCATTTTTGTTCCATCAATTATTGTTGTTTTTTTGAAACTTTGAATTACAACTCAAACAAATTAATTAAACGTTCTAATAATTATTCGCGGCATTTGTGCTTTATCTACATCTCAGTTCTAACTATCGCGATTGTAATTCAATTGCTCTGTATAATCGTGCATGAAATTCAATTATAAACTTGTTAATTAATATAGAGACGTCATAATATAAACCAGCTTTGTATTGCAATGTAGCATTCCTTTTTCCTCGGTTAAAATATCCAATATAATATACATCAGCCGCAGACTCTCGAAGATTAATATCGTACTAAGTCGCTTGTTTTAGCTGTTTTCCAATTCTTATACACGGCCGGAAAAGCTATTCAAACTCGCGCAAGTGGAAATTTTAAGTTTCGTGTACAACTTTTAACATTTTCTTTTATTTTAACATTGACTGACGCTATTTTAAGTTTACAAACAATTGAATAACATTTTTGGCGTTACCATAGAAACCAAAAATTTTAAAACCCGATTAAGATGATACAAAATGGGCAATGGCTGTTTTTAAGAACGTACTTCAAATTGTGTACATGGTGAAATGCTACTGGTTATGCTCTCTGGGAAATTTTTATAGAATGGCTGCACTCGCATAGGGGTGCGAGATATTAACGCGCAACCATGTACAGGTACACGGCAGGAAAATTGATAATTTGATAACGAAAAATATCTAATTTTGTGTTTGGTACATGGTGTTGTGGCTGTTTTTTCGATTACTGGTCGATTTTGTTGTTTGCACGTAACATATACAAATATTATACCATTGCAAGACTGTACAGTTACTCTAAAGATACCTTATCAAAGAGAATAACAGAAATAAAAGTGGAAAATTAAACTTTTCATAGAAATAGGTGTTAGCCCTTAACATTCGAATAGAATATAGTCCAAATGTATATTTTTATATAGTTAAAAACCAAATTGAGTATATCTCTGTATTCGTATGGAAAATTTGGCATTTAATAAAAAAAGGTTTTACCAAACTTATAGCTGTAAATATATGCTATAGTTTTGCAAATAATATATAATAAATAAATGTTTTAAAGTATACTAGTGTTACCCCAGCGCACAATGCACTGACAGACTGAGCGTTGCAGAACCGGCGAAATGCTGTCACGTGATGCATTAGTTCCAATAATGAAACGCGACGTTAGATGTCGCCTCAAGTGAAGCGCGTCTGGCAGACTTTCATATATATTATAAATTAAAATAATTATTATTAAAAAATCGACGTAGAATAAAAATATAAAACTTTTCTAATTTAGTCGTAAATTATTTTAAGCTATCATAAGTCAATTTTTTCTTAGAAAATTTTTAAACACTATTAATTAAATTTTGTGTTTTAAGTTTAACGTAATAAAAGAAATCAATTTTAGTAAGATTCGGTGTAGCAATATGTTTGAAAAAAGTCTAAATCGTCACCTCTATAACTCGGAATAAATCATTCCCTAATAGACGTCTTGGGGTAAAAACCCGTGAACTGGCACACAGCTCCCAACTTTTTTTGCAATATAACATTATATATGCATTATAATGCAAGCCATTTGGTTGGTTTATGGTGTACCTCGGTTTTCCAGTGCAAGAACGCGTTGAACGACTGGAAAAACCGGGCAAAGTTAAAGCATTCATATTATATAGAGAGTTAACGTTCAAATATGCCAAGAACAGAAATTGAAACGATCCGAATATATGTTAGTTTTTTATTCACTTCAGCCTCCGTCCGGGAAGTTATATTTGCAGTGATGAAGATTAAATCGGCCGTGTATTTTGTTGTACGTTTTTATTTGCCTTACATTATATTATTCGCTCATGTTGTATGTAATATTATTTATTATATTTTTTACGGAAAATAATAAAAAACTATGAAAATGAACGCAATCAATCTGTTACGACGTACAGTGGCGGCGAATTGCGAGTTTAGAAGGTGTATTGAAACGGAAAAAATCTATTTTTACTTTCCTATACTTTCAGTATAGGGAAGTATTGACTTCATGCAAAATTTCAAAGTTGAGATTTTAACGGAAATAGTCGGGGAGGCGAGGTCCATGGACCACAAAAAAGTAATTTAAAAAAAATGTCTCTCTGTGGGTGGGTGGGTGGGTGCTCCATATCTCCGGAACGGCTGGGCCGATTTTGATTTGCTTTGGAATGAGGGGGTATATCAAAAATTCACCGACAAAATAAGCTTTTAAAAAAAACCGAAACCGGAAGCGGAAGTTAGACATGTTTTTTTGGTAGCATTTTTTTCAGAAACTGAACTCTGGAATTTTAATAGTAGAGATTAAAGAAGGCCTTAGGGCGAATTAAACAATTTTTTACCGAACTCTCTAGCTTTAAAATGGCGGCCGCTACGAATTTTTGAACATTTCGACTTTAACGCCCATTTACTCAAAAACCAGTTATCTGATTGGAATCAACTACATCTTGTTTGGTAGCCCTTTAAGGGTACTATACCATGAAATATAATTAATTTTGAAAATATAAAAACGATCGCAATGACAACTCTCCAAAATTTTGGAATTTTTCAAAAAAATATTTCTTAAAAACTGCCCACACGTTTTTGTTTAAACTTTTTAAGCTGATAGAGCTGGGAATCTTCTACAATTTGTTTTTTTGCGCATTGCTATAATTTCACTGTGACGCCCTCTATGAATTTTTGAAAATTGAAAATTGGTACCTTTTTATTTATTTAACGGGGACAATGAAATATTTCTGTTAAAGCAATATAGTTCATCATTGATAGCAAAATCCGAATATCATAATATTTTTTTGATATTTTTTGATACCCCCACCCCAAATTTTCTCGACAAAATTAAAAATTTGGTTTTTTGTTTTGTTTGCTCTAGGAGAATCTTTTTACAAAAAATCAAAAAATCGGATTTTTTGCCCCTTAATAATCTTTTTGTCAGAAGAATTTCACACACTTTCTACAGCAGTTGTATTCTTGTACTAGTCGTTTAATGTTCAGTGTAGGCTAACTTTTTTATTATAATAGATAGACTCGCAAACCCAGGAGCAAAGTTGTAGGGCAAATTCTTCTCGATTGTATTTAAAAAAAAACTTGAGTTTCCAATTTTATTATGGCGGCCACGGTAAAAAATAACTTTTTTTAAATGGAAACCTGGCATTTTGGCTTTAAAATCAGAAAGGTTTTGAAATTCTAAATACAAATTAATAAGAGTAATTTCTTGCTAAAATTAATACTTCTCGAGTTATTAATATATTTTCAAATATCAATTTCCGCGCTTCCGTTGATTCAGTCCGAATATTTTACCCAACCTTATG
The DNA here is from genome assembly GCA_958336395.1 of Ctenicera cuprea. NCBI lineage: Eukaryota > Metazoa > Arthropoda > Insecta > Coleoptera > Elateridae > Ctenicera > Ctenicera cuprea. Next base: position 22,096,933 of record OY284493.1, read on the forward strand.
CTTACAGCGCAGAGGTCGGTCTTTCTTCAACCGCTTCAAGATGTTACAACTTATAAGAACTATTTACTTTAACTAGTTGTGTCTAGACAGGTGTATATCGAAAGTGTTGGAAAATATAAAACAATGTATTTAAATGTATAGGAAAGTCCAGGCGAAGTGTTTCGCTCATTTTTCTAATCCATTTTATGCGTTTTAAAAGGTTTTTCTCTAGTGTGCATGGAATTTATTTCTAGATTGCATTTTATAAACCTGTATCGGATTTTTATCAATAAGGACTAGAAATTATCGCGATTATAAGAAAACGCATAAAAAACTTTGAGTCAATAAATTCACAAATAGTAGAACTTAAAACGACCCTCATTACAAATTAGTGGGCTTTAAAAGTTTACCGAGTACAGCATACTTTCAATTCAATTTTAACTTATAGTATTGCCCGTTACAATTTACGACGACATATTACGACAAAATAAAACACTTTTCACAACGATTAGTTCGTAAATCAATATTTATTGGATCGGAATTGATTGCAATTGTATCGCGACACGTCGAACTCGAAAGGGTAAACTTTAAAATTTACGACCTAAAAAGGGTGCGACGTTATGAAATATTGCTTCCTGCAAGTGCACATGTCGGTAGAAACTAACAAACTTTTCTTCTAAAAACTAAGGGAAACAATAGAAAATTCATAAAGCTCGTTAAAAATCTGCTGAATTTAATACATCTCATCTGGAAGGCTTAGGGCACAGCCGACTATGTAATTTATGCAAATTTAATAATTCTAATGAGGCGTGCACCCCTTATTTATATTAAAAATATTTTAATAAGAGCCTCGCTCTGTTTATCTGTGCGTGTTGGCATAACATGATTAGTTACGGGTATCTTCGGTGTTTAATTCAATTTAAATTGTTGGGGGACGCTACTACCAAAAAGAAGGGCGCAGAAGGGCAGTTTTTCAAACATTAACAGAAAAGTATATTGACTTATACCTATCATGGTATTCGACATTATTGCTTATTGAAAAAGACGATATATTAGAATCAAGCAATCAACTAAAACTTACAAGATTTAATGTATAAAATTGTATTTTACGCAATTTTTTTAGTCTTTAATATAAATTATACACACAGAATTGCTAGTGTGCGTGTAAGTTAAAAGTTTACTGAATGACATCCACTATTCTGTTGCCTACCAATGAATTGCCTTGGACATCAATTATCAGCAAATCAGGAAGTTATTTCAGAATTCCTCTTTGTTTCTTCCTCTTCTCTTCTCCTCCTCCTCTTCTATATAATTCGCCACCACCGCAATCTCCTACTTAAACTTTATTCTTCACCTCTATTAAATAAAAGAAATTGTTTTAGTACATCATATAATACTCGTATTTTTATTTCTTTTACTCTTTTCTCATTTATCTTTGTCTTCTTTTTATGATTTCCCCTCTTCCCCATGTTTCTTAATGCAGCTTAATCCCTCCACTTTCTCCTACTACTTCCCATCTTCACTTTATTTGTCTTCTTCTACGTCCCTTTCCTCCTCCTCTTCTTTTTCTACTCCTCTTCCTATCTACCTCCTCAATCTCCAACGTAAAGTTTATTATTTGTTTCTATTAAGGAAAATAAATTGTTTTGGTACCTACATCATGGATTATTTCTATTTCTTTTTTTTTGTAACATTTTTCTTGTTTCTTTATCATCCTTCTCGCTCTCTCTCCTGGTTTCTTATGCAACAACCATCCCTCCTTCTCATCCTCCACCTCTTTCCCACTCTGTCGTCCTTCTCCTTCTCTTCTTCCACCTCATTCCATCGCCTTTTCCCCCCTCTCTTCGTTATCTTCTTGTTTTCCTCCTTCGTTTTCTTCTTTTTTTTACAGCTTCTCCTTGTTCTCTTTTTCTCATTTGCCTACCTGCCTTCTCGATCTCTCACTTAAAGTTTATTCTTCATCCCTATTAAACAATAGAAATCGTTATGTTTTTTATTTTCTCTATTTTCCTCCTGCTTGCTAATGCAGTTTTATCCCCTTCCTCTCCTCTCCTCCTTCTTTTCGTTTTCTCTTTATTTTCCTGATTCTCATTGTCCGTCTTCTAACCTTTCTCCTACTCCTCCTTTTCCTATTTATATCATCTCGAACTTAGGCTAAAGTTCATTCTTCTCCCTATTAAACAAAATATATTGTTTTTGCATATCATGGATTATTTGTAGTTGTTTTCTTTTATTGTATCACTTTTCTCTGTCTTATTTATTCCGCATCCTCTTCCTCCTGCTTTCTGATACAGTTTCATGTTTCCTCCTTCTCCTCCGCTTTCTCTTCGTTCTCTTTTTCTACTTCTTCCTTCTCCTCCACTTATTATCTGCCTTCTCAATCTCTAACATAAAATTTATTTTTTACCCCTATTAAACAAAGTAAACCGTTTTGGTACATCATAGATTATTTCTATTTCTTTTCGTTTCATTTTGTATTATTTTTCCCAGTATTTTTTCTTCTTTCCCCTCTTCCTCTTACTTCCGGATTTAACTATATCCTTCCTCCTTCTTCTTCTCCTCCCTCTCCTTCCTCTTCTCTTTCTTATATTTTCCTTTGCCTTTCTTCGCTTCCCCCCTTAAACTGTCAGTTAAAGTTTATTCTTCATCCCTAGTAAACAAAGTAAATTGTTTTGGTGCATCATGGATTATTTCTGTTTCTTTTCTCATATTTTCCGTTCTTTTTATTATTCCTCTTCTTCCCTTCTATTCCCTTCTTCAATATTTCTTTTATATTTTCCTGTTTTCCGTTTGTGTGAAACGGTTTCGTAACATCGTAGATCATTTTTGCTTTCTCTCATTATTTGTTTTCGTCGTTCCCTTCCCCTCGGCCGCACTAATGTTTTTTCATAGTTTCTGCTACTCGCGTTCTGGAGTGGCTCTTTTTTTAAAAAATCATTTTTATAATAGCTTGCTCTCTCCCGTATGCTTAATCTATTTCTTCTCATTTTTTTACATTCTTTTTGCAACAACATAACAACAAAATGTTTTTCTCTATCATGTATTATTAACCATTTGTATTTATTTTTTACATTTATTCCGTGTTCTCGTCTTTATAATTAGCCACGTGTGTAGTTTTCGTCTTATTTTCTCCTTTTTTATTTTCTTAATTTTTTGTCATGCATTACCTGCTCTTCAGTCTTTCGAACAATTATCTTCTAATTGTTATTGTATATTTTCTCTTATTTTTTCTCGTTTTCTTGTTATGGTAAAACATAAGAACAAAATTGCTTTAATGTATTATGGATTAATTTTTCCTCCTTTATCTTACTGTTCTCTTCTAGCAGCAAATATGTTTTCTGGTTTTGTCGACTTTTTTAGTTTTTAGATTTTTTGCATATACTTCTCATGCTCTTCGTGTTTCTTAAAGTCCTTGTTTACGAAAACTTATTAATATATGGGTTGTTAAAGGTACTACCTGCACCTCCAACACTTCGTATTCCTCCTCCTTTTTTTTTTCTCCTCTTTACCTATGCAATCTCCCTCCCTTTTTCTTCTTCACTTCCTTCTCCGTATGCACAATACAAAATGTTTTGTATATCATGAATTGTTATCTATTTCGCTTTAGCTTTTTCTCATTTTCTCCTTAATCTTTCTCCCTACTTCTAAAAATGTACTTTTCCATTTCCTTCATATTTTTTTAATTTAAATTTCTCATCATCATACATTTCTTGCTTCTCATTTTACTTGCGTCTTTTTCTTTTGTAAAAATGTTGTTTACAGCTTCGAATTGTCGATGATCAGAAGTGATTTTCGCTCTTCCTTCTTTTCTACCTCTTCCCTTATTTCTTCTTCTTTTTCTCTCCACGTCCTAAACTTTAACCTAATAAATTTGCTGCTAATTTTCCCTGTACTTTTATAAATGACATTGTTTTTAAATTTGATAGAATATTTCCTCTATCTTTTTCTTATTTTATTCTTTACTACAAGCAAGTATATTCTCTTCCTTTGTTTCCTCTTAATTTTGTAGTTTGTTTTTTACGTATAACTTCTGCTTTTCGTCTTCCTTCTTCCCTTCCGTTTCTTTCTTTGGCAAATTATTTTCATGGTAGCACTTCACACTGTCGATTATCGAAAGATCCGTCTTCTCTTTTTCCACTTTGCCTCTTTCTTCTTCTTTCCTTTTTACGTTTATATTCTCTCTACTTTCTTAAACTTCTTTTAATAACAATAGCACTTATTTTTGTACTTCCTCCTCCTTCTCCATCATTACTACGTTTACAATATTATCTTTGAACTTTTAATTGTTCTTTTGCCAATAGTTACATTGCACTTATTTTAAATATTTTTAATTTTAAATACTTCTTCTTTATGTTTGAATAAATTAAAAACCGTTGTTAAGTGAGATGAAGAAAACAAACAAGGACTGTTAAAGAGTTAAACTGTAGTCCCATTGGTTAACATAAAATTGTAGATTTATTAGGTAGTGATTTGCATGTGAAGACGTCAATTAATCAACAATTAGTCGCTTGGATGGAGAGATCAACCCTTTCGAGTTTAGGTCCTTTGTATTCCATTTCATTTCACAGCCCACTGCGCTCACAGAATAACGATACTCACATGTATTTATGGTTGAATAAACCAGCTCACACGCACCGCTACAAACTCTCAAATGCCGACTTTACAGCGGTGTTTTATGAAAAAAAAGTTCTTGAAATTTACAGAGCGCAATTCGAATTTCTTTGTTTCCAACTCCCGCCCTCTAATAATCATTTAACGAAAACCAAGGTCCATATGCGCGTCCCTTAGTGTCAAATACAAACGGCATTAACGTTATTAATCTTTTTGTCGGACTTATTGTGTCGGAGCCGTAATAAAACTTTATCACCACTGTAACTAACGCGATATTTATGAAATTTAGAATGAATAGATGAAAAGGGGTTTGGATTGTGCAGATAGATATATGGGGATGACACCGTTGAAAAACCATTTAGTGATGAGTTGAAAGAATAAAAGCGAATCTGCAACGCGTGTGCCTTTTTTTAGTACCGTGAAAATATTTTTATAATTGTTATTTGAAATTTAAAGGGATTCGAAACGGTTTTGTATTTATGGCAATAAATTTTGGTCATATCTGTATCCATGATGCTATGGGTTGATAAACAAACCAAAAAGTGTTGAATAAATATAAAACAGAGGACATCCGTTACTTTTTCGAACCTTCTATATTCAGAACTGTAACAAAAACGTGCAAGTAAAGCTTGAATTGTTTTAGCAAAAAACCCTATGCAAAATATGTTTCTAATTATCAGATATATAGTGCGCTCAAAAAAACATTACAAGCCAATGTTTCATGGTGCGTCGCAAACAATCAAATTTTTAAAACTGTATTTTATAAATAAGGTAAGAAATCAACAATAGTACCTGAAATTATTTTGTTATTAGTGTATTTGGCGTATTTTTTAAAATAAAACAGTCCCACGTGAAATACATCGAATTGAAGATTTTTCAATTTTGTATTCAACGCTGTATATACAGGCTGAGTCAAGCTACACGCCTTTTTTTTGGTGAGTTTATTATTAGGAATTTATTAAAAATTTTTGGTATGCATATGTTTCGAAGGGTGCTCTAAAACTCGGCGCAGTCAGTTTTTTGATTGGATGTCAAATGTCAAAATAGCGATTTTCAACTGTTTATTTTTAAATAGAACGGTACCACTTTTTTTTGGCTTAAACGATGCTGTATGATGTTTACAATATGATGCTTACTGCATTTTTTCACAATTTTTACGATTCGGCTGTAAAATAAGCATTCATTATGTTAGTCTAGTAAGCCGGTACGTACGCACGCGTCACCATGTTTTTGCGTAAAATAAGTAAACTTTTGATGAAACAATTGCTTGTAAGTAAACATTTCCACTTCTTCGAGTTTCTTGTTGGATAAAAACTAATTAGTTTTTTATTTAAATTTTGTTTAGTTTATAATCTTATATTATTTATAAATTCCAGCTTTACTTCGTTAAAGTCCATATTTATTGAGTATCTGTATATAAAATACTTAATTACTTGAACTATATTTATTTATTTTAACCTTATACGTATCCGCATGATTTTCCACAACGGGTACAGTATTGCCAATGGTTTATGGAGAACGTGAATAATGACGATGTGTTGGATCTCTCCTTTATGTCCGACGAAGCGTGGTTTCTTTTGTCTGGTTATGTTAACAGTCAAAACTATAGAACATGGGCCACCGAAAATCCACATACTTACGTTGAAACAAGTTTGCACTCAATCAAAATTGGTGTTTGGGTGGCTATGTCAAGACGACGAATTATTGGTCCCATATTTTTTCACTATACTATAAATGCAGAGAGATATCGAGATAACATATTGCAACCGTTTATTGAACAGTTGCTTAAGGATGAGTTAAACTAGGGTTATTTCCAGAAGGACGGAGCGACAGCTCACACAGCAAATGCTACTTTAAATTATATCAGAGAATTTTATGATGATCGACTTATTACCCATGGACGATGGCCTCCAAGAAGCCCGGACCTAACCCCTCTGGATTTTTATTTATTTGGCTATTTGAAAAATAATGTGTTCAAAAATCGTCTGCACACACTCGAAGAACTCCAAGCGGCTATTGAAAACGAGATACGTAACATTACTGTAGATGACTTACAGAGAGTTTTAAATAACATGAGGAGGAGACTTCATTTGTGTTTTCAAAGCAATGGCACTCAGTTTGAGCAGCTATTGTAATTTATAAATCAAATATGTTTTTCTCGTAATGTATACAATAAATTAAGTTAACTACAGCTACAACTTATTTTTTGTACAGGTATTTCTGTAATGTAAGTAGACTTGTAAGGTAATTCATCAATAATATTGTCCTGTTGATAATAATTATTTGTTTGGTTAAATGCATTAATACTGGAAATGGTTTGGTGTTATTTATTTGCGGTTGTGTCCAGACATTGCTCATAATTTGATTTATTGGGAATAAATCGGATCGTGGAGAACTTACACAATGACGATTCAGTTCGTGTTTACAAAGCAATGGCACTCATTTTAAGCAGCTATTGTAATTTATGACAACAATATTTTTAAATAAATCTTATCATTTACTTTTGCTTATTAAATGTTTTTACATAGTTTCTTGAAATTGTGATGTGCCAATGGTAATTGCTACAACTGTCAGATTTAGTTTCTTGAAGCAGGGTAGCCACTTCTGTACAATGGGTTGCCTATGTTACGTGGTCACGTGGTTCTTGACCTTTTATGCTCACTCTGTATTTACAATAACAAAAAAAAATCAATTCATGTTCAAAATTGACTTCATTGGGTTCAATGCGAGCGTTGCATCTGGATTATTATTCAATTTGACCATAAGATCTTGTCAAATGACTGATAGAAGTTTGCTAACTTAAACTAATCAATGGCTAACAAAATGAATGAACACTTTGAAGTGTTTTTGTTTAAATCTATGGCTTGCTTACTTACAGTACCATTTAAGAAAAAACGATAAATTGATGACGTCAATGCTCAGTCACGTGACAGTACTGCAAATTTTAAAGTATTGCATAAAATAGCGTACTAGGCCCCAAACTACTTTTATTAAGAAGAAAATTTGATATTGTCAATAGTTTAGAAAATAGTAGGAGAGTGGCAGTTAAATAACGCACCCTGTATACAGGGTTGCTAAGATAAGGGGTTTATGCATAAGGATCTAGTAAACGGTAAGAAATAGAGATTCGGTTAAATGAGAACAATTATTTAACATCTCAAGTACTGCTATGATCTACATTTAAATCTTAAAATTTTTGCTTAATTTTCAGTACAGACTGAAAAAACTAAAATTTTTGATTTTTGTGCATAATTTGGTTATTATCAAAGATAGCGCAAAGCAGTTTTAACATTATTAAGACACTTTTTTACACAGGTTTCGAATTAGAAATTAAAATTATTACAGGTCGTTAAATTTTCACGATGTTAACATTAGCTTCGCTTTCTTAAATATGCGTCAAAGGCATGTTATCATTGGATATAGCTCTTTTCCCGCTTTCTCTGATATAATGTTTTATGGGTTTATTTTTACAAATAATGAACTAATACCTAAAACACTGTTTTCGCATAGTGAACTGTGAAAAATCGTATTCTTGTAGTAGGCTGAAAAATAACAAAGGAAAAACAACAAAAACTAAAAGGCTACGTTTGTTTTCATTGAGTTTTGATCAGTTTATCTTCTCAAATAATAAAGTTATAAGTGAGACATTTTTTCTCCTGGTAGGGTGTGAAAAAAACAAAAAAACACGTGAATCTTTTAGAGAATAAAACTAATAAAAATGCATGTTCCTATAGCAATCAAAAGACGTTTAAATTTAAATACTTCTCGTAGGTAATAGAACGTGAAAAGTAAGATAAATTTAGAATAAAAAATAAAATTAATGGTACTCGTCTCTAATTATTATTATAAGAACGTATAATTTTTCTAGTTTTATTTCCTGAAACAATCGGGTGTTTCTTTATTTTTTTTACAGCCTACTATGAGGAAACAGTTTCTCACGTATAACTTTATTATTTTGGAAGGTAAACGGATCAAACCTCAATGAAAACAAATTTACCGACTTATAAAAATTTAAATTTGATATTCGAAATCTGTGTAAAACGTGTCTTAATGTGAAAAATAAAAAAAAAATGTAAAGATGCCGAATAATTCTTTTCATTTAACCGAATCTCTATCTCTTACCGTTTACGAGAATAAAAAAAAAGCTAAGTTTACAAACAGTTTGTAAGTTTTTATTTTTCACTTACAGTTAAAGCAACAATAGCAGAATAGTTCTGAAACAAAGCGACCGCAAATAAACAAACACGCCTTTAAAACACCGTTTTGCTTACGCCAGGCCGAGCTTATCGAGCCGAATGATTCCAGCTCAGACACAATCAGCCAATCTATTATTTTTACTACGTTTGCATGTACATTTATAAAATAATGCAATGATCAGATGAAAAAAATAGTAGAAATTTCAGAATGTTTTAAGCATCGAAAAAGCACGTTCTAGGTTCGGTAATCTTTAAATTACTAGCATCGGTCAGCGGCATTCAGGTCCAGCGTGCAGTTGTTGTGTGTTTATTTGAAATTTGCAGTAAATATGGAAGTTCTCGTTGACCAGCTTTTACAGAAAAATTAATAGATACTCTCATGAAAAACAAATAGAAATAAAAAATCATGGGCGATGTATATCGAAATGACTACGGCCGTTACAGACAGACAGTAGGAAGAAATCTAGATCGTTTAATACTAAATGGTATAAAAGAATGAAGTGGCTAACTGTTAGCAACATTAAAAATTAACTATTTTGCTGGAATTGCATACTATTTTCATCTACATCTAACCCCTCAAAAGTATGGTCTAAAACAGGATACTCTGATTTAAAAAATTCTTCAGCTGCAATTAAAAGACATGCGTTGACCAAAGAACATTTATATGCAACTGGTAAAATTATTTGGCAAATCACGCATTAACTTGGCTTTAGACGAAGGCTTACGTTATGAAATTAAAGTGCATAATGACAAAGTGAAATTTAATAGGGATTTCATGCGTAGATTAATTCATTTAACAACGGGTTGGTAAATTGGAGTTGCTTTTCGTGGTCATAATGAAACAGAAGAATGTTAGTAACCCAGGTAATTAATTATATCTAGCTATTATAATAGCGATAGTCCAAATTATTACACTTGTTTTAGGTAATTACGTGGGTATTGTTAACATTCTAAAAGAATATGATAAAACCTTGCGAATTCAGCTTGAGACATTCAAAGTATTTACGCGTATGTCCACTCATATTCAGAACGACTTAATTGAATCGATTTCGTCTGTTGTAATTAATTATATTCATAAAGAATTTTTTTTTCTGTACAAATAGACGAAACCGCTGATATATCCTGCAAGTCACAAGTATCCATAATTATTAGATTTACAAGGATCGTTCGAAATGTACATGGCCTAACACAGAGATGGCGCTAATTCGGCAAAATTTGCATTACTATTTTTCAGAACCATCCTTTCTTAAGTTAAATAAGACAGTCTAGAGCTGTCTGTCAATTAGTTTGTGTTTGACAGTGCGCCAAAGTGACCGTCTCGAGTGATTTCGTAAATAATGAAAAAAACTAAGTTGCGAGCAGTGATAAAGAACTTTCATTTGAAAGGCTTAACATCAACCGAAATCAAAGCAGAGTTGGATTCGACATTTTTGAAGTCCCCTTCTTCGTTTTCAATGGTTAAAAACTGAGTTGCCGAGTTTAAGCGTGGTCGTGTGAGCACAAAGGACGAACCTCGCAGTGGATGCCCAAAAACGGCTACTATCCCGTATATGCTCGAAAAAGTCCTCCGTATCATATTGGATGACCGTCGAGTAAAAATGCGCGAAATAGCAGACATAGTTGGCATCTCAAATGACAGCGTGCATAGAATTTTAACTGAAGAATTGGAAATAAAAAATTACTCCGCGCGTTGGGTGCCACGTTTGCTCACACTGGAGCAAAAACTGAATCGTTTGATTGTTTCTCGCGACTTTTTGACACGTTTTCGCCGCAATCCAAAGGACTTTTTGGGCCGTTTCATAACCGTTGATGAAACCTAAGTCCACCATTACACTCCCGAAACCAAGGAACAGACCAAACAATGGACACACAAAGGCTCTCCGCCACCGAAGAAGGCAAAAACGGTTTTGTCAGCAGGAAAGGTTATGCAACTATATTTTGGGATTCTCATGAAATTATGTTGGTCGACTACTTGGAAAAGAGAAAACCAATAAATGGCGAGTATTATGCCAATTTGTTGCATCAATTGAGCGATAAAATCAAAGAGAAACTGTTTTATTTGTCAAAAAGTGCTTTTTCATCAAGATAACGCACCTGTACACACGTCTGCAATCGCCATGACCAAAATTCGTTAATTGTGATTCGATAAGTTTTAGCTGTAGTTAGCTTAATTTATTGTATACATTACCAATTCGTGCAGGTAACGTCCTAATTGTATTTTGAGGACTTCTTCCAATTCGAGCTTGAATATCCTCTACAACTTCTTTTGTAAGTGGTCTACCTGTAGACTTGCCCTTACAAATGCAGTTCTTGTTCTCAAAGCGATGGACAAGAACTAGCTTATGTTTATTTATAAATTCCAGCTTTACTTCGTTAAAGTCCATATTTAATGATTATCTGTATATAAAATACTTAATTACTTTAACAATATTTATTTATTTTAACCTTATACGTATTTCGGCATGTTTACATGCCATTGTCAAAGGTTATATTAGAAAGTAAACAGTTAGTGTTGTTATAGCAATAGAACTTGGTGACTTGATCTCGGTAATCGTCTGCAGATGACTAGATTTCTTATTTCAAAATGTAAGTGTAAATAAATAAATATTGTTAAAGTAATTAAATATTTTATATACAGATAATCATTAACTAGCTTATGGTTTTTCAAAGTTTTCATAGCCTACGTTCTCATTCGGGAAAGCTTCACTAAACTGTTCAATACAAGATTGCAACGAATATGACCATGAACCATCTGCATTCCTGGTTCCACTCCGGAAATGAGTCATAGGAATAAATGCGTCTTGTTCAGTTGTAAAAGGCATGATAAATCAAATCTGAAATATGAGGTTGTGTTATGATTTCAATCTAAAATAACTGCATTCGTACACTTATCTTAAACGATTTAAAGGTAGATCAATTACTTCTGAAAAGAACTGATTTTTTAAATAAATGTCCCAGTTTGATAATTGTTAATTAACAGAAAAAACGTAGATAAAAATATAACCTAAGTACGAACGCCAATGAAACAAAATGGCATTGCAAAAGGAAATCAGCACGGCAGGCAACATTGGAAAATAAAATTCACTACATTTAAATTAGTAAATGGTCACGTGGTTATTAACCTTTTATGCTCGCTCTGTACAACTTACTATAGTAGCATTTGAAATATTTTTCTTTAAATTCGTTACCTTACTTACTTGAGAATCAGTTCTTTGCATTTTTCTCGAAATTTGCGTAATATATGAATATGAAAGTTTTATATCATTAAAACTAAAAAAATCTCTATCTAACTCCCTAAGAAAATATATAATTCGCCATTAGAGAAATTTATCGATGACGTCACTGCTCAGCTATACCACCGTACAGAAACAATTGGAGTGTGGCATAAAGTAGCTCATAAGACAACTTTTGTAAAAAAAATTGCTATTTTTAATTGTTTATGTAATGTAATGTAATTGCATATGAAAAATTGGAAATGATTTATTTCAATATGTGACTATGTTAGTTTGTTATTATTAAAAATGTCCATTTTGATTCATAATAATTTACAGCTTTCGCATCTTCAACAATTTTTTCTATATTTAGTTTTTCATAGATCAGTGATATCAGAATGTAGAAAATCAGTAACCACAAATCAAATTCACGCAAGAGTACTTACGCGGTTGGCGAAGCACGGAAAATCTTTGCTTTGAAGATTGCATAGTCTCATTATCATGTCTATAACATTCAAAGGGCTGTCCAAAACACACTCTATTAATAGCAATTACCCTAAGGCGGCGTTTAAATACCCCATTACGGGTTACCCCATGTAACTTGCAAGTGACATTTATATATGATGATATGTGGGTACCTAAAGGTTATGTGTGCATGAAAGCGAAGAATCCGATGACGATTTACAAGCAGAATACGAAAATCGACCCTTCGTTTTACATAAAAGGGGACGCTTTTGGCTTTTGTATAAATTAAAAAGAGCTAACATTTAATTTGAAACAACACCTGTTAACAATAATTATTTTTCTTAACAATCGAGCTAGTAAAATTAAACAATTATTAGTAAAAATTATTCAAATGCTTAAAAAGTTATTTTAAAATATCAAAAGCGATCTTTTGCTCCTTTTCTGGCAATTGCTTGATTAGCGTGTGCAAGTAATCGATTAAAATTACGCTTTGCTTGAATTCTGCTATAATGAAAGGAATAATTATTGCTGGGATCACTCACACCATTGCCAAGTTTGAAGTCGAAGTTCCAAAAGGTTTAAAAAATTGATTGTAAAAATGTGAAAAGAACATCAGATGAGCTACTTGGTAAGGGTAGAATATGAATCTAATCTTCCGCGATTTTTTCCGAATGAAATGACCAATCTTTTGAGTCAGTAATTCTGCTTTAAGCTGAGGTGTAAAGTAATACACACACCAACACACACTGACAGAGGTAGAGAGAGACACCATGGTGAAAAAAGGTTTTATTTCATACTGTACGCTATATACCACTTTACGTCATTGATTTGAGTCCGGGAAATGGCACATTACAGGCCAAGGTCGGGAAGTGTTGCTTAGCAGCCCTTCCTGGACTGCTTGGAAAAAAATTCATCAAACACATCTATTTGTAGCTAAGCAACGAGAAATACCAACAGCGAATGTTTAATTTGACAGAATATAAATTTTAAAAATGACGTTTTTATAAAAAGAAAATATTCAAATAAAAAATGGTTTTGGCAGTAATGAAATAAAATTTTGTACGATACACGTCCGTGAAGTGATTATTAAAGCATTCGTTTAGAAATTTCGGACTCGGCTTCTTTCGTCGCCTCGTCCGCAAATATCTAAACTCATACTTTAATATGTCACTTCCCGGACTAGTGACGTAAATAACTATTACAGTATTAAATATTATTAAAGTATTATAAAAATTATTATTGAAAAAATCACTATTTATTTTAAGAAAAAAATTGTTAACTTTTTTGTGTCACATGATACTATATTCAGTAAATAGAACGCACTGTGACAATTATTAATAAATATCATATTAATAAATTTTGAATTGTTTTGTTACACGGTAACTGAGAGATGCTAATGACCAAAGCTATAAGTTTTAATGTAAATTACCAAAACCTGTGGGCTACGTTTCCCGAGTTTGTTTTCTTTGGTAACCTTATACCCGGCACTCGCCGCTCAGAATTTTTGCTCCGCTGAGTCGGTGTCGAGAATGAGGGGTGGCGGAAACAAGTGCCGCGAAAAAAAGTGCCTGGAAAAAAGTGCCGACGAAAAAAGTGCCGCGGAAAAAAGTGCCGTGTAGGTGTAAATTTGACATTTGCATTTGCAAAATAAAATAATATAAACAATATAGACACCGTATACTTAACAATAATATAATACAGGAGGATTGGAGCAAATGGCGGAAATGGTGTTCTCAGGTTACGTAATACCTTTCACCACGTCTATGGAATGTGCAAGAAGCAACAATAAATGAGGAGGATCGCACGAATAACCAGACCGAAGGCTGAAATAACAGATGATAGAGTTAGGTTAGGTTAGGTTACGCACCTATACGGAATTTTTTTCCGCGGCACTTTTTCCGGCGGAACTTTTTTCCACAGCACGTTTTTTCGCGACATTTTTTTCCGCGGCACTGTTTCCGGCGGCTCTTTTTACCACAGTGCGTTTTTCCGCGGCATTTTTCCGCGGCACTGTTTTCCGGGATTCGGCAATGAGAGCTGCTCCCGGAAAGAAAAACTCGTAAAGAAACCGAAAAATGACCGGAAGAAACAAATTTGTTAAACTTAACTTTTTTCCTCATTTCTAGGAGAGTGCCCTGGCTGTGGTTTTCAAACTGTTAAAACTAATAAATACGCAGCGAAGAAATCTTGTTAGACATTTCCATATTTTTATCAACTGAAATACATCCTTATCATTATAAATCGATCAGCTAGAAAAAACCTCGTATCTTTTTCAGGTAAAGCTCTTTCTTAAGAGACAATCTACGCTCCGTCCTTTTTGGCATTTGTGCTGTCTACTTACGACCATACTGTGGGATAAACTTGTAAATTCTCCATAAGCGTCAAGCTATTTATATTTGTGCGTTTGCATTTATTTTGTATGTAAAGCAAAAATAGTAACAAATTTAAATTTTCTTTTCAAGCAAATAAAACTGTAGCCAAACATTAGTGGATTTCTATTAACCGCGACTGTACAAAATCTATTAAAATATCTCAAATAATGCTAGTTTAATCTGCACATGTATGTGAATCTGATTAGGTACACAAAGAAACTGACAAATAAGCAAAGCACTTCGCATGAACTTTCCTAAACTTTTATACAAAATAACTACTTTTATATATCCAATTACAACAATTACAGCCTATCTAACTAAGAACTGTTTTCAGTTGTAGGGTAAATATAAAAACCTACTAATTCCGCATTGCAAAAACAACTAAACCACATGTGGGTTGAAATTTTAGGCTCATGCGGTACAGTTCTGAATCTGAGAAATTTTTTTACGTCGCTCGTTTGTTAAAGAAAGAGGAATAAATTTTCGGTTTTCAGAAATTCGTAGAAGGCGTCACAGAGAAATAAGCAATGTGGCACATAAACCAAATTGTAGCTCATGTTTCGCTCTATTAGCCTATAAAATTAAAATTAAATCTTGTTGCCAGTTTTTAAGCAGTTTGTTTTTTAAAAGTAAAAATTTTGATATTTTTTTCATTTTACTGTTTTAGTAATTCTAAAAATAATAGTAACTTGTAACATTGTGTACCCTTAGAATATTTTCGTCATCAAATTTCACTTCGATTTGATAACTCGTTTTTGAGCAATAAGACGCTCAACTCAAAATTTTCAAAAATTCGTAGCGGCTGCCTTTTTGAAGCTAGAAAATTCGCAAACGAAAGCGTTAAATTTGCCTTAAAACCTTCTACCAGATTCCGTTAACAAATTTATACAATTTGGTTTAAAAAAATGCTACCAAAAACATGTCTAACTTCCGCTTCCGGTTTCGGATTTTTTTAAAAGCTTATTTTGTCGGTAAATTTTTGATATACCTCCCGATTCTAAATATATCTATCTGTTACAAAACAACAATTATCCAATATAAATTAATTTTACTTTTATTCGGAAATAATAAGTTTTGGAACTAAATTTTGTTTGAGTTTAAAATGTTTGTGTTCTATACTTTTTAAATGTGAAATAATCCAATTCCAAACATTTATTTTTATTAAAGTTTATGCTTTATTAACTCAAACTCATTCTTACCATTTGCTTAATATTTTTATTAATTAAGAGTATAAAGTGTTACCTATTATTCCAACACGACGCAATAACAATTACACGTACTTAACAAAAGAACAACAACAAACTATTAGCATTGCATAAGAACAGCATTTTAGAATAAAAGTATTAGAACAAAGGGAATTATTGATTGTGTAATAAAATAATAAAAATGAGTTTGAGTTAATAAGAAAAACAGTTTCAGTGCGAACACGTTAAGAGGTTTCACTTAAAACTTGCGTGCTCGGCACACATTTCTTTTTAGTGGTTGTCTTTTCGCGGAAATTATTATTAATATGGTTTGTTCCAGCTACTGGGGAATGTTTTCACCGCAAAAATTTTTTTAGACGATGTTTGTTAGCGGGTGGTTTTTCCATCGTTGTTTTTCCCAGCGAATTTGTCCTCGAACTTTTTCCAGGAATGTTTTCACCGTAATTTGTAAATAGCCCCCATAGACAAACGCTTTTGTTAGTCGCATATTATTAGTGTGCTCGCATTTCGGAGAACGTAATGTTTAGTCTATCTCATGTCGCCGCCGACGTGGCATCTCAGACTGCGACAGCCTGGTGAACTTTGAGAGAATTTAGTAGTCTTCTGTGTTACGAAATATTGAGTAATGCAACAAATCTTCAAAAATAAGGTTGATGTTGCTATTACTAAGAAACAATTATTATATAAAAGTCATCGTGCGCGGCTTCGTATCTTTAACACAAACTCGTCGCAAGCTGTTGAAATCAAATGCTGTATGTGCCTCAGCTTTTTAAATAAACATCTGCAAGCTGCATGATTCATTCTCTGTGTCTGTGTTCGAAATGATAGTAGCGGAGTCGAAGTCGCAAAGCGCTGCTTCGTTCTCCACGTCTCTCTCAGCAATGAGGTATCAACAGATTATGTTACAGCATCGCAACTTAATACTGCACACTATACAATCCCGTTTCTATGTTACAACGTAGCGGGCTATTGCGCAAGTGATCTTATGCTTTTTGTATTGAGCGTCTAAATTTGTGGGTTTTGGTGGCGCAGGTCTCCCATTATTAAAAGCTAAGTCAGAGGAAAGGGTTCCGGATTTAATACATAGAAGATGGATAATAAACACAAAAAACGAGAATCGAAATGGCAATAATTCACATAGCTTCCGTTCTTATATATTTCTGTATAGGATAGTAATGATTTCATAAAATTTTCAAATGACGCTTTGACGGAAACACGTTTTTGGACCTTTAAGAACCTAAGAAAGCGGCTTCTAACAACTGTCTGACTGTGGGTGAGTATGTATGTGATTCTTATAACTCCCAAAACGATAGGTTTATTTTTATGCGCTATGGAATGCGGGGCTACATCAGCAATTTACCGACAAAAAAAGCTTTTAAAAGCAAAAAAGAAACCGGACACATTTTTTGGTAGCTTTTTTCCCAAAAAAATTTTTTCTAAATCTATATACGAAATCTGATAGAAGACCTTAAGCCAGATTGAATGTTTTTTTCCGAACTTTCCAGCTTCA
Source organism: Ctenicera cuprea (assembly GCA_958336395.1). Classification (NCBI taxonomy): domain Eukaryota; kingdom Metazoa; phylum Arthropoda; class Insecta; order Coleoptera; family Elateridae; genus Ctenicera; species Ctenicera cuprea. The sequence continues at coordinate 22,114,483 of OY284493.1, forward strand.
AAATAGCAGCACTACGATTTGTTTTTTGAAAATCTTGAATTTAATGCTTTATTATTCAAAACGAGTTGGTCAATTAAGATCAAATTTTCTTATTGTAGTAGTTATAGTGGGACAATGTTACTATGGGAAAGAATTTTTGGACAAATGCAATGAGCGAAATGAAAATTATTTTGTTTTCCAAACATTCCAAATATCTATTGTTTTTTTCATATATATATATTCTAAATACGGAAAGATATGCACGTAGGAAAAGATTAAGAGGTTACTGGTGTACACCACGCTAGCCGAGCCGGTGCCGTGGAAGCACTAGTGCGGTCTTACAAGTCACTGTTCTTGCGCAAAACGTTGATACAAAATTACATACATACTATTGAAAATAATGAAATAATTTTTAAAGTATAGAAGACTTCAGGCGAAGCGCTTCGATTATTTTCGATGTTTATTTTGATGCACATAGTTTTATGCTAAAATTTTTATTTAGTTCAGACTTTTAATCAACGTTTATATCTATTGTGAATTATGTATTGTAAGTTTTCTCATTTACTCACATCAATTGCTAACATTTAATTTTAAAAAAAAATAACAAAAACTTCAGACGTTCAGATAGCCAAAAATTTAAAAAAGCAGAAGCTAATATATGGATATACAGGGTGTTAATGAATTGTAGAAACAAACTTCTAGGGCTTGCAAAACACAACAAAGCAAACAACTGTTGTTAATAAATGTGTGGTCAAAAGTATTTCCTTTAGAAAATAGAGCCACTTAAAGATTCTTTAAGAAGTACCTGAAAATAGGCAACCCAAATTGCATTTTCAATTATTTTGCACAGGTCACACGGAATTTTGAAAAAAAAAACGATCTAGATATACATGCATGTGCCAGTGCCTTTTATAATTCGTTTTTTTTTCGTTCTGTGATTTTTTTGATAATTATTTTCTTCGTTATTTTCGTTCTGTGTCTCGTATTTTTGTGTTATGGCGAATTATAGTTTTGCCGAACAGCATGACATGATGTTGATGTATGGAGCTGCTTGAAGACGCACGCGAAGTTGCTCGCCTGTACCAAGAACATTTTCCGAATAAGAATCATCCATCGCACAAGGCCTTTAGTGTAGTTTCACGTCGGCTGCGGGAGGAAGGTACATTCGTTGTCAACAGACGCAACTGTGGAGCTACCAGAACAAGGCGAACGGTGGATTTTGAGGAAGAAGTTCTGGAGAGAGTGGCTGAAAATCCTTCAAGAGCAATCGCTCATGAAATGGGAGTGAAACATGGCAGTATGGGAGGTACTACATGAGCAGCAGATACATCCGTACCATCCACAGAAGGTACAAGCCATGGTTCAAGCAGATTTTCCCAGAAGGGTAGAATTTTGCCAGGAATTTCTGCGGCGGTGTAATGAGGATCCAGAATTCCAAGTAAAACGTTCTGTTTAGTGACGAGACACCTTTTACGAAAGAAGGAATATTCAACAGTAGAAACAGCCACATTTGGGACGATGAAAATTCCCAGGCTGTGGTTCAAAAAGGATACCAGCAAGGATTTTCAGTGAACATTTGGGCCGGGATTGTTGGCGATAGACTCATTGGACCATATCTGCTACCCCAATGGTTAACAGGAGCAATTTATTTAAATTTCTTGCGCCATGTCCTGCCTGAACGTTTGGAAGATGTTCCATCTCTTCTTTTTGTGGGTTCATGTTAAAACGTTAGTGTATGCTACCCCAGTTAAAACTGTAAAGAACTTACGGCGCGTATTCTTGCTGCATGTGAAGAAGTTCAACAGACTCCTGGTATATTTGGAGCGGTGCGCTGGAATTTACTTCGTAGATGTGCTTCGTCTGTAGAAACTAGGAGGTGGCATTTTAAACATTTACTATAATTTTGTTAATTTTTGAATTAGTTATTGTACATTTTTCAAATAGTTGATTTTTGCTTTGTAATTTTGGTTTTTTCTATTGCTTAGTTTTGAAACATTTTGTTAATTAATTTATTTTAAATTTAATTTGAATTTGAAAAGTGGGAAAGAAGGCTTTATTTATCCTGTATTAATTTCCGTCGTTATGGAAACAAATAGTAGGTAGTAAATTGAGTTGCCTACATTTAGGCGCTTCTTAAAAAATCTTTGAGAAGTTCTATCCCTGAAAGGAAACACTTTTGACCACACATTTATTAACAAAAGTTGTTTGCTTTGTTGTGTTTTGCAAGCCCTAGAAGTTTGTCTCCTACAATTCGTTAATTATAGATTTGATATAATTTGATTTGAGATAATTATAGATTTGATATCGCAATTTTAGTCAGTGGAAAAATATGTCCTCATTCTGTGGAAATTTAGAAATTATAATTTTTTTGCGGAAGAGAGGGGAAATAACAAACCGTAGGCCCTCACACCCCGAAATGTGCAAATCCGTCAAAATTTCGACTTCTCAATAAATATAAATACTTTCCTGTTCGATGTACTTCGCCGTCATAGCGAGGAAGGTAATAACTAAATAAATATGCGAGATAATATCAGATATACCTACCATGGGTCGTTTTGCTCTTTAAAGTTCCGGAAATATAAAAACAAATCTAATCTGCAAAACCTTATATCCTTATTTTCAATCTTTTGCTGATATTGACAGATTAAAAGGCTAGAAAATTGGATTTTACGATTTTATTGCGTGTTCTGTGCATTTTAAAATCCCTGGGCGCGCATTCATTGCTGTTTATACTGAACAACATATTTTGTTAGAATTTGCACAATCGCTTAATTTGTTTGTAAAAAAATAGCTATTATTCAACACTCACAATGATAATTGATAAGTTCTAGGTTATAATCTTATAATTATAATTATAAAGCACCTTTAACAGCTTAACTACTTTGTCATAATAGAATTTTTTTAGATCGTGAATGCCATGTAAAAAAATGCTTTCACTTGTTACCACTGTCTGCTATTTTGTGATAATTTATTGTGTGATATCAACTGCAAATATTTAAATACTAAAATTCAAACACATTTTTTAAACGTAAACCACATGAAAAATTTTGTACATTTTGACACACTGGCAGTGTGGGTATCAATTTACAATAATTTTATTAGGGAGTGCTTATCAAAAGTTTATTAAAGACATCAATGAAAATGTTGGTAAAAATAGATCATTTTTCCAACGTAAAGGATGGGTTTGAAAGATAAGGCTACCTAAAACTTAGATAAGAACAATTATTTTCCAAAAAAAAAACTTTATAATACCTCCCAGTATACCACACCACGAGCTGCCACTGCGTACTGCAGTTACAACAACCTATCTAAATTGCTCATTTGGCCATTTATGATACTTATGTGTGAAGTCAAAACACAACTTTCGTCATTTGGTAATGATTTATATTTGTATATTATTCTCTAATCCCTCATTAACAAAAAGGTTGAATAATATAACATTAAATTAAACCTCGTAAAGTTTTATAAATGCGAGCCCAACTTTTATTCCATTTAATATAAGCCCATTGTATTTGACAAGTCAAAAATTATGCCAGGGTTTACTTTAATTATTCCTAATTTTATCTTAGATTAATTTCTTTCTTTCCCCGTTCAAGTACCTCTCATAAATACGTGCCCTTAAATTAATCCCCTTTCTTAATTTTAATTTAATTTTTTATGAGTTATTCTTCCACAGTTTGCGACTCCGTTCTTGCAAAACTGAATGATTAATTTCAAGATTTTTGCGTATAATTTTTTTAGCGTCTAATTTTTAATAATTGTCATAAAATTTGGTATTTATTGGAAAAGTTCGGTTTACATCATACAATTTGATGTGCTTGTGGTTGTTGCTTTGGTGTTACTTTGCATCGAAATGTATTTGTTCTTCTTATTACGTCCCTTAAGCATCCGGAGACTACGGCTCCTTTATTTGTTTGGTGTTGTACTTCTTTGTCTATGAACGAAGATAAATCGTAAGGCCTTGACAACATACAAACAGAGTTTCTGAAGCTTTTCGATGCGGATAGTGAGAAATGGTTGACGTCAGTCTTCAACCGTGTTTACGACTCTGGAAACATACCTCACGAATGGCTTAAATCTTCTTCTTATTCTTATTAGGAAGGTGTCCTGTTTTCTCTATTTTTGCCTCGTTTCACATTATAGGTCTTGAGATGCTGATGTCTAGCTTTCCTGTCATCGTTTGGGAGGTCTTCCTACGTTGCGTTTTGTATTGGATTTCTCTGACTTTGCCCATCTTCTGTTTTCTTCTATTCTGTCGACATGATCTCTCTAGTTTCTTCTTCGCGTTCGTACCTACCTCACGAGTCTAGAATTTCACATCTTTCTTGGATAACTTTATTTGTTATTCTATCGTAGAGAGTCTGAATTCATTATATTGCCTAAAAAATGTGTCCATTACAGAACAATAAGTCTCATGAGCCATCTTCTGCAACTCTTTCTCAAGATATTCCACAAAGGAATATACAAACTCTGTGAAGAACAAGTATCACCTATACAGTTTGGCTTCAGAAATGCAGTTGGTATACGCGAAGCCTTATTCAGTATCCAGGTGCTATTCCAAGTGACAGAAAGCATCCAGAGACAAGGTCTCGATATTAACATCTTCTTTTCTTTCTAGTGCCATCCCCTATTTAGGGCATTGGCTACTTCTCTCCTATGTCTGTGAAAAGCTATAAGGAAATATCCTTCACCCACAAATACGAGCTCGCGTAAAAGTAACAAATACACTACAATCCAAACAATGCTTCACCGCTGCCGCTAGAATTACCGGCTAAGCATTGTTGTTTTCAACCTTGAGAGGCTATTAATGTAGAAGTAGAAAAATTTACGGTTACGTTGAATTATTATTGTAACGTATATTTGGTCCGCCACATTAGACAATGTAGAAAGGGTCTGCGTTTTAATTGGTAAACTGATAAACATTGTATTACCGATCAAATATTTCTTACAATGTGAACGCGCTAACATGGCACACTTCCATCGTAGTCGGGCCCATACTGGCTGCGGCCTGCGGAAGGTAAGCAACGCAACCGCGCGAACAGTTTCGCATTTACGTTCCATCATTTCCGTTCTATTCGTTTACAAGTTACTCCTGCCGGCTGCCGCTAAATCCGTTTCCTTTAAGAGCGAGACAGGATTATCACTTCAGTGAAAGGCGTAAACAAAGACACCTTCCGCGGTGATGGTGTTGTAATGGTCGCCACGGTGATTTCAACTTAGAATGCACACCTCTCCTCGGAGACGTTCAAGGTTTACTTTGATTGAGACTATAGAGAACTGGGTTAGTGAACTCGCGGAGTGAAGCGTTGCGAGTACCTGACACCTGAGCGGCAGCGTTTACTCTGCAACGTAGTCCCCGCTCTCTAGCCGTAGCTAAAAAAATTACCTGCGTCCCAGTCACTACGTCTGGGTGACCCTGCCGGTTGTTAATTTGATCAGGCGGTAAACTGAGTGGGTGGAAGCAGACGATTTAGGCAGGTGAAAGTGACTTCTAAGTAGGAACGACGTGGCTCCTGGTAGTTGGAATCTGGGCCCTAGGAGGAGTGCACTTTGCTCGTTATTTTGACACTCGACGCTGTTAAGGTACCGGTCACTATAATCAGGCCGGTTACCGACCTATCTGGACCATGCAAAGCCGACAAGTACTGGGTACTACAAGTAGGGTTCTTGGTGGCAGTTGTAAGCCTGATTTCACTCAACGGGTGAGCTGCGTTTGAGCTCGGACACTGATCTACAGAATAAATAAAAATTTAGGCAATCTTCCACCGCCCGTGGGAGCTTAAATCTCGCAGCCTGATGTCGTGACCGGAAGCTTTTTCTCCTTGAACTATTGTTAACTTGGCCAAGCACGCTGATTTAGCGTAACTCAACTGGCTGAAGAAGGCTGTGGCGGATAAGACTCATACTAGGTGCCGCCACATAAACAAATGAAGTTGGCTGTAATGACCACCTTACAGTTACATGTGTGACAGTTCGATTTAGATAGACTTCGGAATATGGAAGTATATAAAAAATTATCGAATTATTGAAATAAGCTTTAAAAAAGCGGAAGACATGTTTCTTTGGTACCATTTTGTTCCAAAATTTAATTTTCCAAATATAAAAACAAAATATTTTAGAAGACCGTAGGGCAAATTGAACGTCTTTTGCCCAACTTTTTATGTTCAAAATGGCAGCCGGTACGATTTTTGAAAAAAAAATTTACTTTCTCGCCTATTTACTGAAGACAAGTTAACAGACTGAGATCACCTTTAGTATCTTAAAAGTCTTATACGGCTCACAATATTATTTTCACTAAAATTTTTGAAAAAATGTAAATTGTGAAATGAGAAATACTTACAAAATTATGGAAATTTTCCCAATAAACAGTGCTCACAAACTAACTAGGTAAACAATTTTATTTTTAATTTTGTAGGCTCATCGAGCTAGGTATGAGCAATAAATTTCGTTTGTCCCAACCTGGTAATATCGCTGTGAAAAATTTATACCCGAGTATCTAATATACGGAGAGCGATAAGACATTTCTGTTTAATAAGATATATTGTTTATAAGTAAAGGCGCGATTTACATGCATTAACAGTTGCCAGATATGTTTTTCTTGGCTACAACAGGATAAATGTAACTGGCAACACTGTTAGTGCATATAAATGTAGTCACTAACTTGGGTGATAGATTGATTATTATCTGGAGAAATTGGTAAATGTGCAAATATCTAAAATTTTATCAATTTCTCCAGATAACCAATCCATCACCCAACTTAGTGGCCACATTTATATGCATGCACTGCAGTGTTGCCAAGTATGTTTTTTTTCTGCCACAACAAGATAAATGTAACTGTAGCATACGATACTGCCAAATCTTTCAGACTTTTCAGTATAACTTCTTTTTTGCTGAAGGTGCAGGAGAAGCTAGTTGATAGATTTGTTAAAGAAGGCGCATTGATCACTTCACTTTTACAACACCCATGGCGCATACCTACCAGCCAAGCAAATCCGTAGAGACGGCACCGTATTCGATTGTGTTTAAGATCAAAAAGACGCTGCACAGGGGCGTTCTTTGACATTGTAAGAGCGTTTGATAACACCTCTTTTAATTCTATCTGTGCAGCTGCTACTAGACGTGACATTGATAAAACCATTACTAAGTGGGTCAGGACTATGCTGACAGAGATATATGACAATAACCCTGGGGCAAAGTCTTTGTTTGCTCGCGGCCAGTTCGTCACAGTGTTCCAGGCAGAGTTTTTTTAACCTGTGCTCAGGAGAACCTACGTAGAGGTTACGTAAATAAGCATATTTATATACCAATGTAGCGGTAGTCAAGCGGCTTTCAAGACTCTTGGTTTGGTTATAACCAAATGTATGCTGGTGAAAGACTGTCGTGAGGTCTAAACAGCCTTGGTCAAGCTATTGTAAGTGCCCGGTCATAGTAATATTGTAGAAACGAGCTGTGATACCTTGGCCAAGAGTGTTAGAAACCCCTCCTCGGCACGGAACGGTTTTCGGACTCTCCAGGACTATCGCAAGCCAGGAGTTTGTAAACTAGACCCGTTCCCAGTTCAAATTCAGCTACATCTTGCATCCAAGGCCGCGCCATACAAAGCTTTTTATTCGAGAGCCTTCACTTTTGCGTTCCACACAACTTATACGCCTAAGTAGGAAACATCAAGATCGTAGTAGGTGTTGTAACTGGTTATGACCCTTTTAACAAACACCTTTACACCATGAGCGTGGTCAACGATTCCATATGTAGGTTCTGTGCTACCCTTCATTTTCGCACTTATTGCTTCAGACTAATAGTACAGAAGCTTCGATACCTCGGCAACTAGAACCAAAGAAACTACACAAAATCTCGATTAACAAGGTACTAGCCTTTGGCCTAAGTATTGTATGAGGAGAATCCCTGAACTAGCGGTAGATACACAATGGGCTAGTTGTAATGGTACTGTTTTTTAACCTGATGTTGAAATTTGGGTTTGTAATACACCTCAGCTAGGTCAGTCTCACAACTTCAGGGCAATTCAGGTAACGGGGTATTGGGTCACTTTCCTATCCCGTAAACTTCTCGCTCTCTATTAATTTTCATGAAATAAACTACCTAAATGCACTTTACAAGAATTTTATTGCTAAACATTTAGATTTAATAAACACACAATTAACCCTACCGGCCCTACCTAGCTAACTATTCTAGATACAAAATAAGACAACAGTATATACAATCTTAATGCTAACTTATATTCTACTTAGCTTTTGCTGGTTGTGGAGGACAAAACCGCGGCGTGTGTCGTGGACGCTCGCGGTGGTATTACCACTGTGGGTCGCTGAGAATGGCGAGAAGGAATCGAATCGCTGCGCTGGCTAGATGGTGGATTCCAGATCTTCGCTTTTCTTCGGGTGTGAATCTCGCCGCGTAGTATTAACGCACTAAAAACACTTTTACGGCACGGCGTAGAGCTAATGCCCACAAATCTCCCTTCACTAACAACGACGCTTTTTTAATCTTAATTTGCACAGTAAACACCACAAACTGTGGTGGTTCTTTTGGTCTGCGCCCTTCGACGGCTTGCAGTCATCTCCTATCTACCCTCACGTTCTTCGCCACTCTCTCACGCCTTCCTCGGCATCCTGGGGGCACCGTTAGGTCACTTGGCCGTTCTGGCGGTACCTACCTGACCGGAACAAAGGATCGACCCCGGCGATCAAGCACCAACCCCAGCCATTCGACCAACACTTTTAGAAAAATCCTTTCATACAATGCTACAAGTGCACCTAGCGGCTATAGCAAAAGGAATTTACTAAGAAAGCCTTAGCCTGAAAAGTTGACCCGTTACATAGTTAACCGAGCAACCACTAAAACAACAGATGCGGCACGCCGGCATGCCCGGATCATCTGATTTCATGTGTGGTAGGTAAATCGTAGACAAAATATATAATATTTATAATACTTTCAGTATGAGAAAACATTGATTTCATGAAAATATTCGATTTTGATATTTTGGCGGAAATACATGTTTTGGACCTCGAGAACTTTCTGTCCCTGAGAGCATACGTGCGTAGATACCGGGTGATCGTAAAAAAATGATTCAGAGCAGGCCATGACCGAAGTGTTAATGTTGGCAATACTTAATATAAGTCAATTTTCAAATGTTGACAGCTGTCAAAATTTTTGGTTAGATACATTTAACTTAATGTATCTAACAAAAAATTTTGACAGCTGTCAACATTTGAAAATTGGCTTATATTAAGTATTGCCAACTTTAATACTTCGGCCATGGCCTGCTCTGAATCATTTTTTTACGATCACTCGGTATGTGAATGTGTGGGTATGTATATATGTGCGCTTCAAACCTCTCCCACCCCTCGTTTCTACGATTCATAATATGGTGGTATATTAAACATTTATTGGAAAATAAGCTTTAAAACAATCCAAAACCAAAGCGGGTGTTATTTTTTCTAAAATTTTTTTCAGAAACTGAAGAAACGCTTATTTTTCCAAGGTCTTTGAATTTTCGATATAGCTCTACATTTCGTGTTTGATAAAATCAGATTAACCGTTCCGAAAAAACCCAACCACCCATAACAGACATAACATTTTCTCTTTCACAAAGATCGACTTTTTTATTAAATATACAGTTTTAAAGCAATCGGAATAATGCTTATTTATAGTATATTAAATAACGAGGATGGAAAGTGACACTTACACATGAGTGGGAATGTTGACGCACAAGGCCGCAGGCCGAGTGCGGAAATCACACGAGTGTCGCTTTCCAGCGAGTTATGTACAATATTTTTCCCACGACCCCGAAAAACCAATTTTGTATTTTCGTTGCGACTTTTTGGGTAATAGATCTAACGAATTTTTGCTATTTCGACGACACTCGCTGGGGTAGATTCCATAAAATCATCGCCGCTTGAATCAATATTCATATTTTTAAATTAAAATTACTGAAACTGTGATCAGAAATACTTTAATGAAGGTGTAAAGTGAAGGGTTACTGTTGTCAATAAAATATAGCCTGTCTATCAAGTAACCTTCCCCCTCCAACTAACTTTTGAACGACTTGATATTTTATAATGAGAAATTAAATACTATTTTTTAGTCAATAATTAAATTTGGTATCATTCAAAATGGCGGCTGGGCGCCGTTTTAAATTTTTTTTTAACAGAAAGCAAGGTTGAGTAACACCTCATTTGAAAAGGTCTATTAGTTTTGCGACTGGTCCTAGAGTTTCAAAGAAAAATATTCAGCCATAACAAAATGGCGGAATTTAAACAAATTCACTCAATTCAAAAGTGTTTTGATTGTTTTATCCAGTAGTCCACTTTTTTATTTGCAGAACAAAATTTTACCAGAAATATCTCAGGTGGCTGGAAATAATATAGAAACCGTTATGTTCCAACAAGACGGTGCGCTGCCTCATTATTATAGACCTGTTTGTAACTTTCTCAACGGACATTTTCCTGGAAGATGGATTGGTAAGCGGGGGCCTGTAAAATACCCGGCTCGCTCCCTAGATTGAACCCCCTTAGATTGTTATCTATGGGATATCTGAAATCAAAAGTGTACAGAACCCGTCCAGAAACAATTGAAGCACTGGAGCAACGCATTACAGAAGTTTGCAGAAATATCTCTCCAGAAACTTATGAAAATGTAAGGCAGGGATTTCATAACCGACTTTTTATGTGCCAAGAAGTGAATGGTGAACATTTCGAACACTTAATTTAATTTCTAGAGAGTCCGGGTGACCCAGTTGTAGAGGATCAGGCTCACAATGGGTGAGTTCTCGGTTCGAATCCTGAAAGAAGCAGAAATTTTTTCTGTAATTCTGTGGATCGGTACCGAGCTCGGTAACCATTCGACGTTGGGTTACAATTAACGGCGCCTACCTTGATTACTGACTGACCAGGATAAGTAACAAAGTCATAAACAACATAAAAATCACACAATTAAACACATGTGTGTGAATGACATTGAATGAATGTGCATGAAGGGTGGCATAAGCTTCAGGAGCGTAGCGGTCCAAAGGTCAAAAGGCCACACTACCTCCTATTACACAAGCAAAGAGCCTACCCGGAGTGAAAGTCCTCGACACCTGTATAAGAGGTGAAAGATTAAACAAACAAACAATATAATTTATTTTTGCTTTAATTCTTAGTTTTTTTAAATCGACTTCTTTATCTTCAAACATTTGTCATTTTGTTATGGCTGAATAGTTTTCTTTGAAACTCTAGGGTCAGGCGCAGAACTAAAAAACCGTTCAAATGAGGTGTCACTCGACCTCTCTGTACATTAAAAAAAATTCAAAACGGCGCTCAGCCGCCGTTTTGAATGATACAAAATTTAATTATGGGCTAAAAACTAGTAATTAATTTCCCATTACAGCACACCAAATTTTGTGGTAAAACATGAAGTCGTTTAACAGTTAGTTAGGGGGGGGGGGTTACTTTATAGACAGTGTATACACTTGACAATTAAATTTTCGTGACAGACGCCTAATGCGGCCAATCGCAAGCTACTTGCCAGATACCTCTACAGCTGCAATTTGCCAGGTACCTCTACAGCACTCCAGCCAATCGCGATGCTTTATAGTGCTTCGCCTTTTATTTTCCTAACACACTTGTGTGTTAGGAAAATAACGCACACGTATGAAATCATTAATTTTCGCACCTACTACGTTAAATTATGGAAAAATGGACGCATTCTTAGGAGGTCGTGGGAAAATTTAATAGCGTAACTAATAACTAAACATGAAGATTCTTAACCGTGATGCTTTTATTTGTAAAAAAATTTTGTGCAATTTATTAGTTGTTGTACGTGTAACGTTTTCAGGTAATCTGTCTAACTAATATCAAAATTATAATTCATTTTTCGTTAATTTTTTTTCTCGAGAAATTGCATCATTATTATTTCTGTTTCATAAAAATGAAGGGAATTATTGTACAAATTAGAAAAGTTTAGGGTTGCTTAATGCATTCACCAAATTGCCATAATTCTAACAAAAGCAACAAAATCTGCAAGTAGGCGTTATCGAAAATGATTTATTGAGACAATTTCCATCAATTTTACATTATATTTACCCTAAAAAAGCGAAAAAGTGAATATACTAAAGAGGCGGCGACATTTCTCACCTTATTGTGCGAAATTCAAATAATTATGCACATATTTTACCGCAGTGCATTACTCTAAAAAAGTAGTAAAAGTAATAATGGTGTTTGTCATGTTAACTGATTCTTTTTTTAGGGTGGTTTGGTTATTGTACATTTTGAATGAGGGTTGTTTTGATTGTCCATGTCGTGTTTGTATTTTATTTAGGTCAGGAGTACGAAATTGTTATTTAGTAACAAAAAACGAAGCTAAATAAAACGTTTTTTCCTATAATTCTTAACGCCGCTATTAAAAAAGAATTATGTAATAAATAAGTGAAACGAAACCCGAAATTTATAATCGCAATGGAAATGCTATATGAACGTAGTAAATCTGTCAGTTTCCTGGCGTATTTTTAAGTTAATTGGATCTGAAAGGCGCATTTCCACTTTTATGATTTTCCGCAGTTGATGTCAAGATAATTAAATTTTTAAAGCATTTTTCACCCGCCTGCGCCTTCGGCTTCGTTATGAAGGTACACTCGGATTTAAGATCTCCCTTCATCAACAAGAAATTTTATTAAGATTTCAACATCCTCGAACCAAGCCCCTTGAGACCAATTCTTTTTATAACGACTCCTTTCTAAATTAATGTTTTTCTTTGCATTCTCTACAAATTTTCGTTCATATGTCTGTTTAATTGTATAGTTCTATATTTTATACTTTAATATTTTATCTACAAATTATTGATACATTGATCCGCCACTGAAATTCCATTTTTTCTATACGAATTAATTTAATTAGAGCTGATTGACACTGATTTTAAAACGCATATTGTGATTTCAGAACTTCATGCATGTGTAAAGCCAATTTATTCATGAATGATGTTCGTAGCGTTTCATTACGAAGATTAAGATTAAGCCTAGCAGCTAGCAGCATTTAGTATTAAGACAACTATGTTTAAAAAATACTTGACAAATTCAAATTTTCTTATTTTACTTGGGTAAAATTAGCTGCACATGCTTCATACAGGGTCTTCCAAAACTCGCGGACACGGACTGCTGGACGGTATTCTACCATAAAAACTGAACAAAAAGTCCCTCGGCGATTTTTCGATTCGACCAATGTTTTTGAAGTTATTAAAGTTTTAAAAAATCTAAAAATATTCCAAAAATAAACATTCAAACTCAAATTTAAGCGATTGGTCAAGTACTGAAAATAAATTCATGATGCATTAGAATGACAAGAGATAGATCAAAACACTCATTGACAGGAAAATATACAAATATTGTTTAAAGCGTCTGAAAAACTCAAATTTACGTGTTCACCTAAGCACTGGCACGCTATTGGCTGTTGAAAACAGCACGTCATTATTTATTTCTTTCATAGTTCGTCATTTGTTTCAATTTAGTTCTAAAGCGCGACAGAATAGTCACGAATTATTGGAACCAAGAGTATTATGTTATGCTGATGGCACTGGGGGTTTCTAATAAACAAGCAGGACGAGCGGTATGTCTATACGCGACCATTTTTTTGCACTTTAGACCGATTTCAAAAGTAGGAACTAAATTCAAACAAATGACGAGCTATGAAACAAATAAATAATGACGTGCTGTTTTCAACAGCCAATAGCGTGCCACTGCTTAATTTAACACACAATTTTGAGCTTTTTCGGACACTATAAAAGACATTTGTAATTTTTCCTGTCAATTATCGTTTCGATCTATCTCTTGTTGTTGTAATGCATCATAAATTAATTTTCAATGCTTGATCAAACACTTAATTTTGAGTTTGAATGTTTATTTTTTGGTTATTTTCAGAGTTTTCAAAACTTTAATAACTTCAGAAATACTGGTCGAATCGAAAAATCATAGAGGAACTTTTTGTTCAGTTTTTACGGTAGAATACCGTCCCACAGTCTGGGTCCGCGAGTTTTGGAATACTCTGTATATCGGGTGGAGCAATGGAATGCTGATTGTAAGAGTATAAATATTGATTGGTTTAAGAAATGTTTTTATGTGTAAATCAAAAACAATTGCTTCTGTTTTCTTTTGTTTATAGACGCGCGGTGCACTATCGCGGTGATCTTCTTCGAAAAAGTTTTTCGCGTTTTACCAAAATTTTGTTTGTTGTACAGGGTGTTTCTTAAGTACGTACACCAACTTTGGCAGGTGATTCCTTGGATTGTTTCATAAAGAAAGATTTATATAAACAAATGTCCGAAAATGCTTCCCTACGGAATTACAGCCCTCTGAAGAAAGAACAATTTAATCACTTTTTTGGCGATAACTTTCGCTTTTATGAACACTACCGATACAGCTTAATATTTCTACTAATTTTTGTTTTAATAAGTGCGTCAGATGTGTCTCATATGGGGGGGGGGGGGATCACGTCATATTATTTTCTAAATAATGTAGACCTTTACAATTTTAGAAGTTTTATTTAGAATAGTACATTCTTCAACGAGCGTAGAATGATGGCTATTATTCACGTGGATGAAGTTTCCGGCACGAGCGAGCGCAGCGAGTGTTGGAATCATCTAAGTGAATAATAGCCATTCTACGCAAGTAGAAGACTATACTTTCTCTGCGACTACAAGAAATTATATACCTAAATCATCTAAGTTTTGTGAAATATGCTAGGAGAACGTTTTCCGAAAAGGAACTTACATTATTGGATTGTCTCCATTCCATAAATGTTGTATAAATTTGAGTATACTGCTTTTTTGACTTTTCCGGCAGTAAATTCATTGTGGATGCTTGTGCAATTTCCCGAATTTCAGGTGGCGTACATGTTAGATTATTATCACTATCACTACTAACGTCCATTGTAAATATTATATTAATAAAAATTTTGCGAGACAACAGCAATAAATAATTGGTGTATTTGACGTTTCAAATGGCGACTTATTATGAGGTTGCTAAGATACGCTCTTATTCTCCATTCAAAAATACACAAAAAAAAGTACTCTTGTTGAATGTTATCAATATAATTCAATGTTTTTGTAAAATCGATTACCATGAAGGTCTAAGTGTTTTCTCAAGATGCCTAAATACAGTTTCCACAAGCTTGGAGAGTAAATTCTACACATGAAATCGAAAATTTCCATAAACATTTGTCCGGAAACGGTTCGTTACAGACGTCTCCGGAAGTGAAAACTTTCAACAATTCAGACTATTTGCCTCTTCAGGAGGCTGTAGCTTCGTAAGGAAGCACTTCCAGACCTATGTTTATATCAATTTATTTTATTGTTTCAATGTGCAGAATCTATCCCCAAAGCTTGTACCAACTGTTTTCGCATCTTAGAGAAACATTCGGACCTTCATGGCAACTCGACTATTCATAAAATTTAAATTAATTTTTTTCAACAAGTATAACTGTTTTTGTGTATTTTGTATTTTTGAATCGATATCAAGATTTTCTAGGCAAAACTTCAACAATTGACATAATCTAAAATATTTAAAAGCAAATATTACGTGAACCTCTCATATGAGACACATCTAGTGCACTTATTTAAACAGAAATTAGTAAGAATATTAAGATAAATAGTAGCGATTACATATAAAATTTCAAAATTATAGTGCAACTACAGCAAAAGTTATCGACAAAAAAATGGTTAAACTGTTATTTCTTTGGAAAGCTGTAACTCCGTAAGAAAGCATTTTCAGACAAATGTTCATATGAACTTTTCTTCATGAAATAACCCAAGAAATCACATACTGAAGTTCCTGTACGTACTTAGGAAGCACCCTGTATGAAGGAGTGAAAATTTTAGATTGTTAAAAAACAAAATTTATTACCTGTTATTAAAATACTGACGATAAAGACACTGCGCTTTTGTTATTATCTAACAGAAAAATCTGAATATGTAGAAAGATGGTAAAAAATGTGGTAACCAACTTTTATTAAGAAAATTTTTTATTACAATCAATGTTTACATTTTTAAGTCAATATTCTTACTTTTACCCCACCTTGTTATGTACCTGTGCATATTTTACAAAATCCTTTTATTAACAAATTTTGAGTAGATACATTTCATATAACAAACATATACGCATGTTTTCACGTTGTCAAATGCATATAAAACCGAGATTTAAAAATAATGTCATAGCATAGTTAGTTTAACAATTTTTTTTAACTATGTGTTTTTTAAGTATCCTTATATTATGTACCTACGCCTTTGAGTTTCAAGTAATTATTTCCAAACGTTTAAAACTAATGTTAAGTTTTCATAACTAAAACTACAACAAAATTTATAAACTAAAATAAGAACAGTTAAAGTTTCTTAGAAATAATTTTAGTGGTCTTAAACACTGCAACTGAAAGCTTATTTGTACGTCATTCCATTTGAAAAGTTCAGAAAAGCAGTATTTCTCTGGTTATATAAATTTACGATTATTTTTGAACGAGACTGTCCTAGCAAGTGTATCTGACGGTGCGATTTTTCATTTTGATATTTTGACAGGGGTGCCAACTGACCAGAGGGATCGCACGCCCTTTGTTGTATATTGGGTGCAACATGTTCAAAGTAAATAAATACATTTACGAGAGGAAATTTTTCGGAAAAGCCGTCGAATACTTCCTTTTGCGGGGTGTTGTTCGTGACATTGTATCAGGAAAATACATCTCGCCTCTCGCGCAGATTAGAATGTTGACTTTTATTCTATTTTTCACAAAAATTCTAAATTTAAGTATATCAAATCCATGAGAATATAGGCAATACAGACATAGTTTCGTTCAAATCCGATTCAAACCAGAATTTGTTGGAAAATTTTGCTATAATTATCGCGTTTCACTTGCAAAAGACAGTTCAAATCTAAATTAGAATTCTGATGTTTTGAAGAAAATATAGAATCTAAATACGAATCAGATTTTGACGGGAACAATACTTTAATATTAATAAAAAACTACAATTATCTTATTTTCACAAGTAATACAATTAGTGATCCCGATTTTCCGATAAACTTGGGTTACTTGTCAACGAGTTCTAATTCCACTCACATTGTAACAGCCAAGTGCAGCCGTTTATTTTCAGGCTCTTGAACAATTAGACCCTGACTGGCCATCAACAAAATCCTTTTTGCATTATATAATTAAATATGCGTTGATACATTAGTACATAACAAATAATTACAATAAATTAATGTTTTGCTCGTGGAATATTCCAAAACATACCACTCGTGAATTAAGAATTATTTGTAATTTTGTCTTTCATCGACGAACTCAATTGTGTTGAAGCACGATAAGATCACTCGTTCTTCGGACTCGTATTTCGTTAATTGTTGAGACGAAAATCTACATCTTTGATCTCTGGCTAAATGGAATGGAACGTGTGTGATATCCTCCCCCTGGAAATATTCGTTAGTGCAACAGGTAAATTTTTGGTTATAACTAACTACATAAAAACTGAGCTTAAAAGACGTTATTTTAACAATAATATTCAATATTTGAAGCTAAACTTATAAACAATATGTAGACTATGTTTACTGTCAGCAGTCACTTAGGATTTACAACAAATTATTCCACTAAAGAAAAAGTGTAAGAGAAGTGTAAGTTAATCAATGCCGCATTCTGAGTGCTTCTATGTGTTCCCCCCAAATTATTTATGAAGCTGTACCTTTAACGAATGAACAAATTGATCTCTTAAATTGACCGTTATTGAACGTTTTGGAATGAGAAATCAAGTCATCCGGACGCAGATATAGAAAACCAAGATCAAGTTATTAAGATTTATTGGTCCTATAGCAACATTAACTGTTTACTTTTAATCTTGATTTTGATAATGACTCTGTCTATGTTGGACAATAAATAAATGTTATAAAATAATAAACAATAATAAATAATGAATTATATTAACATGTAAGCAATCACCCAATGGTTCGTACCTTTTATGCTACCACCTTGGTTTATACTTGTTTCATTTAATATTATCAGCGAATATTTATTTATTTGTTTAAAAATTGACACCCTGATGTCGCCGCTAGTACGAGACGCGAGACAGAAACGCACGCAGGCGTCCCTACTTCACACAACCGTTGCCACTTCAACGACCTCGCATTGAGCCACGATATAGAAGAATCATTTTTTCGAGTCGACAACAACCGGCATCAAACCAAAGACACTCCATGAGTTCTCTGAAAAGTCAGACTGCTGGATTGTGGGTCGACTACAGCCAAGCCAGAGGCTAGCGAGTTTAACTGTATTTCTACAATCCTACCATCTGGTCCAGCTTCAAAAATAACAGACTCACTCCAGACTGCCGCACCTAGACCCGTCAACCGAAAGGGAGAATTCAACTAGCAACAATACCAGTCCGAATTTAATAGTACAGTCTAATGTAATTCAGGTATCGATAAACGGTATTCAGTAACCTAAATACCTGAAGTCTGCTGTAAAGAGTTTCACGCGCTTCTACTTCTAAATAAAGGGTTAATTTCGGCGATGAAGAGTTTCAACTCATTTTAAACATTTTTCGTAACCTACGTTGATTACTACAGATTCCGGAAGGTGCGCTTGAAGGGTTTCAACGCACCTCAATACCGAGCCAGCAAACAAAAGGGTTAATTTTGGCGTTAATATGTTTCACGTCATTTTGATCTCTTTTCCCGTAAATTACACTAGCTACCTTAATTAATTAGAAGAAGTAAAAATCTTATTTCATTCTCAAAAGTAATCATGAAGTTCATAATGTAATAAATTATTTGAAGGCACATGACCTAAAAAAGGAAAAACCCTCAGTAAATCAAGAAACATTGAAGAAAATCTGTGATAACCGTTCCAAGGAGGTCGTATAATTTACGAGATTCCCGAAAGTACTTAACAAAGTTCTCTTGTGGAATCTGTCTATTGTTAACCTCACCGGTGGGCATGTTTCCTTTTTTGATTATAAATGTCATTTGTGCGAATTTTAATTGGTTTGCTTTAATTCTCTACCGTCTAAGCCGGTTTTGAATTGTACTGAGATGTTCTAAATAATTCTTGAGGCTACACTCGGGTCGACGCTTTTAGTGATAAGTTGCCTGCAAATGTAGCTGTCATACTTGTCATTGAGAAATTCGATGAATATAATAAATTTAGAATGAGTCCTAGCACGCTCCCTTGTGGGACTCCGAAAGCTATTTCTGTGTATGATATTTAAGCAGTGCCGCCACACACTGTTAAGATTTTGGCTACTATCCTACAGAATTATTCTGTAACTGTATAAGTGTATACAGCTGTTATTGGTCCCATGTCATGCTACGGAGGGCTGATCTAGTAGAGGAATCAGCTACAAGGACTGCCTTGTGGCTACGTCTGAGAGGCTATGGTATACAAGTGGTGTGGGTAGCAGGCACACAGAACATCCGCATCCTCGATGAAGCAGTTGTAAAGATTGCTCTTCTTGGTGCGTTGGTTGACTTCTTTTCTCCTAATTATACTTTTAATCAACACTTCAGTGTACATGTAAGTACTGGAGGAACCCACCACTCAGATATATCTATCTTATACTGCTATTCACAGCAGAGGTAAATGCAATTCTTAAACGACAAATCGTATTGGCATTTTCAATGATAGTAGCTGTCTTATTGGCTTTAAGGACTTACAAAATAGTAGAACTTCATGCTCTCCAAGATATCTCCAGAAACAACGTTGTTTCACTCGTTTGGGTGAAGAGACGTAATGGTAACCAAGGTATTGAGAAATCTAAGATGGTCGCCAGACTTCCTCCGAACAACTTCTTTGAAAGCCGCAACCTGCAACCCCCTTTTCCGACAATATTTAGCACTATGCTACACTTAGAAACCTTAAACAGTTTTTCGAAAAAGTAGGTTAATATTCAAAGCTGTCGCCAGGTAACGACTGCTATTACAGCAGCTTCACCAAAGATAGCAAAATACTGTGTAAAACTGCCTAGAAAAAAATCTACGACTAGTTGTAGAAATCTTGACCGGGCACTGCACTCTCAAGAAACACATGCGCAGGATTGGGATAGCCCCAACTGCCAAGGAACTTGAACGAGGCAGCAGAACACGTGCTATGCCACTGTTCTGCCCTCGCAACAATAGAAAGATCTTCTAGCCTGGAATAGCTACATCAGCAACACCCCAGCCGCAGAAGTCCTCATGTTCATTCAAAGAATTAGGTAAGTTGGGTAATTCCTGGAGAGCTGCTGTAGAGGACACCGTCTTTTGTGGCCTAAGAACAAGTGATTTTTCTCATCCTACAATCCTTATCTAGAATCCAGATGACAGCCCATCCCTATATTGTCGAGGTGTGATTATTAGAAGTGTTTGCTCTTAGGTGTTCGTCAATTGTTTCAATTAATCATTTCCACCACGTTTAGATGTTTGCAAGTTGCCTGTGTTCTTACTACGTGTTGGTTTGCTAAAACTTCTTGTGCATCTTTTATACCTCGCTGGATGATTACTTTCGAAGTTACAGCATGCTACCTTTCCCTTTCAGTTCCCTATAACAATAGTTTTTTTGTGTGTTCATATTTTTGGAATCTCATAGAATGTGTTCTTTTTTGTATGGTTGTTCGAAGTTCACCACCGTTTCGTTGTAATGCAACATAATACTCCATCTTTTTTTTTTTCGATTTCTGCAGCGATGCAGGTTCTGTAACCTGCAGCACACAGACCACATAGAAGCACAAAAATCAGGATATATAAAACAATTATCCGCTGCATCTTATGCTATGAAAACGAGACATATACGCTTATCCAAATGACAATAGTCGCAGTGAATGTTTTGAAAAGAAAATACTAAGCCGCATAATAGGGTCAGCAAACACAAAACTATGAAATATATAAACATCTGAAAGAACTACTAGAGGAAATGTCAATCAAGTTCCAAAGGCTACAGTGAGCAGGGCATGTTATAAGAATGGACGGAACAGGAAAGATGAAAGGCAAAAGACCAATTGGCAAGCCCAAGAAAAGATAAGAGGATAGCGTCGTCAAGGATGCAAGAAACACCATAGAAGTGCGGAACTGGAAAACTAGAAAAGGAGATCGCAAAGGCTAAGCACCTTGGTTAGAGGGATGAACCGTATTTTCTCCAGATCCAAAAATCTGGAAAAAGGTATCTTAAGCGCAGAGTTCCGTACAGTCTGCAAATATAATTGTTGACAAAATCAATTCTATGCAAGTGTTTGTCGAGTTGACACTGGCCTGTCAAGTAGCTTGTCATAATTTTAATTTGCTTTCAGTTTGCATTTCTTTATTTCTAGTTCTGCATTTTAGTGGGATAATCCGAGAACTGGTTTTGTTTTAGACCGGTGCTTGCTAAAACCCCGTCTGGTCAGTAAATCCGCTTCTTCCTTTGCCTCAATGAATTTTGCTGTAGCTTGGTACCCACAGCCGTTTGACCGAGTTCTGCGCCCAGAGACTCGTCAGTGATAATCGGCTTTGCAGGACTATCTCTGAAGTTACCTTGAAAGAGCTCAGAGCCTGAAGAGCTGCCTGGCTGTCGAACAAATATAAATATGATTATTTAAAAAATCCCGTGTTAAGGTTTTCGTACGCACAGGCCAGTATAGCATATACCTAAGCCTGAAAAACAGTGAAGTGCTGCCTAAGAAGAAAGAAATGTCTTGCTCGTGGTGTGTCGTCATAAACACCCGCCCTTGTACCGTCTTCAGTCTTTGTGCCGTCTCTGAACAAGACAAAAACTTTAGAAACCAGGGAGTTTTAGTGATGGATTCTCCTTTATTTTACTGTACTATATTATTATAAACTGTAAAAAAATTGATCAAAACCAAGGCTGATTAGTCGTGGTCTTAGTCTTGGCATCGCGATACTATCACAAAACTAAGTGCTCAAGACTATTTCAAGACCAAGACAAGTCTACGAACGTCTTGTTTTGGTCGACAAAATCAGAATTACCCGTGCAAAATCAGTTTTTAATTTGAAATAATTCCACTTATTAATTTATGTAAACGTTTATAAAAATTTCAAAAATCTGTCTCTATAGAAACAATTAAAAATAGCGGCCTTCTACTGGCTGTTTGATCAACGTCAACACTTTCTCTAAATTGTTCAGCAAAGTCAAACGTTTATTTATTTAATGATAAATTTACACTGTAAATCATATATCTTAAGACTAAATTGTAACTACTGTGAATCTAAGAATCTTATATTGAACTTTGCAGTGTTAAACCATATCCAAAACCTTATGTTCCAATATGTTTGCAGAAACAAGCTGAAACAAGAGAAATTAGACATTTAATTTGGTATTAGTTCAGTGTTCAGTTTTAATCGTGTTGATGACATGGTCCAGCAATATTACTTAAAATTGCTTTTACTAACGATGACGACTCATTTAGACTGCATGTACTATTGTTAAGAGAACGATTTTAATATAACGGGTAAACTTATGCAGCGAGTTTTTCTTTTTTGTATACATACCAGCTATGTATACTTTTATAAAAAAACATGTCAATGCATTGTTTTACTGCATTCTGTAGACAACCAACTATACACTACATTTCAAAGCTTCAATTTTTGAAAAGAATAGTCTGCTGTGGAAACAGTAATCAAATTGTTTATTGTCAAATTAATAGCAATTAGTTTTTTCTTTTGAATTTAGCATAAAATTTGTGTATTGCTGATATTTTATGTTTTTAAAATAATAATTTTATTAAAAAAATTTTGACATTCAAATATTTTTGCGTTTATTCATAAACATACTCATTGAACGTAACCTCACACTACGAGGTATACCCTTTCTCTCTTAATTATTTTCTGTACAGTTGGTTGCCTATAGATTGCAGTAAAACAATGCATTGACATGTTTTTTTATAATAGTATACATAGCTGATATGTATACATACTGTATAGTAATTCCTCTATGAAATTTAAGGCGATTCGACCAAGTGTTGTTCCCCGAAAATGCGCCCCTGAAAAGTTGCAGGCCCTCAAAGTTGCAAAAGAAAAACAGTATTATAGCAAGTACTACAAAATGGCTTGAGTTACAGCGATCAAATTTGATAACAATCTTAGGACATATTCCATAGATACTTTGGTGAAATATGAAGAGAATTTCAAAACGGAAAGAGTACAATTGTTACCAAATTTAATAGTTACAGAGCAAGCAAAAAAGGTGAAGAACCACGTGACCATGGTCTAATTTAAATGTAGTGAATTTTATTTTCAAATGTTGCCTACCGTGCTGATTTCCTTTTGCAATGTCATTGTGTTTCACTGGCGTTCGTGCACTCGTTTTGAGCAGCTATTGTAATTTATGAATCAAATATGTTTTTCTACAATAATATTCTTAAATAAATCCTATCATTTACTTTTGTTTTGATAAATGTTTTTACGGAGTTTTTTTAAGTTGTGACGTTCCAAATTCATTTTTTTATGAACATATGTTTTCTGTGCCCTAATTTGTACGTGGCACGCCAATGGTAATTGCTACAACTGTCAGATTTAGTTTCCTAAAGCAGGGTAGCCACTTCTGTACAATGGGTTGCCTATGTTACGTGGTCACGTGGTTCTTGACCTTTTATACTCGCTCTGTATAACTCTAACCGTTTTGTAGTACCTGCTATTATACTGTTTTTCTCTTGCAACTTTGAGGGTCTGTAATTTTTCAGGGGTGCATTTGCGGATAACAACATTTTGGGTCAATTAAGTTTCACCAAGAAATTACCACTTAAAGTTTTTGAAAGTATTAAACAGACACCCTGTGTATTCTTCGGGGCTTTCGCGGTTTCTCGAACTTGTCTGCCTTTACAAGCATTTGCTCTAAACTTTTGAGCCATAGTGGTTCGTGGCCGCTGCCTGCCTAAACAGTGCCGTGTGCTTAGAATGTTGAGCCTTGAGACAGACGTTTTGCATGACATTGCAGCTTGCATCTTCAGACTGCTTCACCAGTACTCTGATCACTCTGAAGCAAGCTGCAATGTCTCCTGACAAACAAGGTATACTTAGATCAAATCCTTGTGCGCCCCAAGGTTCAAACAAAACAAATAATTGTAAAGGTAGACACGCTATAGGGCGGCCCTTACCTGATTATGCTGGATGTAATTCCCAAATGATGACGCGTTTTAAACCGATCGTAAATTTACTGACTACGTTCGTTTGTTTCAAAGTTTGTTTTCATAATGAAAAATTTACTTACTCCTGCAATATATTTCTCCCCGATTTTCATAAACATTGATAATCTCCAACGGCTTACCACAGCAATAGCAAGAAAAGCAGCAACTATGGAATGCACTTCCCGAAACCATAATCATTTCAGGTGCATATACCTTAAAACAACTAAACGTTAAAGCCTAGGGTCCACATTGTTTGAGTTCTCGTACTTTCCTTCCGCACCTACGACAACACGGAGTGTTCATATTAATTGCCAAGTGTCGCCTGGTATTATTGTCACATCGATCGGGAGGTGCGCAGCAGGGGTTACGGCCACCAGGTTGTGGAGCCTCAACGCGTGGGTAGTAACAGATTCTCTCTGGAGGTGGTGGTTCGCAAGTTTTTAGTGGAGGATAACAAATAGGTCTTCGTATGGGAGGGCTATATGGTTCGCAAGAAGAATCAGAATAATCTTTTGGTGGACATGAACAACAGCACGGTTTTGGCGAGCAACATGGTGGTGGGCAGCGTGTTGGTGATGGGCAGCGTGTTGGTGGTAGGCAGCGTGTTGGTGGTGGGCAGCGTGTTGGTGGTGGGCAGTCTGTCGGTGGGGGGCAGCAATTCAGTGGTGGCCAACATTTCGGTGGTTGACAACATTTCGGTGGTGGACAACATTTCGGTGGTGGGCAACATTTCGGTGTTGGACAACATTTCGGTGGCGAGCAATATTTTGGTGGTGCCCAGCATTTAGGCAGACTGCAACAATTAGAAGGTAAGTAACATGATTTTGGTGGACAGCAGCTTGCTGGTGGAGAAGAATCTGTTAAGGCACAGGGATCGCAGCATCTTTTTAATTTGCTTTGGCATGTTATTTAACTGCAGCAACACAAAAAAATGATCATAATTGCTGCACCTACACCTTGAGCAAACAATAAAATTATTTAGTTCCACATAAGATAACATTATGAAATACATTGGATATCGTTGATCAAATTTTCGGCAAACTAACACTCAAAAACAACCAACCCTGTACAATGGAAATAAGTTTTCAACAAAGCGTTTATTGCATTGAAGCATACCCATATTCCAAGCTGTAAACACTTGCAATAAAAAAACATTTCGTTATTCTTATTTCAAAACTGTACCTACTGCAAATGTCAATTTTTTTACAAAGTCGGACCTGCTATAAACTGTGCTAGAGAAGTAATAAACGAATTCAAAAATATATAAATGGGCGAGACACTTCGCCTGTACTATCCCATACTTATACAAAATAATTACTTTTATAAAGTAACCCCCCCCCCCAACTAACTTTTGAATGACTTGATATTTTACAACAAAATTTGGTGTGCTGTAATGGGAAATTTAATACTATTTTTTAGCCTATAATTAATTTTTGTATCATTCAAAATGGCGACTGGGCGCCATTTTTAATTTTTTGTTAAACGAAAAGAGGGTCAAGTGACATCTTATTTGAAAGATCTTTTAGTTCTGCGCCTGATCTTAGAGTTTCAGAAAAATATTCAGCTATAAAAAAATGACAATGCTTAAAGATAAAGAAGTATAGGTACATATTAAAAAAAAACTAAAAATTAAAGCAAAACGAAATTAAATTAAGTGTACGAAATGTTCACCTTTCACTTCTTGGCACATAAAAAGTCGGTTATGAAATTCCTGCCTTACATTTTCATAAGTTTCTGGAGTGATATTTCTGCAAACTTCTGCAATGCGTTGCTCCAGTTCTTCCATTGTTTTTAGTTTTTTTAAATATACTTCTTTATCTTCAAACATTGTCATTTTGTTATGGCTAAATATTTTTCTTTGAAACTCTAGGATCAGGCGCAGAACTAAAAGACCTTTCAAATGAGATGTCACTCAACCCCCCCTTTTCGTTAAAAAAAATTGAAGATGGCACCCAGCTGCCATTTTGAATGATACAAAGTTAATTATAGGCTATTTCCCATTACAGCACACCAAATTTTGTTGTAAATTATCAAGTCGTTCAAAAGTTAGTTAAAGGGGGGGGGGGTACAGTACAGCACATCTAATTAAAAACCGTTTTAAGTTGTAAAGTATTTAAAATAAACCCCTGCTAATCTCTCAATACAAGGAAAACAACTAACAACATTCATAACTCATAAACTACCCGAGGAGAAAATTTAGAGCGGTGCGGTACGCAGCTGTTGGGTCAGCTCCATCTGTCTATTATCACGTGATTATACCTAGCACACTCTTAAGTTGTCATCAATGCTTCTATACAAGTTGCGACGAAAAGTTTTTTTTAGATTACAAAAGCAGTTCCAGATTTTTTGGAAAAAGGTTCTTCGAGATTGAAAAACACAAAATCGTATATAAAAATAGTAAAATTAGGAAAGGAGGGGGAAAATTATTCTTCCTAAATATTGCCGCACCTATAAATTATGTTGTGAATCTTATGCTACTAGTACTCAATAGTATACTAGGTACTGAAAGTATAGTAAAGTAATAATACATACAGTCAGAGAAGAATGAACCCTTATAAGTCGTCCCGAGAAAATTAAATAACGGTCGATCAATAAACATACAGTATAACTCTGGCACATACAAAGTGTTTCACGATGACCATTCAGGAAAAATTGCTTTTGCATTAATAGAGACTTCCAAGGATTAATTAGCGTTGTCCGCAGAAACGGCTCCTTTATCATATTAATTATATTAAAAAATTTTGAACACCTAACCAATTACTTTTTGTGAGCGGTAATCGTGAAAAAGAGTGTATACAGAGTGATGCAAAATTTTAACCCGTGTTTAGAACACGTAAAATAAAGCGACTTTTATTTTCTATTTTGTTCTATGTCAAATGATTGTAAGGTACTAGGCCCCTAAAAGGGGCCCACTGAAACTCGTTAGTTAATGATATACTTGAAAAATTGAAACGGTTGGTCCGACTCTTTTCAAATTTAACACACAGGTTCGGAACAAATTTAAATATTGTCTTTAATGTATTTTCACAGTGGTTTCAAAAAGAGACAAGCCAGTGGTTGTACTCTCCCTTTTAATTTTTGCTTATAACTTTTTTGTCATTAATTTCTTGTAATTTCAAATACTAGATTTAAATGTAGAATTGAACACAAAAAATGATCAAAGCGCTTCGCTCTGAAATTTTTATAGTTTTGATATCGTAATCAGCCTTTACGTCCCACTACTGGGCTCTGGCAATCTTCTCTGCCACGTACTCTCTTTAGCGCTAAGGTACAGTTTAACGTCGAATCCGAACGACTAAATGCCAGGAAGAATTCAGGCATTAGGACCTCACGGCTGTGATTTTTAGAAAAAGATTCGTTAGGATTAAAGAAAACTAAAAACGAAAAGATAATTTCGTTTGGCAAAAATTGGATAGAAGACGGAAAATTAAGCTCCCTATATAATGCATCTAAAAATTAGTTGTGAATCTTATTCTACTATTGCTCATAGGCAACAGAAAAACATAAAAAAACGTCACACCGAAATTGTAACTTATCTGTAGCTCTATTAGCCTATAGATTGTAAAAAAAATCGTGCAGAAAGCTGCTTAGCAATATTTATTTAAATATGTTACATTTTGAAATTGTTTTCACTTCGCAGTTTTAGTAGTTCCAAAAGTTATCGTACCTTACAACATTGTGTACCGTTAGGGCATTTGCAATTTTGAATTTCATTCCGATCTGATAACTTACTTTTGAGTAAATAGGTGTTAAAACATAAATTTTCAAAATTTCGTAGAAAGCGGCACAAAACATTTGCGAATTGGAACACAAACAAAATTGTAGCTCATCCCGAATTCTATGAGCCTACAACATTAGAGCCCGACTGATAGGCTGATGAATTATGCACTTCGTTGTTAAAAATAAGCATTTTCCATCTCTGACCATGGCACCATAGGCGCCATTTTTAAAAAATGGCTTACAACATACGCTGTAATTTCAAAAAATCGCTATTCTTCGGCCTACCACGGGTAAATCGATTTCAAGGAGTTCAAACCTAACCTCAGAACTCAAATAACGGCACTGCGCAGCCGAGAATTGCGCAATTTTGCCTTTCTCACAGACACAAAATAAAAAAATACTGAAAAAATACTGCCTTTTGATATAAACCACATGTATTTCAAAAATTAACAAAATCCTACACTAAATGGTCATTTTAACTAATTTACAAGCACATTTCCAACTTTGCCACCGTCACTCGCATCATCTTCAACGTGGAGTTTTTGAAAGTGAAAAAGAAACAAGTCATGCAGTGAGGAACTGGAAAACAATGTATAGTATTTAATTTAATTGCGGTGTTTCTTGTGTTTAGGAAAGAAAATGCAAACCAAAAGGCAGTTCACTCACCTTTAGTCGTCACAAGAACATCCCCAGCATTTGCAAGTGTTGTGCATAGCAGACCTGCTTTCAGGTAATTGCACTTACCGGCGCCAGCTTCTTGGCAGCGACATTTTATGATTTGCCTGCAGACCATTCCCGCAGGAGGAAATATAGTCCATTTCACTGAAAGAAAAAGATTTGTTATTAAGACACAGATCTTAAAGTTGTCGCAATCTTTGAGAGCATGGAAGGCAAGTAACCCTCCACACTTCTCTGGCCCAAAATTGTGGGTTATAGCCTGGATGTCAATATATCTGTAGCTATTTCTTGTGTCTAAGGCAAATTATAGCTCGTCACAGTTGAGTTGAGATGACAATGCTGTTCTGGATTTAGAATTTGGGAGTGTGAGTTACCTCACGCGCACTTAGGCCACAATAGGTGGGCCCATTGTACTACCTCCCCAGCAGCTCTCCACATTGGACGTCACCCAAGCCATCCAACCTTTTGGATGTACTTGAGGACATCCGCAATTGGAGTGTTGCTGATTTCGGCCATGTTAGGCCAGAAGTCCCCCAGCATGGATCCTCTGGTTGTTGCGAGAGCTGGGCAGTGACATAGGACATGTTCTGCCGACTCGTCGTCCTCGTTGCATGCACGACAGTTTGGGCTGTCCGCCAGTCCCATCCTGTGCATGTGTTGCTTTAGGGTGCAGTGTCCAGATAAGATACCCACAACTAGTCGTAAGTTCTTTCGGGACAGTTGCACACAGTATTTGGCTGTTTTTGGCGAGGGTGCCGTAATAGCAGCCCTTGCTTGACGACAGCTTTGAGTGTTAACCCATCTTCGTGTGAAGCTTTTTAAGGTTTCTTGGTATAGCATAAAGCTTAATGTCTTCAGGGATATGGGAATTACGGGTTCTGGCCCCCAGAGAGGTTGTCCAGAGGCCAGTCTCGCAATCTCATCAGCCTTTTCGTTGCCGTAGGTTCCGTCATGTCCTTTCACCCATACAAGGGAAACGGCATTCTTTTGAGATATCGTCGAGAGCTCCACGACACCGCAGTACCACTCCTGAGGTGATTTTGCAACTGCCTAGGGCTAGTAAAGCGGCTCTGCTATCGCTGTAGATACCAATACGTTGGTTCTTGATTTGTCGTTCAAGAATTGCATTTGCACCATGCATTATTCCCACTACCTCCGCTTGGAAGACAGTGGCAATTTTGCCTAGTGGTATACTCTGGCGCAGGTTTAGGTCATCGGAGAAAATTCCGGCACCCGTTCCATGCTTTGTTTTAGATCCATCGGTGAAGATGGATATGTCCATATGCTGGGTTGGTCCAGCATTCGCGTAGACACTAAAGTGTCTATTAAAGGCATATTGTACAGGAAGGTAGTCCACCATAGCATCCAGAAGAGGAATCTTGACGATTGCCTCATCCAGGATGCGGGTGTGTCTGCCTCCCTTGCCTGCTGTTTGCCACAGCCCCTTGTGGCGCAGCCTTAAAGCAGTTCTCACAGCTACTTCCTCCACAAAGAGATCAAGTGGAGGAAGGCATAAGATCACCTCTAAGGCGGCCGTGGGGGTTGAGCGTATAGCACCTGTAGAACTGAGACAAGCAAGACGTTGCACGTGTCCCAGTTTGGTTGCTGCCGTAGCCTGTCTGACCCTGGGCCACCAGACAAGTGCTCCGTAGCATAGCATGGGCCTAATCACGGCAGTATACAGCCACAAGGTAATTCTAGGGGAAAGTCCCCAAGATTTACCCAGAGCGCGGCGACACTGCCAGAAAGCCATGCATGCTTTGTTTGTTTTAGCTTTCAGGTGTTTCTCCCAGTTCAGCTGTTTGTCAAAAATAACTCCCAGGTATTTGACATTATCTGAGAATCTGAGAGAAGTATTGAATAGGAGAGGTGTACGTAAGGGTCCAACCTTCTTTTTCTTTGTGAAGAGTACCATCTCTGTCTTCAATGGGTTGACAGATAGGGACTGTTCATTACACCACTTTTCTGTTATTCGAAGAGCCGTCTGCATTAAGGTGCAGAGCATGCCCTCAAACTTCCCCGTGATGAGGATGGTGATATCATCCGCATATCCAATGGTATGGAATCCAGCATCATTGAGTGCGCTTAGAAGGCTGTCCACCACTGTATTCCATAACAGTGGAGACAGAACTCCGCCCTGTGGGCAGCCTTTCATCACAACACCTCTAATTGAGCTGTCTCTTAAGTTAAATTGCACTGCTCTCATTGCAAGCATGTGCTTTATCCACTCACAAAGAGTAGGTGCAACACCAAGTCTGCGTAAGGCAGAGTTTATACTTTCAAAGGTGGCCTTGTCAAAGGCTCCTTCAATATCAATGAAAACTCCCAGGGTAGACATTTTGTTGTCTAATGATCTCTCGATCCGATTCGCTACGGCATGTAGCGCCGATTCGGTAGATCTCCCTGGGATATAAGCGTGTTGGTTCAGGTGCAGTGGGTGTGAAACAAGCACCTTCTCCCTTATTTCCCTGTCACAAAGTCTCTCAAGAGTCTTTAATAAGAAAGATGTAAGACTAATGGGACGGTAAGATTTGGCCAGGGTGTAGTCAACACGCCCTGGTTTGGGAATAAAAACTACCTTAACTTCTCTCCAGCTCTCCGGTATATATCGAAAGGCGATACATGCCCGGTAGATGCGCACCAGGTGGGCAATTATCAGGTCCAGACCCCATTGTAATAGGGCTGGGAAGATACCGTCCACTCCTGGCGACTTGAAGGGGAGAAAGGAGTTTATAGCCCAGGTTACTTTGTCGCCCCTTACGACCCGGTCCGCCACTTCCCAATCCTCCTCAATGGGAGGTGGGGTGTCGGGCCTTGGCCATACACAGTCAGGGGTAACAATGCAGCCTGGGAAATGTGTTTGAATTAGCACTTGTGCTGTCTCTTCGGGTTTGGTTGTCAAAGAACCATCCCCTTGCCTGAGACAGCCAGGTTGTTGATTGGGGTCTTTGGAAAGGATCCTTTTTAGTCTTGCCGCTGAGGTAGTAGTCTCTATAGAACCGCAAAAAGTTTTCCAAGAGTCCCTCTGCCTCCGGCGGATTTCTTTTTTATATATTCGTTTTTGGTCTTTGTAGGCCTCCCAGTCACTAGTAGTTCTAGTTCTCTTTGCTTTATTGAAGAGTTTACCCAGCACTGATCTCATCCTGTCGAGTTTCTTGCACCACCAAGAGGTTGTGCGACTCGCCTTGGGTGTCTTCAGGGGGCATGATGATTCATAGGATTGCAAGAGCGAGTTTTGCAGAATGTCAACGCTGGTCTGCAGGTCCTCTACCCGAGCAATCGTATCCGGGACAATCGACTCCGCCAGGTGGGCTTCCAGATCTACTTTATAAGATAGTCTGTCGGTCTGCCTAGGGTTCCGATATTGTTTTGGTATGGCCGTAGTTCCAGATAATCTGAAACAGAGCCATCTGTGGTCTGACATGGATACAATAGGTGATACATGCCAGCCCACAATATTATTTGAAATACCTAATGATGCCAGGGTGACATCAATCACCTTCTGGCTGCGCGTTGTGACAAAGGTAGGTTCACATCCACGGTTCAGTATTTCTAGGTTTGTACTTATTAGGTACTCAAGTAAAGATTTACCTCTGGTGTTGATGGTACTGCTGCCCCACGAAACGTGGTGAGCGTTCGCATCACAACCAATAATTAGGTGTTTATTTTCCCTCTCAGAGTAATCCACCAGTTCGATCAACTCCGCGCTGGGCGGAGGGTCGATTGAGTCACCGGGAAGGTATACCGATGCTAGTATAACATCTTCTTTTCCTTCGTTAATGCTGCAACTCACCTGTACCGCCGTAATATCGCGCGTACAGAGGTGTGGCAAAGCGAAGGCTTGTAAGTGCTTGGGACAGTAGATGCACGTCCTTGGTTTCTGTTGGGTGTTATCTGTAAAGACAGCGCCATTATTATTATTTAATCCACAGATCTTAGATTTTACAATCCAAGCCTCTTGTATTAATGCAACAGTGTCCTGCTGACTGTCGAGATGTCTGCGTAGAGTGACAGCAGCCACTCGACAGTGTTGCAGGTTAATTTGTATAATATTTAGTCCAGGCTGAGTGGACATGGGGTCAACAAAAAGAATTAGTCGGCCCCGGTGTCTGACCCGGACTCCAACAGTATCTCCATCAGCATCCTCTCCTCCTCACAGATTGTGTCCATGGGGGTGGGGAGTTGTGGGGATTCCTCTTCGGATGGCTGCTCTGGTAGCGGCACTCCGGGTGGTGGTGGAGGGGTGTCCCCAGACGCACCCTGATCTGCAACTGAATAGGGTTGAGGGGTGTCCGTAGACGCACCCTGCCCTATAGGCTGATTTTCAGAGGCTGGAGGTGCATCTCCAGGCTTCTGAATTTTTATGCTTAGGGTGGTAAACTGATAGTGCAGTTTACCTCCTTTGCTTTTGACGGCCGTCTCGGCCTTGACAATGCTGTTGCGAAGCAACATCATTATCTACTGTACAGATTATTATGCGCTTCAAACCTCTATTGACGTGTCAGCTTCTTCGTGTGTGCAAGATGCTAAGGTGTCCAACACAACTGCTTCTGTGCAGAGTACCTCTTAATGATGCGTGGCCAACACTCTTCCGAAGCACCCTGTGTCTGATGTTACAACAGAGCTAAGAAACTCACAGCTTTTCTGATAAACTCCATAGCTGACGCATCAGAGCAACCGATTTAGAGTCCTCGGAGTAGAGTTAAAGGTGCAGGGTTGCTTGCTGCGCTTGTCGTGCATAATGTGCTATGGTATGCTGCCCATGACAACACATAACACTAGCATGTTCCTCTTCCGAATTTGCACTCTATTTCTTCCGTCCTCATATTGAAACATTGAGACACGGAAAAACGTTCCAAAAGAAGTGTCTCAAGAATTGGTGGATTCCTCTTGGTATTTTACACTGGAATTACGAGAGTATAATCCTCCGGGAGATCCTTCACTATCTTATCTTTCCCGTTGAGGTCATGCAGAATGGAACATCAACAGAGCATCTTGCATCGCCAAAAGATTATGGTCTATGTTGTCCATAGCGGATATTGTTGAAGATGAAGGTTATGCGAATACAAGGTGGCAAAGTGCGAAATGCGCTTCTAAACTAATAAAAACAACCATGACCACAAAAAGTATGTTTGCAGTATTTTCTTAGTTTGCCCCTGTGGAGTAAACAAAATTACGCAACTCCCAAGTATGCAGTGCCGTTGTGTAAGTTCTGAGATTAGATTTGAACTCTGCAGGGTTGACTTACCCAAAGTAAGTCAAAGAACATTTTAAAGAATAGAGATTTTTGTGAACTTGCAGAATATTTTCTTTTGACATTTATAAAAATGACGCCCATGGCACATGATAAGTGCTTCCAACCCTTAAATTTTCTCAACGACCAGTAGCGGTTTCTCCATTGGGTCAAATGATCATTGACCTCCCAATGAAATAAGAATAAATAAATAATTACTTTTTGTTTGAGTACATAACATATTATACACTATAATATTTAAAAAATACTTTATAGTTAACTTTTGTATGAGATTTCTATGCGAGAACGTTTATTAAAGAGCTGCCGCAGGATCCGAAAACGTTTGAATGTTTGAGTATTTCGCGCGCATTAAATGAATCTATGCAAGGGTCATTTGGCTGTCAGTCTCCAATTCAGCTACACGCCACCGAATAAAGCCGCCGGCTTAAAAGGCCTTTAAATGAATAAAAGTGAAATAGAAAGTTTATTGCGATAAAATTCATATTACTCAAGCTAAAAGAGGATAGAAGTATCTGCGCATTAAAGACTTCGGGATCACGAGCCCACAACTTCCGAGAATAATGCTGTCAGCTGTCCGTGATAAGCTCATGCCAATAGCCGCCTAATTTGCGGGATTTGTACGTACCCGACGTAGTAGTGTGAAAACAGTTGTTGGTTGTGTAATCATAATTTAGTGGTGTTGTGCGATGTCCGTGCAAAACAATTTCGGATTGTGAATGCCATGTAAAAAAATGCTTTCACTTGTTTCCACTGTCTGCTATTTTGTGATAATTCATTGTCTGATATTGACTGCAAACATTTAAAAACCAAAATTCAAACACATTTTTTAATCGTAAACCACATGAAAAATTTTGTGCATTTTGACACACTGGCATCACTGGGTATCAATTTACAGTAATTTTATTAGAGAGTGCTTATCGAAAGTCTATTAAAAACTTCAATGAAAATGTTGGTAAAAATAGATCATTTTGCCAACGTAAAGGATGGGTTTGAAATATAAGGCTACCTAAAACTTGGGTAAGAACAAATTTTTTCCAAAAAAATACTTTAAAATGCCTCCCAGTACACCACACCGCGAGCCGCCACTGCCATAACTATAAAAATATCCCAACCCCGTTTTTTACACAAAGTGCATAATTCATCAGGAATATTGATTTAAGCTGCCGGACTATAAAAAAATTGTACGAACAGTTTTTGAGCGAAATTTTTTTTGTAAATTTTCAAAACTTAAAATTAATTTTAGATCATAGTTTTCATGCTTTTAAAAATTCTTGTACCTAGTCTCATGTCCCCTTAGATCAAAATCGAACCATCCGTTCGAAAGTTATGAAGCGTGCACGCACACCCCATCCAAAGACAGACGTACATTAAAAACAATTTTTTGGGTTCCTGAAGGTCCAAAACGCGTCAATATCTCAAATGCAAGAATTTTCATGAAATCAGTACCTACTTCCCTATAATAAAAGTATAGGAAAGTAAGAAGGTCAGTATGTAGTTGTCACTTAAGCTTAGGGAGCACTGTTTTTCAGATAAATGCAGTTATATATTGGTCTGATAAAAATAATCAAAATCAAATAAATGGAAACAAATGAACACTAAATGAGAATTATACGTCATATATGCGTCTTTTTTACTTTTCTCTACTCTCAGTATAGAGAAGTGGGTATTGATTTCATGCAAATTCTTGAATTAGAAATTTTGATGGAAATACATGTTCTGGACCTCTAAGAACCCAAAAAATAGTTTTTAATAATTCTCTGTATGTGGGTGGTAGGTGTGTGCGCTCCATAACTTCCAAACGGATGGTCGGATTTCGATGAGCTTCGGGATATGGAAGTACATCAAAAATTCATTGGGGAAAAAGCTTTTAAGAAAAATCCGAAACCGGCAGCGGACATGTTTTTTGGTAGCATATTTTCCAAATAGAATTTTCTGAAACTCTTAGAATGGAATCTTGTAGAAGACTTTTGGACAATCTCTTCTTTCTATAATTTTTAGCATCAAAATTGCGGCCGTTATGATTTTTTGAATATTATGCCCTTTATTACTCAAAAACAAGTTGGCAGATCGTGATCAAATTTTCTACCGTGATAGCTCTATATGCCCCTATAGCGCGCCGTATCCTACAGACTTTAATCATCAGCCACTGTGTGTAATATGTTTTTGAAAATATTTCTCACTGCATGTGGTTTCTTTTCGAATCTTTTTGTTTTTTGTCTTTGGGGTACCTCGTAGTCGCTAGTTTAAATCATAATTTAACAATACTTGAATATTAAACAAATCTTGTCGGCTGTTCGAAAATTTTTAGAAATCCTGGCCTTCCCATTCCTGCCTGTATAAGGTTTTCCATCTATATATTAATTCGAAAATTGTTCTGTTTTTATGGTTTGCAAAAGACTCTTGAGTATTAACATTGTGCTTAGCTAATGCCATTACAATACCAAATTTTGTGTCAATCTGGCAACTAACGTTTGAGTAACCAGGCCATAAAATGCAAGATTTGCAATTTCCCACGTCACCGACCTACAGACATATTTTTTTAACCACATTTCTGAGTTTCTAGATAAACAAAACATTTATTTCGAGCATAATCGCAAAATCGATTCTTTTGCCATCACCAATACCTTCCCATACTGAAAATATAGGAAAGTAAAATTGCACCCAATTTGTAACAACTACTTACCTCTTTGCACAGAAATCTTCATGGTTTCTGTTATAATAATTACTGGTTTCTCTTGGAGTACGACCTGGACAAGCTGATACGGGTCTCGGAGGCCAACCGCTACCAGAAACGCCTTCCACAGGGCAACACTCCGGAGGAGTGCACGATCTACATTTAGGCATGCAAGTAGTTGGTGCACAATCGTCCTAATTATCAAAATAAATCTTTAGGAATATACACCATTAATGTTCATCGAACGGCAAAATAACCACAGAATTAAAAGGTTCACATTTAATTACCAAACAAAGAGGTACAAATACAGGTTTTTTTCTAGTACAAGCCTGCTTCAAGCAATAATTTTTGGGTTTAGGATAACAACAAGGTGGTCTCGAACAAGTTGTCACGGCCAGAGGTTTACAATCAGGGTTACAAATGTCCTCGCATGGGTCGCAAGGATTACACCACGTTTTACAGCAAAGCTTGCAGACTCCACAAGGCTCTTTACAAGGGGCAGAGGGTGTCGTATATGGCCTACAAGGGCTTTTGCATGAATTTTTAGAAGACATGCACAAAGGGGTTGTACCACAACATGCGTTGCAGTATATTTCTCCCTCGCATATGTTTGCTGAGCAGGTATTCAATAATTTTCTGCACTTATCTTTAAAACAATAAATAAAACTTTGATGTGGGTATAAATGATGAATTAATAGAACTTACAGCAACTAAAGCAAAATGAATGCCAAACTTTGTTGTACGCTACTCGTTGTTCGGTATAATGAACTACTCTGCCGCAACGGGCACAACAACTCATATTTCCATAAAAATAGATTGAAGACGTGTGTTCATTGTGAAGACGATTTGAGTTACCTAAAAATTGAGAATTTTAGTTATAATGACTTGCCTAATAGATCACGAAAATTTTGATGACTTTTACGAAAACTGTCAATTTTTTATTTTTCTAATATTAAAACACCAACTTGCTAGGTATAATTTATTTTTAACTGAACAATGTAATTCAGCTACCTAGATTTATACAGGATGTATCAAATTGCGTGTTACCTATGGAGATCTCGCTTATTTGAAAAGATACGACGATGGTTAAATTAGAGAAAAGTTGTGGGATTTTATGCTCACTAATAATTTAGAAAGATGTTAGACCTATCTTGCTTAGTTTATGAAAGAACTGGAAAAAACTGAAACTTTTTCATGCTGAATCTAAATTTTTGATCAGATTTGGTATAACTGCTACCATTGCTCAATTTCGACTGTCAACTTTTTTTTTCTTACCGTCAGCATTTTAATTTCTTTCATATTTAAATAGAGTTTGTAATTCTGATTTCAACGATGTGTCACACTTTGCATTTTGTTTAAGTTTTGAACATTTTACTACATAAAATAAAAATTTCATAAGAGGCCATGGAAAGACCACGTCATTTAATTTATTTTGAAAAAATTCTAGTAGGCCATGAACACTGATGGAAGTAAAACAAAACACTACTTTTATTTACTTTTACCTTTAGATACATTAGGTATGCGAAAATTTCAGCAAACTTTGTTTTGAGCATAGGCACCAGGTTATGTTATTTTTTATAAAAACAAATATGTGACCAATTTTCTACCATACACAATTTACTGAAAATTCCACTTGCAGTTTTTATGTTTGCAACTGACGTAACAAATTTGAATAACAGGTTAAATAAATACAACAGATAACACTAGAACTGCACTAATACAAACAATTATTAAATAAATGTTCAAAACATTTGACACATTTGTAAAGCATGCTCAGAAGCTCGTCTAAAATAAACTCTCTAATGTGTGTGTTAGTAACTGTGTCATTTATTTGTTTTTGTTAAAAAATAAGTTACCTTGCTGCCTATGCTCAAAACAAAGTTTCCTGAAATTTTCGCGTACCTAACGTATCTAAAGCGCAAAGTAAATAAAAGTAGTGTTTTGTTTTTCTTCCATCAGTTCATGGCCTACTAGAATTTTATCAAAATAAATTAAACGACGTGGTCTTTCTATGGCACACTAATGAAATTTTTATTTACTGTAATAAAATGCTCAAAACTTAAACAAAATGCAAAGTGTGACACATCGATGAAATCAGAATTAAAAGGTCTATTCAAGTATAAAAAAATATAAAATGCCGACAATAAGAAAAAAAAGTTGACAGTCGAAAATGAGCAATGGTAACAGGTATACCAAATCTGATCAAAAATTTAGATTCAGCATAAAAAAGTGTCTTAATAATGTGTTAACTAGAAATATGTAATAAAAATGACAAATGAGTTATAGCCGAAAACAACAAACCTCAAATTTCAGTTTTATTTTTAGTTTATTCAGAAACTAAGCAAGATAGCTCCAATTTCTTTTCAGATTATTAGTGGGCATAAAATTCCACAACTTTCTCTAATTTAACCATCGTCGTATCTCTTCAAATAAGCGAGATCCCCATAGTTAACACGCAATTTGATACATCCCGTGTAAATGTTACATATTTTTGTAGTGACAATTAGTTTCTAGGCTATAACAAAATAAAAAAGCTGTCCGGCAAGGCAACCTCCACAGACCTTCCTCGCATTTACTGAAATTATTAAAAATTTTCAAAATATTTAAACAATTTTAATAAAAATGAAAAATTTGAAAAATTCAAAATTTTAAAAGTTTTTTAAGAAAATTTGATAATTTTGAATGACGCTTTTTTGTTACGCGGTCGGTTGTTGCGGATGGGATTGTACATTGCATGTGCGTACATACTCGAATTCCAGATTTTATAATGGAATTTCTACAAACGGGCTTCACTCGGCGAGGGCTTTTCTTTAGTATAATTGCAGTTTTGCAAGTGGCTTTTCTCCAGTTTGACTGCAATTTTGAGGAAGCCTTTTCCCCAATCGGTCGTGACGGTTTTCTCGTACTCAGTTGAACACCTGGGTAACTACAGTGAATATGACGGTATAAATAGGTTTTATTTCCTAAAACTATTCGTGCTCAGAAAATGTTGTAAAGCAAAACAACAATAACATTAAATCATATATTGTTTAAAATCAAGCAACCGGTTATTTACAGGCAACTATTTACAAAACCAATTAATTATACACTAAAAGCGTAAGGTATTACAAGCCAAGCAAAAAATGTATATAAAAGCATAAAATGGTGGGCAAGCGAAAATACGGAATCGGTACGGTAGTAAATATGGAGACAATACGGTAGCAGATTAGATACGGCAGCCAACGGCAGCAAACGGTAGCAGATAACTAAACAAGCAATAATGAGACGTTCTGGTGCAAACGTTACTGAATTTATAAAGCAACAGGCAAGACCGGTATATCGAACAAACAAGAATGTGATAGATATAAAAGAGAGAAAAGTACTGTCTCGTTGCAAACGTCCGCAACAGGCAAAAACCAAGAGAAAAAAATCTGTTCCGTGGCCAATTGCCGCAATAGAATAGCGTAAAAAAGAGAGAAGGAAGATCTGTTTTGTGACAAACAGCCGCTACAGAACAGAAAAAGTGAGAAAAAGAGCCTGCTCATGGAGCTGCGACAGACTTTAAATGAAAAGAGAAAGATATATTGAAATAACAATTAATACAATAAAGTGATTGAAAAAATCACCAGAATGGCTCAAGTATTACTCAATCAGTATACTTCTTACGATCGGTTACCTCGACTGGTTGCTCTGTTGTAGACCTGGAGTTGAGACTCGAAGAAGATGACTTGTTGACTGGAACTGATGAACAAAACTGTGTTTGCTACGGTATAAAATCTGTCTTTGTAGGGAAGAGATTAAAACATTTACAAAATTCTGCGCGTTAAACTCAATTTTAGAGCGGTGACTTGGCCTCGCTTCTCTACGTACAACTCGAGGTCACGCGCAAAACTGATTGACGTGCCCCGGTGAAACAGTTTTATTAACATATAATTCAATAAAATAAATCCTTGAATAATTAATACATTAATAACTTAAATGCTGCGGTAAAATCTATTTAAAATCAACACATATTTCAGCGAAATAAATACTAGAATCCGAAATACATACAATTCTGAAATATCGAACAAATGGTTGAGACTGCCGGGCGGCAAGAAGATCCCGCTTGCGCAGAACAGCTATTCGTCATGAGTAAGATACGAATCTGACGATAAGGATATGGAAGGTAAAAATGAAGTTACAGACGACCTAAGTTGTAACGTTGTTTTAGACAAGTGGCTTTAAGGGTATATCTAAAAACTGTTATTAGTTAGCCCAGTAAATCTGGGCGAGAATAAACTTTAACCCGGAAAAATAGCTAGTAGTGTGTTACAAATTGCAGGATGCTTCGCTGTAAGTATTATTTACATCAGTTTTAAGTTTAAACATATGGTTTTAAGAATCTTTTCAGAATTATAGTCAAAATGTTTCTGTCAAGCAAATCAATGTTTCAAGGGTGAAACTGGAAACGATTTTGTAACACTATGGCATCATTCAGCAGAAATATTTCATTTCACGCATTAATTTGTTTCATAAACACGTTTTGTTTGCTTTTTAGAACATTTTCTCACAGACATTTTCGTTTTTAGAAAAGTTTCAAAGGAATGTTTTCTTTACGTTTCTGTATTAACACTACAAAACTTTCTCAAAATGTTCTTCTTTTGAAAACCAGTTGCTTTACTGCAGTTAATCATACAACATATAGTGTTTTAAATTTTCCTCTAAATTCGTACATTAGTAACAAGTAAATGCAGAATGTTTAAAACGAAATTGAAATACCTGCATGGAACATACAGTTTTTAACAAATTAGTTGGAGGATATGTTGTCTTTTTTAAGTGAAACATTGCGAGTAAAATACGTGGTTTAATGTTTTTAATGTTTAATAATAGTGCAACAGCGTGCAGTTACTTCACACAGAATATAACAGTGACATCGTATTTAAACGTGGACGGCAAATATCTATCACCAGTTGTACATGACATGACAATTGACAAACCCTGTTTGTTTAAAGTGCGCCAAAATGTAAATGCTGATACTCCATTGAGAAATGCAAGTCTTCGGACAGTAACAGTAGGATCGGCTTCTAAAATTAGCGGTTTGTCATCCAAAATTCGGCCTTCCTCGGTGTTGCACTTGGGGTTTAAACGAATTATTATCACGCAAATGGTAAACTGCATTTGTAAAGGTTTTCGCATTAGGTATTCGGCGAAAACCTTCCAAATAAAGTGCCCTAGCTAGCACTGGCAGCATTTCCGCCTACTTCACCATACATAAAAACAATGTCCATTAATTTGTTAGGTACTGAAAAAAATTACAATTTTATTACTAACAATATCAATAATATCCTGTATTTTCCCACGTTATTAAATGTACGTTCTGTACTAGGTTAAAACACTTTTTGTAAAAATGTGTGATATACTAATAATACGATAATCACTATCATTGCATATTATACTTAAATTAAAATGTGACATGCAGTATCATGTTTATAATACTTTTTGGTATTCACATGAATTTTTATGGAAGTATGTTTTGGTTATTCCTATAATTATCTTACAAATTATAATAAATAAATAAACGCTAAATCAACCTTATTTCTTTTGTTTTTTTTTCATCATTTTATAATTTTGTATAAAAAATCATTAATTGATTACTTATGAGACACTTGCAGTAATTCAATGAAATAGAAATCATATGAAATCTAGAATCAGGGAGTTAAACATCGCAAACATGCAAAAGCACAAGTTTCGAATTTAAGAACTATTTTAAATTTTGATTTTTAAAAGTTACATTACTACAACCGATATCAGCATATGATGGCAAGGAATTTAAAAAATAATACCCCAAAAAATTTCCGTAACGTCACAAAACCAATTAGTGGAACGATTTTAGAAAGGTATTTAAAATGCCACAGGTTTGATTCATAAAAGCGAATTTTTGTAATATTTCATAACCTTTTAGAATCATTTTACATAAACGTTTCTGAAGGCGGACATTTGATGTTTCTGTGGCGTTTCTGTAGCATTTCCTGAATGGTTCACTATTTCAAGAAACCATTTTAATTACGTGACAGAAGCG
Organism: Ctenicera cuprea; assembly: GCA_958336395.1. Lineage (NCBI taxonomy): Eukaryota > Metazoa > Arthropoda > Insecta > Coleoptera > Elateridae > Ctenicera > Ctenicera cuprea. The sequence continues at coordinate 22,156,930 of OY284493.1, forward strand.
AATTGTTCTACCTGGGATCCTACAAGTGACTTTATTGACAACGAAACTGTGTTGTTGCATTGTATGAAAACAAATGAGTTGGTCAATGAAAGACAGAATTATAGAAATCGTTTATTTAGTGAGTAGGATTTTGCAGAATATTCCACGAACTAAAAATCAACACAATGAACTAATATAAATATTCGTTACGTTTTGTTAATTTGATTGCTATGGTTACAACACTAACACAGAACTTCCTAAAAAAAATATTATCCAGCCAGTTTAGATGCGATTGGTTGTCTGAAAACAAACGGCTGCTATCATTTGTTACAATCTGAATGGAATCTCCCCCTCAATTTTTCATGTAGCTTTCTTAATGACTGATAAACAAGCATTTAGAAATGTCTTGGCAACCTCTTAGTTACATAAATTAACAAATAAATTATACAGTTATAGTTTAGTCATTTTTCACGTTTTATTTTAATAAAAAACTTTGCATTTATTGTTGTATTTTGTATTCATAAAAAAATTCGAGCTATGGAAATTTTTGGTTCTTACCCAAACTTCCTGCACATTAACAGATTGTGCCAATTTGACTTAACACTTTTTGTTACTATGTAACAAGTTTTCGTAATATAACCAGCAATTCCAAAGCTCTTATGGTACTGTCACAGTCAATTTCATATCTCGTATATTAAACACCAAAGCCCATGTAATAATCGACATATCAATGTACAACAGAAAGTTTTTTTAAAATTTATTATATAATTTTCAATCTGCGATCAACTTTTGTTCTATATTTTTTCAGAATTAACCATACTTTTTGTTCACCCTTTATAAAAGAACCTGAAAAGACAAGTATTAGTTTTGATATTATACAGCATAAGAAAAAGTAAAACATAGTGTCGAACTTTGTAAATATTAAATCTATTAAAAAAAGCCTTAATAAAAGCTACTTGTTAAATTTCAGTGATGTTCAATTTTTTATATATATTTTTCATTGTTTGCTTGCTACAATATCTACAAAAGTTTTAAATTTCAAATATATTTCATTCAAAAATAATGTTATGTAACCCTATGAAAACAATATTGTACCAGAAAAAGAAACAACTGCAGAATCAATACGCGAAAAAATATAGAGTGCCATTTAAATAACAAAAGATGTCTGCCATAACAAAATAATTGAAAGTACAAAAAATTGAACATAGCCTAAGTACAGGCTGAAAATTAGCAATCAATACGAAGTACAGATGTTACTTTTTACTCATTCTGTATTAACAACTATACTTACTCAAACTGGCTATTGCTTTTTTAAAAATCACAGTCTGGAATAGCAAGGCAAATTAATATACACTGTGTCTATAAAGTAACCCCCCCCCCCCCCAACTAACTTTTGAACGACTTGCTATTTTTCCACAAAATTTGGTATGCTGTAATGGGAAATTGAATACTATCTTTCAGACCATATTAAAATTTTCATCATCCAAAATGGCGACTAGGCGCCATTTAAAAATTTTTTTTTTAAATGGATAGGGTGGTCGAGTGACCTCATTGGAAAGGTCTTTTAGTTCTGCGTCTGCTCCTAGAGTTTCAAAGAAAAATATTTAGCCATAACAAAATGACAATGTTTGAAGATAAAGAAGTCTATTTAAAAAAACTAAGAATTAAAGCTTAAATTAATTAAATTAAGTGTTCGAAATGTTCACTTCTTGGCACATAAAAAGTCGGTTATGAAATTCCTGCCTTACATTTTCATAAGTTTCTGGAGTGATATTTCTGCAAACTTCTGTAATGCGTTGCTCCAGTTCTTCAATTGTTTCTGGACGGGTTCTGTACACTTTCGATTTCAGATATTCCCATAGAAAAAAATCTAAGAAAGTTAAATCTGGGGAGTGAGCCGGCTATTCTACAGGCCCCCGCCTACCAATCCATCTTCCAAGAAAATGTCCGCTGAGAAAGTCAGAAACAGGCCTATAATAATGAGGCGGCGCACCGTCTTGTTGGAACATAACGTTTTCAATATTATTTCCAGCCACCTGAGTTATTTCTGGGAAAATTTTGTAGTGCAAATGAAAAAGTGGACTACTGGATAAAAAAATCAAAACAATTTTGAATTGAGTGAGTCCATTTGTTTAAAATCCGCCATTTTGTTATGGCTGAATATTTTTCTTTGGAACTCTATGATCAGACGCAGAACTAAAAGACCTTTCAAATGAGGTGTCACTCGACCCTGGATAAAAAAATCAAAACAATTTTGAATTGAATGAGTCCATTTGTTTAAAATCCGCCATTTTGTTATGGCTAAATACTTTTCTTTGAAACTCTAGGATCAGACGCAGAATTAAAGACCTTTCAAATGAGGTGTCACTCGACCCCCCTTTCTATTTAAAAAAAAATTTCAAAATGGTGCCATGTGGCCATTTAAAATGATACAAATTTTAATTTTTGGCTAAAAAATAGTATTTAATTTCCCATTAAAGCACACCAAATATTGTGGTAAAATACCAAATCGTTCAAAAGTTACTTAGGGGGGGAGGTTACTTTATAGACAGACGGTACACTAAACAACAAAAACCTGAAAATGTAATTTAAAAAAAATTATTCACTTTTATTATTTTGAATCTTTTATTAATACTGTTTTGGAAATATACAGTGCACAAACGTTAAATCTGTATAAAAATTAAACATTTATTACAATGAATAACAAAGAGACAAATACACAAGTTAAAAACAAAAAGTAAAAAAACTTTAAACGGTCGTAGCACAAATAGAAAGAAAAGCCAAAACAATTTCGACTTCTCACGATTCCTTCGAAATTAAAAAAAAATCATTTTTACTTTTAAAACAAGTTTATAATTATATACAAATTTGTCAGGAAATTGACATTCTTTTAAAATCTATGAACAAAATCAAATTTCAGAAATGAAATTAGTAAAATAATTCAATATAAATAAAACATATGATAAATATTATTATTTTGCAATATTTTTCAGTCCAGGATACTATTACTGATATTATGTTGTTCACAATTTTATTTCTCGTAAACTAATCACTGGATTGTGTGGTGGACATTTCAGCGTATAAAAGGAAGCTTAGCATAACAAACTGTACAATCTGGACATGTTGAGATCATGTTAAATAAAAATTTATAATATAAATTTAAATAAATAAATGAAAGATACATGATATACTATATAAAAGTAAAACTAGCATGGCAACATTTATACTTCTCCAAATTGAAAGCAAAAATTGCCCTACAACCGTACTTATTATTAATATAATACGAAGTCAGAGTCATGTAGCCGTTCTATAACAAAGTATAAAAACTATCAATTAGTCGTTTCGCTTCCAAAACACTATTTAAAAAAAAGGAGTTATATAGGCACAAAAGTTTACATATAAAGTGCAGTCTTTACCAGTCGTTTTTTTCAAGTTTTTTTAAAAATTGAAATAATTTCATAACTCTGACTTCCAGAAGCTACAGAAAGCATCTATCACAAACAAAATACGTAATAATTCAATCCACTACAACATATTGGTAAAAATAGGCCGAATAATCACTACTTAAAAACTAACACAAATTCTAATATTAATCTTTGATTTTTACAAGACTAGTGTAAGTGATTATTAGTATTCCTCTTCATTATTATGTTGGTAGTATGAAATTAACCTGAAAAAACAACTATTATAGAACAGCACAGTGTAATCATATGAACAAAAAAAGCATCAATCTTGGTGTAGTTCTTCTATTAAATCAAACAAACCAAACCAAGGCAATTTAAAACCAAATAGGGAAGTACTTCGTCTTGGCTTTACCGTAGTATACTTATAAATAATTACCATTTTTGTTTCCAAAAATATTTTATATCAGATATAAGTACTGATGAGATGTAGTCTAAGAGTTAGCTACTAAGTACGATCAAATATTTCGGACATGCGGCGTGCCGCCAACTCGCGTGATGACCCAAGAAAGCGCTTGCTATACCAATTGTCAACTAAACTAGGTACCCCTCTTTTTTCCACAATTTTTAAGTTAATGAAATTCAACTTGGAAATTTTTAATTGTTCATAGAAAATTATTACGTCACTAATTTAGCACTTCCGGTTTAACCGGAAACGAAACCAAACTTATCTTTTTGAATAGCATATCCAGTCCAATCAAGTGGCGGCTCGTGGTGTGGCATAGTGAGAGGGCGATTTATGAAAGTATGCGCCGCAAGAAAAAAATTTTAAGTGGGCGTGGCCTATTTGAACGTGTTTTAAGAGCACATGAGATTTTCGGGGTATCATTAAAAAATTGCCAAGTTTTACATTTCTTCAGGAATAAATCTTAATATTTGAATATTAAAGTGACAAGTATGACGTTTTTGATCACTTTTTAAAACGTTTTAAACAAAAGTCCGCAGCTTTTTTAATAGTTTATTTAGGAAAAATGTAAGTAGGGCAATTATTTGTGCTTATATAAAGACTAGAAATGCGATAGACAAAAATTGGCACCAGACATGGTCAAATATCACATTGTTCTACAAAAGTTGACTTATTACTGAAAACAGAAGAAGATAGTAGCCAGAGTCCGTTTTCACTATCGATATACAGGGTGTTAATGAATAGTAGGGACAAACTTCTAGGGCTTGCAAAACACAACAAAGCAAATAACTTTTGTTAATAAATGTGTGGTCAAAAGTGTTTCCTTTCAGGGATAGAGCTTCTCAAAGATTCTTTAAGAAACGCCTAAATGTAGGCAACTCAATTTACTACCTACTATTTGTTTCCATAACGACGGAAATTAATACAGGATAAAAATAGCCCTCGTTTCCACTTTTCAAATTCAAATTAAATTTAAAATATATTAATTAACAAAGTGTTTCGGAACTAAACAATTGAAAAAACCAAAATTACAAAGCAAAAATCAACTATTTGAAAAATGTACAATAACTAATTCAAAAATTAACAAATTTATAGTAAATGTTCAAAATGTCGCCCCCCCCGCTTCTACACACGAAGCACATCTACGAAGTAAATTCCTGCGCACCGCTCCAAATACACCAGGAGTCTGTTGACTTTCTTTACATGCAGCAAGAATACGCCGTAAGTTCTTCTACAATGTCAACTGGGGTAGCAGACAGTAACGTTTTAACATGACCCCACAAAAAGAAATCAAGTGGGGTCAAATCAGGAGAACGTGGAGGCTACGCCACATGCCCTCCTCGACCTATCCATCTGTTCGGAAAAGTGTTATTTAAAAATTCCCTGACTTCCGCAGAAAAATGAGCAGCCACATTTGAGGTGGAACATCTTCCAAAAGTTCAGGCAGGACATGGCGCAAGAAATTTAAATAAATTGCTCCTGTTAACCTTTGGAGTAGCAGATATGATCCAATGAGTCTATCGCCAACAATCCCAGCCCAAATGTTCACTGAAAATCTTTGCTGGTATCCTTTTAGAACCACAGCATGGGGATTTTCATTGTCCCAAATGTGGCTGTTTCTACTGTTGAATATTCCTTCTTTCGTAAAAGATGCCTCGTCACTAAACAGAACGTTTACTTGGAATTCTGGATCCTTATTACACTGCCAAAGAAATTCCTGGCAAAACTCTACCCTTCTGGGAAAATCTGCTTGAACCATGGCTTGTACCTTCTGTGAATGGTACGGATGTAGCTGCTGCTCATGTAGTACCTCCCATACTGAAACATAGTTCACTCCCATTTCATGAGCGATGGCTCTTGAACTAGTAGAAGTATTTTCAGCCACTCTCTCCAAAACTTCTTCCTCAAAATCCACAGTTCGCCTTGTTCTGGTAGCTCAACAGTTGTGTCTGTTGACAACGAATGTACCTTCCTCCCGCAGCCGACGTGAAACTACACTAAAGGCCTTGTGCGATGCATTATTCCTATTCGAAACATGTTCTTTGTACAGGCGAGCAGCTTCATGTGCGTAACCCCAAGCAGCTCCATACATGAGCATCACATCATGCTGTTCGGCAAAAATATAATTCGCCATAACACAAAAATACGAAACACAGAACAAAAATAACGAAGAAAATAATTATCAAAAAAATCACAGAACGAAAAAAACGAATTATAAAAGGCACAGAAAGAAACGAATGCAAGAAAAGTCAAAAAATATCACAAAAATATTGAATTGTGTCAAAATTGACGTTATTTGAATACATGTATGTCTAGATCGTTTTTCTTTTCAAAATTCCATGTGACCTTTGCAAAATAATTGAAAATGCAATTTGGGTTGCCTATTTTCAGGTACTTCTTAAATAATCTTTAAGAGGCTCTATTTTCTAAAGGAAACACTTTGGACCACACATTTATTAACAAAAGTTGTTTGCTTTGTTGTGTTTTGCAAGCCCTAGAAGTTTGTCCGTACAATTCATTAACACCCTGTATACTTTAAAAATTGGCCCTATAACAATCTATCAGTTTTTTTCTAACAGCAACAATAACCGAGATAGCGTACAAAAACAACGAATTTAGGCCACCCTGTACCTGACCTTAAAAGAATCGCTGGAAATTGAGTGCAAAAAGCCCAAAATCGCCAACTGTGGAAAAATTTAAAGGAGGCTTGTGTCCAGCAGTGGAATTAGCAGAAGGGGCTGGTAATAAGTAAGTACAGTATTCAAGAGCATGTTATGCCAAGTTTAAACTCTTTATAAATTTATTATTTCCACTAGTTGCCCTTTTTCGTGCTAATTTGACTGGACTAAAAACGATTTCACTGGAAGACCTGCATTATGCAAAAATAGTAGGCAGTGTGTAAAATTGCTGTACAGCATTTTGTACCATTCAACCCCCCCCCCCCCTCTTTAAACCGGAAAAAGTTCATTTCAAAAACCTTATTAATAAAGAAGTTACAGGCTATAAAAGCAATTTACAAACAACCTTTAGACAAAATTTTTAAAGATTACTATTTTGGGTTCCTGGAGGTCTAAAATATGTGTTACCGTCAAAATCTGAGAATCCAAAATTTTTACGTTAACTATGCATTTCCGTACTGGAAGTATAAGAGCATCAATTTTGGCGTAGTTATGCAATTAAACAAACAACGCAGCCCATGGCAGTTTAAAACCAAAAATGAAAAATCCTTACCTTAATATTGACTAGGTACATGCGTATTTTTTCCAAAATTTACAACGGGGTTTCCTTCCTCCAGTGAAAGCTGTTTGTTTTCGTACTTGGGTTGGCACTGGATGTGGATTTTCTAAAGTTGGCAGCTGCAGTATCTAAACCATTTTTCACATTTGCCACTAACCTTAGAGCAGGATTTGTTACAATTCCATTTCGTTTTGGTTTTGAATTACTGTAAACAATAAAGTGCAATATACTGCACTGTACCTTATGTTCGAAAAGTCCATGACGATATTTATGTGTATGAGCACTACCGCAATTTGTGGTCACACCACCATTTTTTCTCATCAAAACTTACCCACTACTAATATTGCTATTTTCTTGTCCCTGATTGCCTTTTTTATCAGTTTTGCTACCGCTCGAGCTGCCCGAATTGCCCAAGATGATCCTCATGTGGGTATCTCTAGCGAAATGGGTATCTGGGGTATTTGAAAAGAAATTATTATGCCACAAGACAGGCTGATAGATGTTCATTGCACCTACAACTAATCGAGTGCAAAAACTAAGCACATGAGTTTGTTATTATATTTAAATTTACCAAAAACATTAGGCGAGTCATGAACGGGACTTAAAGGTGGAGATGCATATATTGGACTCTGGGGTTCACTTTGGAGTGGAGAAAGAAGTTTACTTAATGGTCTGGTTTTTCCTCCCCTTGTGCATTGCTGCAGTTGTTGGGTAAATGACAGGGGCTAATAAAGAAATATTTTTATATAACTAAAAGTCTAAATTTTAATATTTGAATATTTCACCTGTGGATTTGGCACAGTCTCCCTCTGCCTATCCCCATGTTTACTGGAATGACTAGAACCCGTCAAGTTTGAACTGGATTTGGAGTTGGAACTGTGATTGCCTAGAGACACCATGGATCTTCTTTGCTGATCAGACCAATCAGAAGTGCCTGGACCTGGATACAAAACGGCACTGCAGGCTTTAGTTTCAGCTGTCGAACCTACAAACAAAAAGCCACATTACACATTCCATTGTGGTAATGTTGGAATTTCTTTGTTGTAAATACCAAGAAGAAATTCAAAGGGTCAAACGGTGCTTCACCTGCCGGTTCATTTTTCAGTGTGTGCTATGGTATTGCCAATCAAACTTTGACTTATTAGGTATCATAAATCAAATTGTAAAAAGGAATTTAACGTACTACTAAGATATCTAAAAATATTTGATATCAAATTTAAAATAACTGAAGTGTTTCCTGTTGTTCCTTTGTTTTAATTTCATTTATTTCTTTTCATTACACCACCTTATTAAAAATTAAGTGCTCAGCAAGTTTCTCTTTTAAATTTTCTTTTTATCACTTAAAATAGCCGAGATAGTTGCTTGGCCTTTCAATTATAATTATTTTTAGTGTAATTTTTTAAATATTAAAATGTATTTTTAAGTTTAAACCATAGTATGTAGTTTGAAATGTTAGAATTTACGCTCAACCTTGCTACAGCCACGACCCCACTCTCCGGTCGAATCACGTGCTTAAATCGTGGTAGAAATATTTCCGTCCCAACTATACATGGTCCCTATAAAACCAAAATTCAGACCGCAGTTCAACAGTTCGTCTTCTTAACTTCAAGTGTCAAATTTTCCAATCTACAACCGACCACCGGGGTAACCAAAATGTCTTTCTTAATCAGATATTCCTATCATTGGCTACCGTCTGCTACCAATTGCTGCTGTTTGCTACTGTATAGCTACTGTTTGGCTTTTGACTTGGTTTTTGCTAATGCCTGTTATTTATTATACACTGTGTTTATAAAGTAACCCCCCCCCCCAACTAACTTTTGAACGACTTGATATTTTTCCACAAAATTTGGTGTGCTTTAATGGAAAATTAAATACTATCTTTCAGTGACACCTCATTGGAAAGGTCTTTTAGTTCTGCGTCTAATCCTAGAGTTTCAAAGAAAAATATTCAGCCATAACAAAATGACAATGTTTGAAGGTAAAGAAGTCTATTAAAAAAAAACTAAGAACTAAAGCTTAAATTAATTAAATTAAGTGTTCGAAATGTTTATCATTCACTTCTTGGCACATAAAAAGTCGGTTATGAAATTCCTGCCTTACATTTTCATAAGTTTCTGGAGAGATATTTCTTCAAACTTCTGTAATGCGTTGCTCCAGTTCTACAATTGTTTCTGGGCGGGTTCTGTACACTTTCGAATTCAGATATTCCCATAGAAAAAAATCTAAGAAAGTTAAATCTGGGGAGTGAGCCGGCTATTCTACAGGCCCCCGCCTACCAATCCATATTCCAAGAAAATGTCCGTTGAGAAAATCAGAAACAGTTTGATTAATTGATTGTATAATACTAATCCGTCATTTATTTAAGCGATTGCTTGACTGACTGTTTGAGTAATTGCTTATTTTAATTAATTGATTGTTTGATTGACTGTATCAGTTATTCCTCATTTCATTAATTAATTTGATTAATCATTATTTGACTAATTGACTGAATGATTAACCGGTCATATAATTAATCAAATATTTGATTAATAGATTCTATAATCATTTAATTATGGATTAGTGGATTAAACGATTGCTTGATGGATTGTATGATCAATTATTTAATAAAGCTATTATTTGATTAGTCAATTAATTAATTATATGATTAATCATTTACTGAATGGATTATTTGAATAGTCCGTTGAATAATTGATTGTATGATTAAACAGTTATTTAATTGTTTTATTGACTTTATGAGTAATTGCTCATTTAATTGATTGATTTAATTAATCGATTGTTTGATTAAGTGATTGAATGATTAATTAGTCGTATAATTAATCAATTTGTTATTAAGCGGTCATTTAATGAATTGATTATTATTTATTAATCTACTGTATGATTAATGGACCATTTAATTAATCAGTTATTTGATTATTTAACTGTATGACTAATCGATTATTTGAGCAATCAATACAATTAAACCAGTGATTTGATTAGTCAATTATTTAAATAATTGGTCATTTAATAAATGATCATGGGTTTAATTGCTGGTTTAATTAAACAATTATATGATTAATCAGTCATTTGATTCATCAATTATATGATTAATTGGTCATTTGCTTGGTTACTGATTAATCAATTATTTATAAATCGTCTGTTTGATTAATCAATTACCCCAATTTTTTTTATTTTAATAATCGCAGAGCTCTAGTACAGTATAAATATATACCAACCGCAACAACGAGACAATGAAAAGTGGAAAGATAAGAGTATAGAAAAACCTGGAAAGATTAGGAAGGCGGTTGCAGGAAAGGCCAAGACTCAATTACAAACATAAGAGCCGAGAAGAGGATGATACATTCCATTAACGCTACATAGACAAAAACTCATTAAATACTCACCAGATGTTATAGAATTTGCACTACTGCTTGTATGAGCCATTTTATGACATCGCATGTTGTATTCTTCTAGTAATCGAACAACACCCCTATGACCTGATTTTGCCGCCACCCTGAGTGCATTTCTACCACATGCATCTGAGTGATTAGGATCAGCTCCATGCTCCAGTAATGCCACAACACATAACTCATGACCCTCCTGAGCGGCTATACCTATGTTTACCACAAATTTTAAATACAGTAAAAAATTAAGTGTACATTTTTACCCAACGCCGTTGCTCCTTGATTACAGGTATGATCCGGAACTGCTCCGTTTTCCAAAAGTAATTTAACGATTTCATGATGACCTTGCCAGCTAGCCGAATGTAGTGCCGTACGATTTTCAAGATCCACAGCATCAACTTGAGCATGTCCACAGGTTAATAATAATGCTACCATTTCTGTGTGACCTTGCCATGACGAAACGTGTAATGGAGTTCGACCCTAAAAAAATCAATAATTAAAGCCCTTGTAGGTTAAATAACGAGAAAACTCACTTCTAGATCTCTTGTTTCAACATCAGCTCCTTGTTGTATAAAAAATTTCGCCATAACCAACCGATTATCCAATGCCAAAACATATAGAGTACTACGCCCATCGGCATCCTTTGAATCTAGATCTGAACCACGAGATATTAAAATTTGTACAACATCATAGTGTGCCTCAAGAGCAGCCAACCTAAAAAAAACATTGACGTGAATTTGGGTGTTTGTGTTAAAGTAAACTCAAATTTGAGCTCTTGCTTAAAAATTTAAATCTACCTTAGGGCAGTTTTACCATCGTGTGGCCGTTGATCACAAGGTGCGTTATATTTGTCCAAGAACAAATTGACTAAAGCAGTGTGGCCTCCCTGAGCAGCTAGCACAAGTGGAGCTTTGCCTTCATTGTCAACTTCATCGATTCTAGCTCCTGCTTCTAACAGAGCTTCACAAACGTCTTGATGACCTACATTTTTAATAATAGATGATTAAAGTTAATGATGATATCAAAGATTTAAAAATCTACCTTCAAAAGCTGCATAATGTAATGGGGTCCAACCCGAGTTGTCACGATGTTGTTCATCTAAACCACGGTCTAATAACTGCTTTACAACTTCTACGCAACCTACAACATTGATTATTATTGTTATTATTATACATAACAAGTGGGGATGCATTAAGGGTAAGAAGTTTTATAGTAGAAGATTTTGCATTGCATAGCATTGCACCAAACCCACTACTATGGGTGGGTAGGTGAGCGGCTAATGCCGGTAGTCGATTGATTGGCAGAGATACATAATTCAGAGGACGATATATAGTGAGAGGTGGTTTTTGTTAGGTAGTTTTTTTACAAACCCTCTACCGTTGACAATTGGCAATTGTTTAAAAATAAAACGGAAAAGAGAGCAAGAGGCATCAGTACTTTTTAGTCCATTTTGAAACTCACAATTTGGTAGTGGGAGTCGCTTGAATAAAAGCTTATTTGGGGCAACTGAAATTATACTAAATATACGCTAACATACTGTGCGGTACTTTGTATAGACAAGAACATGCGCGTGGAGAGTGCACAGAGGTGACTAGAGAGGAAATATGGCGAGTGAGACTGTGCTGAATATTGGTGGAATATTTCTGCAAAAACATGAATGAGTTAATCTTATTTGATTTATTACTAGATTTATCCGTAAAATTCTCAGCTAGAAATTGGAGCAACCAAACTTGGCAAGAGTTTTTAGAACTACTCTATAGATAATTTGATCCAATATAAAACGAAAAACGAAAACTGGTAGTTGGGCGGGAGAATCGGTCGCGTAAACGCGCATTATCGATATAAACCCTTCGAGGTTAGAATGTAAACGTATAACGCAAATACAAAAAGTTTCACCAAAAGCAGCTTCATTAAGTATTTAAGGCAACAGAATATACGAACAGCGTGCTGCGCGGTCCTTTCCATGGACAATAACATTAGCGTGGAGAGTGCACAAAGATGCCTCAAACAGCGACTGAAATGGCATACAAGCTGAATATTGATGAAATATTTTGCAAAAATATCAATGAAGAGTTAATGCTATTTGATTTATTTATTTACAGATTTAGTCTTGAGATTTTAAACTAAAAAATTAGGGAAAAATGAAAATAAATATTGCGGACAATGAAAACATTGAAACCAAGATAGAACATTGGCCGTTATTGCTATAACAGTAGTTTGTGTAATAAATTACCAGGTGCGATAAAGTAATACAGCATAAATAGAATGGTATAAAAAATATAGTCATCTAGTCGAATGTGCATGGGAAAAATATAAGGGCACTAATTGTTCAGAACTACACATTTGTTAAACACTTTTTTTTTTCCAGCGTTGACTTATGGGTCACAGACGTGGGCGATAACTAAACGCTCCTGAAACCGGCTGTCAGTGACACAAAATAAAATGCTCAGGAGCATCCTTAACTTAAAAGGTACAGACCGTGTAAAAGTAGAAGAAATAAGAAGACGTGTAGGGAGTGGGGTGTGATAAGGTGCTACAAAAATCTGAAGTGGAGCTGGGCCGGCCATGTAGCCAGGATGGAGAGAAGATGGAAAAAAACTACAACAGAATCCAAGTCTAATGAAAAGAAAAAAGGGAGACCGAAGAACAGATGGAAGGACAGTATCAGAAAAATAGTGGGAGATCAATGGATGAAGCTAGCACAAGATAGGATAAATTGAAAAATCATGGGGGAAGCCTTTGCCCGATCGCAGCATGCTTAGAGGCTATTAATATTATTATATTATTATTAATTGTTCAGAAGTAAGAGAATTCAGCACACAAACCTTGAGCAGCTGCAACAGAAAGAACAGTTCGTCCTTCGGCATCCATCGAGTCAATGCAACAACCCCAAAATAACAGAAGTGCCACCACTGGAGCATGACCCATGCTTGCAGCTGCCCAAAGAGGGCTCCGTCCTCCATGATCACAATGGTCAACATCTGCTTCACTTTCAAGCAGAAGTTCACACACCTCTCTGAAATATATTAATAAGTACCATAAGTAAAATCATCTCAAGTAATTCAACAGATTAATTTAAATCACTCATATATAATCTAAAAACTCACCTATGTCCTTCAAAAGATGCAACAAGCAAAGGAGTCATCCCTTCCTTATCCTTGTGATCAACAGTGGCACCTCTTTCTAATAATGTTGCAACTACATTTGCACCTGGAGTACGAGGTGCACATAAAGCTGCTACGGATATAGCTGTACGACCATCGGCATCCGGATGGTTAATATCTGCACCATGGTTCAATAAATGTTCCACAATCTCAGCATGACCCATGTAAGCTGCAGCAATTAAAGCTGTTCGACCTTCATGATCAGTAAGATTAACATTGGCTCCATTTTCTAGTAAAATTTTGACAATTTCTTCATGCCCTGACCAAGCAGCTGCTCTGAGCGCAGTCCGATTCTCAGCATCGACACTGTCTAGAGTACAACCATGCTTTACGAGTAATTCCACAACTTCGGTGTGTCCTCCCCATGCAGCTGCTCGCAGTGGGGTCCAACCATCTGCATCTGCTTGATCTAGATCAGCTCCGGCTTCTAGTAATACTTTGACTACTTGTGCTTGACCTAGCCTAGCTGCTACATGTAATGCTGCTTGTCCATGTAGGTCATGGAGATCAAATAGTGGTTCCGGACTTGGTTCAGTCGAGGAAGTTACCAAAGACAACTTAAAAAAAATTAAATTATTTAGAAATGCAATTTAAAAAAGTAAACACAGCAGACTTGCGATAAAAAACATTTCAGCTTATTTAAATTACCTAAATTTTAACATTAACCACCCCCTGCAACATAAACAAAGTAGCTCGATAACGTCAACAAACTTTTTAGTGTTTGTAAGGAATTCCCTCAATCCCATTCTCTGCTAAAGAACTTGGCATAAGAAAAACAACAGGGGCGTTCGGAGGAATTGAATGGCTGCTGGCTATAGACAGGGAAAGTGCTGAAGCAGAAGCCGTCTCGTTTTACAGTAGCTTGTTCTGTGTAATTCAGTTATGCACTGTTAGATTCTTGCGCAGTATCTTTCAGAAGCTTAAAAGAGAGATGTAATAAACTGGTAATGTACAGAGGTTTTTTGTAAGGAAAAAAATATTGATGTTTTTAATATCTTGGATAAATATTTCTTGGTATTAAAGAAAACCAGAAACCAAAGAGAAAATTTGTCAATTATAAATTGGGCTAGAGATAAAAAATTAATAATTAACCCCCCCCCCCCCCCCTAAACATAAGTAAAACTAACAATTAAGTTTTGAATCTTATTCTACTATCACTCATGAGCGATTTAGCTTAAACAGGAACGTTTTATCGCCCCCCCTTTACCTGTCCAGTCAAATTAGACGTTTTAGAGGAAATAATTTATTGAGTTTAAATTTGGCATACGTATTCGTACTGTACTGTACTGTACAAATAAAGAGTTCTCCTCTGTCTGAGGGTGGCTTCATCCCCTGTATTAAAAAAAAAACACTGGGGAGATAACCCACAACTGGTTTTTCGCAATTATCTCATAAACTATGCATCGGATGAAAAATGTTATATTGGACAAAACTTTTGTATTTAGCGTATTGACCAGCAACAGTGCATTTTTTGTCTTTTTAATATTTTTTTCAGCAGAATATGTGAAACCTTGCAACGATTTTTATCTACTACGTTACCAAACTTGAAAATGGTTTATTCTCAATTATAATTAAAATTAAAAAAAAATGATATTGGAAGAGTTACTCATAAGCAGTGATTTGAACATTTATAGAACATAATTTTGAAATGTTGTGTTAGTTTGAATTTTATTTGAGCGAAAGTTCCACTTTGTTACTTTCTTTCCATTTTTTAATAAAAAAGAATTAAATATGTTTTATTTATTAGCTGTACGTATTCAAATGTTTGTTTTTGAGTATTATTATATTCACATTTAATAAATAAATAATATGTAGCGTTTTACAGGCCTTTTAGGCCCATAATATAAATAAGTTTAGAAAATAATTGTCATGTTATTCTTTAAATTGGAGAAAACGGAGCGCTAACATAACAGATGAGGAGTAACAAAATTGTATAGTTTTAAGAGCTATTTAAGCAAATATGTAAAAGAGCATTATTAATAACATTATTTATAAGGTCGAGCTTTACTTCGTTGAAGTTCATTTTAATTTATTGTACATAAAACAATTATTAACTTTAACAGGTTTCGTATTTTGGCTTTATACGTATTTCAACGTGTTTACACGTCATTATCAAAAGCAAGAATAAAAGTAAACAGTTGGTGTTGCTATAGGTACAATAAATCTTCATAACTTGATCTTGGTTTTCTATATCTGCGTCCAGATGACTTGATTTTTCATTCCAAAACGTCTAATAATGGCGAATTTAAGAGATCAATTTGTTCATTCATTAAAGGTACAGATTTTAAATGTTTATGAATTTCAAATGCTTCTAGTATATCTAACTTACGTTTGTCATCACAAAGGTGTAAACATTTTCTAGTGTTATTAGATGTCATTGAATGATTGTGTTCTAATAAGTGTTTAGCGTAATTGGATTTATGGGAGTGTTTATACTTGTTACAACGTACGTGTTCCTTGTACCTAATATCAAAATTTCTAATTGTTTGTCCTATATAAACCGAATTACAGTGCAAGCAATTTAACAAATACATATAAAGCTAAAATACAAAACCTGTTGAAGTTAATAATTGTTTTATGTACAATAAATTATTAATAACTGTTTAATTAACTTTGGAAATCTGTATTTAAAATTAGCATATTTACTACATAAAGGATTTACTTATTTACTTCTTCTTTCTTAATCTTTCACCTCTTATACCCAAAGGTGTCGAGGTCTTTCACTCCGGGTAGGCTATTTGCTTGTGCAGTAGGAGGTAGTGGTGCCATTTGGCCTTTAGACCGCTACGCTCCTGAAGCTTATGCCACCCTTCATGCACATTCATTCAATGTCATTCACACACGTGTGTTTAATTGTATGTTTTTATGTTGTTTATGACTTTGGTACTTGTCCTGGTCAGTCAGTAATCAAGGCAAGCGCCGTTAATTGTAACCCAACGTCGAATGGTTACCGAGCTCGATACCGATCCACAGAATTACAGAAAAAATTTCTGCTTCTTCCAGGATTCGAACCGAGAACTCACGCATTGTGAGCCTGGTCCTCTACAACTGGACCACCCGGACTTGTACTTATTTACTTACTGGGGCATTATCATTTTTTATTCTTTCTTTAATTTTTTAAGGTAGTTCTGTATGTACACGTACGAGGTAAAAGTTTCGAGCGCAGCGTGCAGTAAAATCCAATGTTTCTATGGTGCTGTCGGTTAAAAACTTTTGACAGAGATTGTACACTAACACACTCACACCTCATGTATGGATAGGTCTCCTACACGTATAGAGAGCGGCGCTGTAATCGGGGCAACACCGCAATTCTCGAGTATTAGTATATGCAAGCAGCTGAAATGTGTGTAAACCAGAACTCCCTAATGGCACAGATGGATATGCGGGTGTTTTCGGTCGTGCTGCTTTTTTACTGCTTAAGTAGTTGCGGGGTCGAATCTCGTTCGAAACCAACATTTTTTTTTTATTTTATACATTTCTTTAAAACACTGGTGTTGCGTTTTGCTGCCAACGCGAGGTAATTTGTTAAGAGCAGTTATATTTTTAAAGAAAAAAAAAGACAAATTTGCATTCACTCACTGACGACATACTAACACGCAAGTCTGGTAATAAATTAAAAAAAAATGATTTGTTGTTTTCTATTGAATGCAATTTATCAGCAATGAAAAAATCGGCTTTAACAATGCAAATCTCGATGTAAGTATCACACTCGCACATATGCGAGCCAATATTACATGATATTGCCCAATTCAGGATCGGCAGGAAGCTTTAATTTCGTTTTGGATCAAACTTGCAACTTATTGATTGAAAAAATGTTTATTGTTATTATTTTTAATATTTGTTCAAAAATTATTTATGCATTCAATGCATATATAGCTTATTCGTGATTTTTATTTTATAAGTATGATCGTTATGAATATTGTCCAGGATAATATTTATATTATATAAAAGTTAATTTATTCATTTATTCAACGAATTAAATAAACTACATTTGTTGAGAGAATAAATTTATTTCAAATCCTTCCCATAATTATAAAAATCCAGGAAAAAAAACACGTTTCACATTCCCGGACTAAACCACGCGCCCATCAGTCGGGGTAGCGTGCACTGTTGCCGTTTCGTCACAGCTGACTGTGTGTCCATTCCGTGTTGAATAAAATTAATATCTTTCATCAGTCGATATCTCCGAAACTAAACGGTCAAAAATTGCCATTCTTTTTCACATTAATCCCACAATAGTACTGCATACATGAGTGGTTTTATTTAAAAATCTTAAGATCCGTTTAGCGTCTATAATAAAAAATGTGAACAAAGTGCTATCCGTTCACGTGTTAGGTATAGGCATCACGTACAAAATGACCCATTTTCAATTGCAATTATCTCACAAACTAAACGGTGGGTCGATTTAAAAATTTGCCAGTCGGTTTATGAAGGTTATGTTTACACCATACTTTAATTTCAGGCAATTCTTAAGATTTGACCAAAACTACAGAACTACCTTAATACAATGTTATTTAGTCATTTTTTTTGCGAGAATATTTGAAATGTATAAAGTAGAGAGAAGGGGAAGTACCAGCGACATGTTTCGCTGCTATACTTTTTTATTCAAAATCAAAAGAACTATCTGATTTTATAAAAAAATGCCATGTTGCCATTTAAGAAAATATTGTTTTGTTTCGGTTAGTCATCTTGAAAATGGGAAATCTAATTTTTTTTTCATTATATTGCTCAGTTAGGAGGAGCTTTGAGAACTATATGTCTGTCTATGTAAATAACAGAGTGGTCTATAGCCACATTTGAATGAATAACCCTGTATAGTAGTACTAGGTTACTCTGACCCCCTACAGCTATTACAATACTAAATTTCATACCAAGCTCCATACCAATCTACTAACTCATTTCTGAGTAAAGAAGCATTAAAGTAAACATTTTCAAAATACCTTAATGGCTAACACTATGAAGATAGAGAATTAGGAAAAACAGCGTTGGATATTTCTTAAGGCCTTCTATCAGGTTCATGTTTACAGATTTTGTAAAATTTCGTTTTTGTTAAAAATGGCATTAATTTCCAAATATCAAAAATGCATAAAAGATGTCACAAAATTAGTACATTGAGGTAAAAATCAAATTGTAGCTTTTTTAACTGTGTAAACCTACAAAATTAAAAAATAAAATGTGTCCAGTATTGAAATTCTCAAAAATTTTGAAAATCTTTACCCCTCAAAGTTTTCATGGTTTCATAAATTTCATCAAAATTGGACAACCCATTCGCAAGGCATAAGAAAGTCAAAGTCCAGGTGCGATTTTAATTAGTTCACATTATCGTGGGTCTGCTGTAACTAACATTTACAAATTTAAAAATTACCTGACTTTCATATTCACCATCTTCAGGATCAGCTTGTTCAACAGCTCCTGTTTCCAAAAGCAACCTCAAAACCTTCTGATCGGTGGGCAAAAACGCCCCAAAATTGACGCCTGCCATTTCATTTCCTTCTAGCAAACATTCTTCTACGTTTGCACCACTTGATATTAACCACAAAACTATTAACGTGTGTACATCTAAAACGTTTTTATTTAAATCGCGGTTAGCATTAACACTCGACCCGTTTAAATCATTAGGAACATTGTCCAGTTTTTGTAAAGAAAATCCGGTGGTAAGATCTTTGTTTAACAATGCATTAGCAGAACTTTTTAATTTTTCTTTGTTTCTGTCTTTATTAATAATTCCGTAAATCGGGGTTTTTGGCCTGACATCAGAACACGGACTCGAGAGAGGAATATTCTCATATTTTTCGGAATTTGTATCTATGTTTCCTTCCTTTAAATGTAGTTGCTCAATATTAAGGTCAATGGGGTCTAAATTGTTCTGCTGAGGGCTGGCTTCTGTGCCAATGAAGCTTGTGTCCAAAGTTTCCATGCAGTTCAAATCTTTTTCGTAATTATTTTCATACTTAGCTATGTTTTGTAAGGCCTTTAAATCGGAATACACTTCAGATGCGCTTTTTTCTAGCGAACTCTCACCGTATGTAAGATTTTGCCTTTCCTTATTGAATTTATATACCAAATTGGGACCTTTTTGACTAGGGGCTTCGCTTAGGTACTGTTCCATCCGCGACAAATGAAAGGCATAATCGTAAATTTCTTGATTGCTCAAATATTTAGCTTGCAATGTGTAATACATGGCTAAAGTACAATGTCCATGGAAAATATTACACAAATACTTCTGTGTACAGTGCTTGATGTCGAGCAACCATTCGGCAAACGAATGGTGGAACAGCTTAATAGTACCGTTCTTAGAGATAATCAAAATTCTCTTCAACAAGTGAAATCGTTTCTTGAAGTCCTCCAAGGTCATTTTTGAATTGTATACCTTCATTATGTCAAATAGGAGCGCCTCGTTTAATGCACACTTTGCTGCTAATATTACATTCAATAAGGGTTGAACTTTGGCAAATTGACGACGGTTGAATAACCTTTGACTTAACCACAAGTACAGGCCATTTAAAGTGCCGGGAATTTCGCGTACTTCGCGTAAAACTATAAAGTTATCTGATACTCCATCAAGGACTTTTTCAAGATACAGGAAACAGCCATTGCTCTTGATGTGTAATTGGTTGAGCATCTCTGCAGTATCCCGACTGATGTGTTGACGCAAACTGTTTTCTTGATCAAGTCGTGCTAAGATGTATTGTTGGACGTCTCGGACAACCTAAAACAATAATTTAAATAAGTAATAATTACCGTGCATTAAAATTAAAATCCTCGACTATGCAGTGTGTTTTGCTTTATACACCCTTATTTTTTGGACCTCTTCACAGAGTGAGTCAACAAAGCCACGGTAATCAATATCTCCGTTGATTTTAAAATTATTTTCAATTAGAAATGCACATCAAACTTATGTTTTTCTTTTAAACAGCACCCTGTATCGTTTTACATAGTTGGGTGGAACTTTTTGGGCTTTATACATTTCATTAACCAATGGGTATACCTAAACCCAATTATTATAAGAAAAAATCTTTTCTAGAAATCTATATCGAGTGTAACACAGACCCGATTCACCCTCTTTTTTTAATTTCTGAATGCTTTAGATTTTTGTTTATTTTAAATTTAAAAATTATTTTTTGACTAAAGGGCACTAATAACAGCTAATCAATAATAATAGTTTAAATTCTTAGCAACGTATTCTAGGAACATAAAATCTGAAAAAATATATTTTCCCATAAATTTTGCATAGTTCAACTTTTCTGGTTGTATGCATGGGGTCTTATTTTTTGACGTAGATTAAGACATTCTAGAACTTCCAGTTTCTGCAGAAGTGACACCAATGTTCTTATTTTAAATAGAACACCCCATATATTTTTACATTTTTGAATGACATTCTAGATAAAAAAATTATTTTTTTACCAAAAATTTTTTTGCATTTTTCTTCCGTATAAACCTTTGTTACAGAGTTCTTTCTGCTATACACTGTGTCTATAAAGTAACCCCCCCCCCCCCCCCCAACGACTTGATATTTTTCCACAAAATTTGGTGTGCTGTAATGGGGGAAATCAAATACTATCTTTCAGACCATATTAAAATTTTGTATTATTCAAAATGGCGACTGGGCGCCATTTAAAATTTTTTTTTTAATGGAAAAGGGGGTCGAGTGACACCTCATTGGAAAGGTCTTTTAGTTCTGCGTCTAATCCTAGAGTTTCAAAGAAAAATATTCAGCCATAACAAAATGACAATGTTTGAAGATAAAGAAGTCTATTAAAAAAAACTAAGAATTAAAGCAGAAAGAAATTAAATTAAGTGTTCGAAATGTTTACCATTCACTTCTTGGCACATAAAAAGTCGGTTATGAAATTCCTGCCTTACATTTTCATAAGTTTCTGGAGTGATATTTCTGCAAACTTCTGTAATGCGTTGCTCCAGTTCTTCAATTGTTTCTGGACAGGTTCTGTACACCTTCGATTTCAGATATTCCCATAGAAAAAAATCTAAGAAAGTTCATTCTGGGGAGTGAGCCGGCTATTCTACAGGCCCCCGCCGACCAATCCATCTTCCAAAAAAATAATAATGAGGCAGCGCACCGTCTTGTTGGAACATAACGTTTTCAATATCATTTCCAGCCACCTGAGGTATTTCTGGGAAATTTTTTTACTGCAAATGCAAAAGCGGACTACTGGATAAAAAAATCAAAACAATTTTGAATTGAGTGAGTCCATTTGTTTAAAATCCGCCATTTTGTTATGGCTGAATATTTTTCTTTGGAACTCTAGGATCAGACGCAGAACTAAAAGACCTTTCAAATGAGGTGTCACTCGACCCTGGATAAAAAATCAAAACAATTTTGAATTGAGTGAGTCCATTTGTTTAAAACCCTACTAAATGCTGATTCTCGGGGATTTTGTTTTTTGTTGCCAACTAAAATTACACATCTGTCAATGAATTTGTGATTACAACAACATAAATTTTTTTAACAATGTTTAAAACATGTTTTGTGCGGGGCTGCACGCTGCAATGCTGGTCAAAAAAGCAAAAAACTTCAAAATTGGCATGGAATTTGCGAAAAACACTTTTAAGAAAACCAAATTATTAGCATACGGTCAAACGACATGTAAGGTTTTGCTTTTGAATGTTAGGATTTAATGAAATTTAATTTAATTTGATAAAATGTTCTTATAACAGCTTCCCTTAGAAAAGCCACGTTTGGTAAAAAATTCAGTACCAAATATTTATAATTTCAGGATATGTTAAGTTTAAATTGAAAAGCGGTAGATTAGGTGCACCAGTTTGGAAAAACACAGAAGCTTACACTATGCAGACACTTGTGTGACATTTCCAACCTTACTCCATCAGTAATCAACACATCTTTAAAGTTCAAAATACACGACATATAATATATGTAAAACTAAATGTACAAGAAAAACGAAATTTAGCTAAATCTACCTGGATTTTTCATATTTTAAAAAATCCTGCAATTTTGAAATGGTATTTTGGTAGACACCCAAACCTGCTTCAAAATCACTTTATGTACTTCTAAACTCACACTCAGACCAGTGTTTTGGAATAAAAAAAAAATAGAAAAAATGCAACAAAAACCTCGCGCAGCTACAGGCCTGATTAGCATAATTGTTAATGTCAGTGTTTTAAAAAATAAACGCGTTCATTCACTCGTATTATTGCGCAATAATTAAACTCCTGATAGAATTGACACCCGCAAAAGATTAACAAATATAACCTAACAATATACCGTATTTGCACGCATTAAAAAAAATAGATAAACAGTTCTTTTCATAGTTTCCTTCTCTCAGATCTATCTGTCACATTTCGTGCAAAATTGAGACAGGTAAACTGTAGCAACAAGTGCTCCGTGCATCCTCCTTAAGTTATATACTACTTACTTAAATCGTCATTTTGTTAATTTCAAATAATGGTTTTTTGTTCATGGCACACCAAATCAATCCTAGTTTTATTAAACATCTTCACAGAACTAAGAAATAAGTATGACAACCCCTATATGATTGAAAAGAGAAAAAAATAATGTTTCTAACTACAGAACAATTGAACATCACTTACATTTTTAAAAAAAAGCAAGTTAACGCTGTATCTCACAAGTAACAAACCTTTTTTTTTTAGCTCTTTTACAGTTTTCAAAATCCTACAACTTCTGCCATTTTTCTCTAATTCCGTTATTAATAGAGATATTTCAATTTAACGAAAATAGCCTATTTTATTTTTTTCTTATATCTAGTAAGCTACGATATTATTTAAAAACTAAAAACGTCTTTTTGTTACACTCCCAAAACCCCACATCTTTCTCCATTTAACTGACTTTCTCTTCTAGTTTCCAAGATACCAATGGTATGCATCTCTCGAGCCACACCCTCTACATTTCGTTTTGAATTCTGCCTATGATCGTGTTTTGTAACCAAAGTTTTGGTGACATAATAATTTTTTTTTTCTAGAGTGCAAGTGTTCCATTTAAAATAAGAAAGAAGTATCTACAAACTTGTAATCTAGTTTCAAGGGTAACTAACAAAACAAAACTTTACTATGGAGTTATTGAGCTTCTACGTTAATTACAATATTCAGCTTCGATTCAATGTACCAAAAAATATTGTTTTTGAACACACTGCATTCAAAGAAAGAATACACTTAGATTAATTACCTGAGATTTCCTTAAATCGTCCAAACTGAGTTTCCGAAAACCAGTAAACATCTTTGCGATGCTCTTCGACTGCTTACGAGCCGTACAAACCAATAGCAACCATTGTGGAAATAAATGGTGGTGATTAGCCAACAACTCTGCAATGGTTCTCGACTGTGAAGTTCTTTCCCGTGGCTTAGACTTGGTTAAGGTTGAGTTCGAATAAATAAAGGAATGCTCATCAATGGAATCCACAAGTATAAAAAGAGATGCTTTTGGAGGATCGATTTCAAGCAACGGGAACAATAGAGCTCGCTTCAAACAGTCATCTGGGTTAAGTTCGATATTCTTAGCCCGTAAAGCGAATTGAATCTCAGGATCCGATTTGAGTTTTTCCAAGTAAGCATCTGCAATTAATGTTCGGGGATTTACAGGTAAATTTGGAATTGGTGGAGTCGCTTCCGAGCTTTTTTTACTTTCTAAAGTTGGTGACAATGAATCCATGTAAATATTTCCATATAAATTTTCTCGTGTACTGGAAGAATCTTGTGATATGTTTGGAGATTGCTTTGAGGCTTCCGAGCACTCGGAAATCTGTTCACTGCACTTTCGTTTAGCTTCATTGGCAAGTTTACGACGTATACTCCTTTCCCGTTGGCTCTCCGTTGAATGGTTCAAAATTTGTGTGACAAGCGACCGAACAAACTCGCTGAGCGAGAGGCTTTTTTCATTCTGGCCTGCCAGATAATGATAGCATAGAAGTCGCCTGTTTAGGGCTCGCTGTTGTCTACCTGATGGACCCTGTGAGGGCCAACATATCTCCGAGCAAAAGGTGCTCTTTCCACAACCTGGACCTCCTAGAAGTAATGCTCCACATGTTTTTGATACAGGTCGTTGGTCTAGGCAATGGGATAGTTTTTGGAATGCCCATTCACGGCAATAAAATTTCTTTTTGTCTTCGTAACAAGCCATTTGCAATATTTATAAGCTCTACTTATTTATTATACATTATCGTGGAAGAGAGTATTGCTCTTTTTAAAAAATATAAATAAATGTATCAATCTGTTATTAGTACTTAAATTATTTGTCGTATCTGGACGCGTAATCATTAAAAAAGAGGAAGAAATAGCTTATAATCTTTACCTTAAACTTTAAATAGGCCTTACTATTAACTTTGCGTTCTTTCAGTCTACAGCTACACGATTAATTGAACATTCGTAAAGAACTATTAAACTCTGAATCAGTTTCACGCAGGAATCATAGATTACGTATATAGATTACGAACAAACTACATAGTTGATCACCTTCTCACTAGTTTCAGAGGTTTATTGAATATTTTTAAGCACTCTTCTATTATTTCCATATTACTTTTATCTCTCTATGACAACAAATCTGAAAAAAAAAATAATCAAATATAATTAATCAGTCTGAATTAATTTTATTATCAATTACATATAATTAGGTCATCAAAACTATGAGACAGAAGTTCAAGATCGGAGTTATTTTTGGAACTATTAGGAATTTAGGTCAACTTTATTATACTTATTTTTAAAACAAATTAGTGATTGATTTTGTCTCAAACATTTTTATCTTAGAAAGAGTTATTTGGGACATTTGGCTATAAAGAAAACATGGCTTACCCTTTTTTTCTTTATTTATTAATTTATACCAATGGAATTAAAAACACCCTGTATGTTTTGACATTTTTAGAATCAGAATTAAATTCTAGGAGTGATAAAACCTCTAAAATAAATTTTTAAAAAAACAAATTTTTTTGAGTGTGTGCCATGAATCGCATAAAATGGTTCCCATGAAGTAAAATATTAAAATTGGTAATTTAAAAGTTATGTGCTTCACTGTGTTAGAGGTTCAAGATATTTAGATGAGTTTTTTTTAAACTACAATTTCAAAAATCGAATAATATCGGATCCCAATTTTTTCGTATTATTACGGTACCCTATTCTATTCACTATTCAGTAGCAAATTTAGGTACTGGGTATGCAGCGAAAAAGACATTATATAGCGCGTAGTCATAAACTATGCCGTAGCCCACTGCTTGCCGCTGCTTCAGCATAATGTTCGAGTTCAAATTACTTAAAGCCGCCCGCTGGGTTGGCGCGAACTACTTATGAGCATGTCTTATTGTATTTAAAAATCTAACATTTTTCCAAGTTTTTATGAGGACAAAAATCGATTTTTTTTTAGAAACAGTATCCTTGTGATAAATAAAAACTAAAAACGGAAAGACAAATTCGTCCACCAAAATTTGGGTGCGAGAGAAAAAATGACTCGTCTAATTTTTGCTGCACCAAAACTAAACTAAACCCGTTTATTAGATAAAAGGGACATGAATTTTCAATGCAAAAAATCATAGATGTCACAGGAAATTTAACAGACTGGGACACGAACCAAATGAAGCTCATCCCTAGCTCTATAAGCCTACAAAATTTTAAAAAAATTGTGATGCTAGTTTTTAAGCAATAATTTTTGGAAAACGTGAGAATTTTTTTATTTAGTAGTTCCAAAAACTCCCCTAGTTCATAACATTGTGTACCCCTTGGGCGTTTCCAGTATCAAACTAACTCATTTTTGAGTAAATAGCGTTAAAACCAAAATTTTCAATAATTCATAGAAGGCATCAAAGAGAGATTAGCGGGCTGGAAAACGAATGAAATTATAGCACATTTCCAGTTGCATTATTTAAAAAAAAAATCGAGTGGCAATTTTTGAAAACAATTTTTTTGAAAAGAATTTTATTCTGGAAAAAATGTCAAAAAATACAGGATGTTCCATTTAAAATAAAAAATCTATTATCATTTTTAATGAAACCTTAAGTGCACTAAAATTGAAATATACAGGATGAGTTATTAGTGAGATATTGTTTTCTAACGTCTTTATTATAATAGCAGTTAAAAAAATTGTTTGCAAGGTTACTGTGCATAATCCAAAATTAAAATCAATACACTGGGTGTTTAGTTATGCCTGTACAGCACATGACTTTATTTTAACCGTAACACTCTGTATATTATTCCATTTTTCGATTCTACATTTAATTCTAGATATAAAAGTAGTGAAGTGCTATAATCTTAAAATTAAAGTGGTTTTCGAGTGATTTGAATTTTCTTTTAAAATGGATGGATTTGTGGATTAATATTGCAAAATTACGCAAAATTAATATTTTAAATACCCAAAACGTTCACCTATCGCTATTTTGCACAGACTATTAACACATTATAAAGTATTCAGGGGTTGTTAAGAACAACAGCAGATTATTACACATGGTGTTCATAATTTAATGTCCATTTGACACAACTGCAAAGGTCTATAACTTTTGTTTTTCAAATAGAATACCCTGTATTTTTTACACCACCAAATGCACTATTAAATTTTCTTTGAGTTTGTTATAAAGTTTTGTATACCAAATATGAAAATTCTACGATTTTTCGTGTATTTGTTGTATTTTTTTATAAATTGCAGCTTAAAATAGGTGTGGTATGAAAACAAACCAAAAACTCTATTGTATAACATTTAAAAAGTGACCCCCCCCCTATTATTTCATAAACTATTAAAAATATCCAATATTTATCTTAATAAAAGTTGTTTGTTGTCTATTGACTAACAAATCAATTTAGTAGTTATTTAATTTATACTTTAAGCCTCGTTCCAAAATTGTCTGTACTGTCTGTGACGACATCGATCATCTTCTTAGATGGCAACATAAATATTCTCTTATATCTACAGCACTACAGGCCATTGAGGCCCTTGACTTGATCCCATTCACTCCGGGTTTGGCTTATTCGCTATGTTCCGCAGGGTAGTGGGGCCTTTTGGAACTTTAACCACTACGCCCCCCCCCCTCAGCTTATGCCAAACCCTTTGGCATTACATTCACTCGTCCATTTGCTCATTCATCTACACTTTTGAGGAGAGTTCCAACCCCTCTAACGACGCCCAAGGTATTAGCTTGACCGCCGGGACCGACTGTTTTACGTGCCCATCCGCCAGCACGAGGCGCCGTGTTTTGCGCAGTTTCGGGACACCCATCCAACTACCGACCACGAAGAACGTTGCTGCACTGCCGTGATCGCAAGGGAATGGCCATCCTACCCGCGCCAACCCGGGACCCTCTTAAGCAGTTTGATAAAGATTTGTTTTTTTTTCTACGTTTCAATAATAATAAAAACGTAAAGCAAGTAAATTCATTAAATGTTCAAAATTGGCTCTACTAGCATTAACGCACTTGTTGCATCTACAACTGACCCTTTGACAAAAACGGTTAACAACCAATTTGACAATAAGATCTTGTTAAATGTCTGATAAAAGTTCATTGTCCTAAAGACCTAAACCAAACAACGGGTAAATCTATAGCCTGCTTACTTGCATCAGTTTTTATACTTTTCTCAAAATTTTTATAATCTAAGAGATTAAAAGTTTTATATCATTGAACAAAAGAAAAATCTCTATTTAACTACCTAAGAAAATATTTATATTGCCATGCCATTCAAGAATATTTTATTGACGGACGTCACAGCTCAGTCATTTTAAAAACGAAAAACCTTAGAAATTTTAATATTTGGCATACAAAACTCCATATCAAATTGAAACCGAAGTTAATTCTACATTTTAT
This sequence comes from Ctenicera cuprea, assembly GCA_958336395.1. Lineage (NCBI taxonomy): Eukaryota > Metazoa > Arthropoda > Insecta > Coleoptera > Elateridae > Ctenicera > Ctenicera cuprea. Next base: position 22,185,322 of record OY284493.1, read on the forward strand.
ATGTTTAAAAAATACTAGGTGTTCTATCAAAAAAACAAAAAGCTATTGACACTTTAAGGAGTGCAAAATTGACATTAAATTATGAACACCCTATATAATAATCTGCTGTTTTTACCATGCCGCCGAATACTTTATAATCTGCTAATAGTATATGCAAAATAGGGTGGGTAAAATACAGGCCTAACTAAACACCCAGCATAATTATTAATAAATTTAGGCTATGCACAGTTACCCAACCAACATTTTTTTTCTAAACAATTTTTTTAACTGTTATAATAAAAGCGCTGCAAAATGATATGGCATTAATAACTCACCCATACATCAAACAATAGCAATTCATGTGTTTACTACTTACTGTAATTTCGTGTCTAAATTAATAAATAATAGTAGTAATAGAATAGTATACAAAAAAGGTACTCTTGTTGAAAGTTGCTCAATCCAACGGTTTTCAAGATAATTCAGTTTTTGCAATAAATTTAGTTGCCATGAAAGTCGGAGTGTATCCTCAAAAAGCGAAATAGCTCGTACAATACAAACTTTAAGGGCAAAATCGACAAATGAAAGCACGGCCAGCCCAGGTCCATGTTTCTTGGAACATTTTTTTAATTGCTTTGATCTGCAGAACTTTCCCAGAAAGTTTGTACAAACTATTTAAGCATTTTAAAGAAACACGCAGACCTTCATGTCAATTCGATACTTCAGAAAATTGAATTATCTCAAAACTCGTTGGATTCAGTGACTTTCAACGGGAGTACCTTTTTGGTGTATTTTTTGTATGTACAACAATAATTTATAACAAAAATGTTTAAAAACCGCAACAAAAAGTTATTTAGAAAAGAGTACCAGTGCCCCCCCCCATTTGAGACGTCCCTGGCTTAAATAATTTTATTAGGATGCTGTTGGATAGTAGTACTTACTAAATCGTATGCAATTTTTTTTAACTTTATATTAAAGGGTTTTTGATACATTAATTAAAAAATAAATTTTAGACAACCCCTTCAGGAAGCTGGAGCTCCCTAAGGAAGCAATTGTAATTATTGTAAATTGAGATTTTAGTTGTTTTTATAATTAACATTTTAACAATCAGTAAAAGTAAAAGACTAAAAAAAACATTTATTGGTTTTGCTGTGTTAAAACAATAAATCAATTTTGTTAAGTTTCAGTTAAAAAATAAAGCTTTAATAATCAAAAATCTTCTATCAATTTTCACATTAAAAGTCGTTAAACAGTTAAAAGTAAACAATTATGTGTACTTAAACTACTTTATAAAAACAGTTGCTCAAAACAAAAGAAAATTGGTCATAAAACTAATGACAATCAGCTCAAGTGAAGCTGACAACTGACAATTGAACAAACAAACAACTGCTTAAATAACAATACACACTGAAAGCACTGGTTTCAAAACAAATGACAATCTCTTAATACACCTCAAGTGTTTTCAATCCAGGAAACAATTCTAGTTTCTACATTTTGTTTAAGAGCTATTTTAAATTTACAGTTGATAAACAAAAACAAAGCCACAATTGGCATGTGACAAAAATCACCCTGTATAAAAACAAATGCATGCATGTACTTAATTACATGGTTAAATTAGCGAAACACATATTAAGGCGTGCTAATTCATGGCAAGCATTTATTAAAATACATTAAGTGAGGCGTATTACAAGCCAAATTAAAATAAGAATTGTGTAATGAAATATTCAGGGTTCACACAATAAAAATTCAATTTTATAAGGTCACAGAATGAGTCATTCTGTGACATTTTAAGTAGTACTAATTGCATGGTAGACTAGCAAAGAAAGCAAGGAGATGTTGTACAATACACAAGTTTAGATAAATCGTTAATTAACCCCCTTGGTCTAGAAATTACGATGAGCAGTAAAACATTATAAATAATTAGTACCTTACATGAAAGAGGTAACAAGGCCCAAAATCGCCTAAAAATTCACGAAATCAAAAGGGAAAAAAAGAACTATTGTTACATAAAGGTTTTGGCACCGTTATAAAATTTATATGCAGTTCTTTTGTAATGAAATTAAAAATAGGAAGTACATATTATCACTCCCTACAAAAAAGACTTAAAAATAACTTTTGTTTTCATGCATAGAACACCCACATCAACCACGAGTAAAAGTGCAAACGACCTAATTTCCTGTACTTACTGAATTAAAGCATAACTAATAAATTATTTTAAACACGATTTGTAAATTATTCATTGAATTATTTACCAAATGAACACACAATTTATGCAATTAAACTATTTTTTGGTTATAGGAGCACTGGAGCTGTCAAAACTAGATCTTACAATAACTACACGAGGACGCCACTAACCATTTGTTAACCCAAGTGTTACTAATACAATATGCGGTAAATTTAAATCTTCAAAATAAAAAGCAAAGAATTAAGGTTTTACTAACTTACCCCAACTTAATTTTACCTACACGAGTTTAAACGAAATTAAACTTTCAAATCTGCTGCAGGCAACAGACCTAAGATATCGGTAATTTCATACCGTACATTTATATAATTAAAAGTGAGCCCCATACTCGGTTAACTCTGAACTGTGGTTAGATAGCACAGTAACAAAAAACACAGAATAAATACACTTATGTATCAATTCTGTGCTAAAAGTACATAAATGTATATAAATTTAAAAAGAAAAGAGAGCAGATCTAAGAAACAAGCTCAGATTTGAATTCCGCGCTTTACATAAATGCGCTTCTTATCAATCTTCAATATTTAGTTTTTTCAAAATTTTGGAACTCAAACTTGATATATTTGATTTGGAAATTGTTCTTCCTACAAGAACCTCTTGTTATTATAAAAATCTTCTGCAAGGCTTCATTCCGGTTGACGAAACAGTAAAAAGGTCAGGTAACCATAGAATCAGCCAACTTTCACAAATTGGTGTCAGGTCATAATATTTATTTATACAGGAACAGGATCCTTTAAAAATCTGGAATAATGATTCTGATGGCGTAAATATTTGTTTCTGAAAAATACTTTAAATCAAAGTTATTTAAATATTATGTTTTTATCTACCTATGTATGTAGTATGAAAAGTTATGATTTTGTGCTAATTTTAGAATTTAAAATTTTAACGGAAATACACGTTTTATAATTCAATTACCATAAAAAAATGGTTTTTAGAAAATGCCCGTCTGTGGGTGAGTGCGTGCGTGGGTGGGTAAGTGGATACGTTTTTTCTCTATATCTTCAGGACCCCTTGACCGCTTTTTATCAAATTTGGTATGTGCAAGTTTTTTAGTTGCAGGTAGAAAATCCGAAAACGATCGCAATCGCGCTGCATTAAAAATTTTCAAAAAAATATTTTACAAAAACTGCCATCACGATTTGTTTTAAACCTTCTGAGCCGATAGAGCTTGCAGTGAACTACAAATTTAGTTTTTACTAATCTCCTAAATTTTACTTTGACGCCTTCCAGCAATTGTTGAAGAATTTTAAATTGATTAATTATTTATTCAAAAACGTAAACGCTGATCGTTATAAACTTTTATCAGTTCGATAGACTTTTTAAAGTACTTTATTAAGATCAGCAAGAATTTTTAACTATTTTAAAAACGATACTTTTCAATATCAACGCGTTTTTCGGCAGTTACGTGATTTTAACTATACCTATCAATTAGCGCTAGTTAAATATGTTTTTCATTCTTTGCTTATTTTTAATACCTCTTTAAATAAACCGTTTATATGGATTTTATATATAGCTTGTTTTCTTAGAAATCTAATAGTCGGTGAACTGTACAACCTTATAATTATAAAACATTACTTTTTTGCAAATACGGCAAGTATTGATATTTAGTATAGGAAAGTCCACTCAAAGTTAAAATTTTAGTTTTTTTCGTTTATTAGCTTTAAAAATCTGTAACAGAAACTGTTAGCATCCTCGATGTTATAGGTATAAAAAAGGAAGAGGTTAATTATTCGATAAAATGAACGCTTATCGAGATCATCGTTTGAAAAACAAAAACCTAGCTAATAAAAATAATTGAGTTTTGAAGAAATCTGAACAGAGAAAAAAAAACGCCTTTTTCAAATATTTAAAAAAATATAACAACCAGACAAGAAAAAAAATAAATGTATTGATAGTTTTCATCACGTACTTTACAGCCATGTACTAACTCCTATTTTTTGAATTGTGGCCTTTCGGCCACGACAATTTTGAACAGATTTTAGTTTTAGTGTTTTAGAGCAAGGAAATGCTACTTTGTTGCTTTTAATTCCTTTTAACTCGCTGGTTTGAAGAGTTTTGTTTCTCCGAGCACTCAACTATAAACATGTACTTTGGTTGGTTTAACAAAAACTTTAGCTGCAATTTTGAAATTTCATTAAACGCACAACTTAAAAATTTCTTCTGGCAAAACAATGTATTTTTCTTTTTAATATTCCAACTACTGCTTAAAATTCAAAACTTATAGGTTAAAATTTTTAATCCCTTTTCCAGGATTTACAGGGTCAGTGGGAACTCTAATATAAACGATGTTCTATTTAACCTAACAAAGTAATGTGCTGTCCAGGCATAACTAACCACCTAGTATAACATAATTTCAGGTTATGCAACAGTTAATTATCAACTTTTACTAAGAAAAAAATTTTATATTCTCAAAATAGCTTAGTAAGTAATAGTGGGGCGACACTTAAATGACTCGCCCTGTACAGGATGTGTTGTTGAAATACAAAAAATTTAAAATAAGAGTCTTATAATGTGATTTTATATGTATATTAACAAAAAAAAGAGGGCAAGTTACTTTGTTGACACCCAGTATTTACTTACAATAAGCAATTACTTAAAAATCATGTATTTTGCTTCAACTTTCGTTTATCTGAAAAACAAATTAGAGGTTAACAGGTAAATAAAGGTAAAAATTTGATATAAAACAAAAGTTCTTGATTTTAGCATAATTATTTGTCAAACGTAGCGTAACATATGGTGGTTCGACATCAGAAATATTTAAAAAAAACTATAATTAACTATGTAAGCATGAAATACTAACTTGAATTGCTAATGAAATAACTAATATAAATATCAATTAAACATTTTACAAATTAAATAAATTACAAACATTGATACAGGGCACAGAGGGTGCCCGTTATAAAAAATATATTTACAGTATTTACTTAGGTAGTTTAATGTAATTTATTTAACTTTTACACACTAATGCTGTTTTAAACAAATATAAAGCATTATAGTGTATTCTATGAAAAAAAAAAAAAAAACAAAAAGCGCTAAACATACAAAGTCTGTTTAAATTTTTAAAACGGCTGATATATCACTATATTACATGAAAGATTATCAACTAGAAAAATACAAAAAATATATCAATAACTATGTTTTTCCACATTTAAATAATAATCAACGCAATTTGTCATTCGTTATTTAACAAATAGTCAGTTCTAACAACACTTTACATAAAAATCACAACTTCAATAGTAAACAAGACTAAGATTTACAAGTTAATGCAGAAAAACGTCCGTTTTCATATTTAAAAAAGCAACCAACAACACCTACAACATTATTTTCCTCGGTTTACCAGATCAAATTTAAAGTTAACCGAGGATTTCATTAAAAAAATCATTATTAATAAATAATGAAAAAAATCAAACTTTATGGTATGAAGTATGCCTAACGAACCAATAAATTGCTGAATTACATAAAATAATTCACGTTGTGCTTTAAAATAAAACACTGTCACAAATGATAATCAAAAACAAACACAACCTAAGCTCAAAATTTAGATTTTTCGTGTATCTCACGTCATATTTAAAAAATTGAAACTTGAAGTACTTGAAACCTAAACCAATAAACTAAGAACTTGACAAAGATTAAATAACATGAATAAAAAAAATTTACGAAACATGTTTGCGTCAATGAAAATATCTTTCTTGATTCTTCAATGTTAACCTGCGTCCGAAATCCATTTTTCCAACAATTTCATCCTATCTACACTTAAATTTGCAATGCGACCGCAATGTTTGCTGAAAATGAACGAAGGGACTGGCTCAATGGGAGTCACAAGCACGAGCTTTGGCACTAGAAGACTTTCCGCCCAACAAACAACAAAATTAAACCAATCTGTTTGCTGTTTCTCACTTGCATTTTCTGATGAAATTAGATATTCGGTTCTAACAAAAATTGTAGCCAATGCTGAAACACCAAACTGGAAAAAAATATTTTTTTAAAGTAAAATGAAAACGACATGAGAAAATCAATAAAACTTACCTTGTTTGCAACTATAAAATTTAGTGATGGTTTACCCTGGCAACTAATTGGCGTACCTCGATTGTTATCTGGACTTAAAGCTTCTAGCAGATTTGAAACTACGTCTAAGATTACGTTCATATCACTGATTTGAATGAATCTGTAAAATTAAAAAAAAATAGACATGAATAAGCGAGTGTAAGCAAAGGAGGAAGAGCAAGTGCCACATCGACTTAAATTTTAAACTTGAAAAAAACCATTGGATAGAGAATTTACGGCTCTACTTTAATCTGTCAGAATGAATGTAGAACGCTATTTGAAAAACGGAAATTACTTAAACCAAACTCAAAAGAGTGGTGAAAAACAACTGCATGTCTTAGCTTGAACCTGTTTTTTTTGAGTGTATGTTATAAAAATTGTTAAAAAAATTAAAACTGTGAAGTGAAAATTATTTTGAAATTGGAAATTATTGAAAATATATTCTTAAAAAACTGACCACACCCCCTTTTTTTTGTAAGCTGATAGGGCTGCAAAGGAATTGTTTCCTAATCTGCTAATTTCTCCGTGACGCCTTCACTGAACAATATTTAAAAATCAAAAATTCTTGCTCCTTTATTTACACGTAATACAAAAAAGACAATAAAACATAAGATTGGTAACTTAATTGTTTGATGCGGTATAATTTAATCTTTCCAATTTGCCCAATTTTTGGCTAATGAATTTTTTGTTTTAACCTCTGGTTGTCTAAAAGTCCAAAAAATCTTTTTCCCAAAAACTAAAACAAGTTGGAAGTTGGTTTCTAACGTGGCCCTTGTTGTTTCCGCCTTTAGTGCATATTTAAACCACATCAACCCCATAGCAGATGACTATCCAGCACGTGATGTAGCTACAAAACCCTTCGCTAGACGCCGTCACTAAACATACAGCAAACTTCCGTTATGTAGTACAAAAAGAATATGACAATATAGGCCAATCGGCATTAACCATGTGATCTTATACTGCCTCTGGAGCTACAACATTGACATAACTATACTTTTGAAACATGATAAGTAACAATTTCTAAAGTATAGAAAAGTTCAGGTTCAAGTTGTTTAAATTAAGTAAGCTAACGCAGTTAGAGATGGGCTACGATTTAATGTTTTACCTAAATTATCTAATTTCTTATTTCTCTGTGACGCCCTCTGCATCTTTACATTCAACAAATGTATTTACAAAAAATAGGCAAACACATCGCAGGTACTTCCCCATACTTTTCACGTTTTAAATATTCTCGCGCCAATAAATGACTTAACATTGTATTACAAAAATTAAAGAAAAAAGAATTAAAAAAAAGTTAACGCCCCAGCGGGGATTTGAACTTGCGATGCAATAGGATGCCGCTCCCCAACACTGTGCTACTACGACCGCTGACAGCAAATGCTAAAATATGGAAAGCAAACATAGTAAGCGGCAATAACTTTTGGAGGCAAGGTAACTGTGCTACGGCTAGAGTTTAATTAGGCATTGGGTTTCAGACTTCAAACCAAAAACCGTTATAAATAGTTTATTTGAAGAGATCAAATATAGGCAAAACATGAAAAACATATTTTTTAGCTAGAGCTAATTGACAGGTGCAGTTGAAATCATGTAACGTCCGAAAAACGTGTAGTTCATATTAAAAAGTATCAAATTTACTCTTAAATTTTTAAAATGGTTTAAAATTTTGTTTATATGAATTAATTGTTTTTTTTTAAATTCTGATATCAATTGCAATTTTTTTGTGGCAAGTGATACATCATTTTAAAGATTGATTTTTAAGTACATAGTGCCAATAGAAAATAAAACAGTTGACTATCACATCTCGAAAACGATTGAAAAATTTAACAATTCTGATTATGTTGTTACGTTCTCCTGATGTTATTACAAACAGGGTGACCATTTAGTGTGAGATTCTTTTATAGCGGCTAATATGCGTTTTAAACTGAAGTTGTGGGGTTTCAATAGCTGCATAACCTGAAATTATTACCACTCTACAGGATGGTACTGTTTTTGCTGGGCAGCATAACGTGATTTTTTTTTTAATTAGTTTACATATTCTTATTCTCTATCTAATTGCCTATACAACTTTAGTTAGTTTTTTTTTATGTTTTTGTGGCATTGCAAGGTTACGAATTCTGACAGATGCCTTACTTGAAAACAAGTACTGAACATAATTTTTAGAATTAAGAAACAAAATTTGGAATCCTTTATGTTATCCTTTATGTTATGACACCAAAAATGTTTAATCGCATTGTATATTGTGTTTATCTGCGAGAAACCATTTCTGTTATTTGCAACTAGCCATAACTACATTTTTTAAATGAAACACCCTGTATTTTTTCATCACAGCTTATTCAGGATTCATTTTTCTTTCATTTAGTGTAAGGTGCCTCCTAGCTAAACTTCACACTTTTCCATTCAAAAAAAGAATTGTTATATATAGCCACCTGAAAATAACGAAAAAGTTCCTTTCAAATATACACGCTGTAGAGAGTATCTCATTTTCGATAAAGTTATATGGGTAATTTTGTTAATATTATAGTTATAAAAAAATCACGGCCTGTCAGTTCAATTGTTTGTTTCTATAGCAGTGCGAATCATGGCTCGTGGAACAGCGATTATTGTAAAATATCATTTACTGGTAAAAGTGGTCAAAAATTAGCAAAAGATCTTGTGTTATATGTCAACTGTTGCCGGTGATATGCGCAAGAGAGTAATTCGTAATTAATCTGAAGTTTATCACAAAGACTGTTTAAAAAGAACAGTTAAGTTTCCTGCTGGCGCTAAGGTCTGGGGCTGTATGTCGGCAAAAGGTGTTGGAATTTTACATTTTATTAATGGCACAGAAAATGCCAAACATATATCGACACATTAAGAACAGTCTAAATCCACTTTAAGTGAAATGGTGAATGGATTTTCCAGCAAATTAGTAAAAAATGGCTACAGGACAATTCAATCAACGTTCTCTCAACGAAAATTTTTGAAATCTCAATTTTAACAGAAATTCACGTTTTCGACTGAAGGAACCCAAAAAAGTAGTTTTTAAAAACAGTCTGCCTGTGGGGGGGGATGTGTGGGGTAGGTGTGTGATACCTCTAAAAGCTAAAGTACTGGACCGATTTTGATGAAATTTTAAATAAAGAAAAGAGGTATATCGAAAATTGTAGTTCTAGCTACGCTTTTCAAAAAATCCAAAACCGGAAAAGGAAATTAGACATGTTTTTGGTACCGTTCTTTTCCAAAACTCAATTCTCTAAATTTGCGCAAAAGATCTGAAAGAAGAACTTAGAAAAATCAAAATCAAAATTTAAAAAAAAATCCAAAACTTTTTTTATCAAACTCTCGAGTTTCAAAATGGCGGACACTACGATTTTTACGATTTTAACGCCCATTTACTCGAAAAGTAGTAGTCTAATTGGGATCAACTACAACTTGTTTGAGAGCACTTTGTGGGTAGTATACGATGAAATAAAATTAATTTCGAAAATCTAAAAACAATCGCAATGGCGGTTCACAATTTTGAAAATTTTCAAAATAATTAGTTTAAAAATGGGTGCCTCTTTATTTATTAAACGGGAAACAATAAATACCTTCTGCTTAAGAACAATTATTCATCTTGACTAGTAGAACCAAAATCTAATGTTGTACCCCACCCCTAATTTTTGGTTTTGGTTGGCTACTGTAGAAAATCTAAATTCCAAATATGTGTAATTTAAAAAAACAGTTCTCACAAAAATGTTTGGACTTTCACAAGATAGAATTCGACCAGGTGTGATCACTAAGCCGGCATTATTTTTGCTGATGTCACGAACTGGCAGCAGTAATAAAGGTTGAAGTATGGATGAAATGGTGGGTTGCCTATGCAAGGTGTCCAAGATAAGGGCCTAAAGTATAGGGATCTCGTAAACAGTAAGAGATAGAAATTCGGTTAAATGAGAAGAATTAGTCAGCATCTCAATTACTGCTACGATTCACATTCAAATCATAGAATTTTCACACGCCACACAACGTACAGAAAATTTACTATAATTTTATAAACAAATAGACGTAAAAATAGACTTGTTTTTCCATTAAAAAAAAATATGTTAAGCTGCTCAGCAAAAACAGAAAATCCTGTAAAGTTGAAAATAATGTTAGGTTATGCTGCTAATAAAAGCCTAACTTATGTCTAAAAACATTTTCTCTAAAAGCGATATTAAAGCCTTTATAGAAGAAAAAATACTCACGCGTATTATCTACAGAAGAATAAAGCGGAAAATAGAAGGGAACCTAAAAGATGATCAATTTGGTTTCAGGAAACAAACAGGAACCAGAGAAGCTATTCTAGCCTTGAGATCAGTAATAGAAAAGAAAATAAGGAAAGACAAACAGACATACATTGCTTTTATAGATATCGAAAAGGCATTCGATAATGTAGACTGGCACAAACTATTTCAGACGCTTAAAATCATTGGCATAAAGTACAAGGACAGAAGAGTAATTAACAACATATACAAAAATCAAACAGCAATAATTAAATGTGGACAAAGTCAGTCAGAAGCAAACATTATTAGAGGAGTCAGGCAAGGATGTGCTTTATAACCACCCTTATTTAATATATATATAGAAGAAGCACTCAATGAAATGAGGGAGAAAACTAATGCAGGAGTGACAATACAGGGCAAAAAAATCGAAATGCTGCGCTACGCGGATGACATTGCATTATTGGCAGAAAGTGAAGAAGAACTGGAGGAGGCACTAAATGAGATGCAACGAATACTAAAAGAAAGATATAATATGAGTATAAATAAACTTAAGACAAAGATACTGGTCTGTGGAAAGAGAAAACATGGGCGAACAAGAATAATGGTGGAAAATGAAAGAATAAAAGAAATAGACGAATTTTGCTATCTGGGCAGCATTATAACGGATGACGGAAAATGCAAGAGGGAAATAAATAACAGAACTCTACTGGCAAAGAAGGCTTTCTATAAAATAAAACATCTGCTTACATCAAATAATATATCATTAAACCGAAGAATACAGCTATTAAAAACATATGTATGGAGCACGGCATTATATGGTTGCGAGAGCTGGACCATAGGAACATGTGAAAAGAGAAAACTCGAAGCACTAGAGATGTGGTGCTATCGAAGAATGATGAAGGTGAGATGGACTGACAGAGTCACGAACGAGGAAGTCCTGGAGAGAATACGACAAGAGAGATGCCTATGGAGACAGATAGTGAAAAGACGATGTGGTTTAATAGGACATATCTTGCGACATAATAGCTTATTAAAAACGATATTAGAGGGAAGAGTAGCAGGAACTAACGCTAGAGGAAGGCCAAGAATGGAGTATCTACAACAAATAATGAAAGATACTGGATGCAAGAAGTATGTAGAACTGAAGCGTTTAGCTGAGGACCGCCAACGATGGAAGTCTGCAACAAACCAATCGAACTGATTGAAGACTAAGAGAGAGAGAGAAGAATCCCGCACTAAATGGACACTATGAATAACAATTTTCATAAAAAAATTCTGAATAATTTGGCAATAACACACAAAAAAATTTTTTTTTTCAAGTTTTTGAAAATAATACCAGAATTGATAGACTTACGAGGGTTGCTATTTATGTATTGAGAATGAATAACAAAAACAATGATTGGGGTGTAAAAACTTCTTTATTGTTTTTCAAAATACTCTCCTTTAAGATCTATACATTTTTGCATTCGATGAAACCAATTGGCATAGTAGTTTTTCCACTCCGAAGTAGGTATCTCCAAAACATGGTTTTTGAATGCATTAACAGCTTCTTGTGGCGTTGAAAAGCGTTGTCCACGTAGTTTGTTCTTCACTTGAGGGAACAAATAGAAATCATTGGGTGCCAAATCAGGGCTGTACGGCGGATGACCCATCAATTCGACGTTTTGGGTGCTCAAATAGCCGGTTGTTTGAGCCGATGTGTGGGAGCTCGCATTGTCATGGTGGAGAATGATTCTTCGTCGGCGGTTCGTTTTCCTTATTTCACTGATGACTTCAGGCAAACAAATGGTTGTGTACCATTCAGAATTGACAGTTCTACGTTGCTCTAAAGGCACGGTTGCCACATGACCATTTACACCGAAGAAACAGGCCACCATTTGCTTCAAAGTGCTGCGAGCACGAACAACTTTTGTTGGATTTGGCTCATCTTGGAAGACCCATACAGTCGACTGCTGTTTAGTTTCGGGCTCATAACAATAAATCCAAGTTTCATCACCTGTGTAGATGTTATACACTGCATTTGATGCACCGCGGTTGTATTTTTGAAGCATTTCCTTGCACCAATTCACACGATTGTTTTTTTGATCGATTGTTAAATTGTGCGGAATCCAACGAGAACAAATCTTTCTGACGGCTAAATGTTCATGCAATATCTTATGTATGCTTGTCATACTAATGCCCAGAGATGCCTCAATCTCACGATAGGTCACATGACGATCTAGCATTATCAGTTCGCGCACAGCATCAATGTTTTCTGACACAACGACCGATTTTGGACGACCTTCTTTAAATTCGTCCGCCAGCGAAGTACGTCCACGATGGAATTCACTAAACCATCGATATATTGTGGCCTTGGATGGTGCTTCATCACCAAAAGTCGCAGTAAGTTGATCGGCACACTGTTGTTGAGATAATCCACGTCGAAAATCGTAAAAAATCATCGCACGAAAATGTTCACGATTCAAATCCATTTTTGGCCGAGATAAAATTTTCAAGTCACTGTAAACAATACAAATAGCGTCTGTATGACAAAACGTTCTGAGTATGTATACTGTTAAAAATGTCAATCTTTACGATGTCGAAGTCAGATCGCACCTAGCAACACCAGTGTTACCAATTCTCAATACATATTGCTATGATATTTAGAGGTGTTTGATTTGACTGGGGTGTTGTGGTTGATGGAAAACAATTTTTGGATTGTTTGTTGCAGTTCAATTTGCATTTGGAGATTTATGAAGACTTGTAAGATTTTAATGTTCTGACTTATAAACCCAGGGTCGCGCGTATGTTTGCTAGAATTCCTGTTATAAATTCTAATAATTGTTATTTTTCGTATGGTACTGAAAGAAAAGACAAACACAACAGATTGATACAAAGACTATTTATGTTAATTGTATTTATAATTTAATTTAGAATTGTTAAAAAGGTTTAGTTTATAAGAAGTTTTAGAGTTACTTGATTTGTGCGGTGACAAATGTCAGTTTTGGATGTCAGTGTCAAAGTCAAAAACATATAAAAGGATAATCTTGGGCATGATGTTTATGTGTTTGTTTTTATAAAAATAAAGATCAAAGAAGGAAGACAAAAAAAGGAGATAAAAAAGAAGAGAATTTGTTTAGTTAGTAACGGCTCGCTCGTCTTGGTAAATAGATACAGAGAATTTTGATCCTCTGGAAATCTAAAGAGAAAGAACGAGTTTAAAAGCTATATAAAAGTAATTTTGAATATAAAAGAAGAGGATACAAGTGATTGGCAACGAATTGTTGAAAAACCAGAGTGAATGCAGATGATGTACCACGATCAAAACTTAGCCTAAATATAGGTGGACCAACACTTGGATTTTTGTACTGTTATTCCTGTGGTTATTTGAGAAGCCAGCGGAGCGTAATAGAGATTGGATGCTCAGCGTTGTACCCGAGCGAAGAATATCCTAAGAAGGTCACACTAAGATAAGTGTTCTGTTTTTAAAAAAAGACGATAGTAGTTAGTAAAATTTATTCATTTTCGGAAACCACATTTAGAAATTCATTTATTTAATAAAAATTATTATTTTGTAAAGTTGATATCGTTGTGTGTTTATTTCTATTTAAAAATTAATTTAAACAATTTATTTTACAAGCAAAATAACGACCCTGAGAAAGTTAAAAGAGTCTCATAGCAAGTTTAAATTTAATTGCGTGAATTGCAGACAGATTAAGGATTGTTTTCTGGTAGTAACAAGGTCAAGCATATCATTGCAATATATAGCAACCCTCGTATAACAACTTTGTTCAGATATTCTTAATAGTCATGAAAACACGAAACATTTTATAAATCAGCCAACATTATGTATGTCTCTTATAGTTTCAGATATCTCAATGATGAGGACAATTAAAGTACATATAAAAATATTTAGAAATTAAATACTAACCGTTTAAAGTAAGGATGCAACCTAATAAAAAGGTGATCTCCTGCGACATCTTTACGTCCAACCATTGGTATGCTCAATAAAACTTTAATCCATAAATCCGTAAGTTGCATTGAATAATTATCACCCGTCAAATATGGCAGGATACGTAATAACAGCATCTGTATTATTTCATGTCACATTTTACAATCTTCTCAGTAATCACACAAACAAAAACTCACCTTTCCTTTGCGAATACTAAGGAAACTAACGTATTTATCATCCTGAAACAATCCGTTAACAACCTTGATTAAATAGTCCTGTGGGCTTTCAGTAAGCGGTTCGCTCTCCTGTCGCAATGCCTTCAAAATATCCAGCTTCTGCTCTGCCGTAGATGCCACATCCAATTCTCGCAATCGTTGCTTCTGCTTGATCTCACACAGTTTTTCCATATTGCTTTTATACAGAGGATTGTTCAAGTCTTCAGCTTTTAATATTAAGCTATAAAAAGCTTCCAATTCCAACAGAAGTTGTTTTGTCTTTTTAGTGTCCCTTGAGGAATTGGAATTACCTTCGCTGTCCTTTTCTGGAGTTACTATGTCCATGTCTATTATTTTTCGGGGTGCTGTTACTGAACCACACTGGAAAAATGTTAAATTAAAATAAATTCGGCCATTAAGAATTCAAACAAATGTTTTTTTCATATTTACCTGAAGTTTCCCTAAGGAATTTTCAAACTGTAAAGGTGTGTAAACTTTTGGAGTTAGAGTGTTTTGGTTTTCTTGCCGGTCGCTATTTCTTCTGTTGTGCCATTGGTTTCTTTCCAATGGCGGCTGATTTTCCTTTGCATTTCTTGATTTCCTCTCTTTGAATATCTAAACACATACAAAAATTTAAAAAAATGAATACACAAACTGTTGAGTTTTAAAAAATTCAAACAAACCGTGTAATAATAATCATCAAAATATGGTGTCCCGGTGTTAAGCTGCACTAATTGTATATTGATCAACCATTGCTTTTCGCGGTTGCTCATTAATCCCGCATATTCATCTTTATGATCAAAATATTCATTCCTATGCCGAATATTATTGATATCCATCTTGTTCCTATGGTGCTGATGGTTGGGATGATTCATCCTGTTATTCTGGTGAGGCATGTTATGCATATTACCAATTCTTGGCGGTGGTGGAAAGTTAAATGGATGATTTACCTCGAATAAAAAAGAACTTTTACAAGATCTCAAGTCAAACTTATAATCTGGTAACATTTATTCTGAACATGTCCGTTTTAGTTATATACAGGGTGAGTTAATAAGGCTGAAATGATCAATATCTCCTTTAGTATTTAAAACACAAAAAAAGTATTCAAACAGTAGTTGTAGAGAACCAAAAAGACCACATTTTACAATTATTTTCAAATATAAATGCAGTACCATATTAGAGTGGCATACCAAACCTACATTTTTTAAATAGAGCACTCTGTCTATTTCAGCATATTCTTATTGGCCGTTAAATATGTTACTAATAAAATATGCAAAAGTCTTATTTACACAGTGGCATAGCTATCATAACGCAAATGGTCGCAAGGCAATGGGGCGCCATTGCGATCGTTTTCAGATTTTCAAAATTACTTTTACTTCATCGTATACTACCCACAAAGGGCTCTGAAACAAGTTTTAGTAAATTCCGATCAGATATGATAACTACTTTTAGATTAAACAGGCGCTAAAGTCGAGACAGAGACAGTTTTGGAAAAATATTTTGTTCCAAAGTTTCAAAATTTTGTAAAAGCAAGGATTGCATTTTGAAGCTAGAGAGTTCCTTAAAAGAAAATTTCGATTTGCCTTAAGTTCTATCTCAGATCCTGTGCTTAAATTTCAAAAATTTTGTTTTAGAGTAAAACGCAACGAAAAAAACGTCTAACATCCGCTTCCGGTTTCAGCTTTTTTTGAAAAGCTTAACTAGAACTACAATTTTCGATATCTCTTGATTTAAAATTCCACCAAAATCAGTCCAGTACTTTCGCCTTTAAAGGCGTTACACATTATCATTATTTGAGACAAGAATAAAGACTTCGCTTCATCTGTAAAAAAAACAGTTGTACATTTTATTTGTATTATGTTGAAGTTGCTAAAAAACCACAGCGTGAAAGCCAGCCTCCGGAGCTAATGATTTAGATCAAAGCAACAAACCAGTTTCCTCCTTCTTGTCCAATAAAATCCAGCCCATCAAGCTAATTCTAGAGCCCGGCAGCACCTCGATAGAAACCACAGGGCCTGCCACCCCCGTCCAATTTATACTCAAACCCAAAAGCAGTTACCTATAGGCCCAACTCGGGAAGCCATTGCCTCGTGTGAATTTAAATAACTAACATTGTTCTTTGTTCTGTTACTGTCAAGATTGATGTGATTTTGCCTGAACCGAAAAAAACCCACCATGGTAATACCAGCCTGACAAAAACTGAAAGAACCCACCTATGAAGAAAAATTCTGGCAAAATAATTTTATTTTGGTGTGCTACGCAAACAATAAATATTAAGATAAAAATTTAATTCTTTAATAAAATATAGGTAATAATAAAATAAAATTAAAATTTTGCTTGTGGAGCTTACAAAAAAATTTAAAAAAATGAATCGAATGATCTAAATGATTTGCAGGGCCTCTTGTTTTAATATCGACTACGGCGACGCGAGGTGAATATTAATATAGGAAGCCCTGATGATTTTAATATTTTCTGTAGATACTAGAAATACAATGATCACTATGTTAAAGAGTTAAGACTTGTGATGTGAACGTATTGGTAGGACGGAACGGATAGGTTATGTTTAAGTTCTATAGGTATTAGGGTGGTCCTTATGAAAGTCTGAATTTTTTCAAATACGCCCCCCAGTTTTGTTCCATTATACAAAGAAATAAGCCTGTAAAAATTTCAGCCAAAAAAAATAATATTAAAACGTGCCTCTTTTGGCTCAAACATTGAAATAATTTTGATTTTACAATTTTTCGTTTATTTTAATTTTTTTATGAATCCTTGAAAATAAAAATAACTATTTAACTAACATTTTGTTATTTTTTAAACAATTATGAATATTTTCATTCATATTTCATCAAAATCGAATGCAAACAGTAAGGAAAATTAGTCAAGCTAACAAATAAACTTAACATAAAAAAAAATTGATTTTCTTTTTGATACGTTTTTTATTCGAAAGATTGTGATATCGTTTCGCAGCTATGTCCCGGATATCTTTTTCTATAGTCTTGAATAACCTGCATTACAAAAATCAGAAGGTTTATTAACATTAATTAGTTGAAAATAAAGATAAATAAATACTAACTATAATAGTATTAATTACTTGTAAACGGTACTGTTGTTGATAAAATGTTTTGGTAATTACATTATTAAAATCCAAAACTAATTTTATTTCCTGCTCAGCAGTATCGTTAGCTACCTTCAGAGATTTTATTATTTTAAGACCTTTAGGCTTCTTTTATCTACGTTTCAATTCTTCTGGATGACAATGAAGAAAGTTTGTTTCTATTTTAAAACGGCGAAAAAGTTTATTATATTGGCAGATATAAAATTTTCTAATTTTCTCTAAACAAATGTATTTAAATCTTCTGGTTTCATTAATAGCCTTTTTTCTTCTTTTTTAATATCTTTATCATGTTGCTAATTAATCTTTGCGGCCATATGAATTTTAGTTTCCAGTAGCAGGCTTTCATCAAAAATTCAAATGCTGTTGTTTCTGTATTTAGGTACCACAAATGATTTGTAAACTTATTAGTATTAATAGTTGCAGGATTTTTTAGATTTTTTTTTAAATCCGCAAGGTAGATAAATTTATACTTATAATATTAATTAATTAATTGTTGATGACGTCTCTTTACTATGTTTTTGTATTTGTTGTATTTCTTTGTCTCCCCTCTTCATTCTTCGCACTTCATTTCCTTCTAAAAAATTTTCCACGCTGAGCACAGCTTGGTCGTCCTTTTTTCTCTGTTAAAGTAAGAATTCCTTGTCTTCATTTATTGTAATCATATTTAGAGCATTTTCTCCAGTCGTTGTATAATTTTTCTAATAATTGAACGCATAGTTGTTGTAATCTTGTTGATATTCGGGCTGTTTTCCAAAATATAGTACATTCTTGTACAGTAAAAGTAGCACTCTCCCAAACACTTACTTTTATCACCCGTAAGTTAAAAAATAAAAACTTTAAGAACGTCCTTATTAGAAGACAATTTAGATCCTGTAATTTGACTTTACTTATTTCCAATTAAAATGATTTTTTTTCTCTAATCGATACTACTTAAAGAAGACATTTTCAGCGTACATAAATTAGCCAAAAACCAGAAATTAAATATTAAAATAACTGGATAATAAAATTACCGAGGTATTCTTAAAGACTGCCAGATGTTACTCAGCGCAACAACTGCAAAATTGATGACCTAAACGTAATATTAGTAATCTTGAATAACAAAATGATAACTGTATATTAATTTTTTACTTGGAAAAATTAATAAAAAATGAAAGGAAACAAAAATTGTAAAATTTTGATTTTTTCGATTTTTAAGCTCGAAGAGGCACGTGTGTTAATATTATTTTTTGGAGCTGAAATTTTTACAGGTTTATTTTCTCATATAAAGGAACAAAACTAGGGGCCGTATGTAGAATGAATCAAAAATTATTTTTTTTCAAATATAAATAAGGACCACCCTAATAGGTATATCTATTATCGCGAAAATAGGCAAAATTAAAATTTTAAATACATTTCTTTTAATAACTAATATTTAATACGAACATGCGTAGGTGCTTTTTTTTTAATTATAATTGTTTCAATTCAAAATTCAATCATAAAATGTGATGACCTTTGTGCATTACACTAGGAAAGGAATAGAAGAGGAAGCAGCATGTTTTTTGTTTTGTATAGCCCTTGGGTGTATTTTATCTGAAAAGATAAGAAAAGTTCCCGAATTTTCTTCTTCTAAAGTCTAGCTAAACGAGCAACGTTTTTTAAATTTTTTTGTTGTATATTTTTTATACCTAAATAAATACAAAAAATTTTGATTGTATTATTTAATGAACTACCTCAAAGCCAATGAATTTTAATTAATTTAAAAACAATTATCCGTGGCTCAGTTTCGGCACGACATGATGATTCTATCTGTGATCTAGTCTGTACAAAATAGCGCAGCTGAGTCAAGTTGAGATGAGCCGCGAACTAAACTCTAAAGCATTTGTAATTCATGAACTGGTTCCTTTCGTTCAGTGCGGTGAGCCAGATCATTCGACCGTGTCAGTCACAAACAACATATCTCTATTATGTTTGATTGATGTTAAAAATGTAGAAGTTAAATCAGGACACCGAGATGACCACTTAACTGCACTGCTCCTCCCAATCGCCCTACTATTTTTTTTTATTTTGCCCAAGTACACTATAATTACAGAAACAATAAAAAATCTAAACTCACTTACTAAATTAGGAAAATACTATTTCGTTGACAATACTTGCATATTATGTTTTCTTTTGTTTTATGACAAACTTGATGCAAATAATTAGCGAAATTTAACAAACTGCTTTTTTCAGAGTAATTGAATTTAAAAGAAACTAAATTATTGTTTAACATTTTTTTTTATGTAAAAATAGGAAACCAAATGAAAAGAGAAAAAAAATTGTGCAAGGTAAGAAACCAAACAATACCTAGGTAGTCTGATCGCTGTTTAAAAAATATATGCTATGCAGTGCTTACAGCATTAATGGAAAGAAAATATTATTATTATTATATATTATATTGAAACGGTGTTTCAGAATATTGAAACTGTCATGTGGTTAAAATATAAATCAAAAAAAATTTCTACTATACATAAATTTAGATTTTATAAAAACTTATAAACTATTCTGTTTTCAATTAAATTCACTCTTAGAAAATTTGATTATTTTCCGTTCACTGCTACTACAATAATGTAATATCACAAGTAAAAAAAGAAACTTACAGGAAATTGATGTTGTGGATACATTAAGCCTGGTGGTGGTGTATGGGGTCTTTGTAAATAATGTGCAGGAGGCATAAGTCGAACCAAACCCGGAGGCATATTAGGGTGAACATGGTGCAAATGTCTCGTATGCGGGTGAGGCACTCCTATTGGTGGTAATCCAGGAGGTAATCTTCCCGGTGGAGGATGCTAAAATTTGCATAATTTTCATTAGAGACTTTAGTGTTGATGGTAGATTAAAACCCACTTGTCCGTAGTGGTGAGGAAGATGGTGAATTGGTGCAGGGGGTGCTGTTGGTATGGGAGCTGGTGAGAGGGCAGATTGGTTGGACTGAACCTTGGATCGATTTTGCAACAACCCCCTCTCCAATTCTTCTACCGTGCAAAACTTCTTGGGTAGCTGGTTTGCAATATTTGGAGACTTGTCAAACATTTGTAGTGGTGGCGTCGATGTACTGAAGAAAGTGAGAGTGTCATCGCTTTGTGTGTCACTCTTTGAATCACTTGCGGAGTCAACCTGTTAAATCGAAACTTTATCTGGTTTTCTTTGGTTAGGTAAAAAGATTACATACAAATGCTTTTGCAGTTTTTTGTAAGTTGGACAATAAGGAAGAGCTGAAAACTTCTCCATTTTGTGGAGCATTGTACGACCAAACAGAATTCTTCGATGTAGGAAACAAGTAGCTTGAGTCGTCAAGAGATAATTTATTGAGCGAATTTTCTATAAAAATAAACACAACCCAATTAATTAAAAAATGTATGCCAAATCAGAACAAAATAACTCTTTATTTACGTAACCATTATATGAAGCTGTACCTACATTTAAATCGGGCATTAATAATTTTTTACGTACCTAAACGTTCAGAATTTTTACTACTTTCAGCAAGTTCTGCAAACTGTTCGTGTTGTTGCTCCCAATCATCAAGACCAGACGAATCTTCTAGACCGCCAAAGGTCTCATCGTTAAGGGCATCATACTCCTCCTCTTCAATCTCCAAACAATCACCCTCATCAGGCGAAAGCAGATTATCATCACTCTGCAAAATAATACGTATTTAGCCACGTAAATAGTTAATCTTTAGGAAACACACGAGATAGTCAATGATAAATGCACCAAGGTACTTTCACTGCTAAAATAATTATACATAACCTAAACTACCGAAACTTTTTTTGTCAGCAAAAATATGCTTAATACGGGAATTAAAATAATAGCAACAAAGCTACAAATCGGCACAATATAAAAGAGTGAAAACAGGATGGTACAACGCAAATTGTTTATCTTTAGTGAACAATAATAAAAGTTCTTGAAGGAAATTTTTATGCAATACTTACACCTACATCAGTGCCAAAACGGAAAGATGTATCAGCCATTTGATTTTTGCAATTTTTTTAACATTATGCTTACGAATAACTTCAAAAATACGAGTATGCTCTACCGCACCGAAAGTTTTCACTAGGGTGTTTGTGGTTTTCACATTGGAGTTGGAGATTGGACGTCACGTCACGGCTGTGCAACACACAGAACATTAAACCTTTGTGCAACGTAAATGGAGTGACCTTGAACACAATTATTATGATTCCATGATGTACAATAAGTGCGCTACCAAACACCAGAGGCGCTTTTGTTGCTTTTCGCACTTTTAAATTCATAACCGTTAACAAAACACACCGAAATCGTATAATGCCCAGTTGATCAGATGGGTTTTTGTAATATTGAATATTTCTTTGTGAATATCAATTTTTTCGTTGGTGCTGTGCAATTAAAGATTTTATATAGTGTTTATTTTTGTGAAAAACAGTGTAAATATTTATAATTAAGTAAATATTTAACTATTAAAAATTAATAGTTTATTCATAAAATAAAACGCTTGGTAATTGTTTCACAATTTGTTGGTTTTTATTTACTCAACTCGAGTTTCAACCATCACGGTCATCGTCAGGAGTTTACAAACACAACTAAAACTAAAAACCTACAGATGTACAATACTACTCATTCTGTCGTCGCCGATTTTAAGTGTTAACACGTGTTTTTATTCTTTGTATACTGCAGGTCCAGGAGTGGCTGCAGTATACAAAGCATAAAAACACGTGCTAACACTTAAAATCGGCGACCACAGAATGAGTAGTATTGTACATCTGTAGGTTTTTAGTTTTAGTTGTGTTTGTAAACTCTTGACGATAACCGTGATGGTTGAAACTCGAGTTGAGTAATTAAAAACCAACAAATTGTGAAACAATTACCAAGCGTTTTATTTTATTAATAAACTATTAATTTTTAATAGTTAAATATTTATTAATAATGTTTCACCATGTGCCTACCACACAATCAATTCAAAATATTATAATTAAGTGTTGCAATTTAAAACAAGTTTACTTTCATTCAGATATATAAGATTAGTAAAATTATTTAAAATTAGTTTCATAGTAACTATGTGGATAATCCATACATATATAAAAGCTCAAGGGGTTTTTTCTCCGGTTCCTCCAGCGGCTACCGCTTCACCATTTTGGACCATTTTTTTTAAATGAAAGGTCCCTATCCACAGATGGAACATGAAACATTTTTATATTTTTATTCTACGTCGATTATTTTATAATAATTATTTTAATTTATAATATACATGAAGCTCGGCTAGACGCGCGTCACTTGGGGCGCCATCTACAAAACTGTCGCGTCTCATTATTGGAACTAATGCATCGCTGTGCGGTCACCGCTGAGTCTGCCGTCGAATTTCGGCGAGGTTACACTAGTAATATTTAAGAGCCGTATATTAGTAAAATATCTATTATTCCAACATGACGTCGCACACACAAGTCACACAATCCAAACCAGTATGGCGACGTAGTTCAAACGTTACAAGTGGTCAGTTATTTTCTTGTTATTTTGTTAAATAAACGTTGTTTTCTCGAGTAAAACGCCTGAAATTAAAAAACAAAAATTAGCTGAGACACAAACTGTAGTCAATATGTCAAATTGTTAAAGATGGTTATGTAATCAATCAGTAAGTAAGTAAAAACCTATTTTGCAGCTACAAATTGTCTAGTTAACTATTATTATGCAATGTATTTCTTAAATATCTTGTAGGTGCGTACGAGAAGTTGGGTTAACGAATCAAGATTGAACATGTAGTAAAAATTCAAACCATTTTACTTGTTTTAAGGGGAAAGCAATGTGCTATGAGGGGAGTACGAGACTTGTAAGATGGCCGACTTGGGTACACATATTTAAGCGAGCATACTCAGTCTGTCAATATTACAATTTACTTTCGGCTTAGACCGCGTCGTCATTTGGGAACTACACCTAGCATAATCAGGTAAAGACCGACCTGTAGCTTGTCTGCCTTTACATGTATTTGCTCTAGAAGTTTGAGCAATATTTGTTCGTAGGCCCTGTTTGCCTAAACAGGGCCGTGAGCTTATATTATATAAATTTAAAACAATAACATTTATCATTGTTATTTCAATATTGTTATTTTTTTTTATTTCAATGTATTTTGCTGCAGCTTAATATTTTTGTAGTATTAACTAGCTGCAAAATACACATAGATTTAAATTATCTAAAAAATGGAAAACAAAATAACTGAGCATTTCAAATTGCGCGCCATAACGTAAAAAATGGCACCAAAATTAGATGACGCCACATTATACGACGAAATTTTGTACCCTAGAGACGTTCTATTTATGAAGTAAATTATGTTCTATGTTAGCAACTTTATGTTTGGCAGAATATAAAAACAAATTTGTTTTTAAAATCTACTTTTTGTTTTTTTGTAGCGCCATCTGAATTTGGTCCCAGAACTAAATGTTGAGAAATAGGCAAAATTTTCTCATGTAAGATGCCCGGCGTGCGTCAGAAACAGGTCGTGACAATGGTCCCTTTATGGGGCTGATAGCCACAGCGAGTTACAAAACAAAAAACCCTAATAACTGTACATAAAACTGTGAAGAACTGTCACTTCAATTTTGAGTTTGATGTATTTGTCAACCTACAATTTTTTTGTTAATGTAATAAAATGGTCGACGAAAGCACAAGAAAAACTTTAAGTAACATTCCATTACTGCAAACGAAGGCAGGACCAAGGGATAAAGAACTATGGGTGCAACGATTAAAGGAAGAATATCAATCATTAATAAAAGTAAGTACTGTCTTTATATCAAGGGAAACTTTAACATATGTTACTCGTTTTCAGTATGTTCAAAATAATAAAGATGCAGATAACGACTGGTTTAGATTGGAATCGAATAAGGAAGGTACACGGTGGTTCGGCAAATGCTGGTATATTCACAATTTATTAAAATACGAATTCGATATTGAATTTGATGTAAGACTAATAAACTTCAATGGTCCCTGCTGTATTAATTTATTACTTCTACTATAGATTCCAGCAACATATCCCACAACGGCGCCAGAAATTGCCCTCCCTGGTTTAGACGGTAAAACAGCTAAAATGTACCGTGGAGGTAAAATTTGCCTGTCCGATCATTTTAAACCCTTATGGGCAAGAAATGTGCCACGATTTGGACTTAGTCATGCTATGGCACTTGGAGTAAGAATAGCCATTTTAGTGAAGTACTAAATTTAATTGCTTTTATTGTTATAGCTAGGACCATGGCTTGCAGTAGAAATACCAGATTTAATAAGTAAAGGAGTTATTTCCTACAAAGAAAAAGCTCCTGAAGAAGCTAGCTAATTTTACTTTAAGTCTAAAATTTAATATGGCTTTGGAAATAAATATTTTGTTGTAATTTTTATATAGATATTTAAATTTTGTAATTCATAAACTATGCTTTAAATTCCCATTGTGTTTTGTTCCCTATTTATACTAAAATAAAATTTCTAATAGGTGAAAGTAATAGTGTGTTTATTTAAAGACACATTAACTCCCTCCAATTCATAGAACAAGTATTTTCTAGTGTTTTTTATCATACAGAATCGCAAAAGTATACCGTCGCACAGAAGAAAGCTATCTTCCAATGCATTTAAACACCCGGTGACGAAACTTCTATTGGTGCATGATAAATTGTTTCTCAAAGTATTTGAACTAGCTAAACTAGTAATTATTGAACAACAGATGTTGTGCGGCAGTTTTCCGGAGGTAATTACAGTGCTTGCTTTATTTTTAACGATACCTGTAGCAAGTGCAGAGTGATCTTTTTCTAAATTAAAATTAATAAAAAACTATTTGAGAAGCACTATGACTCAAAAAAGACTCGGTGGATTTATCTCTATTTCCAACGAAAATGAAAAAGCCAGGACTGTAAATACTGAAAAATTAGTTACAGCATTTGCAGAGAAAACAGCTCGTAGGGAAAAAATATTAAAATACAAAATACTTCCTTTAAATGACAGAGAGTGTGTGTTACTTCAAACGCTGATAACAAATTAGTTTTATGTTTGAAAAGATCGATGTCGACATTAGCAGTAAGTAAAACTGTTAATGTAAGTAGCGGCAATTCATACAACAGAAAGTTTAAAAATGTGTAGTATGAACAGTATCACTGGTTATGTGGGAATTATTATTTAGAAAACCTATTTTGCTGGTCTTGTATTCTCATTGGTAACAAAAATTCCATATGGAATAAAATCACCTTTTACTTCATTATTACATCGTTCTGGTGATGAATCTGTAGATGCAGTTATTAGAAATTCAAATAAGAAATACTAAAAAATTATTTCGGGGGACATGCGTGCCAGTGCTTCACGTTCTCCGGCGTTTGGGAAAGGCCAAATTTCTATTTAAAAAAAACGCTTCACCTGCTGCTAAATCCATGAGCCGCCACTGGAAAAGAAATAAAAATTGTCCCTCATATTTATTTCACGTTGACTTATTTCTACGGTAAGCCTTAAATCTGGCTCTGAACACTGAAGCCTGGAAATAAACCCACCACCGGGAAATTTTACTAATCTGTATCGGAAATCAACATTTAAATTTCCCGCAGTTGTTAGGTATTTCTGTAGAAACAGTTGTTGGTGCCAGTAGTGCAAACGTCGGGTTGGTCACAACTCGCAGTGATTAGTTGTGTATATGGCCAATGGTAATGACAAGTCATTTCAGTTTTTGAGCAGAAATGGCAGCCGTAGCGGTACAACCAAATGTTAGTGATTATCTATCAAAAAAGCAAAAAGAAAGTCCAAAAGACTTGGCTACAGAATGGACTCAAATCGAGGAATTGCACAACAAGAAGTATTTAACAGCAAAATAACTCAAAACTTCAAATTTTCGAATTAATCCATGTTTTTTTAGATTATGGCATCAATTAACGTTAAAATTATTGGATTTTGTAAAAACTCCAAGCCTGCAGAAAGGCGATAACTTAATTCAACTTTATAACAACTTTATATCTACTTTTGAAAACAAGTAAGTCATTCTTAACGACCTAACCTCAATTTCATGTTTAATAAAACAATGAAATTTCTAATTTTAGAATTAACCCGCTGTCTTTGGTGGAAATATTAGCAATTGTTGTGGAGCAATTTACCGACAAGAGAGAAGCCGTTACCTTTTTGGAAAAAATAGATAGTAAAGTTAAAGCAAATACAGACGCATTCAACCTGTGTAAGGTACCTATTTAGGCTATTTTTATAATGAAGTTACCGTTGCTAAGCAAAATTTTGTAGGTATTGCAAGGACAGATTCTTTTGGAAAAGTTAAATGATTTGGAAGCAACAAAAAAGATAATTCAAGAAGTTGAAGTCACCTTAGATAATGCTGATGGTGTAACTGCAGTTCATGGACGATTTTATTTGCTTGCTTCACAGTATTACAGGTATTCAGGAATTTTTCTTAAAGTAAATGCAATTTTTATATTTAAATATTTTTTTAAATAGAACCCAAGGAGATCATGCTCAATATTACCGTACCGCACTACGTTATCTTGGATGCATTGAAGTTGAAACCTTATCAGAAGACACAAAACACCAGCATGCCTTTTTCCTCGCCTTAGCGGCACTACTTGGCGAAGGAGTTTATAATTTAGGCGAGCTTCTTGCTCATCCTGTGTTGGAATCATTGAAATCAACAGAAAATGCTTGGCTTGTTGAGTTATTGCATGCTTTCAATAGTGGGGACATTACAAAATTTGAAAACATGAAACCACGTTGGGCCTCTGTAGCCGATTTAGCTGCCCAAGAGTTGTTCTTACGTCAAAAAATTTCCTTGTTGTGTTTAATGGAGGTAAACTACAAAAACCATGTTTATAATTTTTTTTCTTAGATTTGTAATTTTTATAGATGACATTTAAAAGGCCTTCGCACAATAGACAGTTGTCATTTGATGAAATCTCGAGGGAAACCAAATTGCCTTTAAATGAAATTGAGCTTTTGGTTATGAAGGCTCTATCTCAAGGTCTTGTAAGGGGAGCAATCGATCAGGTAGGTTTGGGTGATTGGTGAAGTTCATAACTGGGTCTAAATTTTGTTAATCTTAGGTTGGCGGTACTGTTAACATGACGTGGGTGCAGCCACGTGTCTTGGATCGTTCTCAAATATCTAACATGGTAAATCGTCTAGATGTATGGTGTAAACATGTAAACAGCATGGAAAAGCTATTAGAAGAAAAAGCGTCTGAAATTCTTACTCTTTAAAATAGTGTTGCATAAAGTTTAGTTATAACATACTAATTTTGTAAGCATTAAATTTAACTTCCAATAAAATTTTTTCGTTTAAACTTCAATTTTTTTCTACTTGTATTTCATATAAACTGTTTTTCTGTCTAGAATTTTTGATCTACAACTGGTCAGCGGTCAGCGTCATTAAACAGCCCATTTGTTTTTAAAACATACTATCTGCTTATTACAATAAACTATTTTCGTTTAGTGTACAAATGATCAGTTATATGGATGCACTGTTAGGACACTGTGCAAAAATTTATAAATAAAAAAAATTGCTTCTTCTTTCCGTTCTTTAACCTCTATTTCGGAAAGTAATGATTTTATGCGCATTTTCAGATTTTTAATGGAATTACGCGTTTTGCGGTCCAAGAAACCCAAAAACGGGTTTTTTAAAAAATGTCTGAGTGGGTGGGTGGGTTCATTCCCCAATATCTCCAGAACCCCTTAACCGATTTTTCTAGAATTTGCTATGTGGAAGTTTTTTAGTTGCAGGTAGTGTGCTGTAAGGTTTTTAACCCTAAACGGAAATTAGACATGTTTTTTGGTCTCAATTTTTTTATAACCAATTCTTTGGCATTTTGTAAACATCGCATTATAATAGTGAATCTAAAGGTAATTCAAAATCCCGAATGCTGTATCTTGAAAACAGGCCGCTACAAATTTTACGTGTTATGTGTATTTTGGTACTAGCATTTTTTTTCACAAACAATTTCATAAATGTAAGACAAAATATCATAGAGCGTTAAGACAAATCAAAAGCTTTTTCTGAACACCCTAGCTTAAAAGTGCCGGTAGCTAAGATTTTTTTTAATTTTTGGCTTTAACGCATTTACACAAAAACCAGTTGACAGACCGGAATTAAATTTGGTATTACAACAGCTTTTGAGGAACACAATGTTACTATGTATAAGAGAATTTTTTACAAATGAAAACTATGAAGTGAAAATATTATCAGTTTTGAAATTTTCAAAAAAGTAGGTATTGCTGAAAAATTAACTGCACGATTTTTTTTAACTTTGTATGCTTGTAGAGCTAGGGATGGGCTACAATTTGGTTCATATTCCAGTCCGCTAGTTTCTCTGTGATGCCTTCTACGAATTTTTGAAAATCGATAATTCATGCCCCTATCTTTAATTAACGGGGTACAATAACAAATTTCTGTTTGAGCTAAGTTGCTCATGAATAATAGTAGAATAAGATTGAGAACTTGATTTTTAATTGCAGAAATATTTAGGGGGGTTAATTTTGTCCCCTCCCTCCCTAATTTTGGCGAACAAATTTGTCCTTGCATTTTTGTTTTTTTTTTAATCCTAAAGGATCTCTTTCCAAAAATCAAAAAAAAAATTTTTTAATTTCGATTGTAACTTTTGTCCCCCCCTCCCTAATTTTGGCGAACAAATTTTTCCTGGCGTTTTTGGTTTTTTTTTAAAGCCTACAGAATCTTTCTCAAAAAATCAAATGTTTTTATTTAAATTTCCGTTGTGACTTGAAATGTCTACTTGCGTAATTTATGATTGTTGTTAGTTGTGCTGCTTGCAATGAGAGAATAGCAGGGGTTTATATTTAAATACGCTACAACTCAAAGTAGTTCTTAGTTAGAATTTGCTATAATTGTTGTGATTAGATATATAAAAATTAATTATTTGTGTAAGTATGGGAAAGTAAGGCGAAATGCTGTGCCTATTTTTTACACTAAAAAAAAATAAGTCTGCAGAATTAAGTGTTTTTGTTTAAATATTTTGATAACATGGTATAGTATAGTTTTTATCCTAAGTTTTAATATGGTTGAAAATTTTTGTTAATCCTAATAAACTACTTCAAGTAGTCTGTTGAACTGTTTAAAGTTTATAATGATTGCCATTTGTATTTTTGAATAAATAATTAATCAATTTCAAATTTTTAAAAAATTCCTGGAGACTGTCAGAGTCAAATTTAGAGGATTAGTCAAAAATCAATTTGTAGTTCACTGTAAACTCTATCAGCTTCTAAAGTTTTAAAAAAGGCAGTGGGCAGTTTTTGAGCAATATTTTTTTGAAAATGTTCAAAATTTTAAGCAGCTAGAATTTTCACATTTCCAAAAACATATTTACATCTCTTGATTATTTATACTTATTAAAGGCTATTAAATAATATGACAATTTGTATGGAATATATGAATAGGTTAGGTTAGTTATAAAGGGTGGTTAAACAAGAGCGCAGGATTTAGTTTTTTAATAAAAGTCATTATTGTTTCGAATAATAGTAATATTTTTATTTCAACATAAAGTATATAAACTCCGATTAATCATGGAACAGAATATCCAACAAGTGGCCGCCATGACTCTGCTGGCACACTCTTTACTTAGGAATCATGGCAGGATTTGAATTTCCCCGCATTTTCTTTCAATAAAGAGTGCTGTGTTCAAAGTTCATGAGAAACAAATGCATTCACAAAGAGTCGCTGTTTGGTGCGGATTTTGGGCTGGTGGAGTGGTTGGGCCATATTTCTTCCAGGATGAAACTGGCAATGCAGTGACAGTCAATGGCGACCGCTATCGCAACATGATAAGGGAGTTTTTGTGGCCTGCATTATTCGGTATGGATCTGGACGATATGTGGTTCCAGCAGGAGCTGTCACACTGCACGAGAAACAATGCAGTTGTTGCTAGAGAGATTTCCAGGCCGTGTCCTCTCACGCACTGGCGACCAGAATTGGCCACCGAGATCGTGCGACCTCACGCCATGCGACTTCTTTCTGTGGGGTTTTCTAAAGTCTCGAGTCTATGCTAACCAACCAGCCACAATTGCTGAGCTGAAGGATGAAATTCGCCGCGTCATCGGTGAAATTGAACCGCAAATGTGCGAAAATGTGATCGGAAATTTCACCAAAAGCAAGAGTGTGCCAGCAGAGTCGTGGCGGCCACTTGCTAGATATTATGTTCCATAATTAATTGGAATTTATATACTTTATGTTGAAATAAAAATATTACCATTTTTCGAAAAAATAATGACTTTTATTAAAAAACTAAATCCTGCGCTCTTGTTTAACCACCCTTTATTATGGAATGGATATTTTGTTTTTGAGTACCAAGCATTAATGCCAAAATTTTCAAAAATTTGTTTTGAAGATACAGCATTCCAAAAAATCAATTTTATCTGCCTTTAGATGCACTACAACTTTGTGTCGAATTTTCTAAAAAGGGTTTACAAAAAAATCTACACCAAAAGAAACATGTCAAATTTCGTGGAGGGCGTCACAGTAAAATTTGTGAAATTAATCTAAGTTGCAGGCTTCCGCTCCAACCCGGAAGCCTAGATGTTATTTGTGAAATTAGTTAAAAAATAAAATTGTAGTTCACTGCAAGCTCTATCGGCCCGAAAAGTTTAAAAAAAATGGTGTGGGTAGTTTTTGTGGAATAATTTTTTGAAAATATCCAAAATTTTGAAAAGCTAGCATTTTTACAATTTTCATATTTTCAAAAATGGTTGTACTTCACTTGATTATGCTTATTAAAGGCTATTAAATAATATGACAATTTGTGTTGCTTAAATATTTTGTTTTTGAGTAATCGCGCATTAAAATTAAAATTTTCAAAAAATCGTAGCGGATTTAGTTTTCAAAATACGGCATTTGGGGATTTGGCTTTAGATTCACTACAACTCTGTTTACAAAAGTTTGAAAAAAATCGTTACCAAGAAAACATGCATAATTTCCGGTTCCGGTTAAAAATCCTACAGCACACTACATGCAACTCAAAAACCTCCACATACAAAATTTTAAAATAATCGGTCAAGGGGTTCCAGAGATATAGAGAAACGAACGCACCCACGCACCATGCACTAAGCAAACGACAATTTTAATTGTTTCTATTTTAATGGTATTTAATTTTACTTTGTTGTTTGCAATAGGATTGACCTAATTTCAAAAAAGTGTTTCACAGAAAATAGTTGATTTAGTTAACTGCAAATATAACAAGTCTATGCATCGTCTGATCGTGAAATTTTGCATTACGTCCTGTAATATGACTATCAATTTTTTGGACTTCATCCCTGATTTGATTTTTTAGTTCCTTCAAGTTCTGAGGACGTGATTTAACCCACGCTAACCTTATATTTCAGATATCCCCACAGGAAAAAATCCGGAACAGTTATTATTATTTTGAAATAAGGCAGTTTGAAAACCCGTAAAGCTTGAAAATTTACTATAATGAGAGCCGGCTAAATCAAAATGATGGGGTGATAGTTTATGTGAAAGAAAATGTTTTTCATCGCGTAGAAATAATAGAAATAAATAATTTTAAATTTATAAGAACGTTGCTAAAAATAAATAACAGTTATAACACCACAGTGTCAGCAGTATACAGACCTCACCGCTATAATTCTCAAGATTTTATAAATAGCCTGGGGCTATACCTTCAAGACTATTGTAAAAGTAGTTTTGAAGTTTTTGCAGGTGATACAAATATAAATGTAATGAGCTTGAACAATAACTATGCAGAAGAGTACAAAAATGTATTATGTTTTTACGGATTTAAACAATGCATTGACAATTATAGTAGAGTCGATCAGTGAAGTAAATCTTGCATTGATCACTATTACATGCGATCGAAATTACCTAACAATACAATTTTATCAATAATACTCCAAAGCAAAATTTCAGATCATTATCCGGTAATTTTATGCCTAAATTTGGATGCACATTTTGGAATAAAAAACAATGACGAAGACAAAATTGGCATATCTAAAATTACTAATTATGAAAAGTTGAAACATTATATGAGCTTAATGACTTAGGAGTGTGTAGAGGAGATGGACTTGGATGATGCAACCAGTGAGATCATTGATAAAATAAATAGTTGTGTACAACAATCAGTCATTATAAAAAAATATAAAAAAAGTAAACGAAAGCCTTGGATTACTGGTGGCATAATTCAGTCCATTTCAACAAAAGACGGATTGTACTCATTATATAAAAAAGATATGGCAAACATAGATAAAAAGCAGGAGTATAATGCTTATAGAAACAAATTGAACAATTTAATTAGAAAAGCAAAATCCGATTATTATAAAGAAAAAATACAAGAATGCGGGCATGATAATGTCAGAGTATGGGAGCTAATGAAAGGGGCGGTAAATTTACAAAATAAAGGGGCACTAATGACAGAAATTAAAACAGAACACGAAGAGGTGTTAACGGATAGAAAAGATATAGGTAACTACTTCAATAATTATTTCACTAACGTAGCTGAAAATATGGCATCTGCTATAATACCCTCAAAAATATATCGGATCAAATTATACCAGAAGTTAACGAATCATTTTTTCTTATTCCAACAAGTGCTCAGGAGGTAACTGCACAAATTATGGCTTTAAAAAACAAAAAATCATGTGGTGATGACGGGATATCATCAAAAATTCTAAAAGAATGTGTTAATTATATAGCTTATCCTTTAGCACAACTTTTTAATCGATGTTTTAGCGAAGGTTATTGTCCAAATAAATTTAAAATTAGTGTAGTTAAACCGCTGTATAAGAGCGGAAATAAAGACCATGTCGGAAATTATCGGCCTATATCACTCATATCTAATATTGCAAAGGTTTTTGAAAAAATAATTAAAATATGAATAGTATCGTTCATGAACAAACATCACATTTTATCTGATAGACAATTTGGATTCAGACAACATATGTCAACTGAAGATTCTTTTGCTTTTTTGATGGATAAAATATATAATGCAGTTGATCAATCCAAACCTACCTTGTGTATATTTTTGGACTTGGCTAAGGCTTTTGATACCGTGAGTCATCCCAAACTATTTGAAAAACTGGAGCATTATGGTTTTCGTGGTATCGCATTAAACATGTTTAAGAGTTATTTCTTGCGTAGAAAACAGTATGTTTCTATAGACAATGTTTTTAGTGACCCTAAAACAATAAATTATGGTGTACCCCAAGGAACGGTTCTAGGTCCAATATTTTTCTTGCTGTATATAAATGATCTGCTATCGTTAGACATAGACGGCACACTATTATCATATGCAGATGATACTGTAGTGTTTGTAACCAGCAACAATTGGAATGAGGTTTTAAATAAAGCAGAAAAAATAATAACCCAAATAAAACTATGGCTTAACAACAATTTATTAAATTTAAATCATGAAAAAACTTATTTTGTGCCGTTTACATCTTATAAAAGTAACTTACCAAAAATAGATTTTTTAACAATTCATAAAAGTGTGGAGTGTGATGTAGCAAATTGTAAGTGTGATGTAAAAATTAAAAGTTCAAGATATATAAAATATTTAGGAATACTTATAGACAGTCATCTGAGATGGAATGAGCATATTCAATTTGTAATCAAAAAAATAAGAAAATTAATTTATTTTTTTAGAAGCTTAAAATATATTGTAAATAAAAAAACTCTGAAACTAATTTATTACGCATTAGTACAATCAAATCTTAGTTACGGAATTTTGGCATGGGGCGGAGCATCTAAAACAATTATAAGTGGTCTCGAAACAGTACAATAGTTAATTCTTAAAATATATTTACAGAAATCTATCAGATACCCAAGTGTGCAGCTCTTTAAGAATGCAGAAGTATTTAATTTACAGCAATTGTATAGTATAGCTATTATGAGACATTATTACAAACACAGAAACACGAACAGTGAACTTTTACAAATGCCAAACCATAATTACAATACAAGAATAATAACTTGTCAATACTCGTATACATATGGTGCAAGAAAAACATTGGGACAAAAATATTATCGTTTCTTATTGCCAAAATTGTATAATGCAATGCCAAAAGAACTGAAACAAAATACGTTTTACTCGTATAAGATATTTATTCGAAAAGTTAAACGCTGGTTGCTCACGGTACCAAATCTAGATTTAACTGCATTACTTTCGTTTTAATTATTAAAACCGGTGCTAATTGATTTGTATATTAAGCTTATCTAAATTTAATTTGTAAAATTGCCTTTGACATTTATATAATATAATGTTTCTCTTTTTTTTTTCTCTCTCTTTGCATGGGAAGTTACGGGGACAGGGCGCAATTAATTAATTAGATACATATTTGAGTTATGTTTCACACACAAGCTGAATCTAGCTTTTGTGAAACAAGGTACATTTATCGTTGTTAATTTAAGTTTTTTACTACCGTATTTCTTTGTTTGCTTAGTTTATATTTTTATATTTATATATGTAATATGTACACATGCATATATGTATTTTGATGTTATGTACGTATGTATAATTGAGTTATCAAAAGGCAGATAAATAAATACTTACTTACTTACTTAACCTAGCTGTGTGTCGTGCAGTTCCAATTGACTACGTCTTCTGTATCTCCCTAGTTCTACACTAACAAATGTTCTCAACATGTTAACATAAAATTCTGAATTGACTGTAACGGTATGATTATTTTCTTCAAAAAAAGGATGGTCTAATTATCCCAAAAGCAGACATGCCACACCACACTGTAACCTTTTCATCATGAAGAGCTTTTTCGTGCTACTCCATAGGGTTGTGTTCTGACCAGTAACGATAATTTTGCTTATTAACAAAACCAGCGAGGTGGAACTGTGCTTCATCTCATATTATCAAGACATTTAACACATTTGCATCATTATTTAACATTTCGAAAAATCGCATGCAGAAATTGATACGCGACACTTTTTTGATACCTATCTCTAAGCCTTCGTACAAATTTTATTTTGTCATTGTTGGCCTGTAAGACGTTAATACTATACGATTTTTGACGAGTGTATTAAGATCTACTTTTTCCAACACCAAGAATAAATTATTAATATTATTACTCTTAAAAGCATGATAAGCAGCTATTTTTAAAGTATAGGAAAGTTTAGGCGAAGTGCTTTGTTAATTTTTAGTACTAGTCCGAAATTTTCTTTATTTTATTCAATTGAAATCATGGAACTGAAACTCTTCTGGGTAACATAATGCATAACTTCATATATGATTTTAAAATTACGAGTACCTAATTAGAATTAAATATCCAACCACAATAAAAAAATATTTTATGTAAAAGTAAAATAATAACAAAGTTATATTTTACAAACAAATTATATACATTTACATAAAGATTAAACTGTACCGTTTTGAGCAATTACAAAGCTTTAACGACATGAATTAATAGAACACATAACGCTGAATCTAAAAAAAGTTGGATCCAGTATTACCATTTCCACCATCATCTTTAGAAAATGGAAAACCATCCCTACTAAAATCCCTTCCATAGATTGCAAATGTCATTAATCTATTTTGAGGCTTTTTTAACGTATAACTTCTTTCTATAATGGTTTTATCAGCAAAATATGTATTTGTCCATTCAATAGCGTCCACTGGTAGAGGTCTAATGCTACTTAATAATGAATTTGGATGCTGAATTTTGCTTTCAACAACTGTGAAATTTGCTTTGATAGAAGCATCCTTGAAAGTTACAGGCCATGATACATCAGCATAATTTTTAAATCTTCAAAAGAAATATTTTAGATGCAAAATATTAGATTTTATTTTTAATTACCTGTAAACACATGTATCAATCGTATCATTGACACACGCAACAATGCCACATATTTCTACACCCCCATTATAAACACCAGAGAAAGATCGTACACCTGTAAAAGCCACTAAGCGATACTGATAGTGATTCTTTCCATCTGCAAAAATGTTATCGTCCCATTCCATTGTAATATCAAAATGACAACATAATTCATTATTATCACCATCATTACTACAGAGAATTTCATTCACTTCCCGTTGTTTAGGTGAAAGTAACTGCGATTTATAAGCTGCAAAACGTTAAAATGATTTAAAAAAAAAGTTCAGTCAAATTTAAGAAATATTTACGTTCTAAATCGTCTTTTTTAAAATAAAAGTCGTCCAATTTCTTTGCTGTTTCATCAATGCTAACATCATCATCATGTCGAACAAGTTTGGAAGCATATTTTGGTATAGTCCTTACATAAGCTTTAGAGCCTCCTTTTTCGATAATATCAAATACGAGTGCTCCAGATCTACCTTAAAGTGTGTATTATTTGTGAATTTAAGTTTCCATTTAAAATTTAAAATATCAGACCTTGATAAATGCCCGATCCACCACTACCTACGGTTGGATCGTTTGCACCTGCTGCTAAAAATATGGCATCAACCTCATGAACCCATTGCTGTTGAGCTTGTAGACCTACAATAAACACATAAATAAAATTCAAAACATACCTACTGCAAGAGATTTTTGTAAGTTTTGAATTGTCTTAAATCGTTACGTATTCCGGGTGTAAACGAAAGGTGGCTCACCCATTTTTTTTTATTTACGAATTTAAGCAAATAAAATTTGTGGTGGTAAGAATAATGCATATGCAACATGAAAGTAATAACTCAGATGATTACTCTTGTCTCATAGAATTTTTAATAAAAACTATGAATGTAATCTGTATTTGAACTGCTACTGTTGCAGTGCGATGTAGCAACAATGTTTAACCCTTAGATGAGCAACGACCCACAATTGGTTAAATTTGGGAAAGCAGGTATAAATGCCGCTTATTTTTGCACTTTGTGTGGCAAATTCGTAAAGCACAACGAATAAAGAATACTAGTATTCTTTATTCGTTGGTAAAGCACCACAAGTTCTGGCCAAAATTTAGTTATGCAACCCAACTTACAGACATTCTTGAAATAACATAAGTTAACAGTTTTACTAGTTCCACAAGTCTTCGTATTATAGCTAGTAACACTGTGCATCCCTAGGGCACGTAGAATACTAAATTTCATGCCGATCTGACACCTCGTTTTCGAGTAAATAAGCGTTGAAGCCAAAATATTCAAAAATTCATACAAGGCGTCACAGAGAAATTAGCGGGTTGCGAGACACGAACCAAACTATAACTTATTTCCAGCCTACTAAATTTAAAAAAAATCGTGTTTTTGAGTAATATTTTTTTGAAAATTTCCACAGTTTTGATATAATTTTAACTTCACAATTTTTTTCATGTGTTTAAGAATTTTCATACATAGTAATATTTTGATGTATTCCTAAAGCTAGTATTAAATCAAATTTTTTCCCGATCTGTCAACTAGCTTTTGAGTAATAAAACGTTAAAGTCGATGTTTCCTTTGCAACAGCGTCAACTTGTGTAGGTAACTGTAGAATCTGTGATATTAAGCTGTTTCCGAAATGTTGTGATACCCCACAGAACATTAAACCTTTTGATACCCTGAGATACGTTTATTTTCATGCCCGTCCACCAGATGGACAAGTCTAAAAATCATTTTTGTCAAGGTTATTACATTAATATACATATAGATTAAATATAAATGTAAAGTACAACCGCGGATTTACGGGGGGGGGGGGGTAACACCCCCCCCCCCCCCCCAGAAGGCCAAAAAAATCACCTAAAGCTCTAGAAGTAAAGTGTTTTTGAACATGTAATTGGAAAACTTTGTAAATAAATATATTTCATCGGCTAAAAGTTCCAACGAAACACAATAACAATGACTCAATTGCAAAGAAACTTTCTTAACGGTAAAACCTAAAACCAAGCCGGACGTTAAACAATGCATGGCTGAAGATTAGCTCTAAACCTTTATGCGGGTTTATAAACAGACCTGCTTGGAAAGCCCACTCACCAAAAAGATAAAGATATTTAAAGCTTATCCCAGCGCCAGCAGTACAAAGTACGAACCGACATCAACATGAACATATTACGTGATATTTTTTTCTTGAAATTACAATTGTGACCTCAGCAATGGCGGGAAATTCAGAAATAATGCACTTTAAAATAGTTGGTGGTAAAATAATACAAAGACATCAATTATTTCGAAGTAAGATTCTCGAAATGTCTGAACCTACTAAAACTGTTTTATATTTTATCCCCTATAATTCTTCAACCGTTTTGCTAAATCAAAAAAACGAAAACTGGATTTTGTTTTGTAATTACATTATAATCTATTATCTCTTATTAGGTTTTA
This sequence comes from Ctenicera cuprea, assembly GCA_958336395.1. Classification (NCBI taxonomy): domain Eukaryota; kingdom Metazoa; phylum Arthropoda; class Insecta; order Coleoptera; family Elateridae; genus Ctenicera; species Ctenicera cuprea. The sequence goes on from OY284493.1 coordinate 22,224,264, forward strand.
TCATTATTAAATGTGTTAGTTATTGTATAAAAATGTAAATACAAGTGTTTTTAGAATTCATTTATTATTATTATATTATGTGGTGGTTATTGTAGAAAAATAGACCGTTTTGCTAAATCAAAAAAACAAGAACTCGATTTTGTTTTGTAATTATATTATAATCTGCTATTATTAGGTTTTATTATTATTATATTATCTAACACAATGTGTTAGTTATTGTATAAAAATGTAAATAATAGTATATTATACACCAAGGTAGAAAAGTCTACTATTATAGCCTGAGGGCTAAGGTTAGATCACGAGGCGCGTAGCGCCGAGGTATGTAAGGCCCAATGGCTATAAGACTTTTCTACCGAGGCGTATATACTTTTTTTTTCACTACTAGTGATATAAACCCTTATAATTGTCGAAAAATGACTATTTTAACTTAAATCCCTGTTTATTTCAAATTATAAAACAAATGACAATTTTTTGTTTCTTTGGCATGACAGTTGTTTGAAAATTGTTAAATCATCATTGGTATTCAAAAACATTGTTTTTAAGAACTGGTTTCATCTAAAATACTGAAATTATTAACAATTTTCTCTTTTTTACTTTGTGTGGTTGTATTATAGGCGAAGTTGATATTGACAGAGTTGTCATTTATTACGGCGCGAAAAACGTATATTCAAATACACCAAAGTTTTTAAAATTAAATTAATTTATTTAAACAACTATTTTATGCATAAAATACTATTAAATAGAATCTCTCCATTATATTAAATCGTGCTATAAAAACGTTCTCTTTAAAACTGTCACAGGATTATCAAAAAATATAAATTTGTTCATTATTTACCAGTGGTTAATAATAAAAAATTAGTTACCTGTCAGTGAGCAAAGGTAGAGAAATTGAATTTCACAGCATTCTATTATGTGTCAAAATGCTACTCCATATTACTAGTAGTGAAAAAAAGTATTTTTGAATTCATGTTTTACTTTCATACACTTCGCACGCAGGAACGGAGTGGCCATAAGTTGAACTGGGCGAAATCCGGTGGGGCGTCATCGTCGTCCATCAGGTCCTATTGTCAAATTATGTATTTTACGCGTCAAATTTAGTTTATCAGTATTTACCCCCCCCCCCCCCCCTCCCCCACCCACAATTATTTTCTAGATCCGCCGTTGGTGTGGTATAAATTAAATACATACGGTATAGAGGTATATTTTTTGCAAGAATATTTGTTTTTATTACATGAATGCTGGAATGTGTGTAATTTGAAATAAATTTTGGTTTATCGTGAAAACACCTATCCCTTTTTAAAAAAATATTAACTTATGTTTATCATAGGAATCGCTACAAATTGCTTTTTTAAAGAACATAACAAGCCAATATCATTGCATTTAAAAATACCGTCATAAAAAAATTTTTCCAGTAACTTCAACCTCCCACACAGTGAAGTGCATAATGTTTCAAAAAACCCAAAAAAGTTTTTTTAATGTCTGTCTGTGGGTGTGTGGGTGGGTGTCTGTGTGGGTGTGTCGGTAGGTGTGTGGGTAGGTGTGTGGGTGGGTGTGAGTGTGTGTGGTTGGGTGACGCCCCTACAGGCGAAAGTACTGGACCGATTTTGATGAAATTTTAAATCAAGAAGTATATCGAAAATTTTAGTTCTAGTTAAGCTTTTCAAAAAAATCCAAAACCGGAAACGGAAGTTAGACATGTTTTTTTTGTATCGTTTTTTTTTCCAAAACAAAATTTTCAAAACTTACGCATGGAATCTAAGAGAAAAACTTAAGGCAAATCGAAAACTTTTTTACTGAACTCTCTAGCTTCAAAATGGCGGCCGCTACAGCTTTTTGAAAATCTCGACTTTAACGCCCATTTACTCAAACAGTAGTGGTCTGATCGGGATCAGCTACCATTTGTTTGAGAGCCCTTCCTAGGAAGTATATGACGAAATAAAATTAATTCAAAAATCCGAAAAATATCGCAATAGTGTTGCTTCAAAATTTTGTAAATTAAAAAAAAATCTCAAAAACTGTCTACACGATTTTTTCTAAAACTTTTTGAGCCGATAGAGCTTGCATTGAACTACAAATTTGTTTTTTACTTATTTCCCAAATTTTACTCTGACGCCTTCCAAGAACTTATGAAATATTTGAAATTGATTAAATTATTTAAGAAAGTAAGAAAGAGAGATTTGGTTTCAATTATAGCTAGAATAGATCACTACATGCATGTTTCGTTTTTATTGAAACTCATCAGGTGAACATAATTCTAACCATAATTGAAACCAAACAAATAAGCATATATAAATGCTAGTAGAAATAAAGTTAAAGGCGAATTACAACAGTAAGGCCCCCTATAGTGCAGCGAGGAAACGTTGCAAAGCAAACCAATGAACGCATATAACCGGCCAATTTAGATCGGAACCATAATGTTCACCTGATGAGTTTCAATAAAAACGAAACATGCATGTAGTGATCTATTCTAGCTATAATTGAAACCAAATCTCTCTTTCTTACTTTCTTAATTTTATTTACTACACGGGCTACCGTGTTCTAAGAATTGTGCCCAGAGGGCGGTACGGTCGTGTCACCTATTTATGGTTCCGATCTAAACTGGCCGGTTATATACGTTCATTGCTTTGCTTTGCAACGTTTCCTCGCTGCACTATAGGGATTAATTATTTATTCAAAAACGCAAACGCCGTTATAAACATTTATCAGTTCGATAGACTATTTAAAGTATTTTATTAGGATTTGCTAAAATTTTCAACTATTTCAAAAATTAAGAAAAAAAGCGATACTTTTTAATATCAACAACGCGTTTTCTGGCATTTACATAATTTTAACTACGCTTATCAATTAGCTCTAGTTAAAAAATACATTTTTTATTGTTTCCATATTTTTGATAACTTCCCAAATAAAGCTAATATAGCCATTTTTGTCCGACATCCGAAGCGGAGTTTGTAATGTGCCGATAGGCGCGGTGGCTGGCGCTTACCTTGCTTTGGTGCAGGTAGTTGCTGCTTCTACGGGTAGAGTTACGGTATCGAAATCAATTGAACAGGCTATCGCAAATTTAAATACCCTGCTTGTTTTCTTAGAAATCTAATACTCGATGAACTGTACAACGTTATAATTATTAAATGTTACACTTTTGCAAATACGGCAACAGCAAGTATTAGTATGTATCTAATATTGGCTACAATTTGTGTTTTTTTGAAAGCTATAGTTTCACTGTGGCACTTTCTATGAATTTGGATGGATGGAATGGAAGGTTATAATTAGAAAATTTACACTTTTGCAGATACGATGTTTTAGTATAGGAAAGTTCACTCAAAGTCCACACTTCAGCTTTTTTATTTTTAAATTAATACTTTACTTCATAGGAACCATTTCATGCAAGTCATGGCACTTTTGACGTAAAACATCATTTTTGATCTTAAAAATTTATTTCAAGAATACGGTAGAATTTTAATCTTCTTCCAAAAATGCCAAAATAACAGACTGTTCCATTTAAAATAAGATATTTTGATATTTACACCCGGTTCAGGTAGCAATTACTATCAGCATATTATATGCAATATCATTATCAGAGTTGTTATTAGTGTTACTGTTGTATCTATCAAATTCCCATAATCATCATCATTACCAATAACTTTACTCTGATCATCTTTTAACCTGTGAATAAATTTCCAATTTCAACAATATAAATAATTACCAGTTAAAAAAGGTAGCTCAGAAAACCACATGGTAGGAAAAATGAAATGATTAACTCCATGTTTCTTAACCAGTTCCAACGTTGGTGTTCCAAATAAGAGATCAAAACAAGTAAACATTCCAAACTTAATCCCAAAATCGGTTTCAAAAATAGACAGATCTGGATTTGCCGTTTGGTTCATGTAATACTCGCCAAATAAGTTATATTTCCGGTATCTACAAACAGTTTACATTATTATTCCAAAACACCCACTAGAATTAAAAATCCTTATTAGTATGGGGCTTGTGGCAGTGTTTTTCGGTTGAAATTTTGCCCGACAGCAAGGGCCTTGATAGTTGATAGATGTTCATTGTGAAACTAAAAAAACAATAAATTACTTAACTTACTTTGCTACAAATGCCCCTTTTCTATCAAACACTAGATTAGTGTTGTATAAATTCCAACCATCCTCAGAACAATTTTTGTGTTCACCAATTGTAATTGATACATCTCGCTCACATGCAGCTCTTTCGATTAAGTTTACCACAAGATATGTTTCAAAAGTTTCAGCAGCGCATGCTAAAACCTCTAGAAAAGAAGCTTGCTCTTTACCATTTTTATTAGTAGGACAAAGCGAAACACCATCATATTCATCTTGCACTTCCACTGTATAATTTAATACTTCAGAACGTGAACGGACTACTGCATTAAAATGTAGAGTTGATTCTGGAAAGACTATGATGTCTAGTTTCTGAAATAAAAATAGAAATGTACATAGTATTTTTTACTTCAATTGCTGGTTGGGTTATTGGTGATTATTGAACACCGTTTTACTTTTTATCCGAATTATGAAAAACAAAGTTACGTTTTGTCAATTGCTAAATAATCAAAAATAGAATTTTTAACGACACAAATTAAATTTCAGACGCCGGAAATTGATTTTTGACGTCACAAATGGAATATCGGATCAAAATATTTACCTATTAAATCCTGTAATCGAATTGTTGACATGAGAAATTTACTTACGTAAAAAAATCAATTTTTGATGTAAAAATGTTCGATTTCTTAATCAATAATTAAATTTCCTTTTAATTCATACATTGAAAAACAAATTTTCAGACGTCAAGCAATCAATTTTTTCGCAAAAATTTAATTTTCGGATGTAAAAAAATAATTTTTGACGTCAGAAAATAAATTTTTGACGCCAAAAAATCATTTCGTGACGCCAGAAAACATGTTTTGACGTCATAAATTCATTTTCATAATTAAATTGTAGACTAGTATTGTAAATGATTTTTTGGCGTCACAGATTAAACTTTAAACGTCGAAAATTGATATTTTGACATCAAAAACGAAATTTCGGATAAAAAAATTATCTATGCTGTAATACTGTAATGGAATTGTTGGCGTCGACAAAAATCAATTTTGACGTCAAAACATCCGGTTTATTTATCAATAATTAAAAAGGTTTTTAAGTTCATACATTAAAAAATAATTTGCAGACGTCAAGTAATCAATTTTTGACGTCAAAAAATCATTTCGTGACGTCATAAAACATTTTTTGACGTCATCAATTTATTTCCTAAAATAAATTCTAGGCGTATATTGTAAATGTTTTTGTAGCGTCGCAAATTCAATTTTAGACATCGAAATTCATTTTTTTAAATTAAATTTCAGATAAAAACATCTATATTAAATCGTGTAATGGAATAGTTGGCGTCAACAAAAATTTTAATCTGATATCAAAATATCCGATTTATTTATTAATAATTAAAAAGTATTTTAAGTTCATACATTGAAAAAATAATTGTCAGGCGCCAAGTAATCAATTTTTGACGTCAAAAATCATTTCGTGACGTCTAAACAGTTTGTAACGTCATAACTCTATTTTCTAAAATAAATTGTAAACGTATGTGACTGATTTTTTGTTAAAAATATTTATCCATTAAATCCTGTGATTAAATTGTTGTCGTTAACAAAAATCAATTTTTGATATCAAAATATCCAATTTAGTTACCAATAATTAAAAAGTTTTTTAAATCCGTACATTAAAAAATAATTTTCAGGCGTCAAGTAATCAATTATATACGGCGAATTATTTTCTGACATCAAAAAGATATTCCTAACATGAAAAATTTTTTTTGACGATCAAGAAAATAATTTCGTAAAGTATTCAAAAATTTTTTGACGTCAAAATTTATTTTCTAAAATAAATTCTACACGTCGAAAAATGATATTTTGGTGTCAAAAAAACAATCAGTGTCGTTTTTGATTCCAGAAATTAAATTTTTGACGTCAAAAAGCCATTTTGTGACAACAAAAAACATTTTTTCGAGGTCAAAAAATACTAAAAAGTAAAACAGCGCTCCAAAGCACAGCAACGACTATTTTACTATATAAATTTTACTTACCTGATTTATTTCTTTCAAAATGCGTACGTATGCATTAGCATTTTCTAATAATCTAATTTCCGGTTTTAAATTTACCTCTTGGATTGGGTAATATTCTACAACAGCAGCTACAAATTCGGAACGATCAGCAGAGCAAACCTGCAACAGAAGATTTATTACTTAGGCACTTCCGCAAAAGGCGTACAAAGAGTTACGTACTTTACTGATGAACAAAAGAAACCAAACATAAAAAGGTAATATTTTGTTCTTCACTTCCATGTTTTAAAATACCTAAATTATGTTGTGAACTTTAATAAACAATCAAAATAACATCACCCAGAATAAAGCACTTATATAGATACTTTATCGCTACGCCTCCAATGAAATTATAGTTGCTATAAAATTATCATTGTTATATTTATCGATAAACAAAAAAAAATTATGTGAAAGATAACATAGTTTCCTTTTTTGCAACTATTTTATTTAAACAAGATCAATATCTACATTAGGTACAGACATAACAACTGGGTACAAATAATTAAGTATGATAATAATAGAAAAATAAAATGTTGATTAGTAATTTGTTTGTCATGTCGTGAAATAGCAAAATTTTGTATTTTTATTACTATTTTGGAGACTACATGATTTTAGTCGATCTTTGGACATCAGACGAGAAAGCTATATTTTGTTCAATTTAATAATTAAACAACAATTCTTCTTCAGGTTCTCCAGTAATAATATAAATCATATCAAGAAAATTTTGTTGCATTTCATGACCAGTGTTAAACATATCCGACAAAATTGATAGGTTTTCCAAACTTGCAACATCATTTTCCACGAATATTTTCTTAAACAATAAAAACAATGTTTTTAAAAATCCAATAGAACTATTGGCAAACGCTGCAAACAATTTTGGGTAGATGAAAACAATTGTCTCCATAAAACTCGCATTGTAGTCCACGTAATCTTCATCATCTTCATCAAAATCTTCAAGATAACTGTTGTTAATATTTTTAATTTTATAGATGCCAGTTATCTGTTTTCAAAAACCGTTAAAATAGATACAAAAACAGTATTACAACCGTGAATAGAACTAAGTCACATACCTGAATGAAAATAAATGTAAAAGAGATGAGCAATGCATCAATCCAAAAAACAAACCTCATTATTTCATTGCAATAAAAAAACTAATAAAGTTCAAATCGCAACACATTACCTGATCATGTCCGAATTCCTATTAAACTTCAATTATTTTCTCTTCCCACATAAAATGCAATCAGTGAATGGACAATTATGCTTATGTAGCTATAAAATGACTATATGTGTATTGTTTTAATTATTTACATTACTTTGAAATTTCTGTTACTTCCTTGTTGAGTTTGTAATTTAAAACATGATATCTTAAACATGCTTATTTTATTATAAAGTTTAAACTATTGACAAAACGAAAACAAGTAAATTAATTTCATGAAAAAAAAATGAGCGAAGCACTTCGCCTGGATTTTTCTATATTTAGTAATAGCTACTTGTCATATTTTCAAAATTTTTATTACACGCGCCTACAGTGCCTCTAGATCATATATTTCTTACTAATTCGGCTAAATATAGCTGCACTTAACAACTAGGTTGTAAATCTTATTCTACTATTCCTCATGAGCAGTGTGGCTTAAGCAGAATGTTTTACCGTCCCCCATTTACAGAATATTAAATAAAGTAGCAAGAATTTTCGATTTTCAAAAATGCATAGGAAGTGTCTATCCGGTGAGTTAGCAAACGATTTCTTATGTCTTTTCCATGAACTGTCAAAATCAACAAAAAGCAGCTTGTGGATTTTTTCCTTTATTAGCATAATTCATAGAAATGCCTTACCTAGGCACTTGTAATACTTGTTTTTGATCCATCTTAGCATTTAACTTGAAAACTGTTAACTTTGAACCAAAGTTATGTGGGGCACTCACTGTGAACCACTGGTTCATTCAATGCGTTAAAGAAAAGAAAATAAAAAATAAGCAGCCAAACAAGAAAAGGAAAACAAATGAAAAAGAAAACAAAATGAAAAAGACTGGCCAAAACAGTGCAGCTCGTTTTATCCGAGGACATTAGTGAAGAAAATAGTAATGAAGGATATGGAAAAACTCCGCCGTTGCCCGGTCCCAAGTCCGGGATGAGAAAGGAGGAGGGTTGCGAAGGGCCAGCAACCCTGTGGCATAAAAACAAAAAATGCTAAAGAAACAAACACGACATGCCTCGGAAATCGGACGGATGGAATAAAGACAACCCAAGCGAGAACCATGGACACGAGAAGGAAAATAAACATAGGTTGCTGGAATGTTAAAACAATGTACGAATCGGGCAAATCAAATCAAGTAGCGACAGAAATGGGAAAATACAAAATAGAGATATTGGGACTAAGCGAGACAAGATGGACTGGTCGCGGGAAAACAAGACTTGCAATGGGAAAAACAATAATTTACTCTGGACACACAGAAGAAAATACAAATCATACCGAGGGAGTTGCCTTCATGATATCAAGCACAGCAGCAGACTCATTGATGGAGTGGGAAGCGATATCTAAAAGAATAATAACTGCAAGATTCAAAACCAAGTTCATAAACACCACAATAATAAATGCATACGCCCCAACAAACGACAAAGAAAAAACACCCAAGGAAGACTTTTATGAGCAACTACAAACGACAATCGATAAAATACAAGAAAGAAATAAACGAGATATACTCATACTAATGGGCGATATGAATGCAAAGATTGGAGCAGACAACACAGAAAAGGAACGTGTAATGGGCAGAGAAGGGCTTGGAACGATGAACGAAAATGGCGAAATGTTCACAGACTTCTGTCTATTTAATAACCTGGTCATTGGTGGAAGCATATTCCAACATAAGGAGATACACAAGCAAACATGGATATCACCTGACAACCACACACGTAACCAAATCGACCATATTGCGATCAGTGGCACGTGGAGACACTCGCTACTAGATGTCAGGGCAAAGCGCGGATCAGATGTTGCATCGGACCACATTCTAGTAAGGGGAAAAATCTCAATCAAGCTAGCAGCCACAAGAAATAAAAACAAGATAGAAAGAAAGATATTCAACACACAGTGGCTAAGGAGCAAGGAAACTAAAGACAAATTCGGAACACGTCTAAAAACGAAATATGAAGAAATACAAAATGAATAAAACGCAGAACAAATAGAAGAAGACGTAACAGGAAGACAGCAAAGTAATATAGAGAAACTGTGGGAAAAGTGCAAGAAAATGTATCTAGAAACAGCCGAAGAGATACTTAAAATTCGAAAAAGAGAAGACAAGGAATGGATGTCCGAAAGAACATGAAAGAAAATTGAAGAACGCAAATAAATAAAAAACAAAATACTATCAGCAACAAACGAAGAAACAAAACAAATACTAAAGGCAGCATACCGCAACAAACACAAAGAGGTTAAAAGGGGTGCAAGATCAGACAAACGGATCTACCAGGAGAAAATGTTAAACGAGGCAGAAGCGGCAAGGAACAATAACTTAAGGAACTCTATGATATTACTAGGAAACTAGCTGGGTTGGGTAAAACGTCGACAAACCAAATACGAGACAAAGAAGAAAATATCATACGCAGTGACCACGAAGAAATAAACAGATGGAGAGAATACTTCACAGACACACACAACACTGAAAACCCTACCCCAGTGATAGATGAAGAAGAACGCATCAGGGAGATTCTAAACATAAACACACAAGAGATTACACGTAAAGAAGTAAAAGAAGCAATCAGCAAGATGAAAAATAGAAAAGCTCCGGGCATTGATAACATCACAGCAGAGTTAATTAAAGCCGACATCGAAACTAGCATAGATATAATACATACGCTGGTAAAACAAATTTGGCAAAACGAAGAGATGCCGGAGGAATGGAAGACAGGGCTTATAATAAAACTCCCAACGAAAGGCGATATCACTAAGTGTGAAAATTGGAGAGGCATAACATTGTTATGTACCATCAGCAAAATACTAACGCGCATAATGCTGGAGCGAATGAAGGAAGCAATTGACCAGGCATTAAGACAAAACCAAGCAGGGTTTAGAGCACGCAAATCATGCATTGACCATATCTGCACACTGCGAATAATCATAAAGCAGTCAATTGAGATGAACTGCAGGATATACCTAAACTTTATAGACTTCCAAAAAGCTTTCGACAGTGTAGACAGAACAAGGATGTGGAAAATACTAGAAATATACGGAATACCAGATAAGTTAATTCGCATAATAAAACAATTCTATAATAACTACACAGCAAAAGTTGTTCATAATGGAAGTGTCTCAGACCCGATACAGGTAGGAAGTGGGGTAAGACAAGGGTGCATTCTGTCACCAACTCTTTTCCTAATACTAATCGATTGGGTCATGACAAAAGCAACAAACAATAGAACTGGAATACAATGGACCCCATTCACACAACTAGAAGACTTGGAATTTGCTGATGATATATGTCTACTATCTTCAAAACAAGAACACATGCAAAATAAAACGGAAAAAGTAGCAAGAGAAGCGGAAAAACTGTGCCCGAAAATAAACAAAAAGAAAACAATGAATATCAATGTAAATAGGCCAAATGACATCAGACTAGACGGGGAAAATCTAGAAAGGGTAGAAAAAGTTTTGCTAATTGGGAAGTATAGTGGACAAAGATGGAGGCACAGAACAAGACATCAAATCACGGATAGGTAAAGCACAATATGCATTTCATATATTACAAACAACATGAAGCTCAAACGAATTATCTCTAAACACCAAAATAAAAATATTCAACACGAACGTTAAAAGTGTACTTCTCTTATATGGCGCAGAAACCTGGAAGGTTACAAAAAAGACAACATCCAAAATACAGGTTTTTATAAATAAATGCCTCAGACTACTACTAAAAATCAGATGGCCGGATAGAATAACAAACATTGAACTATGGGAACGCACACACCAGGAACCTATAAGCAGAACAATTAGAAAAAGAAAATGGAGCTGGATAGGCCACACTCTAAGGAAACCACAGAGGGATATAACTAAACAAGCGCTAGAAAGGTTTATGTTCTGTGGAATGGAGTCCAGCTGGCAAGAGGAAGCGTGGCAGACCGAAGGAAACATGGAGAAGTGTCCACAAGGAACTCAACACGCTCAATAAAACATGGAACCAGATTAAGATCGAGGCCCAAAACCGAGTGAGGTGGAGACATGTCGTGAATGCCCTATGTTCCAATGGGAATGAAGAGGATTAAGTAAGTAAGTATATGGAAAAAGGCTGTTTTATCGACTTTTACTGCTCCCCAACCCCGTGAAAATTTTACTTTACTTTCCTCGCTATTTTATTGTGTTTATGAATCTGCTGTCTAAACCATTGGAATTTGCCGTAGAACATTAGTTTTAAAAATTCATTAAATATTAATTTTCATTATACAGGGTGTTTCAAAAATAAACAGCATCCTTTTAAGGGCGTGTTTCTCTCATGAAAATAAAAGGAAAAGTTCCTATTAACATAGGTCCGCAAATGCTTCGTTATCGCGATACAGAGTGTTGAAGATTGTAAAAAAGTATCGACTTTTTGATTTATTCGGAAATGATTAAAAATTAAATTTTAAAAATTAGGCAATACGTATGTATGTTCATGTGGCATAGGTGGAGCATATTAGTCAGTTTTTTCCTTTTCCAGTGGCGTAGTTACAGGTGTGTATGTGGATATTTCGACAAAAAATGGTACGCTATTGTTTTTTTTGAGTTGATACAATTTTCAAAATGCTCAACTAGTTTGTGGTTAAAAGGGTCTCTTGAGTTTTTTTCCTACCATTAACCGATTTCGTGTAAATCACACTTCAAAGATGAAAAACCCGACTAAAAAGTCAAAACAATCCAGAAAACAAAAAAAAAACAGAACGGTTTGGTTTATCATCGGTTAGGAAACGTTTCTTGGTACATTCGCCTTGCTTCTACACAATTTCTAAAGGCTCTAGCAAAGATGATATGCATATCAGCTTGTTCTGCAAGCAGATGACAACAAGTAATTACATTTAAATAACAACATCGCGACTGTCGTGTTTTTCATCTTTGAAGTGTGATTTACACGAAAATTTTTTGCTCAAGTAGAAATCCAATGAAATTAGTTAATTTGAGGTCATCTGATTGAACACAACCAATCAGAACAACATTGTACTGAAAACAGATTCCATGGTCTGTTTTCACTCTATTACGTTGCTATGGATACATTTTGATTTATTTCGATTTTGACGTTTCAAATATTGATTAATTTAAAAATGTCACGATTTGGTTGTAATACTAACGAGAAGATTGTTCTTTCGTTAATTGCACCTTTAAATAAATTATTTTTGCTTGTATTTTTTTCTATAATTAGCAAAAAATTTTCTATCCGAATAACCCTCGAACATTGATAAATGCTCAAAAATTTTATAATAACTTTCTCAAGCTTGTTGCTTATAGACAACAGACCTCCGCCTACGGCGTCGGTCTGTTTCCAAGCAACATGCTTTCGAAATCTGTTATAAAATTTTTTCGAACCATTATCAATATCCTTGGGTTATTTCTACTGAAAATTTTTTGCTCAAGTAGAAATCCAATGAAATTAGTTAATTTGAGGTCATCTGATTGAACACAACCAATCAGAACAACATTGTACTGAAAACAGATTCCATGGTCTGTTTTCACTCTATTACGTTGCTATGGATACATTTTGATTTATTTCGATTTTGACGTTTCAAATATTGATTAATTTAAAAATGTCACGATTTGGTTGTAATACTAACGAGAAGATTGTTCTTTCGTTAATTGCACCTTTAAATAAATTATTTTTGCTTGTATTTTTTTCTATAATTAGCAAAAAATTTTCTATCCGAATAACCCTCGAACATTGATAAATGCTCAAAAATTTTATAACAACTTTCTCAAGCTTGTTGCTTATAGACAACAGACCTCCGCCTACGGCGTCGGTCTGTTTCCAAGCAACATGCTTTCGAAATCTGTTATAAAATTTTTTCGAACAATTATCAATATCCTTGGGTTATTTCTACTGAAAATTTTTTGCTCAAGTAGAAATCCAATGAAATTAGTTAATTTGAGGTCATCTGATTGAACACAACCAATCAGAACAACATTGTACTGAAACAGATTCCATGGGCTGTTTTCACTCTATTACGTTGCTATGGATACATTTTGATTTATTTCGATTTTGACGTTTCAAATATTAATTAATTTAAAAATGTCACGATTTGGTTGTAATACTAACGAGAAGATTGTTTTTTCGTTAATTGCACCTTTAAATAAATTATTTTTGCTTGTATTTTTTTCTATAATTAGCAAAAAATTTTCTATCCGAATAACCCTCGAACATTGATAAATGCTCAAAAATTTTATAACAACTTTCTCAAGCTTGTTGCTTATAGCTAACAGACCTCCGCCTACGGCGTCGGTCTGTTTCCAAGCAACATGCTTTCGAAATCTGTTATAAAATTTTTTCGAACAATTATCAATATCCTTGGGTTATTACTACTGAAAACGGTTAATGGTAGGAAAAAACCCCAAAAACTTTTTCAATCATAAATTAGTTGAGCATTTTGAAATTTGTATCAAAAACATAAAAAAACAGTGGCGTACCATTTTTTCCTGCCGAAATGTCCGAATACTCACCTGTAGCTACGCCACTGGAGAAGGAAAAAACTGACTAATATAATCCACTTATGCCACATGAACATACATTACGTATAGCGTAATTTTTAAAATTTAACTCCCAACCATTACCGAATTAATGAAAAAAAAAACGTCTTTTACAATTTTCAACACCCTGTATCGCGATAACGAAGCATTTGCGGACCCAAGTTAATAAAAACTTTTCCTCTTATTTTCATGCGAGAAACACGCCCTTAAAAAATACCGTTTATTCTTGGAAACACCCTGTATAAGTGTATAAGCATTTAAAAAAAGTAGTTCATTGTACCCACTTTCTCCTATTGTGTTTCCCTAGATCTATTATAATCTGCTTATGTCGATCTGGCAACTCTTCTTCTTCCTCTAATTATAGACCAATGGCCTGTTTAATATCCGCAACTAGTGCGGGTTTTGTAAGCCCCCTTCGCACGTATGCCTGGCAGGAGGCGGGCCTTACCTGTCAAAAGGAAAAGAAGTTCCATTAAAATTTACGATTGCCAAAGATGACAACCGGAACCGACGGCTTGCCGTGCCCTTCGAAGCACGGTTGGTTGCACATATACCCCTACATTGGTTACTCATCCGAGTGGGGACCAGAGGGGACAGTGATTAACTCGGAATACCGCGTGACCGGTATCCGCAGTTCTCCGCCATGCAACCAACAACTCGTTTTTCGGTAATACGGCACCAAAGTAAAAATTATCAAAAAATCGTAACGGCCGCCATTTTGAAGCTAGAAGGTTCGAGAAAAATCGTCGAATGTTGCGGAAAGTGTTCTATCAGATTCCGTTTATAAAAATGTCAAAATTCAGTTTTTTATCATGCAAACATGCTATCAAAAGAACATCTTCCTCAGCTTCCGGTTTCAGATTTTCTAAAATTTATTTTGTGGATACATTTTTGATATACCCCCGTATTCCGAAGCTCATCAAAATCAGACCATCTGTTCGGCAGTTATGAGGCGTAACCAACATATGCCCTTTCGCACACAGCAACTCGTTTTTCAGTAATACGGCACCAAAGTAAAAATTTTTAAAAATCGTAACGGCCGCCATTTTGAAGGTTCGAGAAAAATCGTCGAATGTTGCCGAAAGTGTTCTATCAGATTCCGTTTATAAAAATCACAAAATTCAGTTTTTTATTATGTAAACATGCTATCAAAAGAACATCTTCCTCAGCTTCCGGTTTCAGATTTTCTAAAATTTATTTTGTGGATACATTTTTGATATACCCCCGTATTCCGAAGCTCATCAAAATCAGACCAACTGTCCGGCAGTTATGAGGCGTAACCAACATATGCCCTTTCACACACTCACCCACAGCAAAGATTTGTGAAAACCTCTTTTTTGAGTTCTTGGAGGTCCAAAACCTGTATTTCCGTCAAATCATTGAAATCGAAAATTGTAATAAAATCAATAACGCTTCCCTAATTACTGATGTATAGAACAGTAAAAATGAGCGAAGCATTTTGCTTGGATTTTCCTCTACTGAAACATTTAATTTTCATATTTTCAAAAGTAGTTATCCACAACATTCCAGCCCCAACAGTAGGATGGGAAGATACAGGTTGTGCAACGAACAAGTCGTGCATTTAAGCGAACCGAGTCATAATGATAATCGCCGCATTTTTGGATGAAAAAAACTATTTCTTTGATTTTCAGAAAGAAGAGTTTTTGCACTTTAGTTCAAACAGAAATGTTTTATCGTTCCATAGTGTATTAAAGAAAGAGGCATGAATTTTCGATTTTCAAAAACTCATCTCTAGAGCCATAAGCCTACAAAATTTAAAAAAATGTGGGCTGTTTTTAAAAAATACTTTTTTTAATTTCCAAAATTTTGAAAATTAATTGTTTCACTTCTCAACTTTCATCTTTTCAAAAATTCTACTGCATAATAACATGAAAGTGTCTCAATCGGGTGATGCCTAATTTGGTCCCGATCTGTCAGCTCGTTTTTAAGTAATAAAGCGTTAAAGTAAAAGTTTTCAAAAAATCATAGCAACCACCATTTTGAAGCAAGGAAGTTCGAGAAGAAAGCGTTGGATTTGCCCTTAAGTGTTCAGTCGTGCAATTCAATACCACTAACCTTTCCAATATTCAACGTAAAGTCCTATTTATTTTGGTTTAGATATTATAGCATACGATATTATCTGATAGATATTTGCTTTTAGACGTCTTTGATTATACATTTGTAATTAGACGTTTTATCAGATTTAGAAAATGTAACTTATTTCGAAAAAATGCCTTCCAAAAATATGCCTAACTTTTTCCTACGAATATTTGATAATACCTCCTTATTTCTAAACTCAACAAAATTAGACCATCCGTTCTGGAGATGGGAGGTGCACCCACCCACAAACAAACACTTTTCTGGAAAGTCCAAAACATACATTTCCATCAAAATCACGAAATTGAAAATTTTCATGAAATTAATACCTCCCCCCTATACCACTAAAAGTGTGGGGTAGTAAAAAAACTAAAATATGAGATTTACAACATACACGAAGCCTTGAAATTAACAATTTGTCAAATTTGATAAAAGATCTGTACAAATGGCTCTCAAGTTCCTAAGCTGGAACAATCTCTTTAGCATAATATAGATCTGAACGTCATGGAAAGTACTGCTAGGTATGTATTTAATAAATACAATTTAATTTTGTAACTACATAGTATCTACCTACATACAGGCTGAGTCAAGCTATAGGCCTTTTTTTTAGTTTATTATTAGGAATATATTAAAAATTTTTGGTGTGTTTATGTTTCGAAGGGTGCTCTACTAGCTGACGCAGTCAGTTTTTTGATTGGACGTCAAATATCAAAATAGCGATTTTCAACTGTTTATTTTTAAATGGAACGGTACCACTTTTTTTGGCTTAAACGATGCTGTATGATGTTTACAATATGATCCTTACTGAATTTTTCCCAATTTTTACGATTCAGCCGTAAAATAAGCATTTATTATGTTAGTCTAGTAGGCCGAGACCTATGATGTATTTGCACAAAACGATTTAATGGTTGTCAGTATGCATAGTGAAATCATTATTTTAATAAACATAAAAAAACAGAAACTCAGGTATTTAGATTACATTAAATAATAGTTACTTCAATATTAGGATAACATCGAATGAAAACTATAAGATTATAAACTAAAAAAAATTTAAATAAAAAACTAATTAGTTTTTTATCTAACAAGAAACTCGAAGAAGTGGAAATGTTTACTTACAAGCATCATTACTTTTCATCAAAAGTTTACTTATTTTACGCAAAAACATGGTGACGCGTGCGTAAGTACCGGCCTACTAGACTAACATAATGAATGCTTATTTTACGGCTGAATCGTAAAAATTGTGAAAAATTCGGTAAGGATCATATTGTAAACATCATACAGCATCGTTTAAGCCAAAAAGAGTCGTACCGTTCCATTTAAAAATAAACAGTTGAAAATCGCTATTTTGACATTTGACGTCCAATCAAAAAACTGACTACGCCAGGTTGTAGAGCACCCCTCGAAACATATGCACACCAAAAATTTTTAATAAAAAAAAAGGCGTATAGCTTGACTAAGCCTGTATAAGTAATAATGTGTGGCCTAAAGTACCAAGATTAATAGCATACAGTGCATCCTACACAATTTCTACTAAAATATAATAGCAAACAATTATGACATCATGAGAATTTATTTACCTGCGAATAATGATCATTGCTCCTTGGGCAGTTGTTCTCACTAAATGCTAATGATGAGAATACGGCTAGCAGAATTATTTTTAGAATGATGAAGAAAAGGTCCATTGTTGATACCAAAACTACAATTACAGTATTTGATTTAAAATTAAATGTTTTCTAACCTTAGAAATTTCGATTATTTATAAATCGGACCATTTACTAAAAATACACTTTATGATACATTGTCTACTATTTTATCATCATTCAATTAAGTGATGATGATAACACAATTTCTGTAGATACTAGGGATACTTCTATTTGTAATCTTAATAACATTAAACTGAACAACAAATATGAACATTTTAAAAGTAAATAGCAGGAAGGTACAAGGTTACTGACCAGATGAACTAAAAAGGGCACTGTTTCCGTTATTAGTCTGAGCGAAACAAAAGAATTCATTAGCGATTCTTAAACAAAAGAACTATTAAATATTCTGATTTTTCAGTTGTTTTTACAGATCGTCAATCCCTTTACAGGCCATAACAAAATCACTACCTACCATATATGAAATAAACCAAATAAGAAAAGATAAATATTTAACATACAAATAGAGAAAATAAAAAAAGGACTTGAAACAAATGAAGCTGCTTAATAAAAGAGCCATCAACTTAGAAAGCAATAGACTGAGTATTGCAATGTTACCTAAATTACCATACAGGTACAGGTTGGCTCAAATTCGTTGGTTTTGCAGGCTATCAGCTCCGTTATTATTGCAGTTAGAAAAAAACATATAGACATGTTATGACCCAATTTGTTGAGTATATTTCGATAGAGAAAACAGACTGGCGGCGATTTGCTTTTTGTTTTCAAGTTAGGAGGCAAAATTGAATTTTTTCAAAATATGAAAGGGTCTTATTGTTTCAAAAGATAGAAGACAAGTGAAAAGACAATTTTTACAGATATTATTATAAAGAATTTAAAGACGTAAGAAAATATTAAAAACATTCATTTCTTTTTAAGTTATAAGCCAAACTTTTTTTAAATAAATACCTTAGTTGGCTGTGACTTAATTATAAAAAGGATTTGTTTTGGGGTTTAGAAAATATACACTTTGTTCCACTTATTTCCAAAGGTAGCAATCCATTTACAGCAACTTTCCTTCATTTTTGTTTTACTAATAAGCAGGCTATGGATATAAAACGTTTTTTAGACTCGGTAGAAACAACTGAAGTCAATATATTATAAACAATTTTGATAAATTAACTGGGTGTAAGTAAACAATACAAAGCAACCAAAGCTAAACTATAGATAAAATACATTTAACAAAGAAATTCAGCCGTTTTATAACAAACGCATTGATATTAACTTTAAGGATTCTCAAATTGTTCTCTTCCACTTTCAATACATCTCTGAATTGTTTATACTATTTTTACCAACTTCAGTTGTTTCTCCTGGGCCTGAAAAATGTTTTAAATCTATAATCTACTTATTAGTAAAACATTAAATGAAGAAAAGTTGCTGTAAATCGATTGTTATTGGAAATAAGTGTAACAAAGTATATATTTTCTGAACCGAAAAGCAAATGCCTTCTTAATGAAATCACACCCAACTGGCTTCCTTAAAAAAACAAGTTTGTGCTAAAAACAAATGAATGTTTTTAACCTAAGTAAGTCTTTAGGTAAATTCTTTATAATATCTGTAAAAAGTGTCTTTACACGTTTCTTCTAGCTTTTGAAATAATAAGACCCTCTCCAAGGCCGTAGCTACCAGTATTGTGTGTTCCATCAAACATAAGTCCGTGGCCCAGCACAATCATAAAAAATTTTTGACCAATTTATTATATTGGTATAAACTATGACTAAAAAGTGGTTTATCATAGCTATATTACAAGTAAATCTAAATTTATTGTACATAAAACAATTATTAACTGCAACCAATTTAATTAAATAATTAATTGTCCTTACATTAGCTTTGATTAAAAAATAATGAGGTTATGCAGCCCGGTCGTTCAATTACACACGCGGGCCCGCAAAGGTGTCGCTACAGCCTTGACCCTCTCATATTTTGAAATAATTGAAAACAAAAGTAAACAGCTAAAGTCCATTTTCCCTATCGAAATATACTCTGAAAATTGACCCATAACATGTGTATTAGTTTTTTACCAACTGTAATAATAACTGACAGTCTACAACATTAGGTAGGTACTCGAAGCGTGTTCCACTTTGCACGAATACACCCAAATATTTTCCAAATTTTTAATTAAATTAATTGCCTGTTTTGCAAGTTATACCTACATCTCCAGAACAGGAATTTTTCCATGGTGCACAGAAACCTATTCAAAAAAACAAGCAATTTGACAATTTTAATGTTCTTTTATCTCCAAAGCCCAAAAACTGATAATATATTTTATATGAAATATACCAAAATCACCGTTTATACCAGTTACATGAACTCAATTCACAAATAAGACTTTGTATGAATGTACTCATATCTTGTGATCCTAAAACACTTTTCTTGGTAATTATTGGCATCTTTATGATCAAAGTATTTTTAATTAGGTATTTACTTAACAAAAATATATTTTTAATAAGTTCAAACAGATAAATATATTAACAATAAATACTAACAAAGACAGTTAACACAACTCTCAAACAAAAACATAAAATGCATGCTATTCTAACGATTAATTACTTGCAGAGTCCATAATACGCTCATGGGCAGCGACTTTCTTGGGTGTAGGTACTAACTGCTTTAAGGGTACGGCAGGGATCTGGCAGGTCTACCGAGATGCTGTGGGGCTCTAAAAGAGAAGGGTTGCTGCAGGGCCGTAGAAGGAGCTTGCTGTATTGGTTAGTGGCACAGAAATTGATGCTCCATCTGGGGGGCTGGCATAAAGTATCTCATCAAGTTTTGCAAAGTGGACAATAAATATATTATGAATAATATGTACAAAATTGCAATGGGAGAATGTTTTTGGTACCTAAAAAAATAATTTTGTAGCATTAGTTCAAAATAATATACATGGTGTTCCACTTAAAATAACAAATTAGTAGTGCACATGTATAACTAAGCAGTTAGTATTATAAGTAATAATTTTAGGTTATGCATAGTAAACCTACAAACAAGTTTTCACTTAACAATTTTTTTCTAACTGCTATAATAAAGATGTTTGAAAACAAGATCGCATTGATTTTTCAGGTTTCCGTTGCTTAGTAATGCCTGCACAAAACAAACATGTTCACAATTATTTATTTAAGAGATAGGACAAAGTAACAATTTTTATATTAAATAATTTTATTTGAACATTATAGAAAGATCAAATTGTGGTCGACAACATAAAATTCGTTAATCATGTCATTGTTTTCTCCATTTTCATCACTAGTTCGATTTCTTAACTTTGGTATTACAGCATGCTTGTCTTTTACACTGTAAAAATTCTGCATCATAAAAAGAAACTTCATGTAGAGAGAGAGACATAACGCGTAAAAGAAAGAAACAAATTGTATTAAAAATAGGGAACATATTTGAGTATCTTCTTGTAAAGTGGAACTCACTGTATAAAGAACTTCAGATTAATTAGTAAAATAACACACAAGTATACTTCCAGAATACTATTATTTTAAACATACAAAGCCAAAGTGATACAGATAAAATTAATCTTAGAAACTTCAATATTCCCTTCTGTTATCCCTGCGTTGACGGCTCCAATCCTGAACATTACCAGCACGATAGTTTTGTCGGTCTCCTCTGAAGGCTCCCTAGAGTTCAACAATTGGTAAAGCTCAAGATATTAACAGCAATAAAACAGGGAACAAACCTGGTTAGCATTTCGCATAAAGAAATTGCCTTGCTTGGTTTCCAGAATCCTTTCGTTAGAATCCACAAAGTTATTGATCTTATCTGCTAGTTGCAAGGCTAAAGACTGTAAGCGAGAGGGTTCACTGCGGTGCATTACTACTGTTTGGGAAGGATCATCGAGAGAAGCCTAAAGTTTAAAATATTTACAAAAATGGCGAGTATTTACGAGTAATCTAAGTTGTAGGCTTCCGCGGCTGTAGTCCGTGGCAACTTTGCTTGCAGGTTGGAGCCGCATGATACTGCTACTGCCGACGTTTCGTCCACGGTTGCATGAGGACTTCTTCAGGGCTGTAGACGAAATGTCGGTAGTAGCACTACTGATGGTGCGCTCCAACTCAAAAATCAAGATGCTACCATAGATAAGGTTAACACTACAGATATACGACACTTTATACAAAACGTCCGCTCATATCTGGAGACGAAATTAGCATTAGTTTGGCTACAACGCACCAGACCAATTTTAGGGCGCTGCTATCGCTATTTGTTTATTACTGTTGAAATGTGTTGGAAACTGTTTTTTCGGAGATTTGAGTGCATCTGTCACATCATGAATATAATTTAAGTAGAATTGGCTTCAATGTTAATTATTTACGAAAAATTGCGATTTGACAATTAAACATGGCAGATGGCTGTCTAACTTTTGGTTTGAATATGTGCTAAGTAATCTGCTCAATTACAGTCATCTGTGACTTAATTATAAATTGTCATTGCAGCGCCATCTTTTTGCAGATTATTAATCATATAAAACAAGCTGCTGATAGCTCACATATTTACCCTATATCTGTAGTGTTAACCTTATCTGTGATGCTACTTAGGAATAATTAACACTTACCATCAATTCTTCATTTATTATCATTTTAGATATGATGGAATGAACAACCGGCTTGTCAAGTTCAAACATTTCTGCCAAAGTGGCCATAGAGATGGAATCATATACATGAGAATAGGTGAACAAGTATGTTCTTAGAGTTTCCTCTTTTATCAGTTTTGTCAGCATCGCTCTTACTGCATCTGCTTGATAGAACAAATCCCAAACCTACGCAACACAAAACGAATTTTATAACTCCAAGCAAGTTTCACTTCAAAGATTATTATACAGTATTGCAACCTGCGCTATCTTCTCATATATTTCTAAATTAATTTTACTTAAGATATAGTAAAAGTATGGGCAATGTGGGTAAAGAGGATATGACTCAAAAATATCTTAAATAAAATTTTGGAAGGAAACAAGAAAACCACATTTTAAAATTATTTTCAACTATTTCCAAATAAAAGGGACATACCAAACGGATGTTTTTTTTAAATAGATCACCCTGCATAAATTTGCATATTCTGATTCGTTTTTTAATTTTCATTCTGAATGTGTTTTGTTTTTGAAATTACACTGAACCGTTGTCAAGTTATTCAAATTTGTTTAAAAATTTGTTTATTAACATAATCCTCTAAGTCCCCCACTGTTTTAATCGAAACCTGTTTCTGTAGTTTAAATAGCAAAGGAGATATCGACCAACGCGACCTTGTTGACTAACCCTGTATTTTAAGGCTCTCAGTCGATAAAAAATGAGTTTTTGAACTTAAGGCTTTAGAGAGAATTTGCAGACTTTACTTTTTAAATAGAAACATAAAAAAGTCTAAGCGAGTTAAGTCAGGGGACCTAAGTGGCCACTAATTTGAACCCCTCTTGCCAAATCCATCTGTGCTTTCTTTTCCCCGAGTAAGTACACCACAATATTATAAAATTAATGAAAATTCTAAACTTACTTAGTACACTGTTTCTCAAAACTGTAATTATGGAAGGCTGTGGTTTGGACTTTATAACTTACTTATAATCAGAAGTTTTTGCGCTTTCCCCAAAAATTTTGTTATGTATGATGTATACCGGGTGTAAACAAAACATGGTTTCCAAATATGCAAAAATATACAAAATGTTGCATATTAAAATAAGAAAGTTATGGTCACTTCCGGCAAAACCGGAAGTGTTAAAAAATTGCTAATGCCATCAAATAATTGAATTTTATGGATATATTACCCATACTAAATTTCATTTGTTTATTTTAATAAATAAAGGAAAAAAAGGGGGTGAACCAGGTTTCGTTTTCACCCGGTAGATACTTTCGTATAGTTGAATAGAGAAAATGGTCGCTATGAAATAAAGTAAAAAAATATGTTGATTTTACTACTTCCAAAAAAAAAAGGTAAGGTAGTTCACTCCAAAACTGGAATTTGCGCAGTGAGAGTGAATTTCGTAATTCATGCAATTATTTGTTATGCACATTACGGGAGGTATACTACTCTAAACAGGAAACAATACACAACCGTTGCCATGGAAAGCAGTTCTTGTAAACGTAGGCTGAGCCTGCATTAAATTTCTACTCGTTTGATGCCTTCATTAACGAGAAATTGAATAATTTACAAGAAAACTTTTAATCAAGACTTTCTTGACAACACCAATATTTATGCAACTCACAACAATTATTTTATGCTTTTTACTGCACTGAGACAAATTAACAAGTAAATAAAACTAACCTTGGTGTTCATTTTTTCATTAATAATAAAATTATTACAAGCAGCCCAATGTCCATTGCGCATGGCTTTCGCAGCTGCCACAACGTGTTCCCGCATGCTTTCAGGGGGACCAACCAAACTCTGCCTCTCTGAACTTCTAAGTTGCTGGTAGAAGGTTTTGGAAATCATACGGCGACGGGCATCAAATTCATGAGCAGCCATATAAGGAATTTCAATAAGCATAGCAGAGACAAGGTAAACACATTCCAAGAGCTCCAAATTGATGTGCATATGGAATGGCATTTGCCGTTGCTTCTCAATTTTTTCTTGTTCTTTACTTCGCTCATGTTGACGCTATTTTCATTTTAAATAAAATTTGTAAACTTTGTTACGTTTTTGATGAGAAAATAACTTACTTGGGGCAATAAACCTTGAGCTAACAATTCCTTGGGTTTTCCAGTCATCATTAAGTCAACCAGGCAATTGTGGGAATCCTTGATGTTGGCATGGCGAAAAGCACACAGTCCTAAGTGGGCCATGGTTCTGTTGTAGAGAATCTGGAAACAAACAAAATTCATTGAGTACTCGATTAGAATAAAGTTTAAGCAGATATTTACCTGAGTACTAGGGTCAGAATGTTGTATAGTTTCCTGTAAATGCGACATAAGGACCAAATCGCGAGCCTGGAACCAGTTATCGTGGAGAGCATGATGATAGATGTGGGAAAGGATTGCTCTTGTTCTCAGACGATCTGTTCCATCCTTAGCATAGATGTATTTGCAGAGTCGTTCCATTTCTTGCATGGAAGTGACCACATCTGGCTTCACTTCACCCTTAAAATTATAATAATTGAAGATAGTGTTTTAGATCTTCGTAATCTGAACTTACAACTTTCTGTTGAAGTACAGATGGATCAAACTTGTAGTACAGATGCTCAATTTTTCTCAAATAAATACGGCATAGCTCGGATTGCGATCCATTCGTTTCTAGATGTTTTTGAACCTTGTCGATAATAGCAGACACCTTGGCTTCATCTTTCAATCTAAACAGAAAAATTAGTTGCTCGTGTTAAAAAGTTTCTTTTGCTAGTTATTAGTGTGTACACTCAATCTTCTCCTTAAAATTGTAGAAAAGTTTACAAGAAAAGTGATTAGGTAAATGCTATGAGCTTCCCGTCCCTCTTTTTTTTGCCTAACAAATTTTATGATCTGGTCTATAATTTCAAACTTTACCACAAAAACAATTTTTTCTTTGTTTACATTTTTTTGGCATTTGCTACGCTTGGCATTATTAACGAATGTTTATGTCCTTGATCAGCTTACTGTACAGTGTCTAAATAAGATGTAGCTCGCAACCAATCAGCGTCGAAGGGGGCGTGATCTTTTACAACAGTGAATTCCGTTTCGCTACCCTGTGGACATGCCAGGAAATACTTTCTCCCTCCCCAACCACTACACAATGTGGTGAAAAGAAAATCACCAATTCCAAAATCATTTAATTAAAAAAAAAAATAAACCTTGAAAAAACACTGTTGCATTTTGTTTGTATTGTGCAAATGTTGCTATGCAATTTGTTACCAGCGCTAGGGAATGAAATCATATACGGAGTGAGTTATTAATGTGATATCGTTTTCTATAGTCTTTGTTATAGCAGATTGAAAACAATTGTTAGAGAAACATTATTTGTGGGGCTATTGCGCATAACCTAACATTATTACCAACTATACTGGGTGTTTTAGTTATGAATGAATGTAATGTGTTATTTTAAATAGAGCACCCTGCATATTATTTCAGTTTTAGATTCTACAATCATTTCTAGATATTACACTACTAAGATACTGTGATCTTAAAAATCGTGGTTTTCGAGTGACTTTCAAAAATTTTGGCATTTGTGGACTAATATTTAAAAATAAGCAAAGCGTTTCGCTTGAACTTTCCTATGCTTTAAAAATAGTTAGTGACCATATTTTCAAGAGTATTTCAGTATTAACGTATTACCGGCCAACAATGACAAAATAATATCTGTTTGTAAAATTTTGAATAATATAAACTTGCCTGCATAGAAATCGGCCCACTTTAAACTTTCGACTTTAACTACATTTGTTTTAGAAACTATTCATCAGATCAAAATAAAAAATATGCTGTTTGAAAGACAATTTAATAGGCTTTAATATGAGTTTAAATTTATTAAAATTTATTTTGGCTTCTTAGGCTTAACATAGTGAAATTAATACATGAAACAAATTACCTTTTTTTATTACTAAAAGAAGTATGGTTATTGACAATTATCTAAATTAACACTTAATTTTTAATAATGGGTATGACTCCCTCTTGCCCTAATAACATCTCTCATACGATTTGGCATAGATCTAATCAAGTTCGCTATTGTTTCTTGTGGGATGTTACGCCACTCTTCTTCTACTGCAACAGTAAGCTCTGGGATCGAGGTTGGGACACTAAGTCTAGCACGAATTCTTCGTTTTAGCTCATCCCATAAATGTTCGATCGGGTTTAGGTCGGGACTGTATGCTGGCCACTCCATAACCCGAAAACCGACTTCCGTAATGTAATCTTGCACGATTCTTGCGGTGTGAGGCTTCGCATTGTCATGCATAAAAATAAATTCGTCTCCAATGTAGTCGACGTAAGGTACCACATGAACTGCTAAAATCTCCTCGATGTACCTAGCACCCGTTAAACCTCCTCTCCCGTGACACGGTCGCCCCTACGAATGAAAGCAGGGTCGGTTCGTGCTCCCATCGAAAATGCACCCCAGATCATGCAGGAACCACCTCCATAAGCAATCCGCTCTTCAATGTAGCATTCTGCAAATCGCTCTCCTGGTGTCCGGTACACTTTTCTTCTTCGGTTGCTACCATAGAGGCATATCCTGGTTTCATTTGAGAACAGAACAGACCCTTACTGTTCCAATCTCCAATTCAGATGATCCTGTGCAAAACGCAGGCGTGCTTGACGATGAGCTGGGGTAAGTTTTGGACCAATCGCAGGTGTTTCAGGGGTCAGGTTACTTTCCTGCTGTCTTCGTCTTACTGTCCACTGACTAATAGCCACTCCTCGTATTTCACGGAGCTGTTGTTGCACTTGAACCGCATTAAGGCGACGATTTCTTAATTTTGTTGACACAATAGAGCGGTCATCACGAGCCGTTGTAAATCGCTTTCTGCCTGTTCCAGGTCGCCTATGAAAGGATCCAGTCTCCTCATAACGTTGGCACACTCTCCAAACCGCTGCGCGTGTCATATCCAGTTGTCGAGCAACAGCTCGCTGGCTAAGTCCATTTTCGATTAAAACAATTACTTGGGCGGCTTTTTGCGGTGTAGTATGCATTAAACTAACACACTTGAAAACTAATCAAATTATGAAAACCGAATAATGTGCAAATTTCAATTGCAAAGGCAATAATTTCAATCTTTCACAAGTTTGTTATTCTCGTTATAACGACCACATAAATACGTTTCATTTGTTTACAGGTTGCTACGCATATAAACGATAAGCACTCTTGATCCATTTAAACTTATATTAAAGCATATTAAATTGTCTTTCAAACAGCATATTTTTTATTTTGATCTGATGAATAGTTTCTAAAACAAATATAGTTAAAGTCAAAGGTTTAATGTGGGCTGATTTCTATGCATGCAAGTGTATATCATACAGTCTACTAGAAGCAAACGGAACTACCTATGCATTCTCCCCACACACAAGTCAAAATTTAACTCGTAACAGCTGCCACTTAGTTAGATAGTTCGATAAAAAAACGTTGGATTTGTCTTAAGATCTTCTATCAGATTCCATTTTCAGATTGAAAAAATTCTATTCCAGAAAAAATGTCTAATTTCCACTTTCGGTTGTGGCTTTTTTAAAACCTTATTTTGTCAATGAATTTTTGATATACCCCCACATTCCAAAGCTCATCAAAATCAAACCACACACATAGGTACATACCTACCCACCCAGACATTTTTTAAAAACCACTTTTTGGGGTTCGTGGTGGTCCAAAACATGTATTTCCATCAAAATCTCGATTTCGAAAAGTTTCATGAAATCAATGCTTTCCTATACGTATAAGAAAGTAAAAATGAGTGAAGCACTTCCCGTGGACTTTCCTATACTTTTATACAATATAATTAATTTCATATATTTAATCACAACAATTACAGCACATCTAACTTAGAACTGTTTGCAGCTGTAGGTCATTTAAATATAAAACCCTGATAATCCTTCATTGCAAGACAACTAAACCACCTGCTGGGTAGAAATTTTAGGCTCATGCCGTCATGCGGTACAAAGCTTTTGACTATTACCACAGGATTATACTATGTTCAACTCTTATGCACTATGTGTTTCGCAATCTACCTCGCCTATTTTGAAGTTATCGTTGATGTCCCTATGCAGAATCAATTAAAAAAAAATTTTTTTTTAAATCGAATTTTTGATGTTTTGGAAAAAGATTCCTCAGGATTAAACAACAACGAAAAACAGATAGAATAATTCATTTTCCAAAATGAATGAAGGAGGGGAATAATTAACCCCCCTAAATATTGCTGCACCTAAAAATTAAGTTCTAAATCTGATTCTACTATTACTCATGAGCAACTTAGCGCAAACTGAAATTTTTTATCGTCCCCTATTTATTAAAGAGAGAGGTAGTGAATTTTCGATTTTCAAACATTCAGAGAAGACGCCACAGAGAAATTAGTGGACTGGCACATGAACCAAATTGTAGCTCAATTCTAGCTCTATTAGACTATAAAATAAAATAAAAATCGTGTGGCCAGTTTTTGAGCATATGTTTCTGAAAAATTAAAAATTTTATTTCACAGTTTTAAAAGTTCTAGCAGCTTGTAACACATAAAACCTTTAGGGCATTTCCAATATCAAATTTCATCCCGATCTGATACCTCGTTTTTTAATAAATAGGCGTTAAAATTAATTTTCAAAAATTCATAGAAGGCGTCAGAGAGAAATTTGCGAGCTAGGACACGAACCAAATTACAGTTTATCCTCAGCTTGAAACCTAAAAAATTTCAAAAAAAAATCGTAGGTCCTGTTTTTGAGTAATATTCTTTTGAAAAATTTCCGAAATTTTGGTAATTGTAGTCACTTCATAGATTTCAACTTTTCGAATATTTTTGTGCACAGTAACTTTGTGTCTCTAAAAGGCTATTACGATAAAATATTTGAACCCGATCAGTCAGCTTGTTTTTGAGTAATAAGGCGTTAAAGTCAAAATTTTCAAAAAATGGTAGCAGCCGCCATTTTGAAGGTAGAAAGTTCAGAAAAAAAAGCGTTGGATTTGCTCTTACAAGTTATATCGAATTCAGTTTTCAAAATTTACAAATTTTGTTTAAAAAAAATATGCTACCAAAAAACATGTTCCGCTTCCGGTTTAGGATTTTTGTTAAAAGCTCATTTCCCTGATGAATTTTTGATAAACCCCCACATTCTAAACTCATCGAACTATCCTTTTGGGAGATATGGAGCACACATACCTACACACAGACATTTTTTTAACCCCTTTTTTGAGTTTATACAGGTCCAAAACATGTATTTTCGTCGAAATTTTGATTCCGAAAATGTTCATGAAAGCAATACTTAAGAGTATTACATGAAACCGCACAAATTGAATTTTTGGGTAACGTAGCTTTAAAACCAATGCAAGCTGTCCGCTAACTCTAATAACTGAAATAAGTTCAAGTGATTGGGATGAAGGACATTTACATTTAAATGAAGAACAAGTCCATTTTCAACAAGACGGTGCTCCTCCACATTATGTGAGGCCCGTATGGCAATTTCTAAATGAAAGGTTTCCTGATCAGTGGATCGCTAGAAGAAAACCAATAGAATGTGTAGCACAATCCCCGGACTTGATACCTCGCGATTTTTTTTGTGGACACTTAAAATCCGTTTTGTACCAAACCCTATCAGAATATCTTCAGGACTTAAGAAATGAAACAATCCGGAAATGTAGATCACTAACAAGAGAGACATTTACTAAAGTAAGAAGAGTATTTGAAAATAGATTTTTTGTCTTCTACTTCTAAGTTTAAGCATTTATTTTGTAAAATAGAAAGTCAGCTTAGACCACGGTGTGTTAAGTCAACTTAAAAAATACAATCGGTAATTTAGTTCTGACTCGAATTACCAATGGCGCTGATTGCAGAATATATTTTGGTTGCTAAGACACGGTAAGTGAATTACTTGTTGACAGTTTGGTCTTTTGGTATTCTCTGACAGTTCTTGTGAGATTTGAAAATAATTTACACACAATTTAGATTACAGATATTTTACGTTTAAGTTAGACTGTTTTATAACCATGGTGTTCAAATGTTCCGTTTTAAATTGTAAATTTACAAATAATGAGAAGCAAATGCATACTTTTCCAAGTAATCCTGATGTAAGTTATTTCTCTACATTATCAGTTTTATGTAGTTTTCTCAAACTTTTGTTAAAATAATTATCGTAAATTAATAGATTTACAAGAAGTGGATTGAGGCTGTAGGAGGAAACATTATTTTTGAGAAGAAACAGAATTTTAGAGTCTGCGATGTACATTTTAACGCAGATATGAAATTTCAGGAACATCATAACAAGACGAATCTAACATTTAATAGTTTTCCTACTTTACATTTACCAGAACATCTTCAGTTACCTGGGACATCTTCAAATAATTTGTATGCTCTCCAAATTTTACTTGAGATGGAAATACTAAGAAGCCCACCGCCAAGATTTTGAAAATGAAACATTCCCCAAAAGCACCCATTTTTCGCAGAGACTTGCGAAGAAATTAAGTTTATTAAAAGAGATTAAAGTAAGAAGCAAACAGCAATTAAGTCCAAAGGCTAGAAAATTATATCAAATAGCCACTGGTTTAAGGAAAACTGCGGGGAAGTTAGATAGGGTGAATGCCAGCAACATCAAAAGAGTAAAAGAAGCAACAAAATTGACAGTTTCAGAAGACTTATTCAAAAATAAAATTAATTTAACAACATTCAATTTTATTAAGTCACAGTTAAGAATGCAAAGCAAAAAAAGCAAGGGCCAACGTTTCACAATTGAAGACAAAATATTTGCACTATCATTGTTAAATCAAAGTCCAAAACGTTACAGATTATTGCAAAAATGATTTGCATTACCTTCAAGAAAAACGTTGATGTCAGTATTAAATACAGTACCTTTTGTTTGTGGACTAAATAAACATATTTTGAAAAGTCTTCAGTTCAGTGTACAAAAAATGGACCCTTTGGATAGATACTGTAGCTTATTTTTTGGCGAAATGTCACTTGAGGCTTCGCTAGCATACAACAAAAAGGTGAATTGCATTGATGGGTTTGAGGACAATGGAGAAGAAAAAAAATTGTTTTAAATATTCAGATCACACTTCCAAATTTAAGTAGTACTTTTGCTGTAATCAGTGATGTGGGTTGTCCAGAAAATATTAAATCAGAACCTGATTAATGAATCAGTTTTTGTTTATGTTAACGACTCTCGTCAAAACAACAAGCTAAGCTAAAGCTCTTTGTTGTCTACATATTCAAGGTGTTCCCCTATTCTCAGATGGGTAATTTTATAAGCAGGAAATTTTCAGTAAAAACCTTGAGCAAATTTTCCTAAAAATTTTTAAATTCAGAATATATGCCTCAGAAAATGACCCCACATCACTGAATGTAGTATTATGTAATCTTAGCTGAACTGATATGGACATTTGTTTGTCAAAAGACCCTGTAATAACACCAGTAACTGTATTGTACAAATTTAACTTATTTCGTAGGTCCTCATTTATAAATTTTTTTATATGGAATTAAAACGCTTTATTTCTGATATGTTTGTAGTTTTACTAATACATTTAAATGGTATAATTTTACCTACAATTTGAATTTCCCGCTATACAATGTTTAGCGCCATTTGCGATGATAGTCAGTACTATTTCATGTATTGTAGTATGTTTATAGAGTTTCCTATCTATATAAACGTATTATATTTTTTATCTATGGCTTAGACATAATCAAATGGACGTTTTTAAAGATTTATATTTTTGGAATTATGTCATGATGGCTATGACGAGAATTTAAAAAAACTGTACTTTAAGGCCAAAGCTCGAAAAAATATAGTAAAAACTCAAAAACATATTCGACAAGTACCTAAAAAAGTGATTTAATAAAGTTCACCATTACAAATACCTGAGGTACAAACAAAAAACGAAAATCAAAGATTTCCATAGCTTCACCCTGTAGCACAAAGCAGGCTGAAATTGTAAACTTTTTGTTACAGTAGTAGTTGGCCTTGACATGCTGCATGTTTTGTCGCATCTAACCTTATCTGTATCTATTGCAATTTCCGAGATCACCATGTTAATCCCTTACAGTACAAAAAATGCGATAAAACTAACGACAAAGAAATTGACTCTATAATTGAATAATACATAAAACTTACCGTTCTACATATTCATTACTGTGTGGATCACACTCCTTTAGCAACTTAATGAACTCATCATCTAAGCGTTCTAGTGAAGTCAAAACGCACCCACGTATACGATAAGGAGCTTCATCGTATCTTTCCATTTCCTCCGTTACAGTTTCAGAAATTATGATGTCATTGTGATTCTGTAGCATATCCAACATTTCGCTCATCCTTTCAAGTAGCCTTAAAGAGATGTAAAATATGACTTAAAATTTAAATGTTATTTAAAGTAATTAATACCTCGTCCAATATTCGGGCTTCATAGCATCAGACACTTTTGGATTATAATCAAAAATTCCCGAAATTATGGCAAATTTGATTTTAACAGCAATTGTAGGTCCCAACTGGTGTTGATCAGCGACAGCTTGCAATTCGTGCAACAATTCTATTTGTTCACGTCTGTCTGTGCGTTTTTTACCACGTGCAGCAACAATTTCATTCAGTTTTTTGATAACCAAGTTCAAATCAATTTCTGCATCTTTAGCAAACATCTTGGGTTTCTCCTATAGATAAAAATTAACCAAAATTCGCTGTTAAAAGATTAAATACTTACACTGGGAATTGCCATTCCACCCTTGACTGTTTCCCACTCCCCTTCACCATCTTCTTCATCTTCCTTTCTTATTTTTCGTTTATCTCTGTCCTTTCTTTCCTTTTTTCTTTCTTCTTTCTTGGTGTCTTTTTCTTCATCCTCTTCTTTCTCGGTGTTTCGTTTTAAAAAACGTTCTCGCATAGTTAAAAACTTTTCTTCCCCTTCAGAACTATCTGAACTTGAGTCGGAATCTGAAGGCCAGTCATCAGAATCTGATGAATCACCTTCTTCGCCCATTGTTGGCTTTGATGATTTTATCGTCGCTTTGGTGGGAATTTCAGAGTCGGAATCCAGTTCAGGTTCACCTACATAATTTGAATTATTAATGCAATCAATATACTAAAAGTGTTAATTTTGATACATACGTTTCTCTTCCTCTTCCTCATCATCCGGCAAATCAGGATTTGCACGAAACTTTGTAATATCGTCTTCAAATTCTTTTACATACTTTCTTAATTTTTGACGCATTGATCCCAGGGATTTACTATTGTTTTTGCTGAGATTTTTTCGACCTTCACGATCCTCCCACATTTCATTAATAAAATCTTCCAGTTCCACAAGACATCGTGTATAAAAACGAGGTGTTTGTCCGCTTTCTTCTTTTTGTATGACGGGTAAAGCTTTATTATAAGCTTTTTGTAGGTCTTCAAAACCTTAAAACAAAACATCTTATTCATAAATTGCTTAATATGCTAAAACGTACATACTTGATAACATGCTGCTCATATCCTTAATCTTCTTGAAGTTACGGATTTGTTTAATTAGGTTTGTTAGTTCCTCAAAACGTTTTTCTTTAGTTGAACGCACCACACGTTTGATTTCTTCTTCATCATCGCTAAACTACAATCAGAGAAATATTAAAACTTAACTAAATTATGATAATTACCACTTACCGTATACACTGGTGCGATCTGACGTTGAATAATCTCCTCTTCAGAGGAGCTATCAGAATCCGAATCTGATCCAGTTGCAAAGAATCGACTCATTTTGGATTATTTCTAGTTCTAAAAAAATAAATACTTAAAACAGAAACTTAATAACTTCACTTAATAATTAATTCAACGTAAATTAGTATAAATATTTAAAATTTTGTTAGAGAAATTTTATTAATTTGAAGTATGAAAATATCAGCATAACCTCACTTAATGATTTTAAAATCTCTACTGCAGTTTCAGACGAATAAAACGTTATAAACTATTTAGAAATATTAAAATAAAATATAAAAATAGATGTAACAATCAATAATTATTATAAAATTAATATAATTCTGGCAAACATGTGGCAGAGTGTAAAAAGCTGGAAACAAGCAGCAGCTTTTAGCAAACAATAAATGATAGAAATTAAAAATAAATTTAAAAAACCGATAAAAACTCCGATATTATTACAACAAAAATGTTGTACTTACATATTGTAATATTAATACTTATATAAATAATTTATTTTACACCACAGAACTTCCAGATTGCACCAACAATGGCGGTCCTTCTAAAGGTTCGTTCATAAATTTATATTGACGTTAAACGTCAAGTTATACCCTAAAAATTAACGTTAGTGTATATTTTAAGGCACGTTCAACAATATTATTGAGAGACTAATAATAGGTTTTCAAGCTATATGTATTAATGTAAAAAATGAGCGAAACAGGTCGCTGGTACTTTTCCATACTTTTTACGTTTTAAATGTTTGCGCGCCAATAACTGAGTAAATAACATTGTTTTTACAAAAATTAAAGCAAGAAAGAAAATGGTAAGGCTCCGGCGGTGATTTGAACCTGCGACAGCCTGTGCAATACGATATCGTGTACCGTATAAGAATAGTGCTAGGTATAATAACTTCGGCTAGCCGCAGAGAATAGGAGCACGGTAACAGACCGCGCCTTACAGCTGATTAGATGCGCTTCGGACTTCGGACCAAAGTCGCTGTAAAACCTTTATTTTAAGGGATCAAAAATATAAACAAAAATATTTTTTAACTAGGGCTTATTGATAGCAGTAGTTAAAATCACGGAACTTCCCGAAAATGCATTGTTGAAATTAAAAAGTATCGTTTTTTTCCCAAATTTTTTAATATGGTCGGAAATTCATGCTAATCTTAATAAAGTACTTCAAATAGGCTGTGAAACTGTTTAAAGTTTATAACAATTTGGGTTTGTGTTTTTGAATAAATAATTATTTACTAAGATGCTGACAAAAATATACACCTTGAAAAGTTGAATGATATGCAAAATAAATAAGGAAATTATATTTTTTCAGATTTTATATCCCCAGGATATTTTGGCTAAGAATTTAAACTGTATTATTGTTATTAGCTGTTATTTGCGTCGTTTAGTCAAAAAATAATTTTTATAAGTAAAATTAAGCATAAATCTAAATAAATATTTATAAATACAAGACGTGCTCCTTGAATCCCACAGTAACAACAAACGTATTCTAATGACTTTGCAGAGAAGCGGTTCAAGTTGTTGTCTTCTAAGCAGAAGTCCCAAATACCAATCCTGGGTGGTACAACCTTTTTTCCTATTTTTGTTGCTATTTATTTATTTTTTACATCAGTCCTACTAATCTAATAGTTAAAAAAATACAATTTTTACAGTAAATTATAAATTAAATACTTGAGGTAGGGAAATAATTAAATTGATAGCTATTTTATTATTACACCATACTTGAACACTAAAACTTTAGTTATGAAAAGATGAAAACGGTTCAAAAATATATTAAATGCAAAAAAAATTTAAAAAAAAAGTTTTTCCCACGCATTTGCCCGGAACTTCTGCTTAGAGTACAGCAGCTCCAACCGCTTCTCTAAAAAGACATTAGAATACATAGTTGTTAACATGTTACTCTAAGATTAAAAAGACAAGTGCTTAATTTATTAATAGTTATATAGATTGTTGCTTAAGCTTAACAGCACTAATAATAATAATACAGATTAAACTCTTAGCCGAAGTATCATAGACATAAAATCCTGAAAAATATAACTTCCCATGCATTTGTACATAGTTCAACTCGGTTCTGCTGCTAAGGCCTTACAGCAGGTTGAAACTGCTTATTCTACCACCTCGGATTTGCGAAGCCACCATATTATCGTTATGACGTTCGAAAACGCTAATATTTTAGCGAAAATATTAAAATCTTCCCTGCACTATGCGTACTTTTGTTGTATAAGCACTCTATATTATTATAACTACTGTTATTAAGGCGTACTTTTATTATTTTAAAAGAATACACACAAAAACTCATTTTTAAAGAAACGCAAACTACAAGAACTCCCACATCACTATGAGAAGAGCTGCTGGTAGAAAACAGCAAACTTGCCAACAGTTGCACTATATCGGTTACCTAGCTTCAATAATACGCGTGGAAACGACGCTTCCTAGATTACCAACTATAACATTACGTTACTAGGTTTCTATAATGATTTACCTATAAGATAATGGTATGTGCATTTATAAACTTGAAAAATAGCCATACCATATTTTGGGGCCCCCAATTTTACATGATCGAAGTCAAAAATTTAAGAGACGCACAAATTATAAAGCTCAAAACATTTTGAAGAAAAA
Source organism: Ctenicera cuprea (assembly GCA_958336395.1). Taxonomy (NCBI): domain Eukaryota; kingdom Metazoa; phylum Arthropoda; class Insecta; order Coleoptera; family Elateridae; genus Ctenicera; species Ctenicera cuprea. Next base: position 22,260,715 of record OY284493.1, read on the forward strand.
ATAAAGCCCCAAAAATCCTAAGACCCTAGGTTTCAGCCTATTGGTAAACTCGGTAATGTCTGTGTTTCACACTAGTTTTTGTTTGATCACTTTCTTCAATGACGGGGGAGGGGGACTAGTACTATTTTCTAAATAACTTTTTTTCTAACCTTTTTTACACTTGCTTAATAGGATCTAATTTTGCAAACTAAAATACAGAAAAAAGATACTCTTGTTGAAACTCATTAAAACCAACCGTTTTAGAGATTATTCGTTGTATAAAAAATCAAGTTGTTTTTTACAGTAGAAAATGTCATATAACTTCGGAACAGTTGGGACTAGAGGCTGTAACACCGTAAGGAAAGATTTTCGGCCCTATGTTTGTAGGAATATTTTTTTTTGCATTGATGTGTAGAACCTTTCCTTAAAGTTTGCTCGAACTATTTGTGCATATTAAGCAAACAGGTGTCATAACTTGATTTTTTGCAAAAAATTATATCGAAAACCGTTGGATTTAACAAGATTGAACAAGAGCACCATAGCTGGTGGAGGTAGCACAAGTGAAATTGTTTGAAAATGGCATAAAATAGCAATCTATTTTTTAAAATGTCCAACAATTTGAAAATTTATACACCAGCTTTCGTAGTTTTAAAAAATTCTCGCACATGGTAACATTGTGTCCCGTAGGGCTATTTATAGGAGTACCATCGATGTCGAGTATTTTATGCAGTTTAATTAATAAGTTCGAGTGTGACTTGGTTGGAGTTCATATAGAATCTTTGATTATATACCTTTATAGATACGCAACCAATGTAATTCGTTTACGCTTAAGTTGAAGACGACTACACTAAAGGGCGCTGTGCGCCATGCTTCTAGTTTATACTAAGTTCTACGTCGCATACCTGCTACTGTTGGAAACGTACGTCATTTAGCATTTTTTGGGTAGGGAGTTTAAACTCGACCTACAATAGAAACACGTGTAAAGACTTAAAATCGGCGACGACAGAATGGTATTGTACATCTTTAGGTTTTTAGTTTGGCCGCTCTTAGTTGGATTCGTCAATGGGAAACAGTTGAGAAACGGAAAAATCCCCCTTGTTTTGAGGGGCTTTTGCTCTCAATTACGGCTATTTTAAGCCTTTACGCAGATCTAAAAAAGGAAGGTATCCTGTTTTTGCTTAGGTCAAGATTAAATCAAGACATCCTTGAAAATATGTTTATATAAATATGCACATTTTGGACAAATTTGCGACACATAATTAATATGAATTTAAATATAATTATATCTGACCAGGCAAATTGTAAATCAGATAGTGACAAATCGCTCTTGTCAAATACAGTAATGCATCAAAAAAGCGATAAGAAAGGCGATGAACCGGAATGTCCTTTTATTGTAAACGTAAACAATGATGACGTGCGTCACTTACAACTTTGTGCTATTACCTACACCGCAGGCTATGCAATTCAAATATTGTATAATGGATTTGGATTGGATTGGATTTAGAATTTGGGAGTGTGAGTTACCTCACGCGCACTTAGGCCACAATAGGTGGGCCCATTGTACTACCTCCCCAGCAGCTCTCCACATTGGACGTCACCCAAGCCATCCAACCTTTTGGATGTACTTGAGGACATCCGCAATTGGAGTGTTGCTGATTTCGGCCATGTTAGGCCAGAAGTAAAATATTGTATAATATTTTATACCATTTTTGAATGTGCAAGGTGTACTCAAGGAACCCAAAAAAGTGGATTTTGATGAAATTTAAAAGCAAGAGGTATATCGAAAATTGTAGTTCCAGTTAAGCTTTTCAAAAAAATCCGAAACCGGAAACGAAAGTTAGACCTCTTTTTTTTGGGTAACGTTGTTTTTTCAAAACTAAGTTTTGAAAATTTTGGCACGGAATCTGAATCTGAACAACTTAAGGCAAATCGAAAACTTTTCCGGCATTTACGTGATTTTATCTCCGCTTATCAATTAGCTTTAGTTGAATAATATATTTTTTATTCTTTGCATATTTTTGTTAAGTTCCCAAATAGAGATGTTATAGCCATTTTTGTCCGACATCCGAATTATCAACTTTCAGTATTATAAGTTTACGTGTAACGACAGTTTCTCTTGTTTTGAATATATTTAGAACATCAGCTACCTGATTTGGCGGTCGAACTGGCATAGGCCGACCAGGAGAGACCCTTCATCACAATCGACCAGCATATTATTATTTAAGAGTGTTGTTTATAACTTGTTTGGTTGACTGCTTTCTAGATCTCTTAGTACATACAGCGCAACCTGTCGCTCACGTCTACTACTATTTCAAGAAATGTAATAATTCGTAAACGTTGCGGGTCTATAAGAGTATAGTCAATGATAGAATACAGTATACATTAAATACTTGATAGTTATTATTTATTTATTTTAGCCTTATACATATTCAATACGTTTATATGTCATTATCGAAGGCAAAACAAACAGTTGGTGTTACTGTAGGAGCAATAGAGTTTGACGACTTGTTCCTGGTTATCTATCCCTGCTAGATGACTTGATTTCTTTTCCAAAACTTCTAATGGGGAATTTAAATTAATTACCTTATAAATAAAGCTACAGTTTCTAAATGTTTTTAAATTTCAAATGCATGTAGCATATCTAATTTACGTTCATAATCACAAAAGTGTAAAACTTGTATAGCATAACAATTTTACCAAAAAAGCGTGTCCTACGATACTTTCAAGTTTCAACGTAGGGAAGTAAAAATAAAAGAAGTACATTGTGCTCAATATTATAATTAACACATACATGCATTATTCTTACCCACCTTCACTAAATAAAAATTTTATTTCTATCATATTAAAGGTTTCAATATTTACTCAAAAATGGTACGACTACCATCCTACATAATTTAATCTTTTCGTTTATTAATAATATTCTGTATTTTTTGCCATTCACGATCCAAATGAGCTTTCTCATTCTTCTCCTTATGCTTCCTGGATCGTCGACCATCTGTCATCTTTATACCATATTGGAACGCAGCTTTGGGAAGTGCCTCCTTCTGGTTCATATAATCTGAATATTCCTCAGCCGTATCAAAGTCCCAACGACCAATAGGACCTTTTTTATTTCCAAGATCCATTTTAGAATAATCGACTTCATCATCAGAATCATCAATAGCGTCGTTCATTTCTTCTAATCCAGGATAACACTCAGCGTAGCCTTCCGGTTCCTGGGCCAGCTTATTCAAGATCTGTGCTGATTTATTAATCTTGAGCGATGGACCCATGTCCTTAGGATCCTCTTCACGTTTGTCGAAGTATGGCTGACGTTTGCGATTGTCTTTCGAATCATGAGGCCGCCGTGTGGTTGGTACATAATCACCAATTTCTCCATAAATGGAATCTTCAGTGTGGGGGCGCTTTTGACCTCTTCTTTCTTCTGGTGCTTCTGTTGTGTCATATTCTTTGCGGTCTATTAATCCGCGTTTACTTTTCTTGTTTTTGCGATTACCTAAGGAAATAAAAGCAATTGGTTAAATCTAAATTATTTATAAAAATTTTGCAAAAAAATACCTTGGCGTAAATAACTTAAAATTTGTGTTAATTTATTAATCACAATATCGTTTGTCGTTAAGGTTGTTGTGGATTCTGAAGCTGGAACATCGGCTTTAGAACGAATTAAAGTTGTCGGAATATCAGATTCAGATTCATCTTCTAAAAATGTATACCTTTGTAGATTAAAATATCAAAAATAAAGAACAAACAAACCTAAATCAATAACATAAGCCATACGACCATGTGCAAATAATTCATTTCGCTCAATATGCCTTGATTTCAGTGTACAAATAGTTCTATGAATCGACCTTCCAATCTTAGTTTTAAATTGCATCTCTTCATCGTCCTTCTTATTGGTAACTTCGTCCTTTTTATCGACTTCTTCTAATGGTTTACTTGCAAGACGTTCCAACTCCGCTTCCTGTTCGGCATCTCTCTGCTGAATTTCTGCACGAACTTTTTGAAGCAGGGCATAATCCAATCCTTTTACCAAGTGAGTATGCTCCATGTCACCACCCAGATACTTTGACTCCTGAATCATCTGTTTCCTGCGTTCAGCTGCATCAAAGCCAGACTTCAGATCTGGTGCCACGGCTCGATATGCTTGAGCAGCATTCATAGGATCTACAGTTTGGTAGTCGGGATTGGCTCCATTTCGTCTTTCACTAGCTCGATCACGATACTTCTCTGCCAGTTCGGCTAGCTTATTATCTTCTTGTTTTTTCAATTTAGCATAGTAGCTTTTCTTTTTACGACGAGCTTCGTTAGGATCCTCCTTCGGTGGGCCCATGGTGGACGCATTCGCCATAGCCTCCCTTATGGAACCCGCAGCTGGGGCACTCGAAGGGGTTGCTCGAGGTGTCATGAGCAATTTTCGAAAATCATCGTTGGTCAGCCTTTGGGAGGCTGGGGTTTCACTTGGTCCAGGCATTTTTAAAATTTTATTTTAATTTGGTAATAGTTAAAGAATGTTTACATATTTCTAACACAAATACAACCAATATCGATTCCACAACTGTCAGCACAGAACATTAATAAACCAACTGTCAGTTCTCCGCTGTGTGCGTTCAACACTTACAGAATCTAATAAAATAAATTCTTCTTATTTTGTTGTTAAACAGCAAATGTGTGTTGTGTTTTGAAGTGTTAAAAACAAATTAAACAAATATTTAAATTAAAAACAATTACGTTCTAAATAAAGTAGGTATTATTTGCCGTAGGGTGTGTTCATTTTGGCAAACTTAACTTTTTCTGAACATAGCTAAAATTAGTGCATGTACAGGGTCCGGCATAAGAAACTTACGGTTTTTAACATGCTAACTTATCTAGTAGATAATAAAAAATAATAAAAAAAATGTTATAGATGTTGTTAATGTCGGGAGTTTCGTGTAATATGGGAAGCAAAACCCTCGTCGCGTCGGTCATTATGCACTTGCACTTGCGCGAGAACGTATTCAACTAACAGAGGTTATTTAAACGATTTTAATAAAATGCTATTGAAGTAAATCTCCATTCTTTTTTTATTCTTTTGCCTTGTTTAAAATGAAATAAATTTGTTTAGTTCGGTAACTATTTCATTTAAAAAACTGTCAGTTATTTATGCCAAACCCAGTATATTGTTTTGGTATCCCTGGTCTCCGGCAGGCAAGGACATGCAGCTTAGCGCCCGCTTTTTCTTTTAGACTACGGGCTGAACAAAGAGATAGGGATTAACGGGCTTAAAATTGTACCTGTAGGTTGTAAAATTGCAAATTATAGTATGCTAGAAGAGAATGCAGTGTATTGTAAATATCTGTAGTAGTAGCATTCTACTGATTACAATTTTACGACAGTATGTAAAAAAAGGGATGGATTTTTCCTAAAACCTTCCATCTGATTTTACTTATTAAACTTTCACAATTTCAGTTTCTGAAGAAAACGCTAAAAAAAAGTTGAAGCAGAGGGAAGAGATCCGGATTTACTATAAGCCCGCTACACTACCGATTCTACCGATACTATTCGCTTATTTATTGTTAACAAAAAAGCAGAGGGCGTAGGGTACCGTGATCCTATCGTATGTGGCTAGGCGAAGTTATCATAGCACTATTCTTACACGGTACACGATATCGTATTGCACAGGCTGTCGCAAGTTCAAACCACCGCTGCGCTGGGGCGTTACAATTTTTATTTTTTTTTCTTTAATTTTTATAAAAACAATGTTATTTACTCAGTTATTGGCGCGCAAACATTTAAAACGTAAAAAGTATGGGAAAGTACCAGCGACCTATTTCACTCATTATTTGCTTTTATTTACATGAAAAATGCATTTATTACATAAACGATAGCATTTATGTTGTCTGTAGGCAAAGACAGACGTTTGAAGGTGTAAGCAAGGTATGTGCACAAAAATGTTAATTCATAAATTCAACGTCACTAAAATCTAAAGTGTTTGCGGTTAGCAGGTCTTGTAACAAATACATGAAGTGTTATACATATTATATAACTCCCAAAGATCTGATATTTACTAAAGGTTATAAAAAAACTACATAAAAAGCATTTTTTGTAAGTCATTTCGATCACTTGAACCCCTAAGGAAGGTTTGATGTCTGTAAGTATCGTTTCACTGATTAAACCATGCCCGCTCGTGATAGGTGCGGTGTAGTACATATATTATTGAAAATTTAACAAATAGATTTTATTTTGTCATTGTTGGCCCGTAAGACGTTAACACTGAAATCACAGAACATTAAACCTGACTGAAATACTGTTTAAAACATGATAAGTAGCAATATCTGGAGTATACGAAATTCCAGGCGAACTTCTTCGCTTGTCTTTCTTTAGATAAGGAACGCTGTACGGTACTCTAAAGAACATTCAATAATTAATTATTAACTACGTTTATTTGTTTTTTTTTCATTTAATTAACTAAACAAATTCAAACAGCGCTTTTGTGAAAGTATTTTATGCAAACACCCCGATGAACGTAATTTAAAAAATCTCAAAATTGCCAAATACAATTATATAGTATACTAGTCTCTGATTGGTCGAGCAAATTAATCGGTGCACAGACCTTTTCTGGAGGAACGCATCTCGCGTTTTATCCATCTAGGCTCGCTGCTGGCCACAAATGAAAGACATACATATAGTAAATATTTACAACAGTATTTGGTGTTGGAACTAAAATTTTACATACGCAGATTTAAGTTTTAATGGCGACTTAGTGCGAATATTTAAGATCGATACCGAAGCAGCGCCATAGTTAATGAAGGTAAATGGTATTAGAACTAAACATTTCGTAATTTTCATTTGCGAAGTTACACATGCTTTCACCGATTATGAAGCTCGCGCTTTTTTTTTAAGTTCATTAAATGGATAATTTAATTTATTACAAAAACTACTGAAAAAGAAGTGCTGGTTCTGCAGCACCGTAGCTCCTATTGGATAGCGGCGCTCCATTTGCACAAGCGTCCCGTAAAAAATATAGACGTATGTAGCCCTAAGGCCTAAGGTTACTCTAAGTAAATCAAATACAGTGAAATTTTTAGAATTTAAAAAGTGACTCTCTTTACATAGAAAGTTAGAGGTTTTCTTTAAAAAACAATAAAAATATTAAATTACAATCGTTAATAATATATTTATTTCTATTTGTTTCGTAATTATTTTGCCGAAATTAAATGTACTTTTATTTATACTCGTAGATTAATAAGCACAGAGTTCTAGGAAGTACTTTGATTTTGAAACTTTGAGTTTTAGTTACGCTATTAATAAAAATTTTAATGTTTTGGTTAGGCAATTAATAAAAATGTAATGTATATAACTCTCACAGTAATTTTATTTAATTCTAAACATTCACATTTTGCATATTTGCTGATTTTGCGCTTTAAAAAGTGCTACATAAAATTCCGTGTCGTGTGTATTCGTTAAACTAAGCATGCGCTGAATTGATAAATCATTATTTGGCGGGCTATTTTTATATCTTCCCGCCAAACATCCCCTCTTAGGACCTCTGTCATATTTTTGTTAATCAAGAAAACCAAAGGTCCGCCATTTTACAAACATTGTGTTGTCCGTGTTGGTGTTACGCGTTGGTTCCCATCAAATTTCGTTTGATTTGTTGATAAATACTAGCAGCAGGTAATTACATATATCCTATCTTAACTGCAAAGATGTTCTTTTCATCTGGTAGTATATTAAGTCAAAGTAAATCCTGTCTTTATTGAAAAAAAGAATGGTCCACAACCGTGCGACCGTTAAAATTGGTTCCTTTTAAAACGTTTTTGATTGATAATTCTAATATGTTTGTAGTTCTCTGTTTTTACCAACCTTGGACACTGTAATTATGCACCTGTTATTGTAATCAGAGTTATGTGAATATTTTCATTATAGTCGAATTTAATTTTGTTAGGTTAGTTCAGGTTATCGGATGGCGAGCAAAACCAAGAAAGGTGGTGTAACTCCTACAGGAGAAGAAGACGCTGAGGAGTTCACTGTTGAGAAAATTTTAGACAAACGTAAGAATCCAGTTTCAGGTGTCGTTGAATATTTCCTTAAATGGAACGGGTATGATGATAAGGATAATACTTGGGAGCCCGAGGAAAATTTAGATTGTCCTGGGCTTATTGCAGAGTTTGAAGCCAACAGAGCTCGTAAAGAGGAGGAAGCTGAAAATAAAAAGCGTAAATCGTCCAGTAAGTTCATTAAGTTTATTTAGGAAAGTTTACTGATTGTTTTGATGTAGGTACACCTACACCTGTGGAGGCTAAAAAGAAGAAAGACGAGAAAAAGATTTTGGGATTTGAAAGAGGTTTAGAACCAGAGAAAATTATTGGCGCTACCGACAGTTCGGGTATGATTATTTTTTTTGTTTTATCACGCTGGCATATTATTTAATGTTATTGTTGTTGCAGGTCAATTAATGTTCCTTATGAAGTGGGCAGGCACCGATGAAGCAGATCTCGTCCCCGCGAAGCAAGCAAATTTGAAATGCCCACAAATCGTGATAAAGTTTTACGAAGAACGTTTGACTTGGCATTCACCTACAAACGATGAAGAAAAGAATGACAAAGCTTGATATACTTTTTGTGTACACTCCATTAGAAAAATAGAATAAGATTATTTTTTGTATTTTTAGATTTAAGCCAGTTTCCAATGTGTAAAAATTTTTAGTGTAGCTGTTTTTAAAAATGTAATTAGTTCGTTCAATCAGATTATTCATTATTTTGAGAGGAATTTCAGTTTATCTGTTTGTTTAAACCAGTATAGTAGTTATGTTTTATATTTGATTAATCATTATTGAAGTTTTCTTTTAAATGTAATTCAAAAAAAAGATAGTAAACTTATCTTTAAGATGTTTTATTATTTGTCAATGTTTTTGGGTTTAACATACAATGCTAATTGGTATTGAAGCAGAATAGAGTGGCAATGCTTTCTCATGAGAAAGTAAAAAAAATATATAACTTGAAATACAAAAAAAAAGTAAGAAATTGTTAAATAAAATGTAATACAATAGCTGTGTTCGGTGTGCTCAGACTATTTGTCGACCAACATGAGAGTAAAAAAATGCACAGGGCACTCCGAACGCAGCAAATAAAATTAATCAAAATAACTACATTCATTTAAGTTTTATTGGCATTTGGTGGTTTTGGGCTTGTGGATTGTTAGTTGAGTTGCTCAGGCTTTGTGGCAAAGCAACGCTTGCTCCAATACAAGCCTACATGCACCGTTCAATTATTCCCATTATCATAGAAGACGGTTGCTAGCGGTTGAGCAATACCGAGGTGTTCTATCTTGCGGATTTTAAATGGTATTTGCCAAATGCACAATTTAATTTTTTTAAATTAGGTAGGTTTTGTTGCTGTGGAATCATTTATAGCAAGTCTGAAATCGTCTTTGGAAGAGTACACAATTTTGTTTTGTTTCTATGTAAAATAAAGCCTTCACATTGTTGTCTTTGGTTGTCGCAGCAATAAAAAAAAATGATAATGTTTAAACAACATCCTCAGCTTTTCGACGAATGAAATTTAGAAAAATTGATTAGAATTATCTTCCGTATTGAACATTTCAGACCAACTCATTCTTCCAGAGTTTTTATTTGGAGCATTTTTTCGAAAATCACAAATTCGTAAACATAGAACCTATTTGAGATGACAACACGATTTACTTGATTGCATGTGCAATCAGCCTTTACGTCCCACTGCTGGGCTCTGGCACTTTTCTGTGCCACTACTTAGGAGTACGGGGGACCTACGCTTGAGTTACTCCAAGAAAAAGGAATTAAACTTACAGATGATGGTTATCCAACAATTTAATCAGCCATCGTATATGACAACATTTGCCACCAAAAAGAAAAGAGTAGGAGAAATTAAAACAGAAGATGAGCTAGCACGGAAAAACCTAGCTGATAAAATAAGCAATGTTAGAGGTCTACAGTTAAAAACTCAAGAAATGTGGTAAGGAAAGTGTTTTCTACAAATGTATTCTTGAAAATGACGAAAAAAAGATTTTAAATTTAATACGATAAAAAAGCTATTCCCAAATTCCAATATAAAAACGTTTAGGAATTATGAAATCTACGGGTTCGTCAGACTTTTTTTAAATTACAATTTGTTTTTAAATATTGCTATGATATATGGACGTGTATGTTTTTACTGGGGTGTTGTAGTTCCTGGAAGGCAATTTTTGGGATGCTTGCTGAGATTCATTTTGCGATTGGAGAGTTACTTGATTTGTGCGTCGATAAATGTCATTTTGGATGTCAGTGTCAATGTCACAAACGTATTAAAGAATACTCATGGTCATGAGATTTACTTGTTTGTTAAAAAAATGGGAATCAAAGAAGGAGGACAAAAGAAGAGAGAATTTGTTTTAATTAGTTACGACTCGTCTTTGTAAATAAAGACAGAGAATTTTGATCCTCTGGAAATATAAAGAGGAAAAACGAGTAAAAAAGTAACGTAAAAGTAATTTTGAATATAAAAGAAGAGGATACAAGTAATTAGCAACGAATTGTGGAAAGTCCAGAAGTATAAAGCGATCCAGAAAGTTTTTCCAATTGTGATGGTGGTAAAACCAAGTATAAAATAACCTAAAAGCAATCCAGAGAAGGAGTCAAACTAAAGGCGAGTGTTTGTGGTTACTTGAGGAACCTGCAAATTAGTAAAATAGAAATTGGATATTCATCGTTTGCCTTTGGTAAAGGACATCTCTATAAGGAGACATTAAGATAAGTTCCTTTTTTTTGTAAAGGACGATAGTAGTTAGTAAAACCTATTTGATTTTTCGAAAATTTCATAAAAAATTTGAGTTATTGAATAAAACCTTTTTTGTAACGTTGATATTGTTTTGTGTTTATTCTATTTCTTATTTATTTATTAATAAATCTAAATAGCTAAATAACGACCCTGAGAAAGTTAATAAGAGTCTCATACATCATATAATTTAGAATTGCATGAATTGCGGGCATTTAGGGAATTGTTTCCTGGTAAGTAGGTACAAGACCACGCATATCATTGCAATATGTACCAATGAAAGAGGAAGAGATTTGGATTATGAGAAAATAACGATTGTTTGTAAATTATTAGAAAAATTAGCCACGAGTGAAAATATGCCTGCAGAAAATATATACACTTTGCAATTTTTAAAAACCATACAGGCTGAGTCAAGCTATACGCCTCTTTTTTTAGTGAGTTTATTATTAGGAATTTATTAAAAATTTTTGGTATGCATATGTTTCGAAGGGTGCTCTACAAGTTGGCGCAGTCAGTTTTTTGATTGGACGTCAAATGTCAAAATAGCGATTTTCAACTGTTTATTTTTAAATGACTTTTTTTGGCTTAGACGATGCTGTATGATGTTTACAATATGATCCTTACTAAATTTTTTCACACATTTTAGGATTCAGCCGTAAAATATGCATTCATTATGTTAGTCTAGTCGGCCGGGACCTGCAAAACGTACTTTGATGTATTTGCACAAAACGATTTAATGATTGTCAGGATACATAGTGAAATCATTATTTTAATAAACATAAAGAAACAAAAGCTCAGATATTTAGATTACATTGAATAATAGTTACTTCAATATTAGGATAACATCAAATGAAAAATATAAGATTATAAACTAAACTAAATTTAAATAAAAAAAACGAGAAACCGCAGTGGTAACTAGAACAGAGCCAAGATAAAACGCATTGTAAGAATAATAATGGAATTAACAGTTTACAATTATTTATCGGAATAATAATTTTGTTTGACCTAACACCTAAACTGAAATGATAGAAAATAATAAACGAAGTAATAGTGCAAAAAGAACGTCAACAAAAATTTCTACATGTTATAAATGTTTTAGTGAATTATAAAAAATGCTCAAAATGTTTTCCTTCCCGTTCTATGCACACAGTAAATTTTCGTTGTAAGGATCCCACGCAACGCAAAACCCTATCAGCAGGTATCAGTCGAATACATGTTCGGATTCGTTCTTTTATATCATGTGCTGTTGTAGGCTCTTCAATGTAAACTTTGGATTTTATATAACCCCACAAGAAAAAATCTGGGGGTGTTAAGTCGGGCGATCTTGGTGGTCATGCAGTTGGACCTCCACGGCCAATCCATCAATTGCAATAGTTTCATCAAAAGTTCACTTATTTTACGCAAAAACATGGTGACGCGTGCGTACTTAACGGCCTACTAGACTAACATAATGAATGCATATTTTACGACTGAATCGTAAAAATTGTGAAAAACTTCAGTAAGGATCATATTGTAAACATCATACAGCATCGTTTAAGCCAAAAAAGTGGTATCGTTCCATTTAAAAATAAACAGTTGAAAATCGCTATTTTGACATTTGACGTCCAATCAAAAAACTGACTGCGCCAGGTTGTAGAGCACCCTTCGAAACATATGCCTACCAAAAAATTTTAATAAATTCCTAATAATAAACTCACTAAAAAAAAGGCATATAGCTTGACTCACCCTGTGTATTTGTAGTGTAGGATACCTATATCCTAAGCTGTACAAGCATTTGCGAGCTATTGTGTCATACTCTTAGAATATATGCTGCAGCGTTTCGAACTCTTGAAGACAAAAGCGACAGGTGCTGCCCTGCACTGCACCAATCTAATAAATCATGTGATACCGTAGTTAGCAATGACTGATAGTCTCGTAGAAATTCTCAGCTCAAATGCTTGGTAAGTTTGGGTGAAAATTGCGGCGGAAAAAGCAGAATTAGACACTAAAAGTGAAAAATATGTAATCATTCGATCAGGACCAATCTGTATCGACATTGGCAAAAGCTGGGGTTGGAGTACAGCAGCAAAAGCTGAGCACTATCGGAAAATAGTTGAAAAGATAAGGACCAACGTCACTACTACAAATACTGAATTTATCAATTCAATTGAGGACGAAACTTCTGCGGTTGAGACTCTTTCAAAAAAAGCAGGATTTTACAAAATTGAAGCAACGTCAATTTTTCAAAATGTACCAATAATCTTGTTCCAAAATAATTTTTCTGTATGTATGTACATATTTATAATAAAGATTTTCATTTGTTCAAAATAGTCACTTGTACTACTAGCGGAATAATCAGCCATAATATAACAAGTGATGTGATTATTATCGATAATATTTCGGAGTTGAAACTAAGCTGAAGATTCAACGAGTGCAAATGCACAAGTTGAATATGCTGCTTCAGCTTTAGGAGGTGATAAGATGATCGGGTTTGCGCAGATCGGCTATTCAACATGCGTAGAATACAACTTTAAGGTACTTTTTTGAGCGTGTCTATTTTGACGTAGAGCACCACTACCCCGCCGTTTTTGGGGGACCAACCTCTTTTTCTTGCGGTGTCTTCCTATTGCAATTAACAATCTTTCAGACACACACTCAGACACCTCTGCAGTTTCTGCTTTAACAGTCTCCCAAGGTTCTAAAACCTGCTTATTAATGTATTACTCACATATCAGTCAGTAAACTCATAGCGAAAAAAACTTTGCTCCAAATCCAACCTGACCATTACAATACCTTCCTCTATAGCTATACTTTGTATAGCGAGGGGGGTAAAAAATATATTACGTAGGCAGAAAGGTAGATAAAAATGTAATAAAAACTTTCACATTTTATTCATTATTTTAAATATTTATGCCACCAGAACCATTATTCTCTACTTTTGATGGACCGTGTATAATAAATTTGTATTAATAAATTTTTTGCCAGCACTAGCATTTTGTTTTTCAAATTGTTTTTGATTATTACGAGATAACAAATAAATTGCAAAGCACACTGCTGCTGTTGTCTGAATTTAGGGTCTGCTAATATGAAGTATTTTGTGTTTTACTCAAAAATTTTATTATGTGAGGGTATACAAGTTTTCCATCATTGAAAAGCCAAACATTTCCAAAAAACCTCAATTAACATTTTTTTCCTCTATTTTAATGCATTTCAGAATTACATAGGGGCGTAATAAGTGTTGGATTATTCTGTATACTAGATTTGTAGAAGGCACACAGGTATAAAATAATAAAATATTGTTGAAGTTATAAAGGATTTTATTCATACTATACAGGGATCCACTGTAACGATTTTCAAAGTAAGACCCTTTGTTGCTGGGTTTTATATACTCAAAATCTTGGAAGGGTGTTTGTTTAGTTTTCTTTCATGGGCAAGACACCATGGATTTTAATATGTAAATTTAAGTCACTATAATTTGTTCCACTGATTATATAATACAATATTGTAAAAAACAAATTTTTTGTGCTTTGTTGAAAGCGGTTTACGGTTTTTGATGACCCACCACCTCAAGAGGTCTGCAAGTTCTTTAACCCTCTTAAAGGGGTCCTAAGCCTAACCCATTCTTTTATTGTTAACCTTTTAAAAACTAAACATTGTCAGACTTACTAAACGTCTCTGATATTCCTGCTGCTATTGCCATTCGTTCGACCTTACATAAAAGCAAATTTTTTATGGGGCTACATTAAAAATGTAGTATGTTACTTTTTTTTATTTATTTAATTCCAATTACCTAATTCCCAAAACCCAATATTGCCTACTTATTACCTATTCTAATCAACCACCACAAATTTATTAACCGAAGATATCGTGAAATGTTGTTCCATTATATCCAACATCACTGGTAGCAGCATTAATGTAAGAAATGTACATCCTAAAAATAATTTATTGTTAACCATAACGATTTATTAAAATAGGTAATATGACTTAAGTCAATTCTACTAACCTGTCTGGAGGAATATTCAATTCCTTACTGATTAGTTCATAAAGTGCTTTAGAATGCTTCTTGTTCTCCTCCACACCAAGGGAACCAATGCTCATTAATGTAGCTTGCGCAGCAGGTTCGGTTGAACCGCCCCAAGACATGTTAACGCCACCGATTACTGTTGCGACGCAGTACTAACAGGGGAAAACATTTTTGTAATTATTTACTTTCAAACATCAAGAATTAATTTGTAGCATGTATACTATTTTCTAATTATTCTTTGAATGGAAAGAAGACAATTAAACATAACCTCACAAAAATTTACTTACATTTATTGGCTTACCAAGAGATTTTGATAGAACATTACATAATCTTTGTGGTAAATCCGATGGTATTTTGCTTTGAGGCACATTGGTTTCTAGTCGAAAATGAGGCATAGTTCCACAATTTTTAAGTACTTGTGTGCAAATCTCTATTCACTCTGCCAGAATATTTGTTACTAATTTTTCTATAGAAGTTGTTTGTACTTTGGTAACATGTATGTATACAATGACCTTGATTGCATTTACAAGGATGATTAAAATTACATTAGTAATAAATAATTGTAATTAGTTCCATTTTCTGTTTACGTAACAATAATAAGAGGATAAGGAAGCTAGTACATCAACAGATAGCTATAAATAATTCTGTAAATGTAATTAATTTATCTATAGCTACTTTACATTTTTATACTTTTAATATAAATTTAAAATTTAAACCATAAATAATTAAGTAAAATATATTATAATTAATGTCGAATTTAATTACTGTATCGATTTACTTAGGCTAGTGAGATTTGAAATATCCGAAAAAGAAACAAACTCGCCTAAGTACTTCTTTTTGATCGAGCTTGTAATAGTATATTGAAGCTATACATAAAAACGAAAAATGTAATTTTATAACACACCACATTCATACACACCGAAAATATATGAAACTGCTTATTTCATTTTTTTAATTGTTTCTGAATATAAACTTTGGAAGTTACTTCTAGTTTCATTGAAAAATGTTCTCAGATTTATAGTATTTTAAATAGAACACCCTGTATATTTTTCGAAGCAGACTACAATTCTGCAAAACGTATTGGTATTCTTTAATGAACTAATTAACAATTCTACAAAACATATTAATATTCTTTTATGAAATAATTAAAGAGCAAACATTTGTGGTAAAAATTATTTTCATTGTTTTTGCTTAAAATAAATCTGAACTGTCCCGCCCAAATCGAAGGGTTTGGCAACCCTCTACCTCTACTTTTAGGTTTATACAAATTCCAATTACGGATACCCTAGTTCTATTAGAAATAGGTACGTAGTCAGTCAGTGCCTATAGTTTATTTTCTAGTACTTAGACAGAACACAAGACGTACACTGAGTTTTCTAGTTTCTTTTTCTGCACACAACAACTTTTTGTGTTAAATAAATTTATTTTGAAATATACTACAGATCATTTAACACGGGGCCGGGACCAGGGCGAGGCGACCGAGGTGCCTGTCTTAGGTGAACACTTCAAGCGGGCGCAGAAATTAGCTTATATAATATTTTTTAAAAACGAAATTAAAGATCTTCGGTGGCCAATAACATTCGTTTACTTTTTGCCCTCGACTACGGAACTTAATAGTGTCATTTACATTCCTAGGATAATAATTAAAGCAACAAGGTACAGATTCCAATATTTCATTTCGTTGATATGATAACAAGCACAGGCAACTTAGAATAATGGGGCTTTTTAAAAATAATTCCGATGACAGCAGTCAAAACGTACTTTTAAAAATATGATTAAATTTCTACCTGTAGCGTGAAAAATTTAATAAGTAACACAGAATGTATCGACTATTAACATTCTCGGCAGGCCACAAGCCTCGGCTCGTATTTACCTACCTCGAATGTTATTACGTCTTTACATTCCTTGTTACTTAAATAACTATTCTTTGATTGTATTATTATTATTTTTTGTAGCGGAAAGGCCGACAGCATCTCGGTATATGAGCTGTTTGATGTTGCAGTATGCACCATGTGTTATCTGCGCAGTATGTTACTGGCCGTTGCAGATGGGTTATTTTGTTGGCTCATCGACATGACTAGGGTTTAACTGAACTTTTTTTGTTTGCTTGCAGTTTTCGAAATTAAAACTTTTTTATTGTTATAAAATATTTAAAGAAACTAAACTAAATATTTTATTGACTTCTTTAGGGATGAGTTAATAGTTACCAGGGTATCAAAAAAACCAAGTGGTCAAAATATAGAAATAAAAGAAAATTTGCAGAAGGAAAAACCCAAAGATATGCATTAGAATTGCACAGATGGTTCTACTTCTACTACACTGCCATTAAATTAAAAAAATTAAAGTGAGCCTTATATATTTTCCTTACATTTTCTGTTGAAGCGAATGGTGGAGGGGGGGTCAATGTTGTTATTTTTCCGAATAACCTTGTCCTGGCCCTGGTTTAACAAGAACACAAAAGCCTAAAAATGATGATTCGGGAAATATGAAATGCCATTTTACTTTTGATTGCAGCAAATAATATTATGGAAACAATATTTTTAATTCGTAAATTAAAATACAAAATTTAAATAGATTGTTCAGATAATTATATATTTTTAAAAATATCACCAAGATAATAAAATTTCTACCTGAACGATATTTTAAAATAATTGAAACACACTTACGTGATGTTTTAAATGTTTAAAAGATGTCTGAATTAAATTCGAGAAATAAAATTATTTAATAGATATTTCTTTATTATTTAAAAACATTAGTAAGATAATTTTAAATTTCAAACAAAAAATATTAGTCACATAGGTAACCTTAATTACTGAGTATCTGTATATATAAAATACTTAATCACTTTACCAATATCTATTTATTTTAACCTTATACGTATTTCGGCATGTTTGAAATACGTATAAGGTTAAAATAAATAGATATTGTTAAAGTGATTAAGTATTTTATATACAGATACTCATTAAATATGGACTTTAACGAAGTAAAGCTGGAATTAATAAATAAACCTTAATTACTTTATCTAACACTAACACCTTATACTGTTTCTACGGTGCATTTGAATTCGTTTGTTAAGTTAACTATAAAATACATCGTTCCTTATAAAATACGTCGTCAATGCTAACGTATTTTATAGCTATTTAAAATACGCTGCACCAAATTTTTCAATGTCAATGTTGTCCTTGACCTTCAAAGTCGTTTTTAACATTGCACTTCATTAATCTTTTTTACCGTTTTCCATTGCTTCAAAGCCACGTACACCTTCTCATGTGCATCTTTTGATTTTGCAGGTAATAATTTTGCCCGCAATTCTTTGCCTTTTTTTAATATTTCGGTAGGAACACTTTCACACATGTTAACGAAATAATTTTTTGTTTTCAATACTTTGTTGACTCGTTACCATAGTACACATAACATTCCATAGACAGACCTATCTAATAACTCAAACAAAATTGAGTTGAAAATGACTAAAACTAAAAGACTAATAAATTTATGATATTCTATTAGTGTTAGATAAAATCTTGAAGACAACACGTGTTTTATAGTTTAAAAATCTCGGTCTATTAAATCTTCGCTCCCTACGGTCGCTCAGATTTAAACACCGACCTCGAATTTTAAACCGTCTATAAAACACTTGTTGTCTTAATAGCTATAACAATTTCGTCAAGATAATTTTAAAATACTGTTTAGATCATGTCAGTTATTTAAAAGTATCCTTTATAAAATAAGAATACCTTAAGTACTTTTAAAACTGTAACAAAATTGTAGTTGTTATTGTGGTAAATGATTTAGTATTGCCCTGGCCACTTATTTAATAATTTTCAGATAATACCCTACAAAAAATAAATTTTTATTATCTGAGCAATATTTTAAATTAATTCAATAATTTCATAAGTATTTTTAAATAATTAAACTTAGCTCAATGATGTTTTTTAATAATTAAAGTTACTTCAACAATTTTTGCAGTTTATATAATTTTAAATAATAAAAATTATCTGGGAGATATTTTTGAATTAGGAAGAATATTGGTTAGACAATTTTTTTTTATGTTATTAAAAATGTCTTTCAGGTCGATTTAATCATTTGAAAATACCGCTAAGATATATTTTATTCTACACAAAAACGTAAAACGGCGTTCAATAGAAGGACAAATTTTCAGTGTTCATAAAAGCCATGCACCTTTTTCCAACATCTTGCTTGTGTGAAATCGAATGTTCTGTATAAATAAGTAAATAACTCTAACTTCATAGTGTTATGTCCTTTAGAGGTTGTGACGTATTGTTTGGATGCATAAACTTCTTTATTTTATGCTTTAAAATCAGTAATAGATAATCAATCACATTAAATTAAACATTGGTGCAAAATAAATATCAACAAAAAGATAACATAATTATTTATTTCTACAGCGTTTATCACCTATAAGTAAAACTTTGTGAGCGTGTATTATACAGGCTGTTCGAAATTATCGGGGCATCATTGCTAACTTTGTTATTATTGGAGCTATGGAGTCGGATAAATTACTAAAGTATTGCAGTCCTTTGCACTGATTACGATGCTGTATTTAAAAAAACAATTGAACGTCTCCTTTTATAGATATTCTATAAAATAGTTTTGCTTAAAAATGAAGTGGATAATAACAAAGTTATTGGTAAAATTTTTTTCTGGACAGCATCAAATTGCTTCATACATAGAAATTATTTGTTGATGAACGCTATAAATAATCGTCAATAACTTTCTTATTATCCACTTTAGGTTACTATTGCATACAAACTTTTATACTTAGAATTTAATTTTCTTTCAGGACATTTAAAAAAGTATTGTTTTTATAAACAACTCGTAAACGCGACGTTCAATTGTTTTCTTGTTTACAGTATCGTGATCAGTGCAAAGAACTGTAAAACTCTGTTACTTTAACCAACTTCGTAGCTCTAATAAAAACGAAGTTAGCAATAATGCCCCGGTGATTTTGAAGTTTCAAATAATAATTTTAATTTATATTAGAAATAGGACAGGGACTATCCCATAAAACACACTACATTAACTAATCATAAATGACATTTTATTCCTTTACAGTTTTTTAAATTATTTAACATTCTCTTATAATCTTCTATTTCTTGCAAATCCATTTCGTCATAAATGTTATATAGTTCAAAAGGATCACTTTTTAAATCGTACAATTCCACAAAATTCTGAAAAAAACAATCATTTTAATACCGTCCATTCTATAAAATCCACAGCCTCCTGGATCAATACCGACTTGCAAAGTAATTTTTGATTTTTTCTGTATTTACGCTAAGCAATTACTAACTTAACCTCAAGTATGACATTTGATTTTAATGACACCCAGCGTCAGATTAGTGGCGCCTCTGCAACACGTGGAATTTGTAGGAACACGTGTGATGAAGCAGGCCATATAGCGGCGCGAAGTCGGTATTAATCCATGAGATCATGATAAAAACTGTCCCATGTTGCAGCGTTATTAGTATTATAAATTCTAAGCTCAATAAACCATATCTATCCATTTTATCAAATAGTGTCTAAGCGTTAACTATAAAAATGGATCTTTGTACACTCTATGTAAGAGCTATAATCGTATACTATACATTTGGCTAGTTAATTTTTCCATGAAAATAAGAAGCGAGATCAAGTTTTGAGTAGCACGCTTCGTTTGTCTAATTCTAATTGCTGGAATGCCAACGCATTTTGTTTTCTTAACGAACACATCATTCAAAGTTTCTCTAAAAGTCTAATAGTATATTAAAGTATAAGTGGATAAAAAGGTCTTTAAAACACGCGCGATTTGTCGAGCACGACGGCGCAGCCGGAGTGCTCGAAATAGAGCAAGTGTTTTAAAGACCAGTTATTCACGAATACTTTACGCTATTTTTTTTTATTGGTGCACTTTGAAATAATAAATACTGGTATTATTACTACAAAAAATGGAAATAAGAACTAATAATGTAAAATGGTTGAATTCGTGATGTGACATCAGTATACCTTTCGTTGTCATGGAAATGAGAAAAATAGAAATTAATTTGCAATTTGGCATCAAAGATTAATTGTTGTCACCGCACTGCTTAAAAATGAATTCTAATATCGATTTTTTAAATAGTAAAGCAGAATCGCGGTTAATACCGCAAAAATCTAATGATGCGCATAAAAAAGAATATGACAAGTTCATCAAATGGATGGAAGAGCAAAAGGTAACAGATATAAATGAACGAGTTGTGCTTGCTTACCTTCAGAAATTTGTTAGTAATATTTTTTATCTACTCCCGTTTTAAAATGATCACATTAATATGTCAATTATTGTACGTGAAGTGTTACATTAATGAAATTGTGCGTAAAAGTATCAATATCGTGTGCAAAGGACCAATGTAAATTAAATGAAACTTTCATTATTAAACGATTTCTATCGACAAAAAACAATCGAGAAAAGGCCACTTTGTTTATTGGGCGCTGTATTCGTAACGTCATTTCTCGTTAGTTTTGTTTGACAGATAAGTACGAAGTGCACTTTTGCAGCCTTTGCCTTTCGGTTCGTAGATAAAATATTGTATGACACTCATGTGTGAAAGACTTTTACGCACTCATTGCGATTAAAGCACTCGCCCTCGGCTCGTGCCTTAAACTTCGCAATTCTTGCGTAAAAGTCCTACTTCACACACTTGTATCATAAATATCTAATTTGACGTTACAAGGTACTCCTGTCAGATCAATAATCAAAAAATTGTCATTTAGACTTCACGTTTCTCGAGTTGTTGATGTTGCCATGGTAACTTTAAAAAACGCGCGTTTTTGAAAGTTCGATTTAAACACGCTGAGGCGTGCTTTAAATAGGTAAAATGGGGCACCAATAAAAAAAACTAATGTTAGCTAGGACATCATAAAAATGCCATTGTCATTCATTTTACCTATAAAATAACAACATCCGTCATGTTTACAAAATATTCATAAGATAGAAATTCATAAACATTCATTGACCCAGATATTTTGTGTGATACAGTTATATTACAATAATTACAGCAACTGCAAATTAATTTGTAAAATTTTGTTCACAAACAACTGCTACTGCAGCTGATTTTATTGCTAATATGATATTTCTTTGTTAAGCGCGTCTTAAACTTTACAATAACATAGAAGAACCCGCGGACTACGCCGCACGCTTTTCTTTACAAACATTTGCTAACTACGGCTAATTTTATTGCTAATATGATATTTCTTCGTTAAGCGCGTCTTAAACTTTACAATAAAATAGCAAAATTGAAAGTTTACCTCATTATCACTAAATTCACAAAGTTTGATGTTGGCCATATCCGAAATCCGTCGAACACACAAGTATGTATTATTTCTAGAATCTTGACATTTACACCAACTTTCTTTGGTACACTCCTTAAGAAAAATATTAGTTTATTTTGTAAAATACATAGTTATTTACCATAAACACACTTACAGTTAAATTTTCATCATAAACCCATGGACAGCTTGCATCAATATAATTTTGATTGGCTTCACCAAAATATTCTATTAGAATATTTCTGTCTCCAAAACTTTCAGTTGAATTTGAAATATATTTTAAAAACGACTGCCCATCAATGTTATTTGGTATTTCTGCACCGGCCATATCTAAAATTGTTGGAGCAAGATCGATGGATGACACTGGAAAATCTGATGTAGAATTATTTTTTATTTTGGGTCCCCTTATTAAAAGAGGAACCCTTATGTCCGTTTCATAGGGTTGTCTTTTATCCCACGGCTGCACAAACTGACCTAAAAGTTTTATACCAATGAAAAGTTGTTAAAAGTACAAAAATGATACTTACCAATATGATATCCGTTATCAGACGTGAATATTATATACGTGTTGTCCAAAACATTCATTGATTTTAACTTTAAAATAATTTCTTCTACCATCTCATCAACAGCAAGTAAAGTTTGAAGACGATGCCTTTGTATATTGTCTAAAATTGTTACATCAGCCGGTAGAAATTTTGGAGGCATTCTAATTAACCAATGTTTCTATAAAAACAAAACTGAAGTAAAACAGGGTTAAAAGTTTAATATAAGCTAGATTATTTTTCATTTAAGCTAGAGTAACTAAGAAAAACATTCTGTAGGTCATCTGGAATACTAAAAAGATAAAAATGTAGGAAACATTTGTGTAAATTTGCATTTTTTAAAGAAACCCTAAAATCTCCTGTGCTCTCCAAATACCTCAAATAGGCCACGCCTACTTTTGAAAAAATTGCCTGCGGCGAATTTTTCACCTACTTTCATGAATTGCCCTCCCACTATGCCACACCATGAGCTGCCACTGAAAATGAACAATAATAATGTAATATTTACATCAGTGCTGGAGTAATTAAAAGAAGGACTTCGTATTGCTTTAACATTAGGAAATCTATTTTCGTGTCTTGGCGCTGCTGTAAATGGTGCATGTGCAGCAGGAGTTGCTAACATCATAAAAAAAGCTGACTCTTCTATATGTTTTTGATTTAAAAAGCTCAGAGCATATGTTTTCTGCAATACAATAAGTAATTACAATAAGCAAGTTTAGAAGAACCACCAAAATACTTACCATGACATCTGTAAGATACTGATCGGTGAATTCCTTAGCCGTTCCATTAATTGATAAGGTATAATTATAATATTTTGAATTTCCTTTTAAGCCAAGCCACCAATCATATCCTGGTGGAACATGTTCGGTTCCTCCACATTCTTTGTTTCCATACTACAAAAAAACAAAGTTGAAGTTAAAATCTATATTTCTAATATTAATAAATACCTCATTTAAGTATTTTCCAGCATAAAATGTAGAATAATTAGCTTTGTTTTTTAAAATTGACACAAAACTTAAGGGCTCATGGTGATTTTGCCAAGCCAAGCTCGAACAATTTCCAGATAATGAATTATTACGAACACCGGTGTTATGCAAGTATTTTCCTGTTAAAATTGTGCTTCTGCTCGGACAACATACTGGGGTGTTAACAAACTGTAATATTTCAATGATTTATTCACTGTCAAACTAAAAACTGATAACTTACAGAGTTTTGTAAAGTAACGCCTTTATTTCCAATTAAATTATTTACAATATTCATCGAACTCTACAACAAAATATTTACAAAATTGATATAATGGCTATTGTGTAACATTTACCATACTATTAAGTACTACATCTTGATCATCAGTTAATATTAAGATGATATTTGATTTTGCATTGGGTTGCATGGCTAGCGAAGTACCTAGCAGTATAAATATAACATGGCAACATTTTATCTTCATGTTGATAGTGAATTAACTATTTTAATATTAAAATAATGTAATATACGTGGTAATAAATTAATAAACTACAGTTTATTCATTGATGTTAAATAAAATATATGTAACAAAAATTTATAAGTAAAACGTCAACATCTAATGTCCGGGCAATAGTTCCATACCAACACATTCTTGAGCAATTCTAACACCCAAAGCGAACATTCCAATGCTTTTTACTAAAGACCTAAAACGAAAAATGTTTCAAATTAATTAAATGTGGTTGACAAATCTAACCTCACTCTTTAGCATTATCACTTACCATTTAAAATCGTCGTAATAAACACCTTTGAAAAATGTTGATAATAAATTTTGCTTTCCCATTATATATTAAAGTTTGCACTTTTGGGTTTGCAACAATTTCGGAAAACTGATTTATGCAAATTATTTGATGGGCAAGGGCGAAGGTAATCAATGCAAGGTCATCTAGTGGCGGATTGTTGAATTATGTATACGCCGTTTATTTTTAAAATTTGTACACCAATGATGGAAGTATTATTAAAATTTAGTCCGAACTTGAATGGCATGGTGTTACATAACTAAAAAAATCTTTACTTACCAGAAGTATATGTCGTAATAGATATACTTTATAAAGGTTATCAATGTATTTTTCTTTTTCATTTTTACTGTTTTAAAATTATGCTTTTTTGATAATTTTTGAAAGTAAATTTTTGATTTGATTTTGATTAATGACGAACAGAGCCAACTTTCAATTAATTTCAACTAAATATACGTAATTAAATTGCGTCTGCCTCTTCCATGATCTAACCCTTGACCGCAATAATACACATGAAACACAATTGTTCAACTCGTTAGGTTACACAAAATAGAGCGAAGCATTTCGCCTGGACTTCCCTATACTTGTATACAAAATAATTACTTTTATATGTCTAATTACAACAATTACAGTAAATCTAATTAAAAACTGTTTTCAGTTCTAGGGTATTTAAACATAAAACCCTTCTACATCCAATCACAGAAGGCTTAGTAATAAAATATACAATACCATTAGAAATGGTATAGTCCATACTTTAAATTTAATATAATGGCGTTATACCTTCCTATTCATAAAGTGGCAATTAACAACTACCTGGAAACTATTGTCCAATTTTGATGTATACTCAACTTAATTTTTTTTTTTAGAATGCTGATAGGTAAAGCCAGACTAATGTCAATCCTGTATAAACATAAAGCTATATCTGATGGTCAATTTGGCTTTAGAAAACAAAGTGCACGTAAAGAAAAACCTGCCTCAATTTATAATGATTAACATCTATAGAATAAAATTCTTAAGATTTAATAATTAAATGATTTAAATCAATAATAATTTTATGCAGTAATCACCTAAATTGTAAAAAATTGATTGTAGGATTTTTTTTTCATATACCGATATTTTTTTCCGTTAAATAAATTACTATTATTTTTAAATGCCTTTCTATATCTGCATTTAAAACAATTTGATTGAAAACAATAATTCTGGTTTTAAACAACTGATATAGACCATAAGTACAGTACAAGAGCAAATGTTAGTCAGATCATTCTACTGCCTCTATACAAGAAAATCCCTACTCAAGAGAGCATTTCCTACATAGCCCCTAAACTGAAATCGTTAAGAATAAAGTGCCAAACCGTAATTAGTTGTCGTTTTTATGTATCGTTTTTTTATATTCTTTTGATTCACTGCATATCCTTTTATTTTTTTGCTGTCATTATAGTACTGTAAGACTTTCAAACCCTCATTTTTTATTTTTAATAATTACTTCATAATTTAAAAATCGAGCTTTGAACCAATAAAAAATTACTAGTAAATGTGAATCTTTATTTCCTTCACAAGGTTGCGACTCATCTCAAGTCATCTTCAGGTGCCTTATTTTATCACCACATATTCTATTAATGGATGTAAACTAATATTAAACTAACACGTTAAAAGTGTATTTCACACTTAAAAAGTTTAACATGTACTGGTGTTCCAAATTACTCTCCGGTCTCGTGTGAGGCTGTTGGTCTTACCGTGTTCTGGTGCTTTATTTTTAAACTTAAACGTCTAATTTGTTTATTTCCACACATTCTTCGTGGAAATGTATGAAAAGCATCAAACAGTGGTTATACTTATTGGGTACGTATTGGTTGACAAATGCAAAATTTTTTCTCATTCGCATCTCTATGAAGATCGCACAGGATTAAACAAAACAAACATGACGTTTAAGTTTAAATAATAAAAAACGAGGATTGGACAGTCCTACTATACATGTATTTCTATCGATAAAAAATAGTAATCAGTAATAAAATATATAATCTTTAATTAAATAATTTTTAATCAACAATTCCTCTTTCACGTAACAATCCATTTATGTGTAAGCTGACACTGTTGTAATATTTTAATTTTATAACACTATCCTTGGCTTTCTCCAGCTGATTCGTTCTAAAATAATTAGAAATTTCTTGACCAATTTCATGTAATACCCCTTTATTTTTTTCATTTAATTTCTTTAGTAGTTCTGGAGTACTTGCTTCTTCAACCTACATTTTCTGATTTTAGTATATTTCTATAACAATTTAATATTACTCAGTACCTCCTCGTTGAGTTCCATTATTTCCATTAAAAATTGTGGATCTGTTACCTTTTGGTCTTCCTCTATTACTTCCCCTCGTAAACGCAACATGTGTATTGCTCGATTTAGAGGTAGTTGCAGAGTGTTGTAAGCTTTATTTACTAAAGCTGAATAATCGGCTGATATTGATTGCTCTTTGTCGCTCCTAAAAAGGTTTCTTAGAAATAATTGTCAAGTTAATTAAATAATGCAAATACTTACTTATTGCTAAATTTGTCAGGATGCAGTACAGTCTGTAATTTTCGATACTTTGTTGTTAACGCTTTTTGATCTATTTCAAAATCTTCTTGTATATCAAAAACTTTAAAAAAATTTTTACTATCCTGTGGTTCTTGTATTACATTACATTTATCACACGTTAAATCTGTAATTAATTTTCTATTTGTACCACAATTCCAACATTTTAAAACTTCTGTATGAGCAAGTCGCAGGAAATTAGCATGAATCGCAGAAAAAATATTTATGTTTTTATATTTGCTATAGCTTGTTGCTACAAAATAATTTCTAGGTTGAAATTTAATGCATTTTTTAAATACTAATAATTTATAAAAATTCGGTATTAGATTTGATTTTTGCATTATAAATTTATAGGTTAGTTTGGTAACTTACAAATACGCATGCGCACGCACACGTGCCCTTCTAAAATTTTTATGAATGTTTCATTATAAAAATCGGAATTGGGAAAACTATTGCTAGATAGCGCTGACCTGCTAATTCAAAAAATTCAAAAATGCTAGTTTAAATTTATTTGTCAAATATGAATAAATAAGTCCGTTAACTTTAATAATTTAAGAGTACATAATCTAGTGCTTTTATGAAAATAATATTTAAAATTAATTAGTAGTTTATTATATAAATAAAATAAAATTGTACAGCTTGATGTACAGGCAATACACAGTACAGGGTAAAATTAAATATTAGATCTTGACGAATTGAAACTGCAGTTTTCATCTCAGTTGCAATAAATTTATCATTTCAAGTTTTATATTCTTTTAATTTAAACATACATAAAATATGACATACAAATAATATAATACGTTTATTCACAACCATGACATGATATACTAATAATGATATATGTGTGTGGGAAGTTCATAGATCATTTAAAAAATTTAGAAACGACATAATCTGTAAAGGGTATCATTGAAAGTATAGCTCAAAACAAGTCAAAAAAGGTAAATAATCTCTTTTCTTGTCATTCATACTTATGGGGCTAAAGAGTCTACCCTCAATATTTGAGTACCATTGATTTTGATATCAAAAACCATGATTAGTAAACATCTAATTAAATTTATTGTAAATAAAACAATTCTTAACTTCAACAGGTTTTTTATTTTAGCCTTATACGTATTTCGACATGTTAACAAGTCCTTTTTAGAGGCAAGATTAAAAGTAAATATTTTGTGTTGCTATAGGAACAATAAATCTTCATAACTTGATCTTGGTTTTCTATATCTGCGTTCAGATGACTTGATTTCTCATTCCAAAACATTCAATAATGGTGAATTTAAGAGATCAATTTGCTCATTCATTAAAGGTGCAGTTCTTAAATGTTTGAGAATTTCAAATGCTTCTATAGTATATCCAACTTACGTTTATCATCACAAAAGTGTAAAAATTTAAAGTGTTATTAAATGTCATTGAATGCTTGTGTTCTCCTAAGTCATTAGCGCAATTGAATTTATGTGAGTGTTTATAGTTAATTAATAATTAGGTAAAATGAACTTCAACGAAGTAAAGCTAGAAGTTATTATTAAAATCTAATTAGATGTTTACTAAGTTGCTGTGTTGCGGCAGGCGATAAGCAATGGCGTTGAAATAGTATTTCCGAGTCAGCAACTCAGCTGCTGAGATGTTCTGAACGCATTCTATGTATGCCTTTGTTGTACTAGCTCTCATATTACTAACTGTGGTTTTTAAATGACACTTTTATTACTTTAAAAGAATACACACAAAAATCATATGTTTAAAGCAACGCAAACCGCACAGTAGAACAGTAAACGAAACACTTGCTAACAGTTGCACTGTTGCAGTTACCAGCTTTAAGTAGTAAGCGCAGGCGTGATGCTTCCTAGATTACCGACTATAACTTACGTTACTAAGTTTCTATAATAATTTATCAATACATATAAGATAATGGTATGTGCATTCGAAAACTTAAAAAATAGCTGAAAAATATTTTTATTTCATACTATACGCTATATACCACTTTACGTCATTGATTTGAGTCCGGGAAATGGCACATTACAGGCCAAGGTCGGGAAGTGTTGCTTAGCAGCCCTTCCCGGACTGCTTGGAGAAAAATTCATCAAACACATCTATTTGTAGCTAAGCAACGAGAAATACCAACAGTGAATGTTTAATTTGACAGAATATAAATTTTAAAAATGACGTTTTTATAAAAAGAAAATATTCAAATAAAAAATGGTTTTGGCAGTAATGAAATAAAATTTTGTACGATACACGTCCGTGAAGTGATTATTAAAGCATTCGTTTAGAAATTTCGGACTCGGCTCCTTTCGTCGCCTCGTCCGCAAATATCTAAACTCATACTTTAATATGTCACTTCCCGGACTAGTGACGTAAATAACTATTTAGCCTCTCAGTTTTTTTATAACGCTCGAAAATTATGAGGCGTAAAATTTATAAAGTTCAAAAATTATGAAAACAATGAGGCCCAAAAATGAAGCCCCTAAAATCCTGAGGCCTCATGCTGCTCATGCAACTTAATCAGCCTATTGGTAAAGGCGGCACTGCTACAAACTTACCTTTAGGCAAAACAACTGTCGCCTGCATAAGCAACCATCAAATGTGGAATGTTTTCAAATAATAATACATATTATTAATAATAAATAATAAAGAAAAGAGGCCTAAAGATATTCCATTGAGCGATTTCCATCTCTACTTCTCATCATCATTTTTCAAAGAATATTTTTCCCTTTTTGTCGAAAGACAACATCTCACTGTCTGCCGGTATAATATAAGATATTACTAAATAGAATGGTTTGGCTTTAACTCTATAGCACACTTGAACTAGACAAGTTTAAGAAAATGCTTAGGGTCACTTCTTAACTGTTTAAAGGGTTTAACATTTCACACACGAAGTTGTAAATTGCAGTATTAGTAGATTTGTTTTTTATGAAACCCTGCTGACACTAAGCAAAGACATCGTTTCTAAAAGATATGAAAATTATAAGAAAACTATGAGATGATTTGTCACAGTCCCAAATACGTAATACGCGTAGTAGAAACGTGCTCGACGCCAAAGTTGGGAAGAATTTTGACGTACCCGCGACGTCGCGATTACTTACACGTTTACGTCGCCGCTACTTAAAAATTACGTTCCAGACACGTGCTGGGAACGTCAGAGAAACGTATTTGGAACTGTAAAACTTATAACAGCAACATATTGTGTACGGTTACAACAAAAACTACTAAATGTCTAATATTATACCATTAATGCGCAAGACAAACGATAAACATAAAAGAAAGACTTGAACTATGGTTGTCTATATAATAATTTAAAGTATTATTCACTTTGTTCAAAGCAGCTGTTGCTACTAAAAATGACTTTTCAGTGATTAAGACAAAGTTGGTAATGCCCACTATGAACACCTTACACTTTGAGGTAATTGTTACCAAGTATGGAACCTTAAAGTTCCCGCTACTTTACTTAGATAACTACGACCAGTAAACGCGCGACAGCTACAGAAAGCAGCACCGCGTGCTTGACAGCTCAACGCCTTTTTTGTTGTTTTAAGATGGGTCTGTTTAAAATTGTTACTGCATTTTAACATTTCTCGATTGTTCATTCACACCACTGCGTTACCATTGAAACAACATCATAAACTTACAAAATACAGTAGTCCAACTCCTATATATGAAAATATTAAAAAAAATTTCTGAAATAGCGGTCGCACGACGATTGTAGTGCAATTTTCTTGTAAATAACATAAATATCAATTTTTAGTCGGTTACAAGTTGTGAAAAGTTATGTTTTTCAAAAGTACACATAATTTAATGCCAGTAGATTCCTGCCAGATTAATTACGTTAACTGCAAACGTTTTGCCCACGTTGTTTATGTCATGGTCGTTCAAAAATGCTACAGTGAAGCAATTTTCAGCGTTTTCTGCGTTTTTCGATGGTTTGTCCTTTGGAAAAAGCCTATCGGGGCCATTACTTCTACTTCACCAGTGTATTAACGTTCAGTTAATGCTTAAAATAATCCGAAAACGACAAAATTAAGTAGATAGAAATTAGTGTCATGTTTCTAGACTAAAAATTGGAACTATATGAAATTTTACCTATGAAATCATTTAAATCGCTCGAATTGAAGTGGAATCTTCATTAATGTTTTCATTTAACAATATTTCTGAAGAATATAAATGGCATTTCAAATCGAGTTGTTACAATTGAATTTCATCTTTCGTTCTGTTTTACATACTCGCTTGATGATGCTATGGTAATTTAAGTAACTGATCAGCTACTCTTACTTTTCTATACTTTCAGTATAGGGAAGTATTGATTTTATGCAAATTTTAAAAATCGAGGTTTAGATAGGAATGTGTGTATTGGAACCCAAAAAAAAGTTTTTGAAAATGTTGGTCTGTGCGCTCTGTAACTCGCAAACGGATAGTCCGATTCTAATAAGCTTCGGAATGGGGGGGGGGGGGGGGGGTATCAAAAATTCATTAATTCATTCATTCAAGACGTAAGTTTTAAAAGACATCCGAAAGCGGAAGTGGATGTTAGACAAGTTTTTTAAGCAGCATTTTTTTTTGGAAAACGAATTTTCTAAATCTGAAACGGAAATTTTATAAAAGACTTTAAGACAAATCTAACGCATTTTTTCCGAACTTTATAGTTAATTAACTTTTAAAAAAAAGGGAACCGACTTCAAATTAAAACACAAAAGTGACATAAGTTAAATAAAAAGCAAAAAATAAATGTTTTTTATACCACAGTTTAATACTTATTTGTTGTTCCGTTTAATGTAATTAAGAAATTGCTGTTTATTATATAATTATTAATTGTTTTATAATTTAGAAGTCGGTGCCAAGTAAAACATAATAATTATATACCTTGCTGCAATAACAAATTAGATTCGAATTTTTGTTTTACTTGACACCGACTTCTAAATTATAAAACAATTAATAATTATATAATAAACAGCAATTTCTTAATTACATTAAACGGAACAACAAATAAGTATTAAACTGTTGTATAAAAAACATTTATTTTTTGCTTTTTAGTTAACTTATGTCACTTTTGTGTTTTAATTTGAAGTCGGTTCCCTTTTTTTAAAAGTTAATTATTTTACAATTTTAAGTGATGGGTAGACCTAGTAAAGATGCTTCTCGAATGAGGAAATGACGGCTAGTTGAAACGGAAGATGAAATACGGAAACACTAAAAAGTCGGTTAAAAAAATAGAATTTGAGGAGTATCTTCGAAGTTCAAGCTCCAATACCAATGAAATTATAATGGGACCACCTTGGAACTATACTGACCCCATCACAAAAAAATTATTAAAATCGGTTCATAAACAAAAAAGTTATGCCCGAACATACATAAAAAAAAAAAATATATATACAGACGAATTGAGAACCTCCTCCTTTTTTTGAAGTCGGTTAAAAATGGCAAACGCTACAATTTTTTGAAAACTTTGACATTAGCGCCTTATTACTCAAAAACAAGTTGACAGATCTGGTTCACATTTTCTATCGTAATAGCCTCATAAAAGAGACGCAATATTACCGTGTACAAAATTTTTTGAAAAACAAAGCTGTGAAGTAAAAACTGCCTTACATTTTTGAAATAATCAAAAAAATATTGTTCGGAAACTGACCACATGATTCTTTTTAAATTTTTGTAAGCGCATTGAGCTGGGAATTGGCTGCAATCGTTTGCCTCCCAGCCCGCTAATTCCTATGGTCTCTATGCATTTTTGAAAATTTGGACTAACGTCTATTTACTCAAGAACAAGTTATCAGATAGGGATAAAATGTAATATTAGAAATGCGCAAGAGTACACAATGTTGCAAGCTATGGTAACGTTTGAAACTACTAAAACATGTTAAGTGAAAAAAAAAATCAAAATTTTGAGTTTTTCAAAAACACATTGTTCAAAAACTGGCTATTCTATAGCTAGGGATGAGCTATAATTTAGTTTGTACCCGCTCTGCTAGTGTGTCTGTGATACCTTCTATAAATTTTAGTAAATTGAAAATTCATGCATCTTTGTTTAATAAACGGGGGAGAATAAAAAAATTATGATTAAGCTAAATTGCTCATAAGTAATAGAATAAGAGTCACATTTTACTGTTTAGGAGTGGCAATATTTAGAAGGCTTAATTTTTCTCTCCCACCAAATTTTTGGTGGACAAATTTGTGTATCCGGTTTTGGTTTTTTTAATCCCAAGAAATCGTGTGTTAAACCCAGGTACAATTAAAAACAAAGTTTTGCATATTTTTATTAAAGATAGTCATTTTATGTTTAAAATTGATTACTTAAAGAAGCTAACCTTTAAGAGATAAATTTGTTTCCTATCAACAATTTCTATCGAATCTACTGGATACCATCCGTACTTTTAAACATGTTGTAAGGATATGTTCTGCAGCCACCGTTTTAAAGTGGATCTTGAAGCTAACTATGTTAAAACAGCTGTGTCTCCGGTAGCGAGTAGTACGAGAAGTGCAATGTGTAGTCATTATTGGCGCGTAAAACGTTGTTACAAAAATATTTTTAACAATATGATCCAAAATCCTAACATGAGGGTAGTATTATGCAAAAATTGCCAGCTAATCAAATATTAAAAAAAAAAACAAACAAATATTAATGTTTAAATACGCAACCTATAGTTGCGATCTTTTTGTAAATAATTAAGTACCTATGTTGTTACATTTTAAGAAAATCGTTTATACCGGAAAGTAAAGAATACATCTATATTTACATGTATACATTTATTAGAAGAAATCCAACAATTATCAGTCTGTGAAATAAATTAATTTATTATTAAAAATGCGATCAACATAGAGTATAACAGAGTTGTATTTGTATATATACACGTTTAAAGTCAGAAGATTTTTTTGATCCGTTTGGGAAATGAAAAGTTTTTCTGCATGGAAGTCTTGTCCACCCCAAAAAGGGTGTTGTTATCTCATGAAATTTATATCCAAATCAAGGCTTCTATGCATTACAAGTTGCTTTAGTGCCATTTAAGAAGAAGTAGACAAAATACATTAGTGTTATAAATTAAAAATAAATAAATTACTTAATATTACAATCGAAGCCAAACAAACAGAATAGGCCAATCAAAATCACAAAATTTTATTAAACATTTTGGGATTAGAGTGGGATTTTGATACATGCTTACATGTCACTATATATACATACAAAAAACAATATCACAATACCTAGTTATTTCTATGCAAAATTGCACGGAATACTTGACAAAGATGAGGGACTTGCTCTATTGTTTCACATACAGGAATATAATTTTGTGCGTATTTTTGAAATAAAATAAACGTGCAGTAACATATTCCATAATATAAAGTATTTCAATTCTATTAGCAAGTTCCTTCAGTTTAGCCAAATACGTGCAAAGAATATTTTATTTATTCTTCCTTTTTGAACATGTCAGAAAACATGTTAGTTGTTATATATTTTTCCTAACCCTGTTTTTATTGTTGTTAGTCCGTGTTTAATACTGAAAAAGCGTTTTACATTATGTTTTTCTTGAATTTTTCGATTCTTTATTGGGCAGAGACTGTATTAGCTACAATTTGGTCTTAAAAATCGAATTATTTTTCAACTAAAACTTAGCAAAACGTATAGC
Source organism: Ctenicera cuprea (assembly GCA_958336395.1). Taxonomy (NCBI): domain Eukaryota; kingdom Metazoa; phylum Arthropoda; class Insecta; order Coleoptera; family Elateridae; genus Ctenicera; species Ctenicera cuprea. The sequence goes on from OY284493.1 coordinate 22,295,228, forward strand.
TGCTGTATTTAATAAGGTTCGGCAAAAAAATCTAAATGTTACGATTTACTAACAAACTTTTTTGATTTTTTCAGCAAGAACTGAAACTACCAGTTTCATCATGTAAAAATTATCATTCATTGTTTATTTTTTTAAATTTGACAAGAAACATGTGAAAATTAAATTTAAGAGTACTACATAAACAGACTGTACTAGAATTAGACAAGTCTGCAAAAAACTAGACAATATTAGATGTATTGCATACCTTAAAAGTTAAAACCTGCATATTTTAGTCCAGTCGCATTAGGATCCGCCTGCCGAAAAAATCCAAGTGAGCTGAAATTTTGCATACACGTTTATTTTGACATTACAAATAATGTCTCAAAAGTCCCCATCGATATCGCGCTTGCGTTTTCAGTTATTCAAGGTCAAAGGTCACAAAAATCAGTTTTTTGCAAATATCTTGCTTCCTATGGGCCGTATGACTTTTTTAGTTATTACATAAAATGAAGGCTAGGAAATTCTCTACAAGAAAGGTTATATAGATTTTTTCTTACAACCAACCATTTTCACGCTATACTTTAGAGAAATAATGAACAGCGGTGCATGCGTCACAGTTTTCTCCGTCAGTTTAAATCGTGTTCCCGAGCAGTTCAGACGCTTCAACGTCGGCTTCTTCGCCACAAAAATTACACAATGCACGAAAATCAAAAGAACCTAAGCTAGAGCGTACTTTACGAGGAGAACACTGAGGTGTACTACGAGCCTCGTCAACTAGGCGACTTTTACATGCCACTATGCTACTCTTACGAGTATACTCCTTGCGACAGTGTGTATGTATCATCACCGAATCGGCACTCTTTAATCGTTCTGTATGTTCATCTTCTTTTTCCGCACTTGCGTCTCTCAAAGCGTCTATACCGCGTTTTACAATCACCGTATCACCTTCCAAGAGCGATTCATTGCAAATAAAACAATAATCAGCCATCGTGACCATTAATTGAATAATAATAAATAAACGAAGCGCCTGAACTGCTCGGGAACACGATTTAAACTGACGGAGAAAACTGTGACGGATGCACCGCTGCTCGTTATTTCTCTAAAGTATAGCGTGAAAATGGTTGGTTGTACGAAAAAATCCATATAATCTTTTTTGTAGAGAATTTCCTAGCCTTCATTTTATGTAATAACTAAAAAAGTCATACGGCCCATAGGAAGCAAGATATTTGCAAAAAAACTGATTTCTGTGACCTTTGACCTTGAATAACTGAAAACGCAAGCGCGATATCGATGGGGACTTTTGAGACATTATTTGTAATGTCAAAATAAAGGTGTATGCAAAATTTCAGCTCACTTGGACTTTTTCGGCAGATGCTGCTTTTCTCCGTCTAATGTAACTGGACTAATTTTTTGTGATAGTAACAAATGGTTTTGATGGCAGCATTCCATGCATATTAAAATTGTCCCACAGCCTTCAAAACTCGATAAATATTTAACTTACTACTTGATCTAATCGCAAGTAAATAACAACCACTAGAGTTTCTCATTTTTTAATGTAAAATCGATAACCCTACAAATATCACACTCGGTGTCCTTGTTGCACGAACAACCATCTTCACACCTCTTTAAATCTTCGCATAGTTTAAAATTCTTCAATCCTTTTTTCAAGTCTCGTTTTAAAGATTTCAGTGCTTCACTTGCTTCTATTTCGATTATGTTCTCCTGCTGCTATCCCCCGTTTGGTCACATGAACACGTCTGGAAGATCGGGATTTTTGTTCCTTGCTGCCATTTCGTCTTCAAAAGTCACCATTTTTTCTCTCGTCTTTAGGGGAATTTTTCGTAGCGATTTCGCCACTGATGGGATCAGTCCTGCAGAAATGGGAGTGTCTCCGGCTGCCCCTGCTAAGTCAAAATCGCTTATGCTTCGTGGGACGAAGTATTCTACAAGAGGTTCTGTACCTAAAACAAAATTAAAATGAAATAATTTTTTTCTGAAAATATTACACTATGACTGTTATTATTGTTAGTGAAAACAATTCGCATGCGCAATGTCCAAATAGAACCTTTTAACTTAAAAATAACAGCAATCATGCAGGTTTAATTATTTTATACGTTGCTATGGAACGGCGACTACTTTTTTGTAAATATTAAATTGACTAGCGTCTAGTGGCTTCGACTCAATCGATCTTACCTCATCAAGGTCAGACTTGCGTGTTAGTATGCCGTCAATCAGTGAGTGAATGTAAATTTGTCTTCGTATTTTTTCTTTAAAAATATAACTGCTATTAACAAATAACCTCGCTTAAACAGCAAACTGCAACAACAGTGTTTAAAAAAAAACTAAAATAAAAAAAAAATTTGGTCCCAATTGAGATTCGACGCCACAACTACTTATGCAGTAAAAAAGCAGTACTCCCGAACACACCCGCATATCCATCTGTGCCACTACGAACCTGGCGGTTATCGCTAAAAAAGTGCTTATTGAATACGTGCGCAATAGAATAGACGTTGGTGGGATCGTTTGTTGTCGAAGCGACTAGACGCTATTATTAAATTGTCTTTAAATGCTCCTTTGTTTGTATTGTGCAACTAAGCAACTATTGTTTTATATTAAATTCCCCTCCATCTGTAGATGTTTGTTTATATTGCTCCGCAATGGTACTTGAAAAAGGTTATAGTTTGTCCACTTTGATTACGCAGCGTGTGGAAATTAATGCATTTTTTATTCTTTTACAATTTTCTTGTTTTGTACGGTAGAATTTATTGGCGATAATGGTATCATATCTCAGAAAGTCTTGCATTGGGCAACCAGCGATACCATTGTTGTTACTTTACTTCTTACCATATCAGAGAAAAAAAAAAATTAAAAATTAGATCATTAAGTTGGACTACTTCTAAAGTAAATCCAATTATCTTGAAAATGCTTCATTTTGAAATATTCTGATATTGCACTTTCCAGCTACATTTACACTGTACCATGTCACAATATCAGTTTTATTACGATAGAATACGTTTTGACAAATTCACCAGTGGCGTTCCGTGGGTTCAAAATTTGGGTAGGCAATGGCAAAAATTATTTAACATTAAGATTAAAAAGTAAAAGAAAAATATGGCAACTCAAATTTACCAAGACCTGTTGGTAAATGAATTAATCTACGCATAAAATCCCTATTAAATTTCACTTTGTCATTATGCACTTTAGTTTGATAACGTAAACCTTCGTCTAAAGCCAAGCTAATGCGTAATTTGCCAAATAATTTTAATTTAACAGTTGCAGATAAATGTTTGTTGGTCGACGCACGTTTTTTAGGTGCAGCTGAAAGATTTTTTTAAAACAGAGTACCCTGTTTCGGGCTATACTTTTGATGGGTTGGATATAGATGCAAATAGTAAGCAGTTCCAGCAAAATAGTTAATTTTAATATCGCTATCCTCAGGTAGGCAGTCCATTTTTATACATATACCATTCAGTATTAAACGATCTAGATTTCTTCCTACTGTCTGTCTGTAACGGCCCTAGTAATTTTGAAGTATATTGATCTTGGCTTTTATTTTTATTTGTTTTTCGTAAGGGTATCCATAAAACTTTTCTTTTAAAAGTTAGTCAACGAGAATTTCCATTTTTACTACAAATTTGCAAACTACGTATAAATTAAATAAACACACAATAGCTGCATGCTACAACTAACTGCCGCTGACCGGCGTAAGTAAAGTAAAAACTACAGAGGCCGTGGCATTTGGTCATTGCATTGTGTGTATCAATGTGCATGCAAACGTAATAATAGATCGGTTGATTGTGTCGTAGCTGGAATCATTTGTGTTTAAGGGCAACGGTTTATTTATTTGGCGCCTAATTTTTAATGTTTCGCGGTAGTGTTAAAAAGTAAAAACTGTAAAAATAACTTTTTTCTTGAAAGCTAGAGTTTGAATTTTTTGAAAAGTTATGAGTAGGCACTGCCTACCCTGTCTAATAGAGCGGACCGCCACTGAAATTCACTGACATCAAATAAAAGTAATTAATAAACCATCTGTCAGCTACTAAACTTGCAACAATTGACGAACGCGGCCCACTTCGATTCTCGAAAACAGGAAATTTCAAAGAAATAAAAATGCATTAATTTCTCAAAGGTGCGCAGAGGAAATGGACACCCTATAAGCTAATGCATTGGTTATTTCATTCTTCAAGATCGATTAGAACGGCCCAAAGAAAAGCACTTGCCTAAGGAGTAAGCATTAGCTTCCGGTCGAAGGCACAGGAATAGATTCATGGAAAGGAGGATTTCCATTTCCATTTCCATTAATCTCTGACTATTTTTTAATAGTTTTGTCAAGGAAATACTTGATTATGTTTTCAACATATCTATATTTTTTATGTCCCTGCTGTCCTAATTTACATAAAATTCCTTTAAAAATATTTGTCCGTGTGTTACAAAAAAGCTAGCGGATTTTAGCTAATGCAGCTGGCAAATTGAAAATTGCCCCCTCCCCCCAAAGATTAGTTGGGTCCGTTTCTGTCAAGGCAAGACATCTTCGCAGGGTCTTTTAAGAAACTGGCTTCTAGATTGAGCGCAATTTTATGATCTGAAAACCGTTACCTCCTTTAAGAGCAAAGCAGTGGCTATACCAGGTTTCGACAAACCCTCCCCCCGCACAACGAGCCCATTCTCAAACAAAGCAGCGCAAAGGCCGCCGCTACAACATGCAAGCCTCCGAACCGATATCTACGAGACCACAACCGTCTGAAGTTCTAGCCCAAGCCCTTTGTTCATTGTTCTTCAAATTAGCTTGTTTATGGAAATCTGTACGTTCATATAAATTAATTGTTTGTATCGTTCGTTAATCTTTCATAAATATTTTTGGATTATATTGTGTGACGTTATAATTTAAAATATAATTTTGTGGGTTAAATCATTACCTGAGACCAACCAAATTAACAAAATTGCATAAAAAAATTACAATTGCCACGTATAGTAAATCCGTAACTGTCTCACCATAACACGGCGACGCAACGAGCTTTCACATCTCCAGATAGTTTTTATTGGCCGACGGCATCTGTGGGTATCTTCTCACTTTATGTTAGCTTCCACTTGGAAGGAAAATAATTTAATCAGTAGCAATTCAACATTTTCGCATTTTTCTTCCTTAATTCCAAACACTTTCAGATTGTTTCTTCGACAATATTACTCGCTTTTATCACGTTCTTCCATGAGATTTGTTGTTGTTTTCTTGCACCAGAGTGCCGATTTAATCTTTCATCTTGTCAATCTTTTGGCACATATTATCAATCTTGTCTTCTTGCTTCTAGAAGCGCGTTTTGCTGCCATAGTTACGGTTCTGGTTACTACCACAATCAAATTATTTTTTAAGACTTCATTAAAAACTTCAGCAGTTACTTCTTTAATAAGATCTTCACTGGCGCGGGTACCGCCCATTTTAACACACAATTTTTGTACTATGGCGATCGTACAGCGAATTCAAGTCTGCTCAGCTCGAGTGTACATTTGTTTTAGCCCCTCACACATTGCATTTACATTTCAGCTTAAAAGAAAAAGAATTTCGTTAAGACTAGCATACGTAATTATTATTAATAAAGCTGAAGAACAGTCATTTAATAAACTACGAACTTATTTACCAAAGCCCTTCTAATTTAGTCCAATCAAAGGAGACTACCGCTCTGAATACCGTCACTGGTACCAGCTACCTATCCACTGCCTTTATCTGTTGCTTTCACCGATTTTTAACCGACTTCAAAAAAAGGAGGAGGTTCTCAATTCGTCTGTATATGTTTTTTTTTGTTTATGTATGTTCGCGCATAACTTTTTTGTTTATGAACCGATTTTAATGATTTTTCTGTGTTGGGTTCAGTATAGTTCCAAGGTGGTCCCATTATAATTTCATTGGTATTGGAGCTTGAACTTCGAAGATACTCCTCAAAATCTATTTTTTTTAACCGACTTTTTAGTGTTTCCGTATTTCATCTTCCGTTTCAACTAGCCGTCATTTCCTCATTCGAGAAGCATCCTTACTAGGTCTACCCATCACTTAAAACTGTAAAATAATTAACTTTAAAAAAAAAGAAAACCGACTTCAAATAACACAAAAGTGACATAAGTTAACTAAAAAGCAAAAAATTAATGTTTTTTAACCGACTTCAAAAAAAGGAGGAGGTTCTCAATTCGTCTGTATATATATATTTTTTTTTTTTTTATGTATGTTCGGGCATAACTTTTTTGTTTATAAACCGATTTTAATAATTTTTTTGTGATGGGTTCGGTATAGTTCCAAGGTGGTCCCATTATAATTTCATTGGTATTGGAGCTTGAACTTCGAAGATACTCCTCAAAATCTATTTTTTTTAACCGACTTTTTAGTGTTTCCGTATTTCATCTTCCGTTTCAACTAGCCGTCATTTCCTCATTCGAGAAGCATCCTTACTAGGTCTACCCATCACTTAAAACTGTAAAATAATTAACTTTAAAAAAAAAGAAAACCGACTTCAAATAACACAAAAGTGACATAAGTTAACTAAAAAGCAAAAAATTAATGTTTTTTAACCGACTTCAAAAAAAGGAGGAGGTTCTCAATTCGTCTGTATATATATATTTTTTTTTTTTTTATGTATGTTCGGGCATAACTTTTTTGTTTATAAACCGATTTTAATAATTTTTCTGTGTTGGGTTCAGTATAGTTCCAAGGTGGTCCCATTATAATTTCATTGGTATTGGAGCTTGAACTTCGAAGATACTCCTCAAAATCTATTTTTTTTAACCGACTTTTTAGTGTTTCCGTATTTCATCTTCCGTTTCAACTAGCCGTCATTTCCTCATTCGAGAAGCATCCTTACTAGGTCTACCCATCACTTAAAACTGTAAAATAATTAACTTTAAAAAAAAAGAAAACCGACTTCAAATAACACAAAAGTGACATAAGTTAACTAAAAAGCAAAAAATTAATGTTTTTTAACCGACTTCAAAAAAAGGAGGAGGTTCTCAATTCGTCTGTATATATATATTTTTTTTTTTTTTATGTATGTTCGGGCATAACTTTTTTGTTTATAAACCGATTTTAATAATTTTTTTGTGATGGGTTCGGTATAGTTCCAAGGTGGTCCCATTATAATTTCATTGGTATTGGAGCTTGAACTTCGAAGATACTCCTCAAAATCTATTTTTTTTAACCGACTTTTTAGTGTTTCCGTATTTCATCTTCCGTTTCAACTAGCCGTCATTTCCTCATTCGAGAAGCATCCTTACTAGGTCTACCCATCACTTAAAACTGTAAAATAATTAACTTTAAAAAAAAAAGAAAACCGACTTCAAATAAAAACACAAAAGTGACATAAGTTAACTAAAAAGCAAAAAATTAATGTTTTTTAACCGACTTCAAAAAAAGGAGGAGGTTCTCAATTCGTCTGTATATATTTTTTTTTTTTTTTTTATGTATGTTCGGGCATAACTTTTTTGTTTATAAACCGATTTTAATAATTTTTTTGTGATGGGTTCGGTATAGTTCCAAGGTGGTCCCATTATAATTTCATTGGTATTGGAGCTTGAACTTCGAAGATACTCCTCAAAATCTATTTTTTTAACCGACTTTTTAGTGTTTCCGTATTTCATCTTCCGTTTCAACTAGCCGTCATTTCCTCATTCGAGAAGCATCTTTACTAGGTCTACCCATCACTTAAAATTGTAAAATAATTAACTTTAAAAAAAAAAGGGAACCGACTTCAAATAAAAACACAAAAGTGACATAAGTTAACTAAAAAGCAAAAAATAAATGTTTTTTATACAACAGTTTAATACTTATTTGTTGTTCCGTTTAATGTAATTAAGAAATTGCTGTTTATTATATAATTATTAATTGTTTTATAATTTAGAAGTCGGTGTCAAGTAAAACAAAAATTCGAATCTAATTTGTTATTGCAGCAAGGTATATAATTATTATGTTTTACTTGGCACCGACTTCTAAATTATAAAACAATTAATAATTATATAATAAACAGCAATTTCTTAATTACATTAAACGGAACAACAAATAAGTATTAAACTGTTGTATAAAAAACATTTATTTTTTGCTTTTTAGTTAACTTATGTCACTTTTGTGTTTTTATTTGAAGTCGGTTCCCTCTTTTTTTTAAAAGTTAATTATTATACAACAGTTTAATACTTATTTGTTGTTCCGTTTAATGTAATTAAGAAATTGTTGTTTATTATATAATTATTAATTGTTTTATAATTTTTAAGTCGGTGCCAAGTAAAACATAATAAAAATTCGAATCTAATTTGTTATTGCAGCGAGGTATATATTTATTATTTATTATTATTTATTAGAAACCTGCGAACGCTTTATTATGCGTCATGCGATCCTAGTGGTTTTGAGGTTCAGGTTAGCCAACCCTCTCGAGTTTTAAAGTAAAATCACTAACGTTATTTAATGCAATACAGGTTTGCCAACTGCTGATCTTATTTCCAACGACATATGGGTATAGTATTAATTCGGTAGTTGTAGTAATTCTTCATTTACAACAATACTATGGTGTTGCTTTAGATTATTATTCTTTCCATTTAAAACAATACACGCCTATTGGGATAACTCTTTATTTGCAGCAAATAGCTTGTTCCGTATCGTTTTAATTCGGTAGTTGCTTCAATTATCCATGTTTATAACAGCATTCTGATATTGTCTTAAAAGATATTGTTCACAGCAGTAGTGTAATTTAATCTCAGTGTGATTACTTGCAACAATGGCAATGTATTGTGTAGTTTACAATAAATGTAGATTGTTGCTTTATTGTAGATTGTTTACCACAACAGTTGCATATAGTAAAAAATCAATATTAATCGCAACTTCCAGTTTGCTCATTTAGAAATTTAAAGGGTTATTGCAATATTCAAAACAATCCACATAAAACTTTGTTTTATAACAAATTAAATACTGATACCCACGTTACCTTTGATCCGCAGTGGCCTAGGGAGTTTTAGATTTAGATGTTGAAGTCGGTTCAGGATTGGTACTCGTGGTAACTAAAAATTTTATTCCTGTCAGTTTCTGTTGTCAGTGAAATCGTTTGTTTGTTATAATAATTATGCCCTATTTTATGTACACATTATAAATCAGTAAACACCCAAAGTGAGGTTATGTATGTAAACAAGCAAGCCTTGATAAGTTAACAAACGACTTGGGAATTTTTGGATAAAAGTCGTACCAACAGTGTAAGTTGGGTTGCCTATATTTTGTGGTCACGTGGGTATCAGTATTTAATGAAGACCCTGTATATATAATGCATAATAATAGAAAGTTTATTTATATTAAACAGCGTAAGCTGTTTTATTAATAAGTAAATGTAATCTACAATAGTTTATAAAGATATAAATGATCAAAGCAAATAACTCGATTGTTTTAAGAATTATGATACTACCTCTAGCGTAAAAAACAACACAATCATTATCATTTTCTGTATAATATACGCTCATTTTCTGCAATATGTTCTTAATGTCGGAAATACCGAAATAGAACGTTATTCCACTATTGCATAATTTCGGTAGTTTTTGGTGAATTTTTTATAGTATTATTTTTTAACGGGACGGAGTTTACATGTGCTAATAAGACAGAAGCACATGTAAATTCCGCCCCGTTAATCCATCGACTCCATACTGTATGTTTACGACGACAATAGTAGTAGTGTGAAAATTCAATATTTGCAACAATTGCCAACGTGATGATTTAAAAACTTGATAGGGTTTTGCAATATTTAAAACAATATCTAAAAAACTTTGTTTCGTAAATAATTCTATGTTTTAATTGTAAACGAAATAAATCAGGTTAATGTTGTTCACAGTTTAGTTTTAAACTTTTAACTAAACAGTAATATGAAGGTAAACAGTAATATGTCGTAATAAATATTGGTTATATTTATTTTTGTTGTACATAGTTTTAATAAATTTTATAAATTGAAAAAAAATTCATAGCGCGTAGCCCACGGGTTTAGATAGTTTTAATTATACTCGTATATAGTAGATTTTATTTAAATAAATTATATACACAATGTTTTCTTCAAAAATGATATACCTACAAGTAGATAGCTTTTAAATCTCAATTTCAAAGGCAAATAGATTAAAAGAAACATCTAAATTTAATCTTACAACATGTTTGATTGTTAGGATTGATATCCATTAAATCTGACTTCTCAGCTGAAAAATACAGATTGCTTTTGTCTCGACGTTGTTGAGTGCAACAAATCACCAAAATGGCAATAAATCATCTACATTTGAAAAACTGTCAGGGCCAGGTGATGCCTGGAGTCCTTACAGCCAAACATTGAAACGTGCGCGGATGCTGAGACAGCCAAACAATAATTTTGGATATTAAAAAAAAGTTCTTTACAATGTAGTTGCAACCTTTAAAATATCACAAACTAATTTCAGTGAAGCGGAATTGTGCAGTATGAAACAAACTAAACAAAAGTTTCAGTAGTAGGTTATTCTATGAAAACTATCACATTTCTGAATATTCTACATTGTTATTTTAACATAACGTACTTTACTGTTAACTCGTTTTGAACATACTGTTTTTTGTTCATGATTCATTGTAATCTATTCCAGAATCATTTGAATAATGATAGTATCTGTACTATTAAATATGGATACAATCAAGTTTCTAAATTTAGAACTACTACTAACCATCAAAAAAGTTATGGAATATTTGAGTGCAGTGTTCTCGTCAAGGGTTTCATAGTTATACGAGGATCGTTCGAAATGTACGTGGCCTAACACAGAGATGGCGCTAATTCGGCGGAATTTGCATTACCATTTTTCAGAACCATTCTTTCTTAGGTTAAATATGACAGTATAGAGCGATCTGTCAATTAGTTTGTGTTTGACACTGCGCCAAAGTGACCGTCTCGAGTGATTTTATAAATAATGGAAAAAACTGAGTTGCGAGCAGTGATAAAGTACTTTCATTTGAAAGGTTTAACACCAACCGAAATCAAAGCAGAGTTGGATTCGTTTTCAATGGTTAAAAACTGGGTTGCCGAGTTTAACCGTGGTTGTGTGAGCACAAAGGACGAACCCCGCAGTGGACGCCCAAAAACGGCTACTACCCCGGATATGATTGAAAAAGTCCTCCGTATCGTATTGGATGACTGTCGAGTAAAAGTGCGCGAGATAGTAGACATAGTGGGCATCTCAAATGACAGTGTACACAGAAAACTGAAGAATTGGAAATGAAAAAATACTCCGCGGGTTGGGTGCCGCGTTTGCTCACACCGGAGCAAAAACTGAATCGTTTGATTGTTTCTCGCGAACTTCTGGCACGTTTTTGCCGCAATCCAAGGAACTTTTTGCACCGTTTTATAACCGTCGATAAAACCTGGGTCCACCATTACACTCTCAAAACCAAGGAACAGTCCAAGCAATGGACACACAAAGGTTCTCGGCCACTGAAGAAGGCAAAAACGGTTTTGTCAGCAGGAAAGGTTATGGCAACTGTATTTTGGGATTCTCATGGAATTATCTTTGTCGACTACTTGGAAAAGGGAAAAACAATAAATGGCGAGTATTATGCCAATTTGTTGCAGCAATTGAGCGACAAAATCAAAGAGAAACGGCCTCATTTGGCAAAAAAGAAAGTGCTTTTCCATCAAGATAACGCGGCACCTGTACACACGTCTGCAATGGCCATGGCCAAAATTCATGCATTGGGATTCGAATTAGTGCCTTATTCGCTCTTCTTCTTAAGGTGCCGTCTCCCTACGGAGGTTGGCAATCATCCTTGCTATTCTTACTTTTGATGCGGCTGCTCTGAATAAATCTAATGATGTTTAGTGAAATCATTTTCTCAGAATGTGTAACCATGAAATTCTCCTTCTTCCCACTGATCTTTGATCTTCGATTTTACCCTGTATTATGATTTGTAATATGTCGTACTTGTTTCCTCGCATTATGTGGCCAAAGTATTCTAATTTTCTTTTTTGTATCTTGAAAACCAAACAACTTCTTTTTCCTTCCCAATCCATTGTAGGACTTGGTCATTAGTTATTCTGTCCCTCCATGATATCTTTAGAAGTCTACGGTAAATCCATAATCCGAATGCCTCAATTTTCTTTATATTGTTTTTCTTTAAGGTCCATGCCTCTGCCCCATATAGTAATATTGAAAGAACATAGCAGTGAGCCATGTGGACTCTCACATTTAGATTTAGACTTTTGTTAGTAAGTAATGATTTCATTCTTATGAATGCTGCTCTTGCTATTTATATCCGCTTATTAATTTCTACGGTGAGATCGTGTTCTTGATTCAGAGTTGTTCCTAGATATTGGTATTTAGTTACTCTTTCGATATATTTGTTGTTGATTATCAGCGGTTGTTGTACGTTGAACATTGCTTTACTAATAACCATATATTTCGTTTTATTGAGGTTCATTTTAAGGCCATATTGGTTACTGTACGTGTTATAAAATAAAACTTCAAGCCTTTCTTCATAAATTTAATATATAGATCGTGCTATATGTACATTTCGATTACGATGTAATCATCTACAGTAGCAAATGCTAACTAACTCTAAAATCTAAGGCTGAAATTCAGCCTTAGATTTTAGAGTTAGTTAGCATTTGCTACTGTAGATGATTACATCGTAATCGAAATGTACATATAGCACGATCTATATATTAAATTTATGAAGAAAGGCTTGAAGTTTTATTTTATAATTTATAATATCTTCATATAACTCACAACAATGACTGTACGTGTTAACAGTTTCCACCATTCTTTGTAGATCATTTATGTTTGAGGCAATTATTACCCTGTCGTCGGCATATCGGATATTATTGATGGTTCTTACATTGACTATTACACCCCTTGTGACCTCTAATAGAGCTTGTCGGAAAATTTGTTCGGAGTACAAGTTAAATAAAATGGGTGAAAGGATACACCCTTGTCTGACTCCTTTGCAGATATCGATTTCGCTTGATGTTTCCTGTTCAATACGAATTGATGCTTTCTGATTCCAGTATAGGTTTTCAATTAAGTTTACTGTGCGTTCCTCGATATATTTTTGCTTTAGTATTGATATTAATTTCGAATGGATGACGTTATCAAATGCTTTTTCATAGTAAATGAAACATAGATGTAATTCAACATAACATCACATCTTTCGACTAGGACGTTGATAGCGAATAGCGCATCTCGTGTACCCATGCCATTACGGAATGCAAATTGAGTGTCTCCTATATCTTCTTCTAGTTTTCTGCATAATCTATTGTGGATTATTTTGAGTAGTATTTTAAGAGTATGGCTCATGAGACGTATACTTCGGTCTTCGGCGCATTATTTTTATTTTCTTTTTTAGGCAGCATTATGAATGTTGAGGTTAACCATTCTTGAGGAATAATGCCCGTTTTATAAATTGTGTTAAACAAATCAGTCAACGCATCTAGATTGTATTCTTTTATTAGTTTAATCAAATCAGCTGGTAGTTCATCTGGGCCGACTGCTTTACCTGTTTTACTATTTTTAATTGCGTACTTAACTTCTTCTCTTGTTATTCTTTGCCCATTTGGCGTTGTTGGTGTACTTCTCGTAGTTCTTTCCTCATAGAATAATTCCTTTATATATTATTCCCATCTTTTTAACTTTTCTTTCACGTCTAATATTAGTTTTCCATCTTTATCTTTTATCATACCCTTATGTTTCTTTCTTCCTATTCCTGTAATTTCTTTTGTTTTTCTATGTATGTTAAACCTGTCATTTTTCTTTTCCAGCTCTTCTATTTCTTTACATTTTTCATCCATATACAGTGAGTTTTTCTTTTCTGTATACATAGCAGCTATGTATACTTTTATAAAAAACATGTCAATGCATTGTTCTACTGCAATCTATAGGCAACCAACTGTACAGAAAATAATCAGGAGAGAAACGTTATTCCTCATATTGTGAGGTTATGTTCAATGAGTATGTTTATGAATAAACGCAAAATTATTTAAATATCAAAATTTTTTTAATAAAACTATCATTTTAAAAACATAAAATATCAACAATACACAAATTTTATGCTAAATTCAAAAAAAAAATTAATTGCTATTAATTTGACATTAATCTATTTGATTACTGCTTCCACAGCAGACTATTCTTTTCAAAAATTGAAGCTTTGAAATGTAGTGTATAGTTGGTTGCCTACAGAATGCAGTAAAACAATGCATTGACATGTTTTTTATAAAAGTATACATAACTGGTATGTATACAAAAAAGAAAAACTCACTGTTATCTTTAAAGGGGAATTATACTAGTAACGCCCTCTATGATGTGCGGCGAGAAAAGTTGCAAAGCAACAAACCGGCAGTTGTGATCGGAACCTGCTAAGCAGGTATCTGCGATCACACCGGCCTCTAAGCACAAAACACAGAAACGCCCGTGTGGCAAGTAATAAGAAAGAAGAGATTTGGTTTTAATTATGGCTAGAATAGACCACTACATGTTTCGTTCTTATTTGAACTCATCAGATAAGAACGAAACATGTAGTGGTCTATTCTAGCCATAATTGAAACCAAATCTCTTCTTTCTCACTGTATATCTCTTTAGCTTCTCCTATTTTGATTTTAATTTGGTTATGAATTTCTTTATATTTCTCTGTGTTTCGTCCTTTATGTTTCCTTCTTTCTTCCATAAGATTCATTATTTCTTGAGTTATTCATTGCTTTTTTGCCTCTTTCCGTGTGTGTTTCAGTTTATCCTTTCCAGGTTGTAGTATTGCTCCCTTTATGTTATTCCATTTCTCATTTACATCTGGTATATCTTTGTTAATTTCTGTAATGTTGTTTAGATTACTCTCTATTTCCTTCATTAGTTCCTCTTTAGTTATATCGGCTCTTATCATTTTTGTATCTATTCTCTGAGCATATGTCTTCTTTTTTAATGTTTTCAATTTTATCTTAAAGTTTGCTACTAGAGGGTTATGATTGGAGTTTATATCTGTACCGGGGTATGTTTTTACAGAGGTAATAGAATTCTTATACCTACTATTTATCATAATGAAGTCTATTTGGTTTCTGATTATATTCTGTTCCGTATGCCTTGGAGATGTCCAAGTATACAATCTTCTTTTTGGCAGCTTGAACCATGTGTTCATTAAAGTCATATTGTTACATTGGCAGAATTCTATTAATCTTTCACCCCTTTCGCTCCTATTGCCTAGTCCATATCCATTCGCCCTATTTGCCAGATTTGGCTTTGGTTTTTATCTATTTCCAAACCTGAAAAAATGGCTCGGCGGTAAAAGATTTTCATCCAATTCCGAGGCAATCGCTGCTGTAAATAGCTATTTTGAGGACTTAGGTTCATCGACCGACAAAGACGGCATTGCTGCTTCGGAGCATCGTTGGAATAAGTGCGTCGAGCGAGCAGGAAACTATATTGAAAAATAAAATCATTTTTTGACCAAAAAACTTGCTTTTCTTTGTAAGGCTACGTACATTTCGAACGATCCTCTTACAACGCGGCGGAAATCAGTGACTCGAACAGTCCATACTATTATTATTTACGACTTTCCTATGCTGAAAGTATTTATTTCATATTAATTTTCGATTTTGAGATTTTGGAGGAGATACATTTTATGATCCTCCAGACACAAAAAACGTTTGTTCGCATCCTCGTGTCTCCCGGATGGATAGTGTAACAAACTTTGGAATGAGGGAGTATATCAAAAAATTCATACAATTTCTTGAAAAAAAATCATTGTAGTGGTTCAGAATTAAAACAGCTTCAAAAAACACAAAAATATTATAAAAATGTAATTAAAATACCTAATAACCATGACAATTTACGATTCCTAGTTCCTGTTAGAAAAGCATTTATACAAGATGTTTCAGAAATAATTTGCTTTCATCATTTGTTTCTAAACATAACTTTTAGATTTTGTTGTTGCATTCAGTTACTGCTGCTATGGCTTACATTTATAATCGTTATTTATTTATAAATATTGTTCTAAAATTTATCTTGCAATTATTGCCCTCTTCTATTTTAAATTTTCAGGATTTCCTATTTTTTGTATTTTTTACAAATTTTCATAAACTTGGTTGGAACATATTCTACAAAAATTACTGTCCGTTAAATTATTGTAAATTTTCTTAAATTGATTGTCACCATTTTACTGGAAACATGGGAAACTAATGAGTGCGACAAGGAAGGGATATGCAACTAATGCATTGCTTTGTACAAAATTCAAATTTAGCTTCAGTGAAATTAAGCAAATCAGTCACCGTAAAATGTTCTCATTTATCATGGTTAATTATCCGCGATATTTTATTTTTTTAAATATTCGTTCCAAAATTAATCTTGCTTTTATTACCATCTCAGTTTAATTTTCTTTTATATTTCGTATTGTTTGTACTATTAAAAAAAATAAAAAACTTGCTTGCAACCTATCTTTAAAACATTATTAAATTTGTGTAAATTTTCTTTGAGTGATTGCCTCTATTTTATTAGAAACAAGAGCAATTAATGAGTACGACGAGAAAAGCATATGCAAATAATAAGTGCGACAAGGGGGTGAAATAATGGGTGGGCCAAGTGGGGATTCACCTATCCATGGAGACTTTTAGATTTAGAACGGATAAGTGAATTTTTGAAAATAAATTTAAAAGGAGGTGCTTATAGAAAGGTAAATCTCTAATTGGATCACCCGTTATCCCTCTTTCTCGTACCACTCATTACGTTGGTAGTTCTCTTCCTTATGGCACCAATGAGTTGTCTGTTTCCAGTAAAATAATGACAATCTGAAAAATATATCTACTATAATCGGTGCAAATAGCAATTAAATATTAATTGTTGGATGTAGTAACAAGTTATTTTTCAATTTATATAATAAGTAAGTTTTGATAATAAAACACACATCTAGTTTTTGTGTCATTTCCAATCCGATTTAGTTGGTCGACTCCAAACAACGCTATCTATTATTAAATGATTACTAACCTGCGGAGCGCCTGGCAGGAGCATTTCTCTGAAAACTACTTTTTCTAGGTAAACTATTATGTTGCAAAACCGGTGGAATTTTCTTTACAGCAGGTGGAGTGATAACAGGAGGTGCTCCTTCCGTTTTGGGTCGTTGTCAGGAGCCTACAACAGCCATTTGTACTTCTTCCCTCACTTTCAAAGCTTCGTTTTTGGCACAACTAGCTCCAATAAGCCTAAACAAGCTAATCACTTGATCTTGCACGAGACTAAAACACATAGCAACCAATGCCATCCCGGTCAAAATATAAGCAGAGCACACACACAAAGATATTTCTTCGGCGTGTTTTCCTGGTATCAAATCGCCGAAGCCTATGGTCCCCAAGGAAGTAAAGCAGAAGTACGAACCCTCCAGAAGGCTCCAGTTCTCTAATCGCTGGAACAGAAGGGCTCCCGAGCAAATGTAAGCCAAGATCATGATGAGACAGAGAGACAGCGGTACCCTCACAGTTTTTGAGCATGGACATTGCGGCTGTTTATGAGTTATACCACACATTTTTCCGTAAAGTCTTCGAAAACTTCGGGCTAAAAGGTCTCCTGTCGTTGATAGATACAGTAACATTAAGGGAATGCCCACTAGGGCGTATATGATCGTAACCAGTTTTCCCCACGTTGTTTTAGGAGACACCGAACCATAACCTGTAAACAAGAAATGAGTGTCAGTTAAAGTTCGTAATCAAAGAAGTTGTTGTTATGTCAGATAACCGAAGAACCTTAAAACATTGCTGAGTATTATGAATAAATATCTATCTATATATTAAATCCGGATCCCTCCCGTCTGTCGCAACTTCAAGTGGTGAGGGACTCCTACTACTTTAACTCACATATTTACGCGGACCTTATATAAAGCCCATTTTTCTTTGTACAGTGGACCGCTATAATATTTCACAGAAATACGCTCCCTTAATGCAGAGTATATTTGTTTTGTATTATTGCAGCACAATCTGTTTAAACCTCACTGCGACAACAAACTCGAGCGACGACGCATCGAAAAGCAATCGGTCGGCGGGCAACAACACACGGTGTTTCATTTCTAAAGACCAGCACATAGCGGTTCGTTAAAACTGCCTTGTACTATTAATACTGAAAATGTGATAACAATGAGAATGATAGCTAAATAAACTAAAGCACTTAAGATTAAATAGAAAATAGAACAATATATACAATATAATACCAGTAATTCAGTTTTATACTAAAGGAACAGTCGATTCAGGTTGCCACAAAAATGTGGTCTTGCGTAACATTACGTCTTGGTTCCTTCTGAAAATACACCGCTGAACCTGACAAAGCGATAAATACACAGTTATGATATTCATCGGCAGATTATTGATATGCGGCCAGATTAACTTTATTCATACTACCAGTGGCGCCTAAATTTGCTTTTGGGGTCAATTTTCGGTTCACAGAGAAAACGTCTCCGAATAATAACTTTCTTGAGCTAAACTGCGATGAAGGAAAAAAACAACTTAGTAAAATAATTGTACGAAAAACATCCTATAAACAAAAGCACGTCTATTTTCTTGCTGGTGAGTGGTGTATCATTGTATAACAAAGAAAGAGCTTTCTCTGAAAAAGATACGTGTTTTTTTTTGCTAATCGACTTAAACGATTTATGTGAATACGGGAAAATTTTATTTTGGAACTATATGCAAATGTTTAACAAAATTTTTCAATGCGTATTTAGTACTTGTATAAACATATTAAAAATCTCTGTTAAGGCAGTTTCTTGTAAATGAGAAAAAGTGTTAGGTTTAACTAGCCATTTCCCGCTCTTTTTTAAAGAATTTTTCAGTGAACATAAAGCTTTTTTAAGAAAGCAGTTCTTTCTTGAAATTGTTGTCTAGGTTCGTTTCTGGGTCTTTTTTTCACGCGATTTTCTGTTTGGGAATAGCGGTGATATCCGAGATGCGTGCGCTGTGTATAAAGTTATTAAAAAAAACAGAGAGGCGTAGCCCACGGGTTTTGCTAGTTTCTTTTATGTATCATAAGTATTTGCGTAATTGATATACAGTACTGATTAAGAATTTAAAAAAATAATGCTTAATAAAAATTTTACTTTTTGTTCAGTATTCTATATTAATAAATCAGTTATTTTCTCCGCACTGATAAACTGCTTAGGAAAAAAAAAACTTATTAAGCATACAACTGCAGAAGAGTTAAACGTTTAAAATCAGGCAAAAAAGTCTAAATGGAGTAGACAAAATTTAGGCAATAAACAGAAAAATAAGGAACTAATAAAATTATATAGTCTGAGCGTAAAATTCAGTCAACATGAGGACAATAAAAACTAATTCATGGTTCATATAAAACAAACAAATAAATAAACGAACGAAATGTTAACACAGGAGCTTTTTTTGGCTCGCCGAAGCCGTCTTCAATTAACTAGCTGGAACACTATAGGGCGTTCTGAAAAAAAAACCTAATTATAAATGATGTCGATTTAACTAAACTTGTCCAAACAAAGAAGTGCGTTGTTTCAGAGTTATGGCATCCTAAAGTTGCAGTTTGTGAAAGAGCTTAATACCGTTAAAATCGTCTGAAGCTGAGCTATATTTTTGAAATTTTGCATAAAAATATAATTTAACACCAGACAAAGAGGCACTAATTTAAAAATTCCTAGTCTGAATTAGTGGCGTAGCTACATAAAAAGGCGCCTTGTTTTTTATTAAAGGAGAATTACAATAGTAACGCCCTC
The DNA here is from genome assembly GCA_958336395.1 of Ctenicera cuprea. Lineage (NCBI taxonomy): Eukaryota > Metazoa > Arthropoda > Insecta > Coleoptera > Elateridae > Ctenicera > Ctenicera cuprea. The sequence continues at coordinate 22,314,906 of OY284493.1, forward strand.
TATGATGTGCGGCGAGGAAAAGTTTGAAAGCAACAAATCGGCGAAGTTGTGATCGGAACCTGCTAAGCAGGTATCTGCGATCACACCGGCCTCTAAGCACAAAACACAGAAACGCCCGTGTGGCAAGAAATAAGAAAGAAGAGATTTGGTTTCAATTATGGCTAGAATAGACCACTACATGTTTCGTTCTTATTTGAACTCATCAGGTGGACATAATTTTAACCATAATTGGTTTCAATTATGGTTAGAATTATGTCCACCTGATGAGTTCAAATAAGAACGAAACATGTAGTGGTCTATTCTAGCCATAATTGAAACCAAATCTCTTCTTTCGTATGCCTTGTTTTTTCTTCATATCTTTAAAATTTGTAATTTTGTTCCTATAACTCTAGATATTTAAATACCTTGAACAAAAATAAACGAGTCCCGAGTTGGTGCGGTTAGAATAACCATTCGAGTGCGATCAGCAAAGTTAGGCATAGCTTTGCCTGGTCAGTACTTTGAGGGTGCTCGAAAACCGAGTCAACGCGGTACCTCGTGCTCTCGGAATGGCTCGCAAATAGGTGGTCTCGGAGTCTCGGATGTCGCATTAACAACGCGGCAGTCGTTAGAGGGGTTGGAAGTCTCCTCAAAATACAGAGGTACGATAAAACAGCTGATAGGAGTTTGGCATAAGCTGATGAAGCGTGATGGTTTAAAAGTCGAAGGACTCCATGACTTCCTGGAACATAGCGATAAAACCAATCCCTAGCCATGTTTAACCCGACGCCCTAAGGGCATAAGGGATGGCTAAAGAAGAAGAACAAGAACAAAAATAAACAGACTAGCCGTTACAGAGGTATTTGGTCTTAAAGTGTTCCGCGTGTGTAAAATAAAAAGGAAAATAAAAAAATTAAGCGTGCAGTGACTGTAATTCGATTTATTTGATAATTAATTTGATTTTTGTGATATTAAAATTAGCAACTAATTATAATTAAAAAATAAAGAACTTGACAGAAAATAAATAATAGTAAAAGACTATGCCCCATCCTATTTTGGTAACTTAGTTTTAAAATGTAAGTTATAAGTTGTCAAGACGCAAAACACGTACCAAATGCGTCTTGTAGTATTGTATATTCTTAAAATAATTAGGCGACTGAACTAAACATGCGCAACCAAGTAACGATGCGAATGTTTATTATTTTGGAGTTACATTCCTACCCAACGTGATCAACATTAAATAATCCTCAAAATAAATGTACCCACTTTTCCTTCAAACTGGCTACGCTTATGAGTGTTAAAATTTTAATTTTCACATTTAAAACTGTTATAACTGCAGAAATGAATGGTGCCTTGATTGCTATTAATGGTGATGGTATATAGTAGGTTTGGTTAGGGAAAGTTAATTTATCTGAAAATGTATTTAATTTAATTTGTAAATGGTAAATCAGTACCCGAAAGTTATAAAATAATTGTAGGTAACAAAACTACATTTCCAGATATCTGCCTTCTTAAAATTTCAGCTGCAATGCAATTTGTAAACCTGATTTGAGTTATTTATGATCATCTTTGCGCGCGGCATCGTTTGCATGGCCTGTCCTACATAAGCGGAAAGTTAATCTTATCTGAAAATGTATTTAATTTAATTTGTAAATGGTAAATCAGTACCCGAAAGTGATAAAATAATTGTAGGTAACAAAACTACATTTTCAGATATCTGCCTTCTTAAAATTTCAGTTTCAATGCAATTTGTAAACCTGATTTGAGTTATTTATGATCATCTTTGGGCGCGGCATCGTTTGCATGGCCTGTCCTACATAAGCGTTGTATCGTTGTTCGCTTTCTTGTTAACATTAAATAAGCGATTGAAATAGGTAGCGTGGCAAACCGCAGATCAACGCCGTAGTTTAATGTAGACAGTAAATCCGGATCCCTTGCCCCTATCTCAATATTTAGTAACGACGCTTATGTTTCTTTTTTTTTTTTTGTTCAAGGTTTACAATGCAATCTGTTACAGCATTAACAATAAGCATTTGTGTGAATTGACAGCATTGACATGATAAAGAGATATGTTCCAGTGAACAGTAATCTCTATATGAAAATTAATTCAGGTGTGTTAGTAAAACTAAACTTTACAATCTGATGTTTATCGATCATGCACTAAGTCGAGTGGCGTTTTACGCTTTAGTCTCTTTGTCTGCTCACCGTTATCAAGCAAATTTATTGCCAGCACATTTGGATGATTTTCCAATCGTTGAATGTATTTTACGCTGCACTGCACAATCGTTTCACTCACTGTGGGCACTTGCAGATCATTGTAGATGTCTTTATTCGTCACAAACCATGGGGCGTCCGTAAGAGCACGCAGCACTTTAGACTGGAATCTGTCGATGATGGCGATGTTTGATTTCGATGCTGTCCCCCAAAGCTGTAGTCCATATGTCCATACTGGCCTGAAGATGACATTGTATGCAAGCAATTTGTTTCGAAGTGAAAGTTGAGACTGTCTTCCCAGCAGCCAATAATGTTTTCGGAATTTAGTACCTAGTTGTTTGCGTTTTTTCCAGATATGTGTGCGCCAAGTCAATCCCTTATCTAGATGTATACCGAGATATTTGACGCTGTCTGTGGTAGGTATGAACTGGTTTCCTATCATTATTTGTGGTGAGTCTCCTCGGCATTTAGTAAAGATGATATGGTTGGACTTAGCCTCGTTTACTTTAATCCTCCACTTCTGGGTCCATTTATCGATTTCATTAATACTGTGTTGTAGTATGTTGCTTGCCTCAATTGGATTTTTGTGAACAGCTAAAATGGCAGTATCGTCTGCGAATGTCGTTGTGACCGCATCATCATTGGTTGGGAGATCAGCAGTGAATAAGAGGTACAGTAAAGGACCCAGTATACTACCCTGCGGCACGCCAGACGTTATTGGGTGTAGTTCTGTTATTTCATTTTCATATCTCACTCGGAAGTACCTCTCACTTAGGTATGATTTAAGGATGATGTAGAGTTTTTCTGGAAGTTTCTTTCTGAGCTTATAGAGGAGTCCCTGGTGCCATACCCGATCAAATGCTTGGCTAATGTCTAGAAATACTGCGGCACAGTAATTTTTTTCTTCAAATGTTTTATTTATAGTGTCGACTACACGATGCACCTGTTCAATTGTAGAATGTTGCTGTCTAAACCCGAATTGGTGATCAGGTATCAGGTTTCTCTCTGCGACTATCTTATTTAACCTTTTGGCTAACAGTTTTTCAGCAATTTTAGATAAGACAGGCAACAAGCTAATCGGCCGATAGGATGAAGGCTCATGCGGTGGTTTGCCCGGTTTTTTAATTAGTATTATTTCTGCTGTCTTCCACTGGGCTGGAAAATGTTTTAATCTGAAAACAGCGTTTATGAGCTGTGTTAGCATAATTATACCCTTGCGGGGAAGCTCCTTAATTACTTTGCCTGTGATCAGGTCGTAACCGGGGGCCTTTTTTGGGTTAAGGTCGTTCAGGATTAAATCCTTTACTTCTTTTGGTGTTGCTGTAGGTACAGGTTCGCTAAGTTGTTCAGCCTCTTCTAGGAATCTTTGAATTTCTTCATCCTCGTCCTCGTCAATCTTTGGTAGCGGCTTAAACACATTTTCTAGATAATCAGCAAAAGTTTCAGCCTTTTCCTTGTCTGTTTTCGCCCAGCCGTCGTTTGGTATTCTTATGGGTGGTATATGTTCTCTTGGTTGTTTTAATCTTTTTGTTGCTTTCCACAGAGCATATTCAGTGTCAAATGTTGGTGTTAGCCTTTCCAAGTATTCCTGGAATGATCTGTTCTTGAGTTCTTTTAGCGATTCTTTCAATTGTCTTGCTGCACGATTAAAATTTGTTTTATCTCGTGGATGTCTTGATAATTGCCATGTCTGTCGAAGTCGTCTTTTTTCTAGTATTTTTTCGCGAATGTGTATTGGACAATCAACTGTTTTTGGTTTTGATTTTTCCAGCACTGGTGTTGCCTCCCAAGCAGATTCTTGTATTAGAGAGGTGAAGTTTTGTACTTCTGTTTCCAACTCTGCTGTTGTTTTGAGCGAGACTCTTAGGTTTGTTTTGTCGTTAATTAGTTCTTTGAAGTATCCCCAGTCGGTTTTACGGTTGTGAAGTTTTATCATCTGCTCCTTTTCTTTTATACCCGAATAGACGGTTGCTATCACTGGGGAGTGGTCAGATGCTAAGTCATCACTTGGTTCGATGTCTAGAGATCCTGGAGTAAACCCTTTAGTAACAAAGAAGTCCAGACAGTCTGGTAGCTTATTGGGGTCCGTCGGCCAATATGTTGGTTTATATGTAGAAAGATGGTTCAGGTGTAGTTCGTTAATTACCGCGTATAGTATTTTACCTCTCCCAGGGGCTGATAGTCTGGATCCCCAGCTGGTGTTCTTCGCATTATAGTCGCCACCTGCTAGAAATCTATGTCCAAGCTGAGTGAAATAATTGATAAAGCTTTGCTTGTCAGCAGGGTAGTTTGGAGGGCAATAGGCTGCAGAAACGGTTATTGGACCGTGCCAGTCTTCTATGACAACACTTGCTGCCTGGAGACACGCTTCTTCGATTTTGTCTAGCATATGGTGTTTTATACCGTTTCTTATGATAATTGCTGCACCCGCACTGGCTCGTCGCTCTGTGTCCGGATGTGCTGCATTGTATATTATATAGTGTGGAATTTTAAAACTAGTATTTGTTGTTAAGTGGGATTCCGATATTAGCAGAATGTCGATCTTGTTTAAAGCTAAAAATAATTCTACTTCGTGTTTGTGGCTTGTGATGCCGTTAGCGTTCCACAGAGCAATTTTGTATAGTTGAGCCATTATTTTTTGGATTTTGTAGCATGCCTCATCTCTTCTCTGAGCTGTCTGATTTCCTGTGTTAATTCTAATAAAGATTGTTGTTGTTTTTCTATTTGCTGCTGGAATTGTATATTTTGTTGCAGTAGGTATGCATTTTGTTGTTGTAAAAGGGTTATAATATTATAGTCTGGTTTTTGTTGGCATAGTTGCGGATGTTGGTTTTCTTGAGGTGGTTTTCTTGCTGCTTGAACATCATACTGCACCTCTGGTTGGATTTGTGGGGTTTGTATGTTTTGTGGAGCTATTATCTCTGGATGTGGTGGTTGCGGTAACTCACTTTGTGCATTTGCTCGATTCAGTGCTGTTCCATTCCGTGTTGGAAATCTTTTGCTTATGATTTCTAAATATACTTCGCATCCTTTAAAATTTGCGGGGTGTGCTCCTTTGCAAAGCGCGCATTTTGCAGGTTTGCCATCTGCCTTCTTTTTGTTGCATGTTCGATAATCATGTGGCCCTGCACATTTGACGCAACGATATTGCTGAGTGCACTGATTTCTTGTATGGCCATAGGCTTGACACCTTTTGCATTGAACGATCGTTTGTTTTTTGTTTGGTGTTTCAAATCGTACAACTGCATTTAATAAAGTTTTTATTTTGTATATTTCACCGTTATTTACTTTTTTCTCGATATCTATAAAGAATAAGTTTTTTGGTGTTTTCTTTACTCTGTCCAATACTGTCATTATATGTTTGACATTATGTCCTTGTTCTTTCAGCGCTTCTACGATTTCATCGTGTGCTGTTGTATGATGTAGGTTTCTTAACACCACTCTGTAGCACTTCTCCTCTGGTAGTTTATATGTGTGTCTACTTATTTTGTTAGTGTCCAACATCGTTTTGAGATTTTTGTAATTTTCAATAGTATCTGTTTGTATCTTCATTTTATCATCCGATAAAAGTTGGTATGAGAACTTGGTAGTGGCCGTTTTAACTAATTCTAACAAGTTTTGCACATTTTTGTTTACTCCATATAATATAAATGGTGGTATTTTTTGAATTTCTGTTTTATTGCCTTGTATATTTGTTTCATGGTCTTTCTTTTTTTCTGCTAGATCGCCGAGTGGTTGGAATGGGTTTTTTGTTTCTATACTACCTGTATTTGTTCTTTGTTTACCCCCGCGGGTTTCATTTTGCGGACTGTTTTTATTCCTTTTGCGTTTTGTACGCCGATATTCTATTTTTTGAAAATCGTTTGGTTCAAAAGGTTCATCCTCTGAATCCTCGCATGTATTTTTGCTGTTTTGTGGTGTTGTTGGTGTGTTATTTTGACTGTTTACTACTTGAGACCGAATTATTTGTTGGCTCGGGTAGAATGCTGGTTTTGTTGTTATTGTATTAGGATTTTGAATGTTTTGCATTGTTTGGCTGTATGTCAGTGGATTTGGTTGGCTGCTGTACTGTGGAAGTGGCAAACATTGTAAATATTGTTGGGGCTGTTGTGAGTAATACATATTTTGCGTTGGAGGAGCAATGTAATAAGGCGCTTGTTGCAATTGTTGTGATGAAAGCATATTTTGGTCATAATTTGTTGTATTTTTAAAAGGCTCTAAGTGCTGAAAGTATTGCACGCTAGCGGCACTCGGCACGTAGGCCATCGTTCGCTCGCGCAGCACGCATTTACGGTGTGCCGCTCACTTCGAAACAACTTCGATATCGCGGTCACGCTTATCACTACACCTGATACACTTAATCTTTTATAGAAGAACACACAACCTTACGCTTCGAAACCAAAACCACAACAGTGTTTCTGGGCTTCGTAACAGTTTATGTAACAGTCACGGAGGGTAATCGGGGCCATAAAACTGCGATACCGGCGGAATGCATATTAATTACATAATTATGTATGATGCGACCTGCATAAAGGGACCTTAAGGTGTTGGGGCATAATTTTCAGGAAATGCGAATAAAGTGGTTTGTGTTAAGAAAGACCTTTCCTATTTTTGGAAATATGTGGCAGATTAGTTTTTTTATGAATACGTTCTATTACACTACTGGCAAATAAGTACCAGTAATATCAGTTTAAAATCCCCGTGGGGAAGTTAAGGTTCAATTTGAAAAATTTAGACGTTTGATAATGAAAAACAGCTACCAACCGGAAGGTCCAAGACGAACGACGAAATAATAATAATGTTTTGTATTTTTGTAACAAAATAAATTTATGTTTTTATGTTATGAAAATTAATTTTGGAAAGAGAAGCAAGAGGGTGGGAAGTTATGTGTTGTTTGCGGTAACTATCGGAAACTGTTCACTAAATTGCACGTATATTAAAAATTTCAGGGTTCTAACTGCATCCATTGTTATTATATTTAGAAATTAATCTGTTAAAAACGCAGAAACTTTGAAGCGTGTTTTTTCAAAACATGTAATTAAGGTTTCCCAACTTCAAACTGCTGGAATTTTATTAATATTTAATATAGAATAATTCTGAAATAACCATTAAATTCGGAATTTAATTATCCATAGGGTTCTGCTAATTTTTAATTTGCGATTGCTTTAATTCTTTTAGAAATGCTAGGCGTTTATTATTGCTCGGTTAGTGAAGTGTTGTTTCTGCTTAAAAATTCGTACTCTGTGTATCAGTAAATCGTCAAAACACTATAAACATATACAAAATTATGAAGCAAAACTCGAGTTGAGTGTATTTAAAAGATCGGTTCAAATCTACATATGTGTCCGATTTTATCTTAGACCTGTACGTATTTCCGGATGTAATGTATTTTAGGAAATCGTTTCGTAAATATGTTTAATGTTTGATTAATTGTTAGAAACTGATTCAGTGGGGCTCGATGTGATATTTACGGAATTTGTTGCTGTAGTGATGCTATCGCTTTGATCAAATAATATTGAAGCGGTTAGGAGAGCACGCAGGCAGCCGAAAGCTGAGACGATTAGCCTTTAATTGTCTTAATTTTTATTTAAGCGATATTGTCACATCAAAACATTTTGCAATCAAAAATTTCTGTAACGGTTAGTCCGACAACAAAAATAAAAAGTATAGTCGTTGTATACAGTGAGTTTTTCTTTTTTGTGTACATACCAGCTATGCATACTTTTATAAAAAACATGTCAATGCATTGTTTTACTACAATCTGTAGGCAACCAACTATAGACTACATTACAAAGTTTCAATTTTTGAAAAGAATAGTCTTCTGTGGAAGCAGTAATCAAATTGTTTAATGTCAAATTAATAGCAATTAGTTTTGATTTTTTGAATTTAGCATAAAATTTGTGTATTGTTGATATTTTATGTTTTTAAAATAATAGTTTTATTAAAAAGTTTTTGATATTCAAATAATTTTGAGTTTTATTCGCGAACATAGTCATTGAACATAACCTCATACTATGAGGAATAACCTTTCTCTCTCTCTATTATTTTCTGTACAGTTGGTTGCCTATAGATTGCAGTAAAACAATGCATTGACATGTTCTTTGATAAAAGTATACATAGCTGATATGTATACACAAAAGAAAACCCATTGTATATTAGTTTAAGCTATTTAAATCTTTAAGATTTTAGAAAAAAAAATACGAAATAAAAAACTAAAGAAAAAACATAGAACCTATATATCTACGTCACTAATTCGTAATTAAATTTTTAAATTAATTTTACTATGTCTTCACTTAATTATTACTGTTTTCCACAGGTTTGTATATATATGTGGTACTTTCTTAGCTACATATGCAAGGTGTATCTGAAAGCTTGCAAAAATTAAAAAGTTACTAAAAACCGGTGTGGGGTGTAATCCACGAGTTCAGCTAGTTTTTCCTCATTAAAAATAAAAGATAAATTACACACTTATTTAGTCATAATTATTTATTTACTAATTATGTCAAAATTAGTGAAAACAAAAACAAAATTGTACTTTTTCGGCATTGAAATACAAAGAACTCATACAGAAAAAAGATATACAATGTAACCGAAAGAGACAGAGTAGTTTTCTTCTTATATATTCAGTATTTGTTTTAAACCTTACCATCTTCGCACAGCAAGAGACAGAACTAATTGCGCAAATAGTAGTAATGTATAGACAACACACATTTCAGGCAGACGCGAGCAAAGACATACAATGTTACAAAGCAGTCGTTGTGTGTTTACTCTTGAAACTTAAACCTCACACTTAGCAACTTTATCAATCAGTCGGCGTGGGTTAGGAGCGGATTCGGGTTTTTTATGGCTCGTCTATACTGTGTAATATTTTATTACGAAAATCAAGCTAACCCCACAGATGTAAAATCAGCAGAAAATCGGTTTTAAGATTTTGATGATCACTTTGACTATTCATAGAAAAACAAATATTAATGCATTTAATCAAAAATGGAACGCGTTAGGAATAAAAAATCGGAACAAGGCGCTTCCGAGGAAGGTAACCTGACGTTGGTTTAACAACTATTTTCATTATCTGTTGTGATTCTTAACAAGTAATTACGCAAAAAACCTTCCGAGCTAATTTAATTAGTTGCTAGTAAAATTTTTGCACGTAGCAGAAATTTCCACTCAATTTGCGTTTATAATAGTTATGATTAGAGCGCGTATATCAAGCATTTTGCTTATGCATTATTATTGTAAGCAAATGAAATTCCTTTTGTATATCTACGATTTATGAAAAATATAATCATTTGACACCATTTTGACTTTGCTTATTTTTTTCTATTTTGCTTATTTTTATCCTTAAACTGCGTATATGCGCTTATTTTAGCTTTTATACAGTTAGTTGGTGCTTTCTTTTAAATCAAGATGTTAACATTTGCAATTTTTAGTTTAAAGGTCTAATGTTAGAACATTATTTAAATTTTCGGTTTAAACGACTCAGCGAATAATTTACCGAATGCTTATACCACATTCTACAAATCCCCTGTTAGACCAAACAAACATCGCTCAGAGAAATAAATAGTGCGCTTCTGTGTTCGATCGAATGCCATATAAAATAGTATATCGTGTTTATTTGTAGAAAGGCTAAAAACATTGGTTTGTCTTTTGTTAATGTTAGTAATCCGGAGCATTCCATTGTGTTGTGATGTTTTGTGAATAATTTATTTCGCTTATTTTGTGATTTTTCATGCATTTTTTCTAATTCATCAAGCTTGTTATAAGCGCTTATTTCTAAAAAATGTATGTTTATAAATCCGCGCTCTGATTATGCTTATAATTAACGAACGTGCTTCATAATTGTTTTATTAAATTTCTTTTTGCTCTCAATATAACTTAAAAATCCTTTAAAATGCATTTTTCTTCAAACAATAAGAATGTCTGTCACATATTTCGTTCGCCGTTGCTAGTAAAAAAACAATCTTTCCAACCCTTGCTGGGATTCTCGAAAAAAATTATTAAGATACGATTTTATACAATAAAGTTCGACATTATATTGCTTTCCATAGTCTGCCTTTGGTGTGTCGCATAGCCTAGCTTGAAATTGACCTCTCCCGGACTTCCCTGTTATCCTGTCGGAGGACAATACAGCTCCGTACGGTTGGTTACCCGAACGACTAGAGGGATTCGCCAGAACAACCGTGTGGACAATCAAATTGCCCCAATTAAGGTTACTAAATTTGCTTACCGTGCTGTTAGATCGTCCCTTGCGAGTACTTCACGTTAAAGCCGTTTGTTTCTTTCCTACACATTAACAAGACGAGCCCGATCTTTTCGCCTTTACACGGCGGTTGGCATTCTTTCCCCAAACAGCCCATAATCGCTACAAATTGAGGTGGTGTTGGTTTAATATTGCTGTAGCATATTGAGAGGATGCAGACCTGGGAATCTTCGCACAGAGTTTGCTGTATAGGAAAGTCTATTTTAACGGCGGTGTAATATCGCGTTATTGTTTGTTTTAGAATATTGAAATAATGTGCTCCATCTATGCTACGTTACCACTGATAATTGTTATGCTAAATTCAGCTTCTGTTTGTATTTCATATTAGTTGATTCTGCACTGATATTGCAGTTTGCTCTAGTCAATTAACTAACAAAACACAAAATTTCAATAAAACTGCTGAATCTGGAAAGCAACTTCGCTAACTTTGTCATTTTGTTTCGGATTTAACAGTTTCTTACATCAATATTGATAATTCAATTGTTTGCAGTGTCTTCTGTTTTTGTTTTATGAAAAACTATCGTGTAATGTTGAGTAAATCAGACACATCTTCTTAGCCAATCACAGTGCTCAATTTCGTGGGAAAAGCATTAATTTAATACGTGGAAAATAAATTACTGACAAGGGTTAAAGGCGACAAGTTAAGAACGTAGCTGCGTTACAACACGCGTAAAATGACGATCATATTCGATAAAATTCGCTGAAATTGATAATAATCTAACTACGTCGTAATTATTTTTGTAATAGTCTAGTATTTAGTCAGTATTTAATTTATGGAACAATCAATTAAAATTCCTTTAAATGTATATAGTTGGCGCCTGTATGGAATTTTAAACGAATTATTCACGGGCTCCAAACAGCAACACACCCACATGTTTGACTAGAAGAGGTTGTTTAGATACGTATTATTCATTTGGTCAGCTGATTTATTGTCTTAAACTACTTGACAACGGAGCTGATAAACATAGAATAGAAATGATTAGGGGCTTTAAAACAATTTTATAAACAAATATTTTTGAGTGCAGAAACTCTGGATTAGCTTAACAATAAAGCAACACTAAACGAAAGAATGTACCTCAAATATTGCAGTTGTATTGTAGAAACCTTGAAAAATCGTCTACGTATATCTGAATGGATTTAAGTACGCCCATGATTTTTGTTTACTTATTGAATTTTAACGAAATTTTTTGGTTGTTTTACGATTTAAAATCCGGTTTTTGGCTCATTTTAAATGTAACACATATTACACTTTCCTGTGATAAACTTGAATTTATAGTTAACTTGTGCTAGTTATAATTTAAGAAAATTTTAATCGCGCTGCGGGTATATAAAATGATTGTTTGAAATAGGACTCGCTAAAAATTACTCCATAACCATTACCATCCACTATTTATATTACTTGTGAGAAAATTGAGTGTGTTTGTGTAACTTCTTGCATACAGTGACACTATCTACACTGAACAATTATTATCCAATTAATATCATTTCGTGTTTTTGTGTTTCATTGTTGAACAGTTATCTTATGCTTGTTCTTTAGAAATATAATGATATTAAATACAAGAGTTGTGTACTATCAAACCTAATTGCCATCCAGTTATAATCATAATAATAAAGATGTTCCAAAAATCCATGAAGGATGCACTATTTTATTATGTTATAAATAAATTATTTCGAATAGATGAATTGAAGTAAAGGCCTATAATGTCATATTGGTTGCATATACGCTTGAAGCGTCCTAAATCTCACTTAATCATTTAATTTATCTCATACTTTACAATGTATGCTTCATTATGACTAGTTTCACCTATTAGTAAATTAATACAACCTATAAAACACTACATAACACATTGCGTTATTAATCTAGGGCGACCATTTGTCTCGGATTTTCCGGCTCAGTCCCGTATTTTAAGACTTTGTCCCGCATCCGTAAGTGTCCCGGAAAACGTCGCGGATTTTGTAAGCGTCTCGTTTTTTATACGCGAGCGTTTTATTTTTTAAAGTTGCCGCGTGACATTCTCAATGCGAGTTACATTTGGCAACATTGCTCGAAACACTCGTGCTCTCTACTGTCGTCAGTTGCCGGCACAATCTGAAAGTTGTATTATGCTTATATGTTATGACTTGCTGATATCAAGGATTCGCATAAAAATAAAAAGTAGCATTTTTTTATTTCAGAACTGACAAGAAAACTGCTTAATGTAAGATTTATCATTTGTAACAGTTATAACCTTCCTTTTTTTTCATCCCTCATAAAGCTGGCAGTGAAGTGTTATGATATTCAAAACAAAAACAAAGGCATGCCGTTTCTATTTTTTCTTTTTTTGAGCACATCCTTAATAATTCCGACAGCATTTTCTGCTAAGCCATTATTTGACTGATGATGGTGTGGGCTGGAGTTCCACTCAGTGGAAAATATTTTGAATTGCTTGTATTAAATAGTAAATTATCAGTAAGCATTTAACCTCGAATATCAATTCTTGAAAATACTGTTTTGCAAAATTTAATAGCATCTTATTCTGTCTTACGTGTCATTCCATGAGCTTCAATCCAATTGAAATAAGCATCACCGAGAACAATGTAACTATTTATATATCAAATCAGGATTTCTTCCGCTTGTCGCAACTTTTAGTGGTAAAAGGGGTACACAAACGCGCTCATTTACGTGGCCGTTATATAAGGACCATTTTTATGTGTACAGTGGACCGCTATAATATTTTACAGAAATAGGCTCCCATAATGTCTACTATTTCTTTATATCATTGGAATTGTATCTGCTGCTGTCATTTTGAACACTAACTTTAACTTTAATATACTAATCATATTTCGGTAATAACAAAATTTCGTAACACGGAAGAACGCTAAATGCTCAACGTCAGAACTAACGAGCAAGATCCCGGGCTGTCCCAGTCTGAAATGCCACGTCGCCGGCTGCATGATGAGATAGACCAAACATTACCTTCTCCGAGATGCAGTCACACTATAACAATCAGCAAACATAAAAACTTTTGTTTATGGGTGTAATTTACGGCTTGCGGTAGAAATATCTATGAAAAGAGTCCTAAACAAGTTTGCTGAAAAAAACATTAATACAGAAAATACCCGTCGACAAACATCGTCTGAAAAAAGACAAACTCCAGTAAAAATAATCCCCGAAAAAAAAAAAATATATTTTCTTGGGAAAACAACTACCAAAAAACATCCCCTAAGCAAAAAGCACGTATGTTTTCTTGCCGGTGGATCACTGCATAATTAACAAAGAGCTTTTCTTGAAAAAGATAGGTGTTGTTTTCTTGCTGACCAATTTATATAAATAAAGGCGAATTTCATCTCGGAAATATTATATTCCGAGGTTGCTTTTCCGGACCATCTTTGGTTTTTCCGAGCGTTAGACCGACCAGCAGAGAAAACGTTAGGAGTGGTAGACGCCGCGCCGGGTATAAAGTTACTAGAAAAAAATAGGGGGCATAGCCCACGGGCTTGGCTAGCCTTTTTTAAATTTGCAGACTTTGTACTCAAATTGTTTCAAGCTCTATTAGGAATTGATGGATTTGGAGAAATGATGGTTAACTAATGGGCCTTTTGTGTTACATTTTTATTGAATTTGAAACACATTTATTCATATATTTTTTATTGTCCTGTGTCGTATTTGGCAAAAATGAGATTAGAACTCTGAGAACTGTACTGTCAAAAACTTGACGATGGCAAAGATTTGTGGGGCTCTCAAGCACGGAAGGCCGATGTCTGTATACGTCTTTACTGCAGATTAAGGGATGGGTCCTGCAAGTTATTATTAAAATCTGCAATATGCGTATATAGAACTCTCTTCTAGATTAATTAAATTCTACTAAAAGCACGAGTAAAAAATGCGCTCGTTGTAAATAATACTGCAAATAGAGCATTACAATGAAGCGAATTTCTTCATGCAGTGATGCATTCCTCAGATTTTTTGTTGTCGAGTTTGTTTTAACTACAAGCATTTTAACTTCAGCTGATGCATACAAGCATTCATATTTTATTACAACGTCAAATAAAGGAAGAGCGTACAAGTTTAGTGCTTTTTCGATTTATTCATCTCTTTATTCATGATACATTGTGGAAAAAGCTTGATTTATATGAAAGTTTTTGTGAACTGTAAGATCTAAATTTGTAAAAATAACAATTTAGATAGACTGTGCCGCACAAGGAGCAATTAAATTAGTATTAAGAATGTAATGAAAATCAAAGCGTATGAAAATACTTCTCATTTTCATGAGAAAATAATGTTTAATATTGATGCTATAGCATTTTTTTTAAAATTATATTTATTTACCCTTAGTATAGTATACTTGGTGCTAAGGCTAAACACAGACGCCAGACGGTTTAACCACACTTGAACATTTTACCCAATTTATTTAAATCAATTTTTTTAAGATTTACGCGCGCATCCCGACATTTAGTTAGAGTAGGAGTAGTTCCCTCTTTAGGCCATTTTTACTATAAAACAACCTCCGCACTCAGAAAATCAAAACTTCTTTCACCGAATTTCACAGGGCTCACTAGCTCTCCGGCTTCGGTCTTGTTGCAACTTCGTTGGTAGTAATTCCGGAGGACTCGTAAAAGAAATCCTTCCCCGAACTTCAAAGAGCTAACTAGCTTTCCCGCTCCGGATTTGCTGCAAATTCGTTTGTAATAAGAACTCGCCAAGGTCTTTGAATTTGGAATTTATTCCGAAAGTTTAACTTTACTGCCCGCCCGTGATTTACGAACGTTTATACGTTTGTAATATGTTTCCCAGGAGTCCGTTAACCCGCTGAATTTGAGTTCATTCCGAAAGTTTAACTTTACTGTCCGCCCGTGATTTACAAACTTTTATACGTTTGTAATATTTTTCCCAGAAGTCCGTTAACCCGTTGAATTTGAATTCATTCCGAAAGTTTAACTTTACCGTCCGCCCGTGATTTACAAACTTTTATACGTGTGTAGTATTTTTCGCAGAAGTCCGTTAACCCGTTGAATTTATATTCAGACCGAAAGTCAAAAACTTTACGGTCCGCCCGTGAGCTACAAAGTTTTATACGCTGGTAATATTTTTCCCGAGTCCTGTCAACCCGTTGAATTTTAACTTATTCCGAAATTTTAACTTTACTGCCCGTCCGTGATTTACAAACTTTTATAAGTTTGTTATATTTTTCTCAGGAGCTCCAACCCGTTGAACTTATATTCAATTCGAAGGTTTAATCTTACCGTCCGCTCGTGATTTACAAGCTTTTCTACGTTTGTAATAATTTCCCCTAGTTTCGTCAGAACCCGTTGAATTTATATTCAATTCTAAAGTCAAAGACTTTACCGTCCGCCCATGATTTACAAACTTTTATATTTTTGTAATATTTACCCCTCCTCCAGCCCGCCAACCCGTTAAATTTATATTCAATCAGAAAGTCAATGACTTTATTGTCCGTCCGTGATTTACAGCTTTTATACGTTTCCCCGGCCGTTTGTCGGAACCATTAAATTTGTATTCAATCCAAGAGTTACCGACCTTGCCGTTCATTTGTGCACTTTTCTCATTTCTCATTTGAACTTCGCCGAGTTCACTTGTCCTCCCGATCTAGACATATTGCAAATTGTAACAAGTAAGTAATATTTCCAGAAAATCCGTAAAATACTTTTGAAAGTTATTTTAAACTGACCGTCCTGTCAGTGCTGTATTTTACTACTAATTTGAATATTGCAGCAATCGAAGTTTGTGGGTTGCAAAATACAGAAATAAGAATAAATAAAAATCCTTAGATTAGTTAAAATAATGCTTAGGGCGTTATTTTAAGTTACCTCAGTGATGTAATTAACTCTGGAAATTGAGAGACGTACCGGAACCCCGCAAATGAGTCACAAGTCCCGTATAAAGTAATTTTATTTCATTTAATCGTCCCCGAGTAGCTTATTGCAAATTAAAAAGTTCTTTTATATTTTTATTAAAATTGGTAAAAGTTCGGTGACGTTAATGGATTTACTAATTTTTATTCCGGCTCTGGGTTAAACGATGCGGATTTAATATTGGTAAAACCAATCCGTATTTATTAATTTATGATAATTAGATGAGAAATGAACTTTTCGAAGTGATGAGCATTTCGTTTAAAACATAAATGCTTATTTTAGTTGAACAAACCACAGGAGAGCATTTTAAATGCAATTCTTTCACATTTAAATAAAGTTTACAGATAAGCTAGTTTTTCAGTTTTGCAGCAACCAGATGGCGACGTCGTTTAACTCATTTATAAGTTACAATTTTACTTACTTGAAATTCTTTTGTATTTGTAATTCTTTAGTTCAAACCCTTGTAATTCGTACTTTTGAATATATGTTTATTTAATTGTGTTTAATTTGTTATAATTTAGCGTAATACCGCACCGTTCAGGCATTACAACCAGGGGAGCTCCGACGAGGACCGTTCCAAGGACTGCTTGCATTTAATTTGGTATATTTTAACGTCATAAATACTGTTCCGATGACTGCCTAGGATTTTGTAAACAGTTAAAACCCATTATTTTGTTTGATTTGAGGCGTTTATGAGTTATTGACTGGAGAATGCATGCTCGCTGTTGGAGATATAACTCCACAACTAGCCACTGTTTACATTGTTGGTTTTGCGCAACACCAAAGGACCCAGTGGCGTACACAACAAGACGTCGTGCCGAGTAATGTTTATTTTCTGGAAATTAGATTTTATTTAAATAGAAAAACTTCTGTGGCAACCCTGCTTTTGCAACCAGGTATTTTTCATAGACTGAAAATAAGTCGAAAGTTCGTGGACTCAAACGAAGAATGAAACCCTAATTTTTAATTTTTATAGTTTTAAGATTTATTCAAATCTTCTTATATCATTTTGATTACAATAATCGAGCTGTAGACTAAATTTTATTCAGCTTTACTGCCTTGAACTAAAATTACTAAGTATTCAAAAGCCGCTTGCTGTTGAAAACTAAATCCATAAAAAATAAACATAGCACGGCTTGATTCTGTATAAGCCCAATATTTTACAGTTGAGTGGCCTAGAAGTCTCATGGACTTACTAACCAGTGCGTTAGTTGTGGCTTTGAATATCGCCTATGCGGTGTTGTTTACTAAACGTACAAAAGTTTGTAATCTCTTTTATAAATCCTGGTGCATTTCAATACAAATGTAAAAGTTGCCCGTTGACGCGTCAGAACATAAGCCTGCAGCTATTGTATCTCATATAAGTATATGATAACGATAACTGCATGGAACATCCTATCGCATATGCTCTTAGAAGTGTAATGACAGTGCAAAACCGACTTATAAACTGCGCGTGAAAAGTTGTTATTATTGTAGGTGTTAAAAGTAATATGCGTATACAGGTTGAATATAAATTCAGGGCCAGTTGATTTGCTTAGTTATTATCGGCGATAGAAACAAAAATGTACGTGGCCTAACACAGAGATAGCGCTAATTCGGCGGAATTTTGCATTACCATTTTTCAGAACCATCCTTTCTTAGGTTAAATATGACAGTATAGAGCGATCTGTTAATTACTTTGTGTTTGACAGTGCGCCAAAGTGACCGTCTCGAGTGATTTCGTAAATAATGAAAAAAATTGAGTTGCGAGCAGTGATAAAGTACTTTCATTTGAAAGGCTTAACACCAACCGAAATCAAAGCAGAGTTGAATTCGACATTATTGAAGTCCACTCCTTCGTTTTCAATGGTTAAAAACTGGGTTGCCGAGTTTACGCGTGGTCGTGTGAGCACAATGGACGAACCCCGCATTGGACGCCCAAAAACGACTACTACCCCGGATATGATTGAAAGAGTTCTCCGTATCGTATTGGATGACCGTCGAGTAAAAGTGCGCGTGATAGCAGACATAGTAGGCATCTCAAATTACAGTGTGCATAGAATTTTAACTAAAGAATTGAAAACGAAAAAATACTCGGCGCGTTGGGTGCCGCGTTTGCTCACACCGGAGCAAAAACTGACTCGTTTGAAACTTAAGCGCCGTTTCATAACCGTCGATGAAACCTGGGTCCACCGTTACACTCCCGAAACCAAGAAACAGTCCAAACAATGAACACACAAAGGTTCTCCGCCACCGACGAAGACAAAAACGGTTTTGTCAGCAGGAAAGGTTATGGCAACTGAATTTTTGGATTCTCATGGAATTATCTTCGTCGACTACTTGGAAAAGAGAAAAACAATAAATGGCGAGTATTATGCCAATTTCTTGCAGCAATTGAGCGACAAAATCAAAGAGAAACAGCCTTTTTTTGGCGAAAAAGAAAATGCTTTTCCATCGAGATAACGCACCTGTACACACGTCTGCAATCGCCATGGCCAAAATTCATGAATTGGGGTTCGAATTAGTGCCTCATTCGCCCTATTCGCCAGATTTGGCTTCCAGCAAGTTTTATCTATTTCCAAACCTGAAGAAATGGCTCCTGTCAAAAGCGATAAACAACGTGTAACACCTTTCACTACAGAGTTTGTGAATAAACCAAGGCACTTTTCTTTTATTTGCCAATCAAAGTCAACCTAGGTCACCTGACCTAATTCCTATAGATTTTTTGTTTAGAGATTTTGAAAATATAATATACAACTGATGTCTAATTAAGATGAATTGCACGTTTGTTTATTGCTTTTATCGTGTTATTACTAACAGACTCCTTGACTTCGAATCATTACCATTGGCTATGTACGTAGCTGTATGTAAAAGTATCTCGCGTATTATTAACTTTAGGCCTACAGTTGTATCATAGTTTTTTAAACAATGCTCATCCTAAAATCAAATTAGCTTAAAAATGCGGAGCGTTCCGTTAAAAATAATGAAGATATAGTCGCTTCCGTTTAAACCGGAAGTTGGCTATTTTGTTTTGTATGCCAAAATACTCGTCACTATAACCTGTATAACTTTTACACACACAATTTTTTTTATTGCCAATAATAAATGAGCAAATCAACTGACCCTGAATTTATAATCAACTTGCATGTTTATCTTAATGATAAATCATAAATGTGAAAATAGCTCATGATGACACCATGAAATACTGAGCAAAGCACTTCGTTTGGTCTTTCCTGTACTTCCGCAATTGTTCTTTTTTCATATTTTCAAAACTATTATTGCATCAATGTTTTACGCGCCAACAGTGAGTATAAGATCTTACCATTTTTATCACTGCACTGTAACAAGAGCGTACGGCAATAAGTTGTGGGAGTCTGCATGTCTTACTGTAGTTAGAAACCGAAATTGTTTTAATGACAAAAAAACGATCTTTATTTTTTTGGAAAAAAAAATTTCTTTGGAATTAAAAAAACACTAGAAATTGGAGGAAACTAGAAAATTAACCTCTCCTAAATATAAGTGCACTTAAAAATTTAGTTTAGAATTTTCTTCTACCATCACTCCTGAGCAATTTAGCTTTTTTCTCTCTGTGGCTCCTTCTATGAATTTTTGAAATTTTTGTTTATAGCGCTTATTTATTCAAAATACACGCAACAGTGTGGTTCGTGTTTCAATTTGCTAATTTTTCCGTGGCGGTAGACATGAATTTTTAAAAATCGAATATTTAGTCACTTTGTTTATTAAGTGAGATTAATGTTATCTCGCTCGCCAAAGTTTTGGCGAACAAATTTTTCTTTTCGTTTTTAGCTTCCTTGAATCCCACAGATTCATTTTCCAAAAAATCAAAAAATTGAGTAAAACAAAAACTAATAGTTGCGTTGGTACAAAAACACTTTTGGAAATATATTAAGTAACAATTTCTAAAGTATAGGTAAGACCAGGCGAACTGCTTAGCTCATTTTTACTTTCCCATACTTTCAGTATGGAAAGGTATTGTGAAAATGCTACATTCTAAAATTTTGGCGGAAATAGATGTTTTGGACCTACAAGAACGCAAAAAGTCAGTATGTGTGTGTGTTACACGAAATCTCCGGAGCTAATTGACCGATTTTAATGAAATTTGGTACACCCAAGTACAGAGTGAGCATGAAAGGCCAAGAACCACGTGACCACGTAACATAGGCAACCCATTGTACAGAAGTGGCTACCCTGCTTCAGGAAACTAAATCTGACAGTTGTAGCAATTACCATTGGTGTAGCACGTACAAATTAGGGCTCAGAAGACATATTTTCATAAAAAAATAAATTTAGCACGTTACAAATTTAAAGAACTCTGTAAAAACATTTACTAAAGCCAAAGGAAATGATATGATTTATTTAAGAATATTATTGCAGAAAAACATATTTGATTTATAAATTACAATAGCTGCTCAAAATGAGTGCACGAACGCCAATGAAACACAATGACATTGCAAAAGGAAATTAGCACGGCAGCTAACATTGGAAAATAAAATTCACTGCATTAAATTAGTCAGTGGTCACGTGGTTATTAACCTTTTATGCTCGCTCTGTACAACAGAAATTTGTCAAGTCAAAAAGTGTTTTTACGAACCGGAACCGGAACCGGAAATTAGATACAATATCTTGATATAACGTTAAATAAAAATTAAACATCAATTTTGGTTAACGTTTTATTACTGAAAAACAACTTTGCAGATCGGTATTAATTTGGTTACTGTGGTAACTGTAGGCGCAGGCAATGTTACCGTGTACAAGATTTGTTGAAATTATTTAAATTGAAATGAAGAAATATTATCACAATTTTGGAAATTTTTAAAAAATACTACTCTAAAACTCGCTCAATGTTTTTTTTTTTTAAATTTTGTATGCTGATGAGCTAGAGATGAGCTGTAATTTGATTCGTGTTTCATCTCTCTTCTGTGTGACGCTTTCTATGAATTTTTGAAAACTGATACTTCATGCCCTTCTTTTTATTAACAAACGTGGATTGATACAAAATTTCTGTTTAGGCTACATTGCTCATGAGTAGCAGTAGAAAATTATAAAGATAATTCTGCGTATTAGGTTTTACAAATACTAAGGAAGCTTTTTCAAAAAACATTAAATACGATAAAAAAACTTCCGTCATAACTTAGGCAGCATAGGAGCATTTATGACAACTTAAGATTGTGCTAGCTAGACTGTGAAACACGTAGTGCGTAAGAGATGAACATAGTAATCACGTGATAATAGACAAAAGCGTACCGGATACCTGCGTACACACAACCTTGAAATTTCAACATAGGTAGTTTATGATTGTTGTTAGTTATCTTTCTTGCAATGAGGGATTAGCAGGGGTTTATATTTAAATAAAAACAACGCTTAATTAGATGGGTTTTAATTGTTATTACTGATTCGATA
Source organism: Ctenicera cuprea (assembly GCA_958336395.1). Lineage (NCBI taxonomy): Eukaryota > Metazoa > Arthropoda > Insecta > Coleoptera > Elateridae > Ctenicera > Ctenicera cuprea. Next base: position 22,336,612 of record OY284493.1, read on the forward strand.
TATAAAAGTAACTATTTTGTATAAGTATGCAAAAGTATAGGCGAAATGTTTCGCTCATTTTTGGTTGCTGTGCTGGAAATCCTTAAGCTGTAATATGCTATTGTTATGTTATTGTCACGACGTACTTGATCGCGAGACAGAAGTCTTGCCTCGCGATCAAGAAGGTCGTAGTTTTTGTACTTATTCTTTCAGCTTTGACGAGCCACTCGAGTTTCTAAGCAACATTAAATGCACACAACTGATGTGTAACATAAAATTCCACAAGCAAGGATAACATATTTTATGACAAAAGAGCAGCTCCACTCTTCACGTTTAAGACCGTAAACGTGTCAGTATCGACTTTGTACATGAAAGCGCTAAACATAGTATTGTAGTAAAAGTCACTTGTGGCAAAATGTAACCGTTTTCTGCAACTATTGGTACGTCAAGTGTAAAATTCAGTAGTATATATATGAACGTGCGCTGCATGACTAAGCACAAACTCTTAAAAAAATGCTTTTCTAATTCAGGATACGTTTACGTCTGGAAGGTGCTTTGCACTTGCCAGTAAATAGAGGTGCCAGCCGGGATACTTCCTCGAAAAAAAAAAAATTAAAAGTAAAATATATAATTTGCTGATATTTGGGGAAAACAACTCATTAATAGCCAATAACCATTTGTTATAAAGAAAAGCGGAATAAGAAACTTAATTGGGTGATACAGTTTGACTATTTTCCAAAATTACAGTAGAGAGAATAATATTGTTGTTTCCTCCACACCAAATTATTGATTTACACCTTGAGCATTTGCTTATGTTTAGTGCATTGCGTTTATCTGTATTTAAACATTTTTCAGAATACTAAGGTAGCCTTAATCCCCCCCCCCCCCATAAATGACGCCCTTAAAAAATGAACTTATAAAATAACCTATAAAATAATATACAAGGTATTTCAGAAATATGGCGCAAAATCTCACTCGTTTGTAGAACACTAAACATGAAATTAATTCTTGTCTTTTTTTGTTTTTTTCTACATCAATTTATGACGTAGCTGTGAGCCTTCAAAAAGGGTTTACTAAAATTCGTTTATTGTTGTGATATATCTGAAACAGTTAGTCCGATTATTTAAAATTTGGCACAGAGGTTCAAAAAGTAGTTTTCAATATTTGCAATATTGTGGTTAAGGTATTGTTTAAGTGGTCTTTAAAGGGAAGGGCGCTGGTAATAGCATTTCCCATCTTGATTTTTACTTAAAAATTTTTTGTCGTTACTTTCTTTTGTTAGCAATATTATCTTTAGATGTAAAATTTAAAAGTTATGTGTCTCCTTGATATAGCGTGCACCGGCATCGAAAAAAAAATTTAATTATTGGTTAGTGGATAAAAATAACTAAAAAATATAAAGTGCCGTGGAAACAAATAAATAGAAAGAAATGAACGCTAAATGACCATAAACAAAATAGGTATCTGCAAGTTCTGTAAATGTAACACCTTCTTCCATATTATAAAACAGCAATGTTTAAATGAAACTAACCAAAGAACAACTTAAAACTTGAAAGAAAAGAGCAGGTATAAAATTTAATTTAGAGTTCATTTTTTTACTTTAATTGATTTACTTTCTTTCATTTGTTTAAATGGCAATTTTACTTTTAGTTTTATTTCTGTAACACCGGTAGGTATCTACTTAAAAGCATTTATTTCGAAAACAGTGCTTATGCTAAAAAGACAGTTACACCTCCTGTGTAAAATTAAATGCTGCATCTAAGTCTGGAATTAGAAATTGCAAGAAATTGATAAGAACACAGTTACTTTAAGTAAAATCAAGAAACACTAATGCCCTTTAGACACCCCCATAAAAGTTCCCTAACGACAATAACGCCAGAGGGTGTGTCTCCAAGTGGCACATCGTGGAATGCTTTTCAGATATGTGGAACGCGGGTCAAAAGGCCTAGTGGTGGGCAGTGCACCACCAGCACAGTATAAATAAGGTTTATTTATAGTGCGCCACTATACCGACTGGAGTGGCTCCGGGATTAACGTACACGCCTTTTATTCGGGAGGCCTGGATTTGATTTCCGGCCCGACCGACTGTCCTGGCTCGGGTTTTTCCGTGGTTTTCTTAAGCCAAAGAGGTGAATACTAGAGCAGTACTTTCCCCGAAACACCTTCTTTATCAAATTCCTTGTCCTAACCTATCCTTTCTCGGTTGGAGAGGGGCTTAGGACACCATTGCGAAGTCCGAAAGACCCCTATAAATGCACCAATTTCCTTTTTTTTACTGTGCCGTTAGTAGTACCTATCAGTTGAAATCCCACAGACTAAAACAGTGGAAAAAGCATGCATATGTCGGCGGGAATAAACTGCATTTGTACGACTACATAACAGTGGGATGGAAAGTAAAGGAAAGCCCACCACCTTAGATTTTTTCCAGGAAACCATCAATAGCCGAAACAATCGGCCCTCAGTGGCCTCAGTCCCAACAGATCTTAAAAGGCCAGAGGGTGCGAAGAATCCCTGGTTCAGCACCGAAGATTTCAACTTGAAATGTCAAACTTTTCGTGAAAAAAACGAAAAATTTCTTCATATTAGCAGACCCTAAAATCAAACAACTGCTTATCACAATAGTAAAATTTTGCTTTAATAAAATTCATTTTTTATTTGTAAAGAACAAAATCGGACTGTGCTAGGCTGCTATTTGAATTCAGGGCCTGCTAATTCGAGAAAGTTTTTCGCAATTTTCTCGAAAATTTTGTTATGTAAGGGTATACAAGTTTTATATTTTAAAAAGAGAAAAAAAATCTCTAATGTTTAAAGTAACCAAGGAGGTAAATAAAATGGTAATAAAAAAGCTTTCACATAAAGTATTATTATGTAAAACTTGTATTTACGCCACCAGAAACAATATTCCATACTTTTGATGGACCGTGTATAATAAACATGTACTAACAGATTTTTTTGACAGCCTTAGTATTGTTTTCTTTGAATTGTTTTTGATTGTTAAGAAATGACAAATGAATTACAAAGCACACTGCTGCGATTATGGTAGGCAGTTGTTTGAATTCAGGGCCTGTAAATAAGAAGTTTTTCGGGTTTCGCTTGAAAACTTTATGATGTGAGGTATACAAGTTTTATACCATCGAAAAGAGAAAACAAATCTCTATCAAATAAGTGCAAAAAATTGGTAAATTGCAAAAAATAACAATCGCGCCACAGCGCTTACAGCATTGGTTATAATTTTGTTTCAAGTGTGCAGAAAGGTAGGTCAAATGTTACCACAAAACTTTTATTAATATTGTTTTTTTCTATCTTTATCTGTTTCAGAATTAAATAGGAGCGTAATAGGTGTGTATTTGCCTTGCATAGGGTGTAATATGAAACCGTTTGATGTGAATAAGTGAGTACACCATTGAATGCAGTAGTGCTTTAAACAGCTATAATTACAAATGTACTTAGCAGAGGAAGGAGGTTTATCAATTGGCATCGTTAGTGAGAATCGGAAATGCGCTGTAACTTGACATAAATACTCTGGTTAAGTTTGTCGCGCCAATCCGCTTTTGCATAACAAAGGTAAACGTCAAACGTCGGAACACGAAACTAAAACGACATGACATCATTAAGCATTATCAGACTCCGTTCGCTCCCATCCTGCTTGACTGTACCCCATCTTTAGCAAGAGACAATTTGCAGATCAGAACTGAAGATAAATACAGGACACTATCAAATTTGTAAGTGTTTAACAAGCCGTGACGTCAGTGCGCTAGGGGAAATCGAGCAATTTAACAGGAAGTCAACCGTGATTTCCGACACAGGTGATTGTCCCAGAGCTTTATCAGGAATTCAGTAAGGCAAAATTTACGAGGACTTTAAAGCAGATCTTGTTTATGTCGGAAAATTATAAAAAGAACGTGCTGTAAATTGTTTGTACTTGAGAAAAGATTTATGAAATTTCAAAAACATCATATCCAAAAAATGTGATCAGCTTTTGACGAGTTTACTCCTCTATGAATTTTCAAATAGGCGCGTTCACATTTATGAATATTTCATAGTAGCATCAATAAACATATTTTCTCGAAAAGCTTCCACGTATTATTCACTGTTAGGTTTGTCTACACGGCTGTATTGGAAAACATCTCCAAGGCGCGCCCAATTTACCAGTTTGTAAAGCCTTACTTTTCTCCTATCTGCTGAATTGCTTTGCTACTTCACCCCCGATAGCCTATTCACCTTTTTCTATCTCGTTTTCGGATAACTTGATGCGAAAGAATGTAATAACGGGCGCTCTGTGTGACTCGAGCGGAGTACTGTTGTGTGTTTAACAAAAATCCAGCCCTATTCCTTCCCTCAACGCAGGAAATTGACTTGATCGAATCTAAACCACAGGTGGTGTGTACTGCTGCTTACCACTTGGTTGCAAATGTTCTGTTTGATTCTAAAAAATTTCCGAAACATATTCATTTTTTTATTATCCTTTTATATAGACGTATTTAGTTGCTTTATTCGGTTTCGTGCTTTTGGAAGCAGTGGCATAGCCACCATCTTTCAGTCTATTTTACCGAGCGTCTGCAAAACAATTTAAACATTACTAAGCACAAACACCTGTTATTGTTTCAATAAATGAGATATATCCAAATTCAAAATTTGTAATAGTTATTAGTGTGCGCTATGAATCCATTTCCGAAGTCAATGGGCGCGCAACAGTACCGTAGCAAGTCCTTTTTTCTAGGGCGGGGGAGGGCAAAAATCCGAATGTAATCTAACCAATAACACGTGCCCGATTTCCGGTAGGTACGTTTTTTTGCAGTAATAAACGTACAACCTAAAACAATGGGCTAGTATCTGCATAAAAAAAATTGCTATTAATATAACAAACTAAAACGTAATCTCACAATTGTAAAAAAAAGAAGAAAACAGAATACAAACTAAAATATATTCTAACATCAATAAGTATCTAATTATCAAATTTCGCTTTGCTTTCTGCCGTCCTGGACATGAACATGAAAGGAAAATAAGTAGGTCTCAAGTTTGAGTGAGGCATTTAATATACTGATTTTTATTCTGATTTTAAACTTAAACAGGGGCAAAATTAATAGTTTTAAGTTTTGTATTTTTTTACAAATATTGGATATATTGGAGTAAAAACAATTTTAAAAATAATTTTTAGTTCGCCCTAACTCAAACTTATCAAATGATTTTTTTTATTAAGGTTTTTTCAAAGGGCGCTATGTCCTCTGTTTCAGATGCCAGGGGGGCCTGGTCTCTTCTGGCCGCCCGCTTTCTACGCCACTGTCGCGCAATTTAATACATGAGTGTTTTATGCACTGCAGTGTATGGAACACCGTTTTACTTTTTATCCTGAATTATGGAAAACAAAATCACAATTCTTCGTATCTTTGAATCAATTCTGATGTCAAAAATCCATTTTAAGATGTTAGAAAATCATTTACAGCGTACAAAAATCTTCCAAGCAATTTAAAATAGAATAATAAAGAAACAAAAAAAAAATATTCCTTACTACAAATAAATTATTATCCGACGTCAATAAATAATTTTTTTATCATCAATAAATACGTTTTTGACGTCAAAAATTATTTATGAATTTTAATGACCTCTGACAATAATTGATTGATAAATGATTATAGAATAGAATGGATTTATTTCTTAATGTAGGCGATTTGCAGGCAGACGTCAACAAATGATTTTTGGTGTCAAACAACTATTTTGAGGGCAAAAAAATTATTTATTGACGTCAAAAATCCGTTTCGTTTGATAATAATGCAGCAGCTTTTTTGTATTCCTACAACGCCAACCATTATCAGACGTCTTAAACTCAACTTCAGAAAATTAAATTTATATAAAATATTAATATCATATTTTTTTATGTACAAAAATTATAGACGACCAACATATTAACTGTGGTCACAACATTTTTGTTGTTGATTTATACCGTCATAAAACATATTTTGGCGCACACAAATTATCTTTTGGTGTAAAAAAGTCTATTTTTGGCGTAAAGATTATTTATTAACAACAAAAAATCTCTTTAATTTGGTAATAATTGAATAGTTTCTTTCTCATATTCCTACGTTAACAGATAGAATAATTTTTTGACGACAGAAAATCAAATCCTATTTTTAAAATATTATTTTAGACATTTGAAAATATTGTTTTGACGTCAAAAACCAGTTATTAATATTATTCACTGACGCAAGAAGCGATTTATTTGGTGTGGCGTAACATTTATTCAATAACGTCAAAAAATTTGTTTAATTTATTAATAATTATAAAGTATCTTTTTCACAGACCTACGCTAAAGAATAATTTTCATATTTCAAAAATTGATTGTTTGACGTCGGACTTATCTAGTCATATTCTCATAATATAGATTTAGGACGTCTGAAAGTGTTTTTCTGACGTCAACAGTGAAAACATTTTTATTATTATATTAGTTTTGTAATTTTGACATCGCAAATAGTATATTAAAAAATAAGTTTCAAGACATGATTTTAGAGCACGCGTCCAAGTTAGAAAACAAGCCGCTTGCGGCGAGTTTTCTAATGGACAAGTGCGCTTAAATGTCTTATAAAACGTGTATTTTATTCTATTTTTTCTATTTTGGGCCAAAAAAGTTAAAAATTACCTTATTTTATATTTTAATTTAAAAATATAATCGATTAGGAAATTTTTTTCTGTTGGTTACATTTAAAACAATTTCAAACAATTTTAAACTACTGTCAAATTAAAATTTAGACACACTGTGTTTGAATGTGATTTAATTTTTAAAATACCTAAGATTTGAAGATAAGATGGAAGAAGAATTATCTTGCAGCCCACCCGAGCTAAGCAAAGTAGCGGAAAATACGCTAAATAATCTTAATTTTTAGAACTTACAATTTGAAGGTTATGTTTATAACACGTGAAGGTTTTGTTGTCACATGGTTGTTACCAACCTAACAAAATAAAATTTCGAATTTGTTAAGGAGTTGCTTTATGAAATCCAAATGAGTTTTATCAAGTAGTTAGTAAAGAACCAAAATAGGAAAAACATGTTTTAAAGCCAATGAAATACTCGAGTTTATTTCTAATGTCAGGTAATTTTTAAAAGAGATCATTTGTTGACGGAGCAATTTCATTAGCTTTCAGATTAACGATAGTGCGTTAAGGTACTCGCACACTTGTACACTTTTTGAGTTGCGCAACCTGGAAAATTGCGCCATTTGGAAATTGCAACATGTGAACAGCTATCCAAGTCCAAAAATTGCGCAGTTATCAAACTTGCAGTCCACTTAGTACAAAGTTGCATATACATTTAAAAATTGCCGTGTGTGAACAGATGAAAGCTCTGATATTGCGCAATATAAAGTTGAACCAACATGTTGGTAAATAAAGTGGCGCAACTTCCTAGTAGACTAGTATGCAGCTGCATTGTCATTGTGCAGGTTACTGGATGCGTTTAGTTTCTTTTTACCTATATTAATAAAAATGTCAAAACGCATTGCTAATAATAACTAAACAAGTGAAAATCTGAGGAAACTCATAGTTTAATCAATTTAATAGAAACAAATCCATGCTTATGGAGTGTTCAGTTACCCGAAATCCGCGACAGGGTAAAATTCGGTACTGAACAGTCGCAAAAAAAATTTATAGAATGCTTCATCTCCTTCGCGTAATTCTCTTAATAAATTGTTTACGATTCCATAATCTTCTCGTTTTTTAATCCATTTTCTAACCCAAATAGTCCTTTTTTTGGTTTTGGCGTCTCTTCTTTGTCTTCTTCGAAGTATAACGAGTGCTAAGCAAGCAGCAGCTTGTATCTTCTCGTCGTTCATTTTGATTTAAAGTATTTAATTTAATTTACTACAAATTGGAAATCGGCAATTGAACCGACTATTCACTTCCACGATGAACACGAAAAGAACAATTCAAATGTTGCAGCTCGAGTGGCGCAATTAAAACTTGCGCTTTGTGTGTGAAATAGGCTGCAATTTTAAAAAGTAGCGTTGACACTTTTCGAGTTGCGCAACTCGAAAAATGGCTTCATTGCTCAATTTTTCGCTTGTGTGTGAACACGGTGTGCCACTTTTATTGCGCAACTCAAAAAGTTGCGCCACAAAAATGTACAAGTGTGCGAGTACCTTTACTTTATGTTTTTATTGCTTTAGGGGTCAATTGTATGTATGTGTGTGCGCACACGTTTGGTCGTTCACATTTTCACGTGAACAGGTTCATACGCGTACATATGTTACACGCACATAAGCTCATGCGCACTGCCGCTTATAAGCAGATACACAATCTAGGTACAACCACATAATTTCATATTTTTAACTATTTAGGTACTTTGGTAAGGACCCACGTTCGTTAACACACGCGCAAAATAATACACGCCTTTTTCTTCTCGTGCCATTCCCTATTCAGGGCGTTGCACGGTGTAATATTAGGTTAGGTTAGGTAATGTAATATTACACCGTGCGGCGTTGGCTACGTCTCTCCTATGCCTGTGTTTAGTGCGCGGAGATAGATATTTTGCACAGACATACGAGGATCGTTCAAAATGTGCGTGGCCTTACAAAGAAAACGCCAGTTTTTTGGAGAAAAAATTATTTTATTTTTCAATATAGTCTCCCGCTCGCCCAATACACTTCTTCCAACGATGCTCCAAAGCAGCAATGCCGTCTTTGTAGGTCGATGAACCAAAGTCCTCAAAATAGCTATTTACAGTAGCGATTACCTCGGAATTGGACGAAAATCTTACCGCAGAATTATTTTTTTAGGTTTGGAAATAGATAAAAATTGCTGGGAGCCAAATCTGGCGAATATGGCGAATGCGGCACTAATTCGAATCCCAATTCATGAATTTTGGCCATGGTAATTGCAGACGTGTGTACAGGTGCGTTATCTTGATGGAAAAGCACTTTCTTTTTCCCCAAATGAGGCTGTTTCTCTTTGATTTTGTCGCTGAATTGCTGCAACAAATTGGCATAATACTCGCCATTTATTGTTTTTCACTTTTCCAAGTAGTCGACGAAGATAATTTCACGAGAATCCCAAAATACAGTTGCCATAACCTTTCTGCTGACAAAACCGTTTTTGCCTTCTTCGGTGGCAGAGAACCTTTGTGTGTTCATTGTTTGGACTGTTCCTTGGTTTCGAGAGTGTAATGGTGGACTCAGGTTTTATCGACGCTTGTGAAACTGCGGAAAAAGTCTTTCGGATTGCGGCGAAAACGTGCCCAAAAGGTCGCGAGAAACAATGAAACGATTCAGTTTTTGGTCCGGTGTTAGCAAACGCGGCACCCAACGCGTGGAGTATTTTTTCATTTCCAATTCTTCAGTTAAAATTCTGTGCACACTGTCATTTGAGATGCCCACTATGTCTGCTGTCTTGTGCACTTTTACTTGGCGGTCATGCAATACGATACGGAGGGCTTTTTCAATCATATCCGGGGAAGTAGCCGTTTTTGGGCGTCCACTGCGGGGTTCGTCCTTTGTGCTCACACGACCACGTTTAAATTCGGCAACCCAGTTTTTAACCAATGAAAACGAAAAAGCGGACTTCAAAAATGCGAATCTAATTCTGCTTTGATTTTAGTTGGTGGTAAGCCTTTCAAATGAAAGTACTTTATCACTGCTCGCAACTCAGTTTTTTTCATTATTTACGACATCACTTGGTACGATCACTTTGGCGCACTGTCAAACACAAACTAATTGACAGATCGCTCTATACTGTCATAATTAACCTAAGAAAGGATGGTTCTAAAAAATGGTAATGCAAATTCCGCCGAATTAGCGCCATAGTTGTGTTAGGCCACGTACATTTCGAACGATCCTCGTACGTAGGCAACCTACAGTTTAACGTGAGCTCCGAACCACAGAAAGTGCATGCATTTCTTGTCCAGAGAGGTTTTCCTGGGTAAAAATACACCTCGCTGGTTTATCATTTCCTTGCTAGGGAGAACGAACGGGACGGGAGTTGAAACCGGATCCGCTGCATAAGTAGCCTGCGCGGTTACCGCTGAGCTACGGCCGCTTCTGCGCCTACTTACAAACACTCAAGTGCACATGTATGTACACGCTCACATGCACAGATGCAGACTCACACATCCACACCATCACACATGTATACGTGTGCAGTACTATACACGTATACACCTACACAACTACTTTTTCTGTATCCCCACAAACACGCTCGCGCGCACACGCAATCACTTAAACATACATGTTAGTTTGACTGTTAGCAAAATTTTAGCAATTGAATTAGGCTTTCTTCTATTTTTATTTTGTTGGCTGAAGCCTCCTCGTGCTTCACCCATTTATTTTACGACTACACGAGCACAAGACAACCAATAAATTACTGAGTATTGTTTTGTCTATCTTGAAAACAATTTACCAGCTATTTTGGTACTTTATAAAGTACGATACCGTTACATGATTTTTCTGTTATAAGTGATAATTTATTTTCGGAAAATCTTATATTTTTCTGATTATAACAAAATCAGCAATTAAGAAACCTTGAATGTCTTCCATTCACAAGTAATTGCACGTGTTCAAAAGGTCAGTATTAACAATAACTTTTTTATGGTGTTTATTATATTTGCTAAGTGTAATTTCTTTCAGTTTGACTGCGTCATTGATGAGAATAATAACGTTGGCTGTAGAGCGCAAATTAGAAACCCAATGAGACATTTTTTTCTTCAGAACTAATCAAAAAGCTAATTAACTTTTTGTTTGATATTTGACGACAGTTTTTATCGTGCCATTAGTTTAACACAGTATGAAAAAATGTAATTGATCCAAGTTTCGTTTCAACGATAATAATTATGGTCAATGCTGAGGACTGCAGGCAGGGCCGGGCTTGGTTATGGCGACACAGGTGAGTCTTCTCATAACCTCTTACGATAGACTCTGCTAAGGAGAAAAATTGGAGAGAATGCGTCTTTCTCGAAACCAAGTCGTAATATTTTTGCTATAATTTGCTGTTCAAAATGTTTCCTTCTATTTAAACAATTTTTGCTTTTTTTGGACTTTCTTCCAAAACATTAAGGTGAAGTCTCGGTATGGGTATAACATAACAAAAAACGGGTCTTCTTTAATGTTAAAATAATTATTTTCTGTTTGACTAATACAGGGCGATTCATAACCAGGGCGCACATTTTTAGGTATTTACCAATGTCAATATAGACAAGCATCTCGATAGAAAAAATGTTAAAATAACATTGAAATGGGCACTAAATAATTTAGAAAAAGCTCCAATAAACTTGAAACAACACTGAAAAACCGAAAAAAAGTTACAAAATTCAATACATTTCTTTACAATGGGTTACATTTGTTCCATATTTTTTCAGTAAATTATGTTTTTGAGGACAAATTCGTTCTTTACAAATTTGGCAAAACGGAGCAAAGTAAGCTCCCGGAAAATGATTAAAAAATTATTCTATTTATAATATATAGTAATTATTCTACTATCCCTTGTGAGCAATTTAGCATAAACAGAATTTTTTTATCGAGGCTTATTAAAGAAAAATGCATGAAATTAGTCACAGAGCAATTAACGGATTGCAACATTAACTAAATTATAGCTAATTTTCAATAATTCATAGAAGGCGTCACAGAAACATTTGGAAGTTGGGACACATACCCAATTTCACCTTATTCCCAGCTTTACCAGCTTACAAAATTTAAAAACAAAATCGTGAGTTCAGTTTTGAGCAATATTGTTTTGAAAATAAAAATATTTCTAACTCCATAGTGTTTATATGTATGTTCAAAATTTTTTGCAGACAGTAACATTGTGTCTCTATAGGGATAAAACAATTGATCCCGATATATAGATTTGTTTCTGAGTAATAAGGCTCTAAAGTAAGAATTTTGCAAACATACGTAGCGGGCGTAATTTTAAAGTTACAAGTTCGGAAAAAAGCGTTCGATTTGCTCCAAGATTTTGTATGAGATTCCGTTTGCAGATTTAAAAAATGCAATTTATGAAAAACATGCTAGGAAAAACAGGTCTAATTTCCGTTTCTGGTTTCAAATTCTTATTACGTTTATTTCTCCGATGAATTTTTAATACACTCCCATTCCAAAACTTATTAAACTCTGAGAATTCGCTTGGAGATTATGGAACGCACATACCCCTCACCCACTAACCTACAGACAGACATTTTTTAAAAACTTGTTTGAGTTTCTCTATGTCCAAAATGTGTATTTCCCTCAAAACTTGGATTCCGAACATTGCATAAAATTAATATTCACTATACTGAAAGTACTGAGAAGTATAGAAAAGTACAAATTGAGCACTTAATTGAAACATTTCCTTTTATTTTTTAAGGGTAAGAAATAGTATCTCGCACCCTAATGCAACTGCATTGCGTATTGATGTTGACGTTTATTAGCTTAAGTGGTATACAACGCTAATGTTTGATAATACAGTGCCTAAGAATTCGTAAATTGAACAAGTTTGTTTGTTTATTTCTTCATTGCGGGTTAAGGTGATGTCATAAATGTGACCAACCCACTTTATTGTATATAATGGGCTCTTGCGCAATTATTCAAATAGACCATACAATTAAATACATTACGCTCTTTTTTTTTTTTTTTTTTATTTTTTTTTATTTTTTTTTTTTTACAATTGTGTACATTATATGCTCCTCTTATATTCTTAAAAATAATCTCAGGGCCGGCGGGTGGTCTAGTGGTTAAAGTCCCAGGCTTTGAAACTAGACTCTCAATGGCAGTTGGTTCGACTCCACTGCCCGGGTAAGGGGGTGGGATGGGAATCATGGGGTCGTGCTCACGCACGGCTTCATGATTCTTAAAAAAAAAAAAAAAAAAAAAAAATCTAATACAAACATGTAATAGTAAAAAAATTGCGCTATGCAGTATACATATGAAACAAACGAATTTGCGGAAAACATGTTCATAATCGCAAAGCATTGCGTATTTAAGAATATAAAATACTACTGAACGCAAGTACATGTCTCACATCTTAACATAGCTTATTTATTATTTTTGTGTAAAGAAGTATTCCAAAAACAGTGTCGGGCGTAGTTCACGGGTTCCGCAAGTGCATATATTAAACGCAACGCCCTTCCACTTTCAACTTTTAATGGTGAGCGGCCCGCATGTAATCCGTTGTCGTCACTTGGTACAAACCACAGAACATAAACCTATACAAACCAAGCGGATCAGCCGCAGAGGGAGCATGAACTACGTCTGGAGATGGCGGTCTCGATCGGTTGGGAGCGGGGGACGTAGTTGACGGGCCTTTTATATAATTTCTTTTAATAACATAAAATTTATATTCTAAAAGCTTTGCACACAGAGCAATATTGCAATTTCATTAGAAAAAGCATTTGTTTATTGCGAACATATGAGTATCATTGAAATGATATGACAAGTAAAGGCAATAATTGGATAAATAATAACATATGCGGACAAAATAAATAAGCAACAATATAACAAATAAACGAATGAATTTTAACACTTACAACGAGAACAGAAATAACGTCTAAGCATATTTTGCTTAGAACGTTGTAAGTATGTTTCGCAGCTGCAAGAATAAACGATAATGTTTACAAATTCCTTAGTTCATAGCTCCAAAACAAACGCTGACATTGACATTTAATTTATAAAATTAGCGGAACCCGTGGGATGCGCCTTACGCTTTTCTTTTACAAACAATGGTAGCAAATGTGTTGAAAGATACATAATGATATAATCTGTGTCGAGTTGTACGGAATGTTGCTGAATGCGCGGTCACTACAGGTTGAACAAGAAGAAAGATTTAGTAAAAGTAAGACATGATACTGAGAGCGTGGTCATTAAACGTTGCGACAGGGTAAAGAGATCAGGATTTAGTATGGAATATAGAACAGTAGATAGGACTTTGATCTGCGGCCAGCTACGTAACCAACAAAATAATAAAAGCGCAAGGGGCGTAGCTCACGCGTTCCTCTAGTTGTAATTATTCGCCACAGTTAACAAAAATAAACTAGTCTCTCTATTTTCCTAACAAATAACAATTTTGATTGGAAACCCTAACACTAAAACCTATTAAATGTTAAATATATTGCATTCCATTCATTTCAAATCCTGTAACTATCAATCAACTTTTCGTTAAATTTTGCTTTATACTGAATTTAATTACTCCGTTATGTAAACCCACTGTTGTGTGACATGTTTATATGTAAAATGAAAATGTTATTATGTGCGGTCAGTATTAATCATAATTCGTAGTCATAAGGTACATATGTTCAGCTCATTTAACTATTACGATATGAACATTAATTTTGATTTGGTACAAAATGTAAAACAATTTTGTTAATTAGCGATAAAAAGTAAATTGTACCTATTATGAATTATTTATTTATATGGTAGTAGCTATTTCTGTTTAGGTTTGAAGAACTTACAGAACAATTTAGTCAATTTCATTTTAAAACTTGATTTTTGGAGAAAATATTGAGATACGAAAATGACTTTATTGTATTGGTTCTCGTGAATCAATCAAGTCCTTGTTCAAACAGCGGAAATTTTTCTTTGTAATTTCTCCAATTTATTTCTTCATATTTGAGGTTTCATTATAGAAGCAATAACAGCACCGGAAATTTGTAGGTTTCCTGTTTGAAGACTCGTTGGTTTATTAATAACAAAACATCCGATTGTAGAAAATGTCACTGGTTTGGTGACATTTGAATGAAGGTCAAAAAATAAATTTTCCTCAACACACGAGCCAAAAGTTTATTGGCGTTTTTACGTTATTATCAAGTTGTTATATTAGCACGTTAATGGAAATGTAACCACAACTTGGAATTTCCACTTCGCAAGAAACTGGATGAAAATGTACATTTCCGTCTTAACGAAGTTTCAGAAAGCTGGAAACATTAAAATTAGCTCAATGTTGATAAGTAGCTTTTAATGACTAATTTTTTAAAAGAACTTGTTGGATAAGTAACATTTAAATTAAAACGAAAGATCTCTGACCATTAGCAAAAGCGGAGAGAAAAATCTTGTTTGCCTTTCATGCAATTTAAGAAATAATTTGAAAGAAAATTTTCACTGTCTACGTATTTAGATTTTAGGATGATGCAATTGTCTATTTACCTTCACGGAACTCTTTCTTCACACCGTTGTGTTTCATCTAAAACCCTCGGGCTTGTAGAATGTGTAACAAAAGTGAATTTTATAAAGAACAGGGAGAAATTTGTAAATAAAAAGTTAAACGCAGTGCAAACACGACTTGCTCCTTCTAGCGTAAATAGCTGCGTTATTATTTCCATCGAGTAAAACAGAGCTTATATGAACGTTATTTCCCGGCAAATATTTTAAAATGCAATAATGTAAGATGCAATAATATTTGGTCCAATTGAACGTAGTAAAATGCAAATGTTGAAAATGATGTACCATTCATTTCTACAATTGCAGAATTTTTTGTTGTAAAAAATGAACGTAGATAGGTGTCCTTTGTACAAATACTGCTTAAGGTTTCCTCTACTTTGTACGTAGGTAACACTAGTATTTTACGGCTTTTGAACCACCGAAACGTTAGTTTCTATGGGTTGACAATCAGCAAACAGGCATTAACCGATTAAGTATTCTTGTCCTGACATTCAAGAAACATTAAGATCAAATCCTTGTTCGCCCCAAGGTTCAAACAATCCAAGTACACGGCTTTGTTTAGGCAAGCAGGGCCACGAACCACCGTGGCTCAAACATTTAGAGCAAATGCATGTAAAGGCAGACAAGCTACAGGTTGGTCCTTATCTGATTATGCTGGGTGTAATACACAAACAACGACGCGTTCAAAATGAATATATGCTTTGAGTTTTCTTAAGTTGTGCGTAACATTTTTGTAATCTAGATAGAGGGGACCTACAATTGTAATACCACCGCAAGTGTAACCACTTATGTTCAGCCCACCAAAGCTTGACGAATTTATCTACGGTCTAAATCAGGTTGGATTCTAACTGGAGTATTTTTTGTTCAAAATTACGCTATTTGAACTATGTATTCTTAATTTGATAGATTTGTAATTGTGTATTAAATTGTTACTTTGAATACTATATCTGAGTTTATACAGACGTTATTTCCTAGAAAATGTATGATGAATAATACAACGGCATTGAATATAAATAAAATAATAATTAACCACTTGAACCGCTATTTGTTTTAACCTTATACGCATTTAGACATGTTTACATGTCATTATCAAAGGTAAGATAAGTTGCTTGATGCGCAAGAAACGCATGGTTTTGTCTTGGGGTAATATTAAAAAGTACACAGCCGGTGTTGTTATAGGAACAGTAGAACTTGATGACTTGGCTTTGATTGGTTATATCTGCAGATGACTTGATTTCTTATTCTAAATCGTCCAATAATAGTGAATTAAGGAGATCAATTTGTTTATTCATTAACATTTATCATAACGAAAATGTGAAAATTTATAGTACCCACTTAAATCCAATTAACCTAAACATGTATTAGAACTCAATTATTCAATAACGTTTTACAATACTATAAAAAGCTTACACTTTCGTTCCGAGCAAATTGATCTCTTAAATTAACCATTATTGGAAGTTTTGGAATAAGAAATCAAATCATGTGCAGACATAGATCAAGTCATCAAGTTCTATTGTTCTTATAATTATTATTTTATATATATTAATAATTAACTTGAGCAAAGTTAAGTTTGAACTTATTGATAATAGTAATTTCCTTCATGGTTAACATGTTGAATTTTATAAATATCTTTCATTCTAATTATAATAATGGCTCCCCTTTTTAGGGCAAGTTACTTCTTCTTCTTCTCTAGTGCCATACCCTATTCGGGGCGTTAGCAACCTCTCTCCCATGTCTATGTTTAGTGCGCGGCGATAGATATATTGCACAGACAGACATAGGGGACCTACAGTTTGACGTGGGCTCCGAACCACAGGAAGTGCATGCATGATTTCTCCAGAAAGGTTTTCCTGGTGAAAAATCTACCTCGCTGGTTTCCCGTTGCCTTTCGAGGGAGAACGACCGGACCGAGAGTCAAACCCAGATGGGCTGCATTGGTAGCCCGCGCGCTTACCACTGAGCTATGACCAGCTATACTAACTATAGCTATCTATCGATCTCTAATAAATCCCTAAATGTCTCACCATAACACGACGATGGGTTTTTACATCTCGACTCAGTTTATTGGCCGTGTTTTAGAAATAAATTGTGTTTATCGGTTGTTTTTTTTTGATAAAAAAGAGGCCGCGTGCGGCAAGTTTAAGAAAGCTATCTTATTTAAGACACGCTTACAAACGAATATTTGCTTGTATAATTGTGAAATAGTCTGCTGATAGCTCTTACGGTCTCGACGCATGCCAGCAGAGCAACAGGCACTGACATAAGCTGGCCCCAACGCAGCCACGGTGGAGTGGTTTTTACAAATTGCTTTAGTTTACGCTCTTAATACATAGACGCTACTTAAACGTTTTTTCTTGCTTATCGATTTTCCGGATTTTTTCCGAATTTCGGGAGCTGCTCCTTAATACAGAGACTGACTCAGCGGAGGAAATAGTTTTTCTTATTCTCATTATACAGCGCTAGCCAAAACTTGGCAGGTTTACCGACAGCCTAAATCCACATATCCTGGGATCATCCCAAATGATAATTTTACAAACAATTTTTACTAATAAAAGAAATAATCAGTTGTTTGTTTACTAGAAGGTCTCACATAATCTCTCTAATTTGCTTTTATAAAGGTACAAGAATGCAATTTTAGTCGTGTTCCCTAAAATACAATTCCAATTAGCCATAACTGATTTAACTCGGATATTTGGACCAAACTAATTAAAACTAATTTAGCTTTGCTTCTCTGTTCCATAACAGTAATTTACAGGCGAATGTTAAGTGACCCACGCTTCGGTCAGATTTTTTCATAACCTTAACTCACTTCTTCCATCGTCGTTTATCTTAGGTCGGAATTGCCCCCATGAGCTTTATTTATAGCGCGAAATCTGTATAAGGAATTGGGCATCCCATCCTCCTCAATTACGAGCCGCCATAAAGCGCGGAATTTCAAAGTAAAATAACGTTTAAGACTTACCGCATTTTAAAGCAGTCGTTTAATCATTGCCCAGGTTTACAGAATTAAACACTGAAAGCAGTTTTTTCCCGAGTTTGTATTTTTGCATTAGTATTGATCCGCACTATCAGATAAAGGTCCAATCTAGTATAAGCAAAATCAAATTATAATTAAAACTGAGATTTATATGCGGCTCACTTCCATTGTATCGGGAGCATCCAATTTAATTCGGTTTAATCAACTTTTTGCGGAGTTCATTTGTGAATCAAAATACATCAGAATGCAAAATACAATTGAAAGCAAACACGAGAGATGAAGCCACGTTTGGTTTATATTATTTAGTATTGGGTTTCCGTTTATTAATTATCGCAATAACAAGGAAACCTCACAGTTTCCTAAGTGTAATTGATGTATGAACTACTTTAAAAATAAATTTCTGTTTTGTAAACAGTAAAGCACTGGTTGTTTTACTGAAAATACACAATTAGGACTGCTCGTAAATACAGATAGATAGCTACGAACAATTGGAGGGTTGCATGTTTGGGGCGCTTCAATCGATGTTGGGAATTTAAAGTTCTTGCTTAGGTTCGGCAACAGATGGCTCTCCAATCGAGGTTAAGTATTAAATTAGCTTCTTTTAATCTCTGTTTAAAATCATCCATTAAACAGATTTTACGTTGAATGTTTTCAGAATCAAATTTAAATTCAAATGTTAACAAATTTAATGCATAACCTCAATTGCAGAGCCAAACCTAGGTAACAACATAAAATACCCAAGTTTGATTGCAGCGCCCCCAACATACAACCCTTCCATTCTGGTTTAGTCTGTAAGTACGAGGATCGTTCGAAATGTACGTGACCTAACAAAGACAACGGAAAAAGTTTTTTGGGCAAAACATCGTTTTATTTTTCAATATAGTCTCCTGCTCGCTCAACGCACTTATTCCAACAATGCTTCAAAACAGCAATGCCGTCTTTGTAGGTCAATGAACCCAAGTTTTCACTAAAATAGCTATTTACAGCAGCGATTACCTCGGAATTGGATGAAAATCTTTTATCGCCGAGCCATTTTTTCAGGTTTGGAAATAGATAAAAATCGCTGGGAGCCAAATCTGGCGAATAGGGCGAATGAGGCATTAATTCGAATCCCAATTCATGAATTTTAGCCATGGCGATTGCAGACGTGTGTACAGGTGCGTTATCTTGATGGAAAAGCACTTTGTTTTTCGCCCAATGAGGCCGTTTCTTTTTGATTTTGTCGCTCAATAGCTGCAACAAATTGGCATAATACTCGCCATTTTTTGTTTTTCCCTTTTCCAAGTAGTCGACGAAGATAATTCCATGAGAATCCCAAAATACAGTTGGTGGTGGATAACCTTTGTGTGTCCATTGTTTGGACTGGTCCTTGGTTTCCGGAGTGTAATGGTGGACCCAGGTTTCATCGACGGTTATGAAAAGGCGCAAAAAGTCCTTCGGATTGAGGCAAAAACGTGCCAATAGATTGCGAGAAACAATCAAACAATTCAGTTTTTGCTCCGGTGTGAGCAAACGTGGCACCCAACGCGCGGAATATTTTTTCCTTTCCAATTCTTTAGTTAAATATCTGTGCACACTGTCATTTGAGATGCCCACTATGTCTGCTATCTCGCACACTTTTACTCGACGGTCATCCAATACGATATGGAGGACTTTTTCAATCATATCCGGGGTACCAGCCGTTTTTGGGCGTCCACTGCGGGGTTTGTCCTTTGTGCTCACACGACCACGCTTAAACTCGGCAACTCAGTTCTTAACCACTGAAAACGAAGGAGCTGACTTCAAAAACGTCGAATCCAACTCTGCTTTGATTTCGGTTGGTGTTAAGCCTTTCAAATGAAAGTACTTTATCACTGCTCGCAACTCAGTTTTTCCATTATTTACGAAAGCACTCGAGACGGTCACTTTGGCGGACTGTCAAACACAGACTAATTGGCAGATCGCTCTATACTGTCATATTTAACCTAAGAAAGAATGGTTCTGAAAAATGGTAATGCAAATTCAGCCGAATTAGCGCCATCTCTTTGTTACGCCACGTACATTTCGAACCTTCCTCGTATAAGCATATTTCATTAATAATTTGTAGAACATCTACAATAGTTAAAAATCTATAACTACAAAAACGTAAACAAAGTTTTAGATAACCTTTCGCAGGTACCGAACAGATACTTTCATGGAGGAAAACATAAAATTGCCAATCACGTCCTGTATATAGATATCAATTAACTTAATTAAAGTTAGGTGCACGTAATCGCGGTTTGGCTCTGCAGGTGTTCTCCCCCTAAGGCATCGAAGTTTGCCATGAATGTTCGCGTGAACGTGTCGATGACACACGGGAGAAATTCCATTTTTGTTCGCTTTAACGTCTCAAACTTAGTACGTTGGCGAGAACTAACGCCGAAAGCGATTAAAACTGCACTTGTCTAAGTTGGATGTGTGAGAGAGTTGCTTAATTTCGTAGAATGCTCAATACTTTATCGGCAAATGCTCCAAATGGCCAAAGCTATTCAACGTTCCAGGAAACAGCTTTAATCAGAATCGATTGGGCTGCAAAATCCGGACGTGAGGTCTATTGGCTACCAAATCTCAATTACTTTAATTTAGAAAAAGTCGGCAACTTGCAAAAACAACTGTTATACAAAAGCAGAGTGAATTTCACGCTACCACCACCTTGGGAATTACTTACATTCCTGAAAACGACCCCCAACACATTTTCAAACTACATTCTTGATAATTTCCTGTTAAATTAAAGGATTTTTAAGTTCATAAATGAACTACTTCAACTGATGCCTTTTCATTTGAAAATAAGACATCTTCAATGTTTTTTTTTCAATGAAATTTCAACCAGTATGATGAGAGTTATGTAATTAAAATTGTTTCATTAGATTTAGGAAAACTATGGAATTTGGTATGGCCGAATATGCATGAAACTACGCACAAAATGCGTTTAATCGTTTTCCCATATCTCTCCAATAGGGTGTACGATTGCTATTAAATTTAATTTGTTCGGGAATATTAAAAACTCATCGGAAAATAAGTTTTTGAAAACAATCCTAAATTAGAAGCGGAAATTATTCAAGTTTTCTTGGTATTGTTTCTCTCTAAACAGGATTTTTCTATGTTTGTAAACAGAATTTGATAGAGAATATTCAGACAAATTAAAAGTTTTTTTTCTCACCTTCCTAGCTTCAATGGCGCTATACATTTTTTTGAAAATTTGCGCGTCGACGCCTTGTTTCCTCGAAAATGAGTTAGCAGATAGGTATAAAATTTGGTATTGCAAAATCACAAGTCACATTCAAAAATTTTCCATTTTTAAATAAAAACTCAATTTTTAGGTACATTAGGTGCAACTACTGTTTGTTTTTTGAGGTAGTTTAATTCAAAGGCATTTTGTTTTTACTAAAATCACCAAATATTGTCTTTACTTCGCGACAGAGAGGAAATTTTAGGCTTTTAACTACAAGTGTATTTGTATAGGTCCAGTAGACTTAGCGGAATGGGAGTGATGAGTACCAATTTTCCATTTTGTTGCGTTCTATATAATGTTAGTATTATTGTGGTTTTATAATAACTGTTTGGGTTAGGAGGTTAATATATAATATTTAATATTTTGAATTGATTGTGTGGTAGGCACATGGTGAAACATTATTAATAAATATTTAACTATTAAAAATTAATAGTTTATTAATAAAATAAAACACTTGGTAATTGTTTCACAATTTGTTGGATTTTATTTACTCGACTCAATACTCTATACTACCCATTTCTAGAATTGTTCTGACAATTCTAGAAATGGGTAGTATATTGTATATCTTTAGGTTTTAATTTAGTTTTATTTGTAAACTTCTGAAGATAACCGTGATGGTTGAAACTCGAGTCGAGTAAATAAAATCCAACAAATTGTGAAATAATTACCAAGTGTTTTATTTTATTAATAAACTATTAATTTTTAATAGTTAAATATTTATATAATATTTGTAAAAGCATAGAAGATAGATGTTGTTATTGTTATTGAAGTTCGACTATTATCACTTCCGAAAGAGTGCGTCTTCTTATCTTTCGGCATCAGAGTTTTCGTATATTAACAAAGAAAAACCCTTGAAAAATCTCAAGGAAAAAGGAAAAATATTCCATAAACATTCTACTATAGCTCCAGAACAAATTCTTTTAACAAAATGCGGGAAAAGCTAGTGTCTTAATGAAGCTTTTCAAACTGTTTTTGGAACTAATAAATACACAGTAAAAAAACATTGGCAGACATTTGCATATAATTCCAAAATGAAATTTGCCCTTATTCATATAAATCGATCAGCAAGGTAAGATACATGTATCTTTTTCAGGGAAAGCTCTTTCTTAATTATACAGTGATGCACTAGCATGAAATTATACAGTAATCTACCAGCAAGAAATTACACGTGCTTTTGTTTAGAGGATGTTTTTTAACGGTTTGTTTCTTTGGGAAATTAATTTACCGATTTTCTAGAGAATTTTTTACCGGAGTTTTTTTTTGGCGTTTATTATTTGTCGGCGGTTTTTCTCTCCACGAGTGTTTTTCCACCAAAATTGTTTTGCGATTTTACCAGGGACTTTTTATCCGCAAACCGAAAATGGCCTACATAAGCAAAAGCAAAGTTAAGCGCCAGTGATGTATATCTATGCATAAAAAAGTAGCGCATAACTTTTTCTGATGTTTATACTTTGCAATATTTTAGGGTCGTCGCACGTTGCAGCAACTAAAGAACACTCGTTCTCATCATTCTTTGTAGGAAAATGTTTGCTTGGCGTTATACGTTGCTAATTTTAGTGGTAGTTTAATATTAGTTAAATATTGTTGTTCTTCATATTAATTATTAGGTATATACATCACCACTTAACGCAAGTGAATGCAAGTTATAATCCAGAAGCCGATGTTGCTTCCGGCCGCCGAGTCTGGTTTGTAAATGGATGCGAGTTATAAGCGGACACCGCCGAACAGACTTTCAATAACTTGAGCATCTGCTACGAAGCAGAGTTTGCTTAGCTGCATTGAAAATTGTAGCGGTCTGCTGTACAAAAAAATATGCGCCCTTACATAATAGACGCGTCAATACGAGTATGTGGGTTCTAGTAGTGGGGGATCCTCACCACTAAAAGGTTGAAACAGGCAGAAGAGATCCGTATTTACTATACAGATTTCGATGTTTTAAGTTTTTAAAGAAGTCTATGTCCTTCGAAAAATTCCGATCAATATTTAATATGGTCAAATCAGACAGCCTCATCTCAGACATTGCAGATTTTAAATGTGATATCTGTTTCAATCTACTAAAGCCACGTTCAGCAGATGCGCTGCTTATTGATAGCGCACAAATATTATATATAAAACATTCAAATTTTTAATAGTATTAGTAATATCTATATATTAAAGGCAGAAAAGTTGTTGTCTCAGCTTTCCTTGGTGAGCGACACGCAGACCTCGAGCTGATCATACCACGCTCTAGCGCTAGCTTCAGTCGCGCACTCGCTGCCGACGGATATGTACGCAGTCTCACATTTATTAATAAACGGAGGGATTAGATCACGGGCTCTACTAGTAACTTGCCTCCCCCTATGTTGTTGAACTATAGAAAAGCCCGTCTACAGTCTGTAGATATAAGTCTAGCCCAACCGTTTTGCCGTTTTTTAAAGTTGACTGTAACAGATTGATGTCAGGATAATCACTGGTATCTGACACTAATGTTTAAAATAAATTAGTTTTTTTGCCTTTATTCACATTTTTGTAAGAAAACTTCGGCTGCTACTCTGTAGTGATGGGATATTGCAAATGAAATTAATCGAACAATTCGATTAATAAAATTTCTCGAGAGGTTACAGACAACCATTCGAATGATTTAACGATTATAACATTTTCCGGTTGTCGATTTCGGACGCAGGCGTTAAAGCAACACCCCTTACAGTAGGCAACTGCAAATGCCCAATGCAGATACATGATACGATGATACCATCAGTCGTGATATTATGATGCAAATACACAAGCGGAGACAGAATTTCGGGAATGCAATTGCATAAAGCGACCTCTGTTTTTCCGCGCATGTACAACGAGATAACAATGTTTTTTGTCTTTAGCATTGCTATTTATTGAGAATAGTAAACGCAGCAGTTTCAATTGTACTGTTTTGTTTCTCGTGGTCATTTTACCGAAGGGTTGTATTTGAAAATTTCATAGTTTTTAAAAAGTATAAATAATAAGAAATTTGAACATACGAAGAAGTTTATTAATATTCAAAATGGTGCTGGATATTGTTTTTGTTCCAGGTTTTATATAAAAACCAATAATTGATTTATAATACAGAAAAATGTATCCACTTTTGCGGTTTACAAAAATATTACTCAAAAAACAGGCCAGAATTAGCAATGAAATGTGACAAAATTAATAAAAATACTATTCAAAGCTTAGTTTACGTTGTTTTGCCGTGTGGCCCGAGAAAAGACGACGAGAACGAAAATTCTTTCATACGAGCATTAGAGGAGCAAGCGGAGAGCCTTTTTATTACTTTTTACCCCATATAAACATCGGAATAATTGTATCCGAATGAAACACTCGATTATTAGAAGCATTCGAATCGCTTTCATTCGATTAAGAAAATTATTCAACTATGCCCATCACTACACTGTTTTATTCTTATGGATCTTTAGAATCTGAGCAATGATGATCTGCGATAGTATTTGCAGTGGAAATGTGTTAGAAAAATTCTTATCTGAGAGTATTGCTGTTCGGTCTGTTTTAGTGTTTGTTTCCCTATTTGCAAGTGCTGAATTACATGAATTTTTGACGAAAGTGTCAGTTTAGTTTCACAATATTTAAAAAATAGAGTAATATAGAAGCGAACATACCGGCGAAAGATTTTAGAATATACGTAATTACATTTAATTTAATGTTGAGTATCTGTAGGATATGAATGAAAATGAAAAACGGTAACAAAATCTATAAATTTCGTTTTTAACCAACATTAAATGATATATTTTAATTATTATCACTAAAGCGGTATGGCGGATAGGAAGTCGTTGATATTCAGGTGCTATAATGAAAATGTGGTTCAGTACTGAAATACTTTCTTTTACTTTCCTAAGTATTGTGCATAGGGACAATTGAGATTCTCATCTATATACTAAATCCGGATCCCTTCCACCTGCCTCAACTTTTAGTGACGATGGGCTCCTGCTACTACAAGCCACATCTTTTCGCGTTCACTGTATAAGGCTCTATGTACTGGTATGCATTGGACCAGTGCAGTTTTTGATGCAAATAAGCAAAATAGGTTTACATTGTAAGCTTGGATAATTATAGCGCAATGTGCTGATAACCTTCGCTTTAATACCAAAACGATATCTGCGGCGGACGCTTCGTTGAGTAAACCTCGAGAACAAGTGCGCTTGCAATACGCATTTACAAAAATGCATTAAAATATTACTGAAAAATAAGAAATTCCTTCAGATATGTACAAGTACAAACAATAATTGAACAAACAAATATTGAATTATTAAATTACAAACTCGAGCGATCATGTGGACAAAATAAATAAACTAGGAATTAATAATTAAAAAAACATGTCTCTACTTCTTAATGAAGTAGTCAAAAACCAAATAATGTAAGCTCGCGTTTATATAACACTAGTGCTAAAAAATGCGTGGTCGTTGCCTTAACGAGCGCGCATTTTAAAATACGAAAAAAAAATGAAAACATCGCCAAATAATTGAAAAAACTGGGTCTTTAATCCGCGGTTCGCTGCACTCCCCTAATTAGGTTATTTATTATTTTAAAAAAGCTTCGACCGTGGTCACCAGTTCAGTCAGTCAATGTTAAAATCACCAAAAATTTATTCACCAACAGTACATAATAACATGTTTTTAATGGGACATCGTACTGAAATTGTTGTTAAAATTACAACAAATAAGACTTAGGTCATTTGGTATACCAACCATTTCTTTAATGAAAATTCTGCGGTTCTATGATCGTTACTGAATGGCAATCAAACTAAATTTTCCCAAAATGAACTCCAATGAAAATTAGCTTGGATGGTCAAAAACGCCGAATAAATTTAAATCCAATTAGCAATTATATACGTATATGTCTCGCTGCATCTGTGCTGTATATAAAATTATATGTCTGTGGAGATTGTCAATACTAAAATAACAAATACAGAAAATAACATGATTGTAAAATTAAGCATAAACAAGTATTTTAATTTGATGCAGTTTCCGCTGTTAACAGAGTTATTTGAAATGCTTCGCCTTAAATTTTCCACCCTCGAATTACAGCGCCGTCTTGATTATTACCAGGAAATCCAATAAGCCCTTTAATTTCATTACAGTAACTGTTTGCAGGGAAAACTTTGTAATAATCAATCAGCATCAGCCACATCAAATTGCAAATTCCTGGCAGAACAGAAATTTATGCTAGTTCAATATTTGTCGTATGCAAAATTGTTCAATAATCCGGAAAAGTTTATTTTATAAAGCTCCTAAAGCTCTTGTGAAAACCACCGAATTCTTAGTAAAATTTAGGTAATTTGTTTTCAGTCGAATTCCCGACGGATTTACTGCTTCTAACTTCACTTCTTTTATTGCAACTCACATCTAGTCGGCCATATATCTCCTAAACGAACTTCATGAACATTTCGTGAACTTTATAACTTGTGTTTTTCAGGGAGTCTGTCATTTCCAAGCTTTCTCGCTTTTGTACACCTAACTCTTCGAAAAGTTAAATCGGCATTTTAATACCACAGAAGAAAATAGAGCAAAATCTAATTATAATTTTTCTTTGTTTTCTAAACTGACTGCTTTAACCGAATTGCTTATAAAAAAAATTAAACGGAAAAATGGAAAAGTACATTCTTTTACTGAATTCCCATTACCGTCTAAATAATATATAGTATATATAATTATTTAGGACTAGGTAGTATAATTTTTAGATGGTTATCCATAAATAATTTTCCACATCATATATTTCCTTTGCTTCTTCCGGAGTTGAGTAATTTAAGCTTTCGGAGTTTCTCAATTGCTACCGAAAACGTTTGTTATTCAACTTTTGAGCTCTCGATGTGGGGGCTGTTTTTATTACCTAATTTCAACTTTCCGCGCTACTATTAAATAAGATATTATTGTAGATGTGATTATGAATCTGAATTTGGAAGTTGTTTCCATAAATCTTGTTTCAAGGCGTTGGAATACTTGCAAATAGGCTTTCATTAAATCTTAACGAAATACGTAGAAGAGCGAATTTTCTTTGTTAGAATTACAAGATAGATATGCGAACGCATTTATGAAAGTAGATAATGTCAGGGAGAACGAATATTCACTCTCTTTCAGTTAAAAACCAGTTTTTTTCGAGACTTTAATTTAGATATTGCCATCTCAGAATAGAAAATGTGTACATATTTTTAAGCCGTTGGGGTTTATCAAAAAACGAAAGAGCAACAAGCTATGTGTGCTCATTTTCTTTGACTCGAATATCTAATTTTCCTATATTCAAAAATGTTATTACCTTCTGCCAAGGGAGTAGCTCAGAAGCTTACAATATCAAATGTATGTTGATATATTATGAAACATCCGTTGCCGGTAATGTAAATATTTTTTCCTGCCATAAAACACGAGAGATTTTTATAGTAGCTGTTTCAGCAAATCTTCTAGAGCAGTAAACGCAAACACAGATATAAAATGTTCTGCTCAATTTTTCAAACTTTCATATACAAATTTTTGTCTTTGAGTGTATGTTAATGATCTTTTATTTTCGGTAGAAGATAAATACGTTGCGTAAATAGATAACACCATTTAAGAAGATGCTCGCGCCGTCTGCATATTTTGTGCTTAATATTTCCAGTATAACGATATCTTTTCCTAATAGCACCTTTCGCTACGCCTAAGCCTGATGAATGGTCGCGTAACTTCATATGCTTAAGTAATCAAGCTAGTAATAGCAATTGGTTACATATAAATAGGTAATAGCGCTAGAAAAGAACATCTTGCCGTCATCAAAGCAGCACTGGCAATATAATCCATCCATCCTGATCAGCTTCCTTCTTACTAGCGCTTGAAGCTATGACTATTTCCAAAATGCATTATATAATCAACCTGAATGGTAATATGGAATGATTTTAAACAAAAACGTAATGATGCAAAAAAAAGTTTTACCTCTATCATAGCTTTGTAGCCACCAGGCTGACCAGCTAACGCGCCACGTCATGGCCTAAGGATTTAAACCATGAGCAGGAATTTTCAACGTACAAATCGGTAATAGCCTCAGAATAGATCGCGTTGTCATCATAAAAGTACAAGCGGCAACCTGTTTCTGCTTGACCAGCTTCTTTCTTAATAGCGTCTGAAGCTACACCTAATTTCCGTATAGCAATAGTGCCACGACATACGCCTACGGAATCAAGCTTATAACGTGGGTTAAGTATGTATAAACGTAAAAAGAGAGCAAGACAATGAACCTAGAAGACTTAGTTATACAAACAGCTGAAGAAAACATACTAAAATTTAACAGGAAACATCAGAACGATACTATTTGCAACGCAAAAATGGGAACGAAATAAATGTATATACCAACAATAGGCAGACACAGCAAGCACCTGGAAAGAAATGATAATTAAAGGAAGGAGACTGGCAAGCATTGCGGTTGAAAGAAAACAAGAATATAAAAAGCACTCAGTTCCAGCAAAAAAATTTACAGTAGAACGTGGATGACATTTAGTGGGAAAATGATGAACCAAATTGACCATGTACTGATAAAAGAAAGCCATGCTAAGAGAATAATGAACATCAAGAGCCATAGGGGCGCAGATGCGGCTTCTGACCACTTTCTGGTAAGAATGCAGGATATAACAAGAAATGAGCAATAACACAAAAAACGAGAAGACATGTAACATATCAGACTCGCAAGACGAGGCAATGCAAGAAAACTGGAAACAACAGATAGAAGAAAAATTTGAAAAGTCAAAAATAGCAGCTACCATAGAAGAAAGCTGGAAACAACTAGAAAGCTTAAAAAGCACGACAAAAGATGTGCTAGCAGTAATTAAAAGAAATGGAAAAAATAGATGGTTTGATATAATTTCACAGCAGCCTGCAAAGATAGAAACGAAGCAAGGGAGAAAGTACTGAGGTTAAGTATGGAAGAAAACAGAAGAAAGGCAAAACGAATATACAGACTATGAAAGAGAAGCTACAAATAAAGAGAAATAAAGGAGCTACAAGAAAAACACAAAAATAAAAATATCATAAAATTGTATCCAGTAGTAAAGACGCGAATAAAGGGTACCAACCTAAGACAAAGAAAGAAATGTGGTTGGCGACAGCAAAACGAATATAGAGAGTTGAAAAGAATAATTGGAAAATATGCTGAATATAGAAGAAGGAGAGAGAGAAAGCGAATAAGAGGAACCAATAAGTGAACTGACGGAAAAGGAAGTAAGACAGAGGAGCATATTGAAAATATAACAAAAATATGAAAAGAAACAAAAACTCAGGTGAAAACGGCGTAAAAGCAGAGCTGATCAAATAAAGCGGGCAAGGACTGAGAAAGATCTGGGACGAAACGTGGGTGATCAATGAAGCAGACCAAAGTAGCATTGAGATATTTTTCGTATAGTGCCATCCCTATTCAGGGCGTTGGCTACCTCTCGCCTATGTCTGTGTTTGGTGCGCGGCGATAGATAATTTGCACAGACAGACATAGAGATATGGGTGAGGAAAATATTAAGAAGAACGTACGGTAGGAAAAGAACGGAAAAAAAGAAAAATTAGGAGGTTCTGCAACTATATAACATAAAAATAATCAAATCACAAACATAGAAGAACCAAAATGGTATTACGGGAAGGCCCGATAGAAATGAGTAGAAGAGGAGAAAAAGTTGGCTGAACGCTTTGAGAGAGGACCTCGAAGGCATAGGCGTAATGTATTAGATAGAAAAAGCCAAAAATAGGCAAGAGTGTAAGGCAGCAGTACGCAAAGTGCAGGGCCTTAACGGCCTGTAACGGTTCTATATAAGTACGTATAAAATGGTAACAGAGTCAGAATAGAGAATCCGGTTGTCATCAAAGTAACTGCCTTTAGATTAATCACCTTTTTTAGGAATAGCACCCAACGCAACGTATAAACGGCATGCGCCTAAGGAATTAAGCCTCTAACAGCGGTTAAGTACATACAAATTTGTAAAAGCGATAGAATAGAGACCTGTGGTCATCAACGTAAGTACAGAGCCTTCATTAATTACTGATACCCACGTGACCACAAAATATAGGCAACCCAACTACACTGTTGGTAAGCTTTTTATCCAAAAATTCCCAAGCCGTTTATTAATTTATCAAGGCTTGCTTGTTTACATGCATAACCTCACTTTGAGTGTTGACAGTGACACTTACAGGGAATTTTTAGTTACCACGAGTACCAATCCTGAACTGACTTCAACATCTAAATCTAAAACTCCCTGTCACTGTGGACCAAAGGTCACGTGGGTATCAGTAATTAACGAAGGTTCTTGTTCTTGAAAATTCAAATATTTAGCTCCGATTGATTACGGACCGTAGCTCAATGGTAAGAGCGCGGGCTACCAATGCAGCGGATCCGGGTTCGATCCCCGGCCCGGTCGTTCTCCCTCGCAAGGCAACGGGAAACCAGCGAGGTGGATTTTACCCCAGAAAAACCTCTCTGGAGAAGAAGTGCATGCACTTCCTGTGGTTCTGAGCCCACGTTAAACTGTAGGTCCCCTATGTCTGTCTGTGCAAATTATCTATCGCCGCGCACCAAACACAGACATAGGAGAGAGGTAGCCAATGCCCTGAATAGGGTATAGCACTACAAGAAGAAGATTACGGACAAAAGTAAAAGCCCCAGAAAAGCGCTTCTTATCGATATCAAAGTAGAAGCCTTCAGCCACATTATTTTTTTCTTAATAGCACTTGACGTTGTACTAAATTTCCGAAATACAATAGCGCTAGATCATACACTTGAAAAAACCCACTCATAATACCAATGAACTACGCTTAAGCTCGTCTGATTTTGCGAGAGTCATTCGTATACGCTTAAATACTTCGTGGTTTTTATTATAACAATTTAAAAGAGATTCAGTAATATTGTCAACTTGATGTCAGCTATCTTAATAATCGTTGAAAATGTGAAAACTTGATCCCTTCTCACTGGGGATATACTTTTTTATTAAAATACCAATCCGCTCCCAAAAGAATATAATTTGTTGTTTTTTCAATTATATTACAGCCTAACGTTGTTTACTTTTCGAATGAACAAGAGTATGAATAAGATTATGCCCCACGTACTACAAACTCCAAGCACAGTTGGTATAACTGAAATGTGAAATATCTTTAGCTTCCTTTATTATCTAATAAGTAATACTTACAATCTTAAACAGTAAAAATACCTAATTTTAGATTGACAATGTTTAATCCCTATAAGTAAACTACAAACCCATTAATATACTAATACATACTATATGTGTTTGTCATGGTTTATATACAAATTAACTTAGACCCTTTTCTCGATTGTGATAAAGGCTGGGACGGGTTTTATAATAAAACAAATATATTACTATGTATGTATGTACGTAAACTGGGTTGAGCAAAATTGTTGAATTTTTGAGAGGAAAAACAACTGTTCATGTAAATGTAATATGCCATTTACAATTGTTTTACTTGCTGTCTTATCATGTATCTTTTCTTATGTCGACTTTGAAATAGAAATGTACTGTATTTGCGATTGTTAATGTTTTTCTTGCATTATTAATCAACTACTTACTGAAAAATAAAAGTTTAACTTTTGTAATTCTGTAATTATTTAATTAAACATTGTGTTTATAGTAAAATATTGGGCGATTATCCGCAACAAACAGCATAATGTTCTTTTTCTACTCCCATGTTTTAATTTACCTAGTAAGTGTCCGCTGCCAATAATAAAATGATACCCATTTGGATACAGATTTTCATTATGAAATGGCCCAAACTGACCAATAGCAGCAAAGCATTGTTTGAACTGACCAATAGCAGCAAAGCATTGTTTTTAGTAACCATGGTTACAAGAGTTGTTGACAGTTAACATCGCTAAACAGTTTGAGTTTATTTGCATAAAAAAACTTTTTTAATGAATATTTCTTTACATTGACTAGTAGTCGAAAAAATAGTGTATGCAACTCTTGTATAATGGCTATTAATACACTCGTTTTTTTTTTTTTTTTTTTTAAAGAATCATGAAGCCGTGCGTGAGCACGACCCCATGATTCCCATCCCACCCCCTTACCCGGGCTCAGCATACTAAGTGCTCTTCACCGGCCTAACATGCCCCACCCCTGAAAGACATGCAACCCAACATACACACCTACATACACCATCCATAGACCCGTCGGATTTAACTTGTTCAGAAAAATTACCGACGAGCAGTGGACTCGAACCAACTGCCATTGGGAGTCTAGTTTCAAAGCCTGGGACTTTACCACTAGACCACCCGCCGGCCCAAATACACTCGTTTGAATTAGGACACTCGCTACCGCTCGTGTCGTAATCTCACTCGTCTATTAATAGCTATCATTATAAATTCGTTGCATAATATACTATTTCGGTCAGTAAAAGCTTTAAAAAGACCGTAAGCAAGCCCCCGTTTAAGCAAATACCAATGACAAAAATCTAATGGCTTACAAAGCAGTCTTTGCGCGCTGTTGGTTGCCACAAAATAGATGGATTTAATGCGTTCTTAAAAAAAAAAACTTGAGTTTTGTTCCAACTTGTGGTTTTGTTAGGGGTTTCATTCACAAAACCACTATTACTATTATAACTGTTATGTTTTAATTCTCAATTTTCTTAAGGCACATTTACCAAAAACAGATCGCATAGATATATTTATGATGACCGGTTTTAAAAAACAGACAGAGATCACATAAAGAAGCATGAAGCTTATTTAGCAAAGTTATTCAAGATTAGCAATCAATTTCTAAATTCGTTGTTACCAAAACCTTAAAAAGCTGTAAATAAATCGGTCAAATTAAAACGGGTTCCATAAAAACGCCTATTGGGTCTGCAGGTACAGAGCTATAGAATTAAAACTCAATAGCAGTCGCCTATGAAACAAGCGCGTTATGTCGACGATTAGTTTGCAAATCGTAGAAATATTATCACAGTTGACCGGTGCACGCCACAATTAATTCATCTAATAGAAAACCATTTTTAAACGGTGTATTAGTTTTTACGATTAAGGCGTGTGTTTGCAATTTGACGGCCCCAGTTCAAATTCCGTGATAGACCTATTTATTAATATTTTTGTATTTAAGGGCATTTAAAACATGAAAAAAAACGAGTTCGTTTATGCCTATAAACGAATGAACAAAATTTTCAAATTTAATTGTTTATTTTTTATTTTTGTCGTTTTGATTGTTTTAGTGCCTTAAATCCACAACAATGGTCTAAAAACGTTTGTCTGTGGGTGGGTGGGTATGTGAGTGGGTGTGTGGTGCATCATAACAATCGAACGGATGGTCGGATTTGGATGAGCTTTGGAATCTAAGAATACAATAAAAATTCACCGACAAAATAAGCTTAAAAAAATCCGAAATCGGAAGCGGAAGTTAGACATGTTCTTATTGGTAACATTTTTTTTCTAAACGAAATTTTATAAATTTGAGAAGGAAATCTGATAGAAGACTTTAGCGCAAATTCAACGCTGCTTATCCAAACTTTCTAACTTAAAAATGGCGGCCACTACGAATTTTTGAAAATTTTGACCTTAGCGCTTTATTAC
Organism: Ctenicera cuprea; assembly: GCA_958336395.1. Classification (NCBI taxonomy): domain Eukaryota; kingdom Metazoa; phylum Arthropoda; class Insecta; order Coleoptera; family Elateridae; genus Ctenicera; species Ctenicera cuprea. Next base: position 22,370,450 of record OY284493.1, read on the forward strand.
ACAAAAACAGGTTGACAAAGTTTGTATAAACTATTTGCGCATCGCGAGGAAAAACTGATGCCACCACACAAACTTTTTTTTCATAAACATAAAATTATGTCGAAATTCGTTGGGTTTAGCAACTTTTAAAAAGAGTACATTTTTTGTATGTTTTTGTTGAAAAAACATCAAAAAAGTATATAATAGTAATAAAGGAAAGTTATTTCTTTGTGCCGCCCCGAGAAACATCGACTGTGAAACATAAAACTTTGATAAGTATAATCGCATGCAAATATTGATTATTTTAAACATTTTCAATATTAACAAATAAAGGTGTTTTAGGCGATACTTTTAGAAGTTCATATCTTCGAAAGTGAAGCATTTTAGGTCCCATATTTATTAAAACTGGTCGTCTTATTGTTAGGTCAAAAATCTACTGTATAAATTATGCCAGCCTGTATTTTCAAGTAGTCTTTTTATCGGCAATAAAAATGACAAGAAAAAATATTATTTCATGATATCCACTTATAACAGCACTAGTTTAAATGAAAAATAAATTCAAGTTATTTATAGCAACATATATTAATGTAATTTCTTTGGGAGCGTAACCCCCGTTACCCCCACGCACTCGGAGCGTATAAAATTGCCCATTTAGCTTTATTTTTAGTTACTGCCACTTATGTAGGACAATCAGAGACGTCATGTAGGAAAGAATGACAAAACGCATTTTGTTTCTTTTCCCTAAACCTTTACCAATTTTTGAGTAATTTGTTATGTGAATTCCCCTTCGAGCCGCCCCTGGCGCTTTAGCGCGCGACGCCGTTACTGGGAGCACCGACTTCGCGCTCAAGTAGCGAGCTTAAGTTAGTTGAACCCAAACTCTCAGAGCACATAGTTCTATTACGCGACTCGAGCGTACGAGCTTCCAAATGTAAAGTAACCACCCTCTTCTGAAAACGCCTAGTTGAAGGCCTTGCTAGTGACGTGCCCACCCCTGTGACACCCCAAATTACCGCCATCTACCGTTAATATCTCGCTCGACATAGTTGGATTAAAAGCAATATTGGTGTGTTCATACGGTTTTCGAAATATGTCCATTTTAAACGCACTATCAAGAAAATACAAAATCATAAAAGTGGATTTATGCTGAAAACTTTCGACGAAGGGATTTGGACTAGGCGCCTTTCTTATGTATTTTTATGTGATAAACCATATTATTGTACAAAAGCTCAAAAACTCTAAAGATTTTAAGAAAAGGAACAACACATATTCTGTAATTCTCCCATACGGACGTCTCTGGTTGGTTTACATAAGTCATAATAATTATCAAAAACGTGCAGTGCCAGAATCCAAAATCTTAAAAGCTTAATGTAATCACTATGCAAGTTATCCATACAAGTTATATTAATTTGGGCATCAAATTTCTGGACACCCTGTAACGTTATTAAAGAAACCACATTCATCGATATTGCAAACTGCTTTAAGCTACGGTATATGCGAGGGATCAGTTGAGCGCAGCCTGAAAAAAAAAATTATTGTAATTGGAGGATTGGGGTACGCAGTTAGAATTTTATGACATTATAATGGAAACGGATAATGCTAACAGGAATTTTATTTAACAATATTTTCTGACAACGCAGTGAAACTTACTGTTGAAACGGTACTGCAAACAGACACAACTGTAGACTTTGATATAACCCGCACTGGATGGAAGAAGCTATTTAAATAATAAATCCAAAAATATAATATTTAGTTTATTGTAAATAAAACAATGCCTAACTTCAACAGATCTTTATTTTAGTCTTATACGTATTTCGACATATGTCATTTTCAGAGGCAAGATTAAAAGTCAACAGTTGGTGTTGCTATAGGAACAATAAATCTTCGTAACTTGATCTTGGTTTTCTATATCTGCGTCCAGATGACTTCATTTCCCATTTGAAAACGTTAATAATGGTGAATTTAAGATATCAATTTGCTCATTCATTGGAGATATAGATTTTAAATGTTTGTGAATTTCAAATGCTCCTAGTATATACAACTTACGTTTATAATCACAAAAACGTAAACATTTAATAGTGTTACTATATGTCATTAAATGATTGTGTTCTGATAAGTGTTTAGCATAATTGGATTTATGTGGGTGTTTATATTTATAACAACGTACGTGTTTCTTGTACCTAATATCAAAGTTTTCAATTGTTTGTTCTATATAAACCGAATTACAGTGCGAGCAAGTTAATTTGTAAATGCCTGATTTTAGTAAATTGTTTATTTTTTCTTTAGCATTAAACAGAGTGTTAAAAATGTTTTTTATTGTTTTAAAAGTTATTTTACATTTGTGTTGTTTATAATTTTGCTTTTTTTTCTGCCAAAATATTGACGCGTATTTCATATTATCTGATGAAGTAGTTGGATGAATTTTCTGATTAGCTAATTTATAACCTTTCTCTTTAATCAGTGTATTAAAGTTGAGTATTATAACTATTATTGTATGCAATTAGTTTAATAATCAAAATTTCTCTAAATTGCAGGGTTCCGCGGTCGTTGTTAATAACATCTAGGCTTCCGGGTTGGAGCCGCGTCATCGGTGCATGAACTGCCGACGTTTCGTTCTCGGTTGCACGGGGCATCTTCAGGGCTGTGGTCACTTAGTAGAAGTAATTTTTATGTTTAAATCTAAAGAGTTAATAGGCCTATTTTGTTCAGTTTCTAGTGTAAATGTTGTTTCGGTGTGTAAGCTGTTAATAAAAATTAAAAATTCGTTGATTAACTTAAATGAACTATCAAAATATGATAAAATGTCATCAATAAATTAAAATGAACTTCAACGAAGTAAAGCTTGAACCTATAAATAAAAATATAATATTTAGTTTTTGATAAACAATTGATTGGTTGTATTTTTTATTAAGTCTTTAACAGTTCAAAAGTAAATGACCTGGTTGCATACTTTTGCCGGACACTGTATATAAACCAATATATTTGAAGCATGTTCTATCATTCAATGTGATGTTTTATTTACATTCTCAGACTCCACTAAATATCGAAAATGAAATATAAAACAAGCATATTTCATGCCTTGGAATTTCCACTCGAACTTCCGTTATATTGCAAACAGAGAACAATAGATCCAATAAAGCTAATTTATTCTCTAAAAAACACAAATAAACCCGAAAGATTTTCATAAATTCCTCGCTTCTATTAAGCAAATACTATGAAGTTGCAGTATCATCATATGCTTCAGTTTATTTACTGTTCCGTAAAATCCCACTTTATACAGATTTATGATAATAAGAAACAAACTCGCACCGTTAACAGTATGTAAGGTCTTTCTAGCGACTTCATGATGGGGTTGTGCTTCCTAATGAAAGGAAGGTGTTTGTATATACTGACAGGTCCACAAAGGCTTTCCACAGTTTCCGTTTATAGCTCTTCTCTGCTAAGAGACATAATTTAACTAAAGCAGCACAAATTTGTGCACGTCGATGGTCATGGCTCCGTAGAAATTCTAAATTTAGATGCTTGAGAGGCTAAAGTTTGATTTACACTAAAATGACTGAAGGGAGGCATAAAAACTGGGGAATTGATATCACAATGTGTTCCTTGTCTCCGATATCGCTCTTGGTTGGTGGAAAAGGCGAGTGCGTGTCAATAAAGATAAGTTGCTTGGGGATCCTCACAAGGGCTCTGACCCCATAAGTTTCTCCCCATCTTTTGATTGTCTAGTGACATCTTGTTGTCCTACGAATGTTTCCTTCAGAAAATCCATTTAGAAAAAAATATTTTTTAAGTAAACTTGGGGTAATTTAAAAGTGAAAGTTTGTAAAGCCAGTTTCATATTTTCTTTTAAAGTTGTTCGTTCATTAAAGAGTCTCAAAAAAATTACTAAATGTATTGCGCTGGAAATAACAACAGTCCCGAAAGATAGACCAGCTAAATATCTTACAGATAAATATTGACAAGAAAGTAAAAATACGCGTTCGTAACAATCATGCCAGGAGACACATAAAATAACAGGGATTTTCGTTTCGTCGACTAAATATCTCTAGGGTTAAAGTTTTCTTTTTGTTCATTTTACCTGACAATCTTCTAGTGAAGAGTAACATGTACGAAGCTTTGCGGTTTGATCAGCGAAGTGAAAAAAGGTATGATTACAATAAAAGATTTTACGGTGGCTGAAGTTTGTAAAGGAGACCTTCGCTTGTATCTGACAGACTTGAAATTGTAATGAAAAAGTTGCTTTAAAATCCGGGATTTGTTTCTTGATTTAATATTTAGGCTACATTAACAACCTGTTATCGTACGTTGTTGTTATTCTTAAAATAGTTTTTTTTTGATAAATTTTGATGTAGCAATTTTAAATTGTAAAAAACCTTTTAGCTAATTCAAGGAAAGTTGGTACTTTGCGCATCCACCGTTAGTTCAAAGATGTTTCTCATATACAGCAGTACTCACACCAAACGCCACTATCCTGTTAATGGAGATATCTTGTAATTCCTCTGGCTCCGGAAGCGGGATGCCAAGGTGTTGGAGGCTCAGAACCATTAGTCTGAAGCAATAAATGAGAAGATCGAGAGAAGATTTCTTCTCTTCTCCACAGAACCTCTACATGAAATCGTTGACTACGCCCATGGTGTTAAGGTTTTTGTTAAAAGAGCCATGACCAGTCAGAAAACTACCACGAACCTGATGTTCATCCCACTTAAGCGTAGGAGTTGTTTGGAACGCCAAAGTGAAGATTCTCAAATAAAGAGCTACGACTGGCGCAGCCATGGATGCAAGGTCCCCCAAGGGGGGACTTCTGACACCCTTCTTTGGCCAAAGCTTCAACTTCCTCGTTTTCACTAATGTTACTGTGATCGGGCATTCAAAGTAGCTTAACTCAATTGTGTGAGCCAAGTTTGCTTAGGGCCTAACGACATTCTTTGGCTAACATTTTTTGGTTATAACAGAACCAAGAGCTTTGAGAGCCGCTTGGCTATTGCTGCATATATAGATATGCTTGTTAAAGCAACCTCTACGTAGGTTCTTCTGAGCATAGGTTAAAAGCGCGTGCGTCTGTATCGTAAGAGTTAGGACACGTATATGCCTCAAAAACCTTGTCTCATCTATCCACTTGCCATTGTATTTTGGCTTGTAAGCTGCCTTACGGGCCTTCCTATTTCAAGCAGAATATGCAGAGGCACAAAATCGAGAGGTTCCTGCAGAGCCGCAGTAGGTGCCGTGCGTATTGCTCCTGTAGTCTTTGAAGCTGAGGTAACCGTAGTTTAATGCATGACTGTTGGGCTGTGTGCCACGCGATACACACATGACTCTTAGTCTAACTACAGCGGAGTGAATCCACCTAGTAACTGGGGTTTAATCTCTAGGTTTTCCCAAAGGTCTATCTACAGGTCCAAAGACTTGCAGTAACTCTTTGTATTTGTTTGTCGGCATGTTCCTTCTAGGGCAGCCGAGCATCTAGTGCGATCCCTAGTTACTTGACTACTTCGTAGAGACGCAGCCTAGTTTCGAAAAGCTCCGCTTTAATGAAACTTTCTGCAATAGTTCTTCTAGTGAAACTTTAAAGCCTTGGTCCCGTGCACCATCGTTGTACAATTCGCAAAGCTCTTTGTGGGAGCCTGCTGACAGTACCTGAAAATTTACCTAAAACTAAACTTGCAAAGGCATCTCCATAGCCTTGCTTATATAGCGGCATCTTCGAGTTCCGCCAAGGACGAAATTCACCTGAAATCAGAGTTGCAAGTCCTTCGTCAAGAACGAGACACCGCAGTAGATATGTGACAACTCTCTTCACTGAGGACATCCTCTTCTAACCAACGCCCTAACCGAGGTCATGTTCCTTGAATGAATCTCAGGATGTTGTCAATGGAGGTGTTAGTAATCATTTCGGGTCTTAGTTCTTAACCAGCATTTTCTGTCAAGACGGAAGCACTACAGTAGAGGTGGGAAAACTCCTCACTGGGGACATCTTCTGCTGACCGACGCCCTAACTGCGGTCATGTTCTTTTAAAGAAGCTCAAGACGTCGTCAATGGAGGTGTTAATAATCATTTCAAATTCCAGTTCTAGACCGGCATCCTCCACCAAGACGGAAGCACCACAGTAAAGGTGGGAAAACTCCTCATTGGGGACGTCCTCTCCTAACTGACGCGACGCCCTAACTGGAGTTTTATGAAACGCTGCCACGACTCACCTAATAATGATGTTATCAATGCCATGTCGGGTAATCGGATTGGTATTAATATTGTCCCCAAGCTCAATAGACCAGTTTTGTTCTTAATAGAAACTTATCGGATTTGGTCATGTTTCTTGAAAGAAGCTCAGGATGTTATCAATGGAGGTGTTAGTTATCATTTCAGGCTTCAGTTCTCAACCAGCATTCTCTGTCAAGACGGAGGTAGGAAAACTCCTCACTGGGGGCATTTTCTCCTGACCGAAGTCCTAACCCCGGTTTGATAAAGGGGGACCACGACTCGCCTAATAATGGTGTTATCAATGCTATGTCTAGTAACGGGGTTGGTATTAATATTGTCCCCAAGTACGGCAGCTTAATAGACCAATCGTGTTTGAAGTAGAAACTTCTTGGCCTTGGTGATGTTCCTTCAAAGAAGCTCAGGATGTCGTCAAAGAAGGTGTTAGTAGTTATTTCGGGTTGCAGTTCTGGTACTCCAAAATGTCGTAGTGTACAAGCCGTTAACCCCCCCCCCCCCTCCCCCCAGTAGTGTAAGCAGTGAAGGAGTGTTTAATTCTCCTCTTCGCAGAACCTGTAAAGTGGGGTATTTACGAGTTCGATTGTATGTTGTTGCTTATTTACGCATCGGTGTGCTGTAAAGATCTTTGATGTATGATTTAATTTCTCTCTTCTAAACATGAGGAGTTTTTCAGTCGCTTATTTGGACGGCTCTCTTATGACAGACTTGGACTGTCTTATGGTCGGGTACTCGAGGTAAATGTTTCTTAGCCAGCTTTTAACCTGCTTCCTGACGGTGCCGTAAGCTACATTGTTGCCTCGGTACCAACACCAAGCAAAGCCCGCTGTTTTTCATATAGCATTCAAAACCATTTTAGAGTTAAATTTACACGACATCAGCACTTTCAGCGCTGCCTGGCTTTTAGTCGTAATGCAGATTCTTCTGTTTCTGCTGGACCTTTGCACCATGACTTGGGAACAGGTAAGAATAATTGTGACTTTGGTGTGGAAAAGCGGCAAAGTTGCAAAGCGGCCAAGTTTTATGCTAAAGGCATTGCCTGGTTTTGCTCTGTTGACGCTCAGCCCTATGCCAGACTCTGTTCTGCATCCATCTGTGTGCCACATGACCTCTCTATTTAGAGTGGTAAAAATTTCCTCCCCTTCACTCAACCCGTTCTGGTATAAGTACGTAAAACGTTTTTTAAAAGTCAAATGAGGTTTTACTTTGTCTGACTGTATGTGAGTTAATTGAATCAAGTTTTCCAATTGACATCTATTACGCACGTTTGGAAAATATAAATAAAAAATCTTATAAATAATTTCCAATTTTCACTTGATAATTGTTTAAAAATGTTAAATATGAGCAATTATTGAGGGAGAATAATAAACTGCACAATTATAATAATAGCCCAACGATTTTCAAACTAATCATCGACATGCCGGTCTTGTTTCATAGGCAACTACGATTAGGTTTTTGTAACGCTTTGTAGTTGAGTATCCATTGGAGTTTTCAATACATTGTTGTATATAACGTTTGTTAATTTAATAAATCTTGGCATTAAAGCAATAAATGCAGTTCTTATGAACACGGACCTAGAAAAACTTCCTTAAGAAGTTACAGGCTCCGAAAGGGAGAACAGTATGCAATGTAGAGATTATTTCCTCGTTTTTTAAAATCTATTGTGAATATTTTTATGATTTGTTTATCTAAAACAACCATACAATAAGTTTAGTTCCCTATTTGCTAACTGCTGAAGCTATGTAATGTTATCATAGCTTGAGCTTATCAACCGAAACCGGGGTGTTATCAACAGAGACATAGGGTAAGTACAACATGATTACAACATTTTTTGTCCTTAACTTTACTACACTTTGCCCACATTCTACGCTGTTCAAATAAAATTATAAATTTATTATAAAATAATTACTACGCTTAGTTTGCTAAATAAGCAATTATGCAATTTTGTTTGTGTTTGTTTATTGACACATCTTTCGCCCTATATTAAATTTGCTTCGTACTGTAATAAACAATTCTGGATGTTAATTTGCATTGTGCAGGCATTACTAAGTAACGGCACCTTAAAAAAAATCGTATATAAGCAACGGATTTGCATAAAAACGCCAGTAGATTTCAAATGATTCAAACGCTAACGCCTGAGAATTTGCTTCCGGATCGAGCACAAAATTACGGTTCGGAGAAACCCAACGCAGCAAACTCCTTCTAGAGACCAGCAACGCCCCGGATGAAGCAGAAGCTGACGATCCGAAGCAAACTAAAACAGCAATCCCATTCTCAAGTTCTGCTTCCAGATTAAACGTAAGATTTCATTCTGGGACAGAACCAACACAGCTTATTCTACAACTCTGCAGCACCTCCATAAAACCAGCAGGATCAGTCATCTCCTTGAGAGATCGCTTCATACCCCGCTTGTTTAAGAGCCTCGCAGCAACCCAATAGAACCAGCAGGGCTTGCCATCCCCTACCTGATCTCTACGTGGACCCTGACCTTTTGGAACACTTTCCCGCTGGCCCCATTAGCATACCCTGGGATTCGACATCCGCACGTTCAACTCTTTGCCTTTCAGTGTCCCCATCAAGATCGATCTAGAGGACGTGTGATTTCCATAATTGAATTTCCCTGTTCGCTGCTATTGTTAATGTATTAAATTTGTTTGTTTATGTTTGATGTAATAATACTGTAATTTTTATAAAATAAATAGTTCATACTTTAAAGGTGTTAAAGTACTAAGTCTTTTAAGATATTTTAGATTTGAAAACGTCGCATACCATTATTGATAGGTTAGCTTGCTTTTTTATTCTATTCTGCCATCCCTTGATCTTTTTCTGAATATCTTGCCACTTTTTTAGAAGCTCTCTCCCTACTTCATTAAATGGTAAATGTAAAAGAAAATACATCGTCTTGTTTGGCTGACTCTCTTAAAATGATAGGCGTGGTTTACTATTTATCACTTTTTGTTCATGCCATTTCGGAGATTTTCATTGAATTTCACAACGTTGAATTTGAGATTAAATTTCTGGAAATTAATCTTTTATCATTTCTAAACGGAAATGTTGCCACAAAGAAAATTTACCATTAACCAGAAAGCTTTTTAAGCTATGTTTTGTAAAAAAAAACCTCAAAATAAACAAATCAATTTATCTTATTTGTCAAAATTTGTCTTTAAACTATTGAAACGTTGTATTAAACAGATTTCTTATCTTGCAACGCTTCGGCAAGGGTAAAAGGTTAAAAGAAAACACATTTCTCTTCTTTTTGTTATGGAACGGAGCAAAGCGATACACTTTACAGTTACAAATGTTTTCTGTATTTATTTCACAAACTCTGAGAGCCTTCCTTTTGCTTGCATTGCAAAGCAGCCGGTGACAAATCACGGCAAAACGGAATAATACGTGGAGACATTTCTCCGATTACTATTTTAACTCCAAGCACGAATTTTACTTTGCTTATTACCTATTTGACAGGCAAATTAGAAATTTTAGCTTCATTTTATCTCTGGTGACATTTATGAAAAGTTGTTAAAGGTCGTCAGCTCTAATTAGCATTTGCATGTAAATAAGGTTTATGTATAGATCAAGAGCTTTTGGGATTAATTTTCGAGGAGTTGGCCAACTATAACCTAGTAACCTGGGCAATAGTCCGATGTGGCGGTTTCAACGTCAAATATGTGGAAATCAATTGACTTCCATTGAAATTGTTCAAATTGCAACAGTTATTAGTAACCTCGCTAAACTTTGGGTTATTCAGGAAATGCTTTTCACAACCACGCTACTAATTTCTAGATTATTCTTAAGGGCTTTCAGTTGTTTCTGTTTCATAGTAAATAATGCCTAATAAGCGAATAATGAACTGAAGTAGAAAAATAATAAAACTGTAGTAAGCTCTTGAAAAATAAAGAAAATATGTTGCATTGGCCGCAAGCCACTAGTAATTACATAATTGATGTGAATTTTAAAGCTCAAGTTCTGGTTACATTGTTTTTAATTGTCTAGATAGTTACATAATCCAGAAGACATCTACCAATTTCAGTACAAATTGGAAGTTTTTAATTTTGATTTCTATTGCTTTCTGTTGCTATTTTCTTCACTTCTTATTAAAAGTTATACAAAAGTTTAGAATTATAAGGAGGTTACGAGCCGTATAATGACAATCTTTAAAATTTGTTTGAAAAGTTTAAACTTCATGACAATTCAATGGATTGCAGCTTACTCAAACACAAAAAATGATTTTTAATATCAGAAAATTTTCTTCGCGTATGTGTAAGGCATTTCCAAGAGCCACTGTATAATTATTTTGTTTTGTAATCGAGATTTTATTGAAAAACGTTCGAGTAACAGACGCGCCACAGCTACGCCACACACTTTACTTGAAAGGGAAGTTTTACAGTGCACGTATACAAACAACGCGTTTTTCTCGTTGTTTGTTGTGAGATTCTATGATAAAGCAGGAAGAGTGTCGTTAATTCCTGCACAATTTACAGATTTACAGTTAAGGCAGATAAAAGGTTGTAGTGGAAGAACAAGAAGCTGCTCTGTAGCAATTGAACTACCGCCTTGCGGTTTGAATTAATATCGTTTATTTATTTTATATGCATATTTGTTTGTCTATTTTTTATATATATATATATATATATTGGTTGAAATAAAGATCATTATTAATTATTATTATTATTATTTTCATAACCCAAAAAGTAAAGTAGAATCAAGTAATGTACTAGACTAGGTTGTTTTTCTGTAAACAGCGAGCTTAAAACACATTAGTTTTCTGGAATCAGCTTAGTACTTTCAACATATAAGACAAAATGAGCTTAGATGTTTTCAGCTTACCTTTTTGGAAAAATAAAACATTAATTCGTTTTCCCTATACAGAATTTAAGTTTCACGAAGTTGCTTTTAAGTCAGAGTACAGATATGCAAATTTAGAAAAGACTTACGTAAAGCCTTGTCCGTACGAACATAATTTCCAAACTACGAGGATCGTTCGAAATGTACGTGGCCTAACAAAGAAAACGCAAGTTTATTGGTTAAAAAATTATTTTACTTTTCAATGTAGTCTCCTGCTCGCCCAACGCACTGCCGTCTTTGTAGGTCGATGAACCTATGTCCTTAAAATAGCTATTTACAGCAGCGATTACTTCGGAATTGGATAAAAATGTTTCACCGCCAAGTCATTTTTTCAAGTTTGGAAATAGATAAAAATCGCTGGAAGCCAAATCTGGCGAATATGGCAAATGAGGCCCTAATTCGAATTCCAATTCATGAATTTTGGCCATGGCGATTGCAGACGTGTGTGCAGGTGCGTTATTTTGACAGAAAAGCACTTCCTTTTTTGCCAAATGAGGCCGTTTCTGTTTGATTTTGTCGCTTAATTGCCGCAACAAATTGGCATAATACTCGCCATTTTTTGTTTTCCCCTTTTCCAAGTAGTCGACGAAGATAATTCCATGAGAATCCCAAAATACAGTTGCCATAACCTTTCCTGCTGACAAAACCGTTTTTGCCTTTTTTGGTGGTGGAGAACCTTATTAATTATTGCAATAACAAAGAAACCTCACAGTTTCCTAAGTGTAGTTGATGTATGAACTACTTTAAAAATAAATTTCTGTTTTGTAAACAGTTAAGTACAGGTTGTTTTACTGAAAATACACAATTAGGACTGCTCGTTAGCAAAAAAAGGTTTCGTTACGAATGTGTTTAAAAGATAAAAAAAATAAATACAGATAGATAGCTACGAACAATTGTAGGGTTGCATGTTTGGAGCGCTTCAATCGATGTTGGGAATTTAAAGTTCTTGCTTAGGTTCGGCAACAGATGGCTCTCCAATCGAGGTTAAGTATTAAATTAGCTTCTTTTAATCTCTGTTTAAAATCATCCATTAAACAGATTTTACGTGGAATGTTTTCAGAATCAACTTTAAATTCAAATGTTAACAAATTTAATGCATAACCTCAATTGCAGAGCCAAACCTAGGCAACAACATAAAATACCCAAGTTTGATTGCAGCGCCCCCAACATACAACTCTTCCTTCTGGTTTAGTCTGTAAGTACGAGGATCGTTCGAAATGTACGTGGCCTAACAAAGACAACGGAAAAAGTTTTATGGGCAGAACATCGTTTTATTTTTCAATATAGTCTCCTGCTCGCTCAACGCACTTATTCCAACAATGCTTCAAAACAGCAATGCCGTCTTTGTAGGTCAATGAACCCAAGTCCTCAAAATAGCTATTTACAGCAGCGATTACCTCGGAATTGGATGAAAATCTTTTACTGCCGAGCCATTTTTTCAGGTTTGGAAATAGATAAAATCGCTGGGAGCCAAATCTGGCGAATAGGGCGAATGAGGCATTAATTCGAATCCCAATTCATGAATTTTAGCCATGGCGATTGCAGACGTGTGTACAGGTGGGTTATCTTGATGGAAAAGCACTTTCTTTTGCGCCCAATGAGGCCGTTTCTTTTTGATTTTGTCGCTCAATAGCTGCAACAAATTGGCATAATACTCGCCATGTATTGTTTTTCTTTTTTCCAAGTAGTCGACGAAGATAATTCTATGAGAATCCCAAAATACAGTTGCCATAACCTGACAAAACCGCTTTTGTCTTCTTCGGTGCCGGAGAACCTTTGTGTGTCCATTGTTTGGCCTGTTCCTTGGTTTTGACAGTGTAATGGTAGACCCAGCTTTCATCAAGGGTTATGAAACGGTGCAAAAAGTATTTTGGATTGCGGCGGAAACGTGCCAAAGAGTCACGAGAAACAATCAAACGATTCAGTTTTTGCTCCGGTGTGAGCAAACGCGGCACCCAACGCGCGAAGTATGTTTTTATTTTTAATTCTTCAGTTAAAATTCTGTGCACACTGTCATTAGAGATGCCCACTATGTTTGCATCTCGCGCATTGTTACTCGACGGTCATCCAATACGATACAGAAGACTTTTTCAGTCATATCAATTATGTGATGAGGTTCTACTGGCAGTAGGAGCTAGTATGTTGGTGACTCCTAACTTACCTTTGTGTTAAAATTTTTTAAAAGTGCAGTTTTTTGTCAACAGTGAATTAGCAAAAGGGGTGCTATTCAATGATCTTCTCGTTTCCCAGAACATAGTCCATAGTGTATCTATTTGGGGAAGAGATCTATGCAACACAATTGCGGTTATACGCAAGGGAATTGTTAGCGCAACCTGCAGCGTTTCAGTTCGTTGCATTTCCTGGTCATTGAGTTTTATAAAAAAAAAATGCTAGAATCTCTTAAAAGATGTACTCCGCACGATAGGTTGGGGTGTTATCATGAAGATAGTCAACTTCCGATATGTCAGTCAATTTAAGGGTTTGTCAGAAACGGGATAACATTTGTAACAGAATTATTGATGATGAAGCCAACAGAAAACATACAGAATACTAATGTGTTGTGTTGTGTGATCCAAAAAAATTGATATTAACAAAGACAGTTGTTTGCCAAACGCTTCAATCAATGAGTTTCTTTCAAATGGTAAATATAAGTTTAAAAAAAAAAAACCAATCAGAATGTTTTTACCAAAGCCCTTAGCTATGTGTACTACAAAACAATAACCACAATACAACTTCGTTGTTGTTCAACCCTAAATAAATAGACACAACGAGCCCAGTTTATCCAGGTTAGTCAGTAAAAAATTAATGCGGAAGACTTAATCAGCCGAAAGAAAAACGTAAAACGTAAAAAACTTAATGACGTATGAAAAAATAACCCCCCATTACAGAGCGCTAATATTTTACAGGAGCACGACACAAACTAACCACTCTTCACTTGTTCCCAATTATTTTCGTGCCACGGATCTCTTGCCTCGCCACGATTTATGCTCCTTATGGTTTATTAAATCTCTCTTCACGTCAAAACAAGGATAGCTTTATTGCAGTCGTATAACATACGGGACAAGGTGGAAAAAGGGTCGAAAACATGTGGTAAATGGAGGGTTAATTAGGACTTAGAAGACATATAGATGTTTGTGTTTCTATCTAAAGGGAGCCGAAAGTTTAAACTGCAAGATCAGGAGTTTAAGTGTGGTAAAAAGTATAAAAGGGAACGGTCTGATAAAGTTGTCCGTACCCGTCTTCGCCCAAAAGAAAAGGGTCGAAAAGAATTTAAATCATAGGGGATGATGTTTCCATGCAGCAGCTAAGAATAGATAAACCACTTTCTACACTTCCGATGGTGTGTTTTTGAATGATTGATTGAACACTGGGTCAACAGTTAAAACTGCTGAATATTATATTAACCAAAAAACCTCAAAGGAAGGATAAGAATTTTAGATATTTTAATAAAAATAATACTTTTAATAATTAAAAGTTCCAGCCATCAATCTTCATGATACTAAAAATAAAGAAAAAATTCAAAAAGCGCTGCCAATGTGGAGGAACATCATTAAATTCACATACCCAAGCTCCTTGCGGGTCAATAGAGGATTCCGTCTGTTCGGTGACGCGAGTAATCAAAGCGGGATTACATTAAATGAAAAATCTCATGCATATGGAGTTACGGAATATTAATTGGTACGTCGTTACTTATACGTTAATGGAAATTTTTAATGTAATGTACAGATTTGCACCTAAACCAAAAGGTGGTCGTAAAAATCGAATTATGGAAAAACACAAGAAGAATCGATAAGTAAGTCGATGCACACAGAGAGTCGTGTACTAATATTTCGTTCAGTTCAGGTTTATAGTTATATTACCCCCACTTCCGATTTCTTTTAGAAAAGGCGAGAAAAATTCATATAAGGGCAATTTAGCTGTTATACTGATAAAATTAGAATCATGTTTATTGTATTATTTCTTTAAAGTGATATTTAAAAAAAAGTGATTATCAGAGATTTTTGAAAGCAATTTTTTAAATGTGGAGTTATAATTATTAATTTTTAGTTTGTAGATTCTCAGCTAAGTTCTAACAAACGTCAAATGTGCAGCACTATTTCTTAGAATTATGTTTATTTAAAGATTGCAAATCTTTTGTTTAGAATTCACGTGGAAGAAAGCTGAAATACACTTACGTCACAAATTTATTTATGTATAAAGTAGAAGTGGGTTCTTGTATTAACCTTTGATTCTTGATTCGACAAACAAAGCACATTTTTTTTGATTTTTAAGCGAAGAGAATCATTCTTGCAGATCAGTCGCGATATATCACCAACCTTTAGAACATTCTCTTTTCTCAGCGCTTGAGGTTGATCATTGGCTGATCATTAGCGTTTCTTTCCGCCCAGGTTTTAAAGTGGCTGCACGTGAGTGTTTTCTTTGCTCAGCGCTTAATGTTTACCCTCGGCTGCTCGTAAACATTCCGTTCGCTCAGCGCTTGAGGTTCATCATTGACTACTTGTGTGTATTTGCTTGCTCAGTGCTTTAGGTTTATCACTAACCGCTTGTGAGCATTTTTTTCCGCCCAACGCTTGAGGTTCGCTTTTGGCTACTCATGAACATTTCTTCACATCGAGTTTTTCAAATCTGTCCTCAGCCCATTGCCCAGTTGCCCATTGCTTGCGGTTTAGTTTTGGATGTTCGTAGATACTTCTTCTGCGCGCTTAACTTTATGCCTTGGCTGCTTGTGGACATTTCCTTTGCACAGTGTGTAAGGTTGATTTTTGGCTGCTCATGAACATTCCTTCACACGGAGCTCTTGAAATTTGTTCTTGGCTGCTCGTGGTATTCCAGTCGCACATAGCTTGCGGTTTATCCGTGGATGCTAGTAGATACTTTTGCTCAGTGCTCAACGTTTAGCCTTGGCTGCTCGTGGACATTTCTTTTGCTCAGCGTTTGAGGTTGATTTTTAGCTGCTCATAAATATTTCTTCACACCAAGCTCTTGAAATCTGTCCTTGGCTGCTCGTGTCATTTCAGTCACCCATTGATTGCGGTTTATTCTTGGATGCTCGTGGATGCTTTTGATCAGCACTTAACTTTTGTCCTGGGCTGCTCGTGAACATTTTCTTCGTGCGGCGCTTGAGGTTGATTTTTAGCTGCTTAGGAACGTGCTTTCACACCGAGCTCTTGAAATCTGTCCGGAACTGCTCGTGACATTCCAGTCGCTCAATGCTTGTGGGTTATCTTTAGATGCTCGTAGATACTTTTGCTCAGCGCTTAACGGTTATTCTTGGCTGCTCGTGGACATTTTGTTCGCTCAGCGCTTGAAGTTGATTTTTGGCTGCTAGGAACATTTCTTCACACCGAGCTCTTAAAATCTGTACTGCTGCTCGCGGCATTCCAGTCGCCCAGTTTATCGTTAGATGCTCGTGGATACTTTTGCTCAGCGTTTAACGCTTATCATCGGCTGCTCGTGGACATCCCTTCGCTCAGAGCTTCAGGTTGATCATTGGCTATTCGTGTGTATTCGCTTGTCCACTGCTTTAGGTATATTCTTGGCTGCTCGTGGGCATACCTTTCCGTTCAACGCCTGAGGTTGGAATTTGGTAGCTCATGAATATTTTATACGCCGAGCTCTTAAAGTTATCCTCAGCTACTCGTGACCATTCCAGTCGCCCATCGCATGCGGTTAATCTTAGTTTGCTTGTATACATTCCCTTCGTCTAGCACCTGATGTTGATTATTGGCTACCTGGGTGTATTCGCTTGCCCGACGTTTTAGGTTTATCCCGGGCTGCTTGTGGTCATCTCCTTCGTCCAACGCTTGAGGTTGATCCTTGGCTACTTGTGTGTATTCCTATGCCCAGCGCTTTAGGTTTATCTTTGGCTGATCGTAAATATCTCTTTGTTTGCGGTTTATTATTGGATGCTCGTGGGTACTTCTTTCGCTCAGCGCTTGAGGTTTGTTTTTGGCTGTTCGTGGGTATTACCTTCGCTGGTGGTAGAGGGTGGAACTTGGCTGCTTGTGGGTATTTGTCTTGTCCAGCTCTGTAGGTTGAGCCATGGTTGCTAAATGCATTTCACCGTTTCCTCTGCATCATATATGTTGGCGGCGACGACATAGGTATAATCACATATTTAGTTAATGCCTTTGTAGAAGAGAATCAGTGTGCAAATTGCGTATTATAAACGTCAGTATTATTAAATATATTATACTAAATTAGATAGAAAAAGGATTATCACGGTATGTTATACTATGATGAATGAGAAATCATGCATATTATGATGTTATTGGTTAAGAGTTTACGTAATTTGGCTGCAGCAGCGTTACAGAGGCCATGCCTGACATTTCTAGCAATTTTCAGTTTCTGGGAGGATGAGGCGCACCAAGGGAGCGGAGGTACACTACGGAGTAATTTGGATGTAATATGCTTCAAAAGGAGATGAATGCTAACATTTTTTATTGAGTTGGTATATCAAGAACCATTTTCTGTAACAATGACAGCTGCTTGTCTTAGTGTGTCTTTTAAATCATGACATCTATATGTGGTCATTAATCACACTTTAACGCACACACATAGGTGTTCTGATTGAAGTAAATTTTTCTGTGTTCGCTTAATCAATTTTTAACATTTTTAGTAAATAATTTCGCTCTGTTAAAAAACTTTTCATACATATTTTTATATATCTTTCATAGCTTAAGTTCTGAAATAAGGAAGCCAAATTGAACAACTTGCTTTATCGCTTGAAAAGTGCAACAACGGAAAGATATATCATAAACGCATCACCTAATGCTGATTGAGAAGGTAAATAAAGTAAAAGGAAATATATTGAAATAAACGTAACGATGCAACTTCATTCCATTATTGAAACGTTGCAAGCGTAAAGAAAAGTATGCTTCAGTTAAACAACCTATTGATGTGGTACTCTTGACATTTCTAATGATTCACTGAAATTTTGAACAAAACCCGTATGTTATAAGAGTACTCGACTTTTTTATTTTGGTCGTTATTTTTGTCTTTCTACTGAAATTCTTTTACACAACGTAACTAAAATATTCACAAGAAAGGTTAAATTTTAAATCTCCCTTCATTATTATGAGAATCCGGATTTCTTTGTTTAAGGCTCGGCGGATTTCTGGAGAAATTTTTGCAATGCAGATTCGCCCAAAGTCTTTGGTCAAAACTTTGAACTTAGTGATGCAATTAGGTTAAAAGTAATGGAGTAAATGGATAGCAAAACAGGAAGCTATAAGGAAGTTTAATAAGAAACCCATAAATAGGGGATTTATTTTTATGTAAGTTTGTGAGAAAGGAATTTGTTGAAATTAGCACACATTGGTTCCGTATTGATCTAACCAAAAGGTAGTAATGGCAGAAGTTGCGGTTCGACAGCTTTCGAGCGGACACATCACGTCCTAATGCTGTCGAGGATCAGACGTTTTACGTCGGGACGTGGTTAAGATTGTTAGTGCACGCTTTGAAACGCGCAGAATTTAGTTTGGCTGGTATACGTGTCACATCTTGCTCAATTTCTGTTTATGTACACTGCAGATGTTCGCTTACATAAAAGAGAAGTTAAAAACGTATTTCAGCATTTTCTTGGTTTAATACAACACACATTATTTTTTAGAAGTCCTAAAACTTACATGACAACTGCACAGAAACTTAAATTTTTTTTCCATAAAACGTTTGCATACCGTTGAATATTCTGCATATCATGCACCTTTTACTTGCTGATAAAATATGATAAGTAACTGGAAACACTGTACTAATTAAAGTTAGTTATTAAACCATTAAAATGTTTAATAAAGATTATATTCCAAGTCATTTTTGCCGGTTTCAAAAAATCATATATTTGTACACCTTGCCGTCTTATCTCGGTCTAGCGCCCGGGGCAGTCTAAATTTCGTCACCAACAACAGTAGGTTTGAGCGGGCGCATATCGGCACTTTCCGGTCAAAAACATTTAAAGTCCTCTGCCTTTAGCCACCAGTATAAAACAATCATTCTAATAAAGTAAATAATTAACTGTACAAAAACTCACTTACACAATAGTACGCGCTACTCAACAGCCAGCTCAGCACTGAACTCCCACACAGTGTTGCCAGATGGGTCTATCAAATATTTGCCTCCTCTTATTCCAAAAATCCCTTTTCGGCTGCCAATATCTCTTATCAATATCCACAAAAGTATATGATTTTATCTTCTTCTACAAAATAGAAATACTGTTTGTAGCCCAGCTTATTCGAATAAACAGCTTTACTTTTTAAATATTTGAGGAAAAAGAAAGACCAAAATTAAGTAAATAACATCACACAAATCAAAACAGAAATAAGTTTAAATACAGTCAAAATTTGGAGTCTCTCTTACCGACTGACATTTCTCAAGATAAGACGGTGACACGCTTATTAAAATGATAAATAACACGTTCTAGATGGGTTTCATAGAAATGTTTTTTTTTGATTTTTCTAAAATTTTCCGAATTGTACTCAATTTTCCTTTGCAAAGCTAACATTTTAGAATTTGATTAATATTCCCCCCTTTTTCGAAAATGTTTACTTTTTCCCCGCATTGATTAAAATTACCCGTAAAGCGGGAATTTTTCCGTCATCTGGCAACACTGCTGTCACGAAATATTATGTAACAGCATGTGCCGACCGACTGCCGTTGCTGTACTTGGCACACTTACATCTGTGAATCCCCTAGTTATCATTGTTAGGGTAGGGGAAAGGAATCCTAAAACAAGGGGAGTTTGCCGCGTATAATAAATATAAACACACTAACTTAATTAACTGTTGTTTCGTTTATTTTACTTATTTATTTGTATAAATACAATTTACTTGACTTTTGATTAGGATGTCTTCCAGTTAATACTTGATTGACTTTACTTTTACTTAACCACTTCTTTTAAAATTTAAACCAGAAGCATTAGCAAGCACAGTTTTTAAACATTTTTTGTTAGCGTGTCCCTCGTAAATGTTGCGTTGGGAGCTACCGCCCCCTATGCCCTCGCGTAGAGACGACACTGTTCACTGATGACAGTGAGTCTATTAATTAGTTTATTCACTAGTTGCTGGGTCATTAAACAAGCCTATTTAGTATTTATATCTTCAACGAAGTTGCATACTACCGAATCAATAGAAGTATTCGTCAAAATAGAAAATTAATGTTTATTGCCGATTCAGTACTAGTTAGATTATTAAAACAGTGGTAGTAAATTGCTGCCTTACCTTAAAACTAAGTTATTACAAGTATTTATTTCACTTGTGCTTGCCTCAACTGTTAGTAGAGAGAGGCCTCTACTACGAGAACTTACATATTTACGCGGCCATTATATAAAGACCATTTTCCTATGTAGAGTGGGTCGCTAAGTATCATTTAGAAATAAGCTTCTTTGATTTCTATTATTTCTTTGTGTTGTTGTACTTTAATCTGCTGCTGTCATTTCGAAGACACACTTGCGGATGTCAAATCCTGGCGTAGCACTTAATTTCAACAGCTTGCTACGAGTTAAAGTACAACAATCATATTTCACTAATAAAAAACGTAATTCAACTTTATTATCGACTATTTACTGCATTACACCGTAGCGAGTAAAAGAAAAACGCAAAATGCTCTCTACGCTAGGTCATTTTTGGTTTACGGCAAAAACGACTGAAAAAACCCAGAACAAATTCGCTGGGGTGAAAAACTTCATGGAAAAAACACCCGCCGATAAACATCGCCTGAAAAGAAGCTCCGGTAAAGACATTCTCCAGCAAAAGCATTCTCCAAAAGAAAAAATCCCGGTAAAATAATTTTACAGAGAAAACATCCACCAAGAAAACAGGGAGGGTGGGAATGAGTGAGGTGGGAGAAAGAGAGGGAGAAAAAAGGAGAAAAGACAAAAGAGAGAAAAAGAGAAGGGAAGGGAAGGAACAAAGAAAGAATGAGGGAGCGAGGGAAGGAAGGGAAGGGAGGGGAAGGGAGATTAAAAATATGGAAAAATAAAAAAAAGGTAGAAGAAGAACGGGAGAACAAAAAAAAAGAGTAAGAGAAATAAAAATAGACGGAACAGGGAGACAGGGCGAGAAGGGAGAGAGTCTGAGTCTTTAGAATCTTAAAGAGGTAAAAACCGATTTACCTAAACAGAGCGGTGCAATGTATAAATTAATATTTACTCACCGAGGTCTTTAACAGATCGGTCAATGCAGACAAATCGCATTCTCGAAGAACCCTGCGCGGGTTAGAGGAGTAAAACTGAACCTTATAGAATACTAAAGTACAGCTTCAAGACAAATTCACGAAACAGTCTGTATCGGAAGGTAGCAATGAAAAACTGATAAACCAATAGCAATGAGCAGCAATCAGATGAAGCTAATAATAAGAAAAATAATTGCTAGGCACTGTCCTATAAGGATGTAGCAAATATGGAAGAGAGGACATCCACAGCCAGGAGATTTCGACAGTCCTCAGCTGAATGTAATCTTTAAATTTATTACAGGTTTGAAGCTATTACGCTGAACTGAAATTTACTAGGTTGAACCAATTAGCGCTTTTGGCAGCAGTTCTTTAAACTACCAGCTAATTAATTGCTGATAATTTCTTCTCCCATTTACTTTCTCATAATTCGCCATTAAAGGAACCTCTTTCTCGGGTCTTAATATTTTTAATTTGGTTATATTTCAATGTTACCTATATGTATGTCTTCGCCTCCTCAGGCAGTACGTTCTGGGGGTAATTATTAATACTCTATGAATTAACCAGGTCGAGGGACCTCAGTAATTAAGCCGAATTACGAGATCCCAAGAAAACAAGTACTTGTCATTGTGGTTTAAATAAATTCTATACAATAACAGACAATAACATCAACAACAACAATAATAAGAAGAAGATCAATTAACATTAATATAATCACATCAACAATACATCAGTACTTTATACAAAAATACTCTTAGGTACATTATCAAACCATTGAACACAGCGAAAACTTTGTTATTTGCATATTGGCAATACTTTTTAACTTCACACAAAGCACCCGTTGTATATGGCCGCGTTTTAAAGACTGCCTGCGCTTGCCCCTGAGACTTTCTTCGTTTCGTTTTCATCTTCGTCATTCAACCGTAGCAATCAGACACATGTTTAAGCAGCTGCAACGTTTATTCTATAAAAATACAAAACTTATTACAATAAAGTGTAAAAACTACAATATAATAAAGTAATTCGCCTCTATAATAAAACGTATTTCTACACGCATATCTTTAATTGGTTACTATTTAAGAAACATCAAACCGAAAATAATTATTAAACTTCAAAATGTATGTAGAAGCGTAGCGAATTCTTAGACGAAATTTTTTAAATCAATATGGAATAGAACACGTATATTTTCATTTCTTAACTGTAACACATTTAAGTCCAAAACAGTTTTAAAAATTGTAAAAGTGGTTTATTTTGTTGTTCGTCTCAGCCTATATTAGTCCACTCCTGAACGTAGGCCTCTCCCATTATTTTGTTGGATGTATTCATTACTGCGTGAACTTTTTTTAGGTACATCTTTTAGTATCTGAAAGGTATCATCTAAGAAAAAAGTTTTAAACAGACCTCATTATTTTAGTATTTCATTTTGAAATGGAAAAGTTAAGATTTCTGCATATATAAAGGACAAGTTAATTAATGTGAAAGAACAGAAGCCTCCTTGTGATTCTTATTATTCGAAACTCTCTTTGATCTTAAGAGATTGTTAAGAATCTCATTTTACTGCAACATTTAGTTCTTCATAAAACCCACGTTTTTGTGTAATATAGAAATATTAAATTAAGGTTTAAAATGAATTTGAAAGCCCTTTAAATAGCATTATCAAATGATTATTAAAGACAAATGTAATTGTTTTGGAAAATTTAAGTAATATTACCTGTAAAGCAAGCTAACGAATAGAGTTTTAAACAATATAAATAAATTAATTGTTTTTAGAATAGTTCAAACGTAATAAGAAGGGTTAAACATTTTTTACAAAATAATAACATTTTTATTTTTATGTAATAAGTAAACCTATTTTTTAAACTGTCCCCGCTTAATGTGAAAACAGTGAATTGGCATTGTTGTTATTTTGTTAGTTTTTATTTATTCTAATAAACTTGCGCTCGTTCGTTGTAGCTTTCGTGACGGGTTTTGTTTTCTAGGTAAGGACAGAATGAAGCTCGGCAGCGTGAACAGAACAGTGAGCAAAAGGGTGTTCGGGCTTAATGGGGTGAAAGAAACTTATGGGTTTTGACAATGAGAAAATATAATACTGTTTCGCATTCTGTTTTCCTTTTGTTTCCTTTTTGTAAACATATTTATGAAATATCGGAAGGAAAATAGTTACGTCAGGGTTTTATCATCAATTCTCTATTACTGTTCTTACAAGCTCGGCTGTAGGGTAGTTCAGGCGCTTGTTTTATTCTTAAGCTTTGATCTTGAAAATCTATGAAAATAAATAAAAAAAGGCTCAAGTTCTTCAAGGTCTATGTTATATATTTGAATATAAATCAGCTCAAGAACCTTTCGGTTGTGTGAATTATTCCACGTCTAGAATTTTTAGGAATATTATATGGAAAAATTGATTTTGGCTTTGTTTTTGCTGTTCAGAAAGTAGATATTATTTTATAAAAGAATTTAACGCAGCATTGTTGGAAGAAATTGAAATCGAAGCTTCAACCGCAGATTAGATTAGAACTTTAGCTCCCTCTTCGGTATAAATGGTGTCGGATTATAGAATTTGGCGGGTATAGGTTTCACGTTTTAGAGTTCCAAGATTGCAAAGGATGTAATGGGCAAAAATAAGTTAATAAATATGAACGAGCTGATATTTTAAATCAGCGAATATTTATTTATTGTTTTTCAAATTAACGCGCTGGTATCGCCACTAGTGTAATATGCGAGATTGAACCACGCGCACGGATACCTACTTCTCATATCGTACCAAATACAAGGTTCTCATATGACCCAAAGGATGAAGATTAAGGGTATAAAATCAATATCCCAGCATTGAAAAATCAGTTTCACTGCTCGACTTCCTCGAGTCGGCAACAGCCGGCACCTACCCAGACCCAGGAACTTCAACCGGTAACAGTCTAAAAGCAACTCAACGAGTCAACAACAGCCAGGTTAGCAACGGGTACAAAATAGAAGAGCAGCTCCAAGCCGCAGTACCCAGTGCACTCAAGCGAGAGGGAAAATACAGCTAGTACTGGTGCAAGTCCATATTTTCTTTTAAAAGTACAGTCAAATGTAATTCAGAATCAGGTAACAACAAATATTTCCTGAACCAAGTACCTAAAGTCTGCTGTTAAAGGTTTCAGGCGCTTCTATTTCTAAATAAAGGGTTAGAGTTGGCTTTGACGTGTTCAACTCACTTTGATTTATTTTCCCTAAACTTTATTAATCATATTTAATTCCGGGACCCGCGGTTGAAAGGTTTCAACGTACTTCCATATCAAATCAGTGAATAAAGGGTTAGAGTTGGCGTTGACGTGGTCAACTCACTTTGATCCCTTGTCCTTTAATTGAATTAATTACCTTAATTATTTAAAACAGTAAACAAATCTTACTTAATTCTGAAAGGTTTCTATAAATGTCATAAATCATATAATAATTTCAAAGGCACACAACGTTATTAGGTACAAGCCCGCCAGCAGCAGCTTTGCATGAAGTAAAGAAATGCCGTGATGAAAGGTCGTGTAATATTCAAAATGTAAGGTAACACGCATTCACTGCGGTAATTATTTTTAGTATTAGCAGACCAGCTAGGAGAAACTTTATATATACGCGGTTCAATGAAAGATTCAATGTTTGCAATTTATTATAATATTGTTTCTAAAATCCAGCAGCAAGAAACGAATTTTACCCGCTAAGGCAGCAGCTGAGTGGTGAAAGGTCAGTACTCCGGCCCCAGTTATCAACGCTATCAGCGTCTGCAACAAGAGATTGGGAGCCCAGGTGACAGACTACAACTTAAAAAGTGCATGGGCGGTGTCAACCTTAAAGGACTCGAGCAGAATTTTAATTAATACAATTTATAAATTTGTTTTCTTACAAGATTGAATATATTTTTATTATAAAATATTTTATGTTTCAAATACTTAAAGTAGTAGATAATTAAAGTTGTAAATTACAAAATAAAATACATTTACATGTATGTTAAAAATCTTAATCATACCTAATTATTTCCGCAGTGTCTGTAGCGATCGAGCTTTGGATCTAAGCTACCCAGAGGCTGATGGGGATTTTTCAAAACGTC
Organism: Ctenicera cuprea; assembly: GCA_958336395.1. Lineage (NCBI taxonomy): Eukaryota > Metazoa > Arthropoda > Insecta > Coleoptera > Elateridae > Ctenicera > Ctenicera cuprea. Next base: position 22,395,724 of record OY284493.1, read on the forward strand.
ACAAGACAAATAAAATTATTTTATTGGATAGGGGTATAAAACGCTACTTTAATCAAAAATTGAAAAATAAGTAGGGCTGCGATTTGATCCGAGAAATAACAAAGCTTAGCTTTTCGGAGATTGGTTATGAATTTTGATAAAGAGTGTGTCACCTAAGAGGAGGAACCATTATTTCTGATTCTGAAAAGCTCTCTAGATCGCTGGAATCTAAATGTCGGTTTGTAGCAATTCTGCTGATATTCTATCAAATTATTCCCGGCCTAGGTCTTAACACTACAATAACATTTATCTCTTTACATTTAGGCTTACGGAGAGCACTGTAACAAAATCAAAGACGCTTGAGATTATCATTTTATCAGTGTACTTTCTTAAGCGTATCGTTTTGTGGCGCTATTGTTATTTTTGCGATTTAGGCGTAACTTTAAGCAGCTATTAGTAAGGAAGCTTAAGGCAACGTGCTCTTTTGGGCTGTTAGTACTCACTTAAGCCTAATAGATCGCTGTTGTTGGCTTAATTTTCCAGTTCTTCGGAAATTAGGCGTAAAGTTTGAGGTGTTGCTAGGAAGATATCAAATATGACCATAACTAAATCACATAATGACCCTAGCACAGAAAATCACGTACAAGCGCTTTATTAATAATAACTAACACCGCCATTAAAATTTACAGTAAGCAAATGAAAGCAGTCTGTCAACAAGTAAGGAATGTAAGAAGAGCTAACTATACATAAAAGTTAGAACATACAAACATAAAAAATCAGATTTGCGTTCTACAGCTAATTAAATAGTGAAGTTGTGTATGCGCGGTTTATTAAAAATCTGAATACGATTGGATTAATTTACAATGATATGTGTAAAGTCTAATAAATTATTTAAAGCAAGGGGAGACAATCGCTAAAAATGAAAAAAAAAATTGGGATGTTTGTATGGAAGGTTTCGTGCTGCTAGCCCGACAGTGAAAAATATTTTATTTCTGACTAGCATTTGGTTTAAAGAAAACGTTTATTGGGAGAATTTTTCCACTAAATTGCTACACAGAATTTTTATTGGAAAGTTGATTACCACCTTGTGATTTGCTAAAAACAAAAACGAAGTTAAGTATTCATCTTTAAAATTTTGTTGCAGTTCCACCAAATGTAATTATTAAATTTTAATTAGGTAACTAATTGGTTTTTGTGAACACTTGGAAAAATAAATTAACCAAATAATTCTTTTGCATCTTATTGCTAAGAGTAATGGTCAACATAATGGTTTAAAATTCCAGCACGTTGTGTAGTGTTTAAAATAATTTATAAAGTTAAATTTAACTAAACCTTTTTGTGGCTGATGTTACGGTCGAGCGCAATAAGTTCTAGGACAAACACGTAAACATGTATTTTCACCCGCTATTGTAGTAGTTGTGCATTTATTGTTTTCAGCGTACATAAATCAAAAGTAAAAGAGATTGCTTTCTGAATACAAAAACAGGTATTTCAGACTTTAAATCGCGTATAAATCTTCTTTAGGATGGACTTAGTAATTTATTTCGGCTAGCAAAGGCTTTGTGTTATGTAGTTTGCAGATGCACGCGCTTCAATTCCGTCCTGCATCTATTTCGATAACGCTACGTAGCTGTAGCCAGGATTATTTGCAATGGGAAATATCAAGCAGATAAAGGCAATAGATTTCCGTTTGTTCAGAACGCCCACAGTGAAAAGGGGATGTGTTTACTTCCGTCAACAAACAGACTGGTCTTAAATAACACACTCACCTAACTCTGGTGTATTTAACTTGGGAAATTGATTCTACTATTACTTAATAGCTCAAATAAAAATAAATGTCTCTATTCTCCATTATAATAAAGCAAAAATATACTGACACAAAAAAATGTGATATAGTCGTAGTTTTCTTATACTTTAAGATAATTAATTAATGGTAATTTCGCCAAGTAAATATTTATTAATTTCATTCATTTAACTTTTTAAATTTATTAAATACTTTCAAGATTGAGAAGAGTTGAAAGTCAACAAAGTCAAAATATTCGCTTCATTAACTCAAAATTTTATTCAGATTCTAAATTTACCTTAACATTATTTTTCGTAATATAAACTTGGAATCTCTTTAACATTTCATAATTATGTACATATTAAATTTATAAAAGGTTATAAATTGTTAAGCAATGTAAAATTTATTCAATTTTATTCTTTCTTAAAAAGGTTTCCTGAAAGATGCGCTTCATATAACTTCTACTTATCTAACTTTTAAGTATTGTAAAAATATAACGCTAATTTAATTTTTAATGTGGCTTTAAAGAAGTATAGGTATATAAAATTTTGTTTGAGGGGAACAAAGTGTCAAGAGTATGTAAAATTAAATTAGGTGTCGAGCGCTTTTTCAGAAATATTATAATGAAAATTAAGCTTAGAAAAATGAAAAAGTTAATTGTATTTAGCAGAAAAATTAACATTTTCTCAATTAAGCAAATGTGGCAATAAGAGAGTTAGGATTTTAAACTCACATAAAAAATTTTTGGTTTTACTCTAATGCAGCATTTACAATTTCACAATGTTTCAATAATTCAGAAAAGTTTTACCTACACAATCAAATTACGAAACGAAACGATCCAAGAAGTCAACGAATTTCCATACCTTGATAGCATAATTACGAGAGACGGAAGAAGTAGGAGAGAAATAAATAACAGGATAAACCTAGCAAAAAAGGCCTTTTATAAGAAAAAAAAAATACTCACACCCAATAACATCTCCTTAAAGACTAAGAAACAATTTATTCAAACATATGTATGGAGAACAGCACTATACAGATGCGAAATTTGGACAATAAGCAAAATCGATAAAAAAAAAGCTGGAAGCATTTTAAATGTGGTGCTATAGGAGGGCTCTAAAAATCAGCTGGATCGAGAGAAAAACCAATGAAGAAGTTTTAGTACTAATGGGAGAAAAAAAGGAAAATATGGAAACGTATTAAAAAAAGGAGAGACCAAATGATAGGACATGCACTACAAAGAGAAGGATTACTAAAAACAATTATCGAAGGAAGAGTAGAAGGGAAAAACCCGAAAGGAAGACCCCGTTTGCAATATATAAAACAAGTAATTAAAGACACAGGAAGCAGAAACTACCAGGAAATGAAAAAAAAAAAAGCTTCGAATAGAGAAGAATGGATTGCTGCGACAAACCAGTCCGAGGACTGAAAACTGAGGAGGCGGAATCAAATTACTTAACTTGTTCAATGCGTCCTAAAAAAAAAAAAATTTCTACTTTGAACCATAATTTGTAACACTGAATCTTAATTCTATTCATTTTCAATGTAGGTTATTTCTAATCGTCTTCTTAGTCTACTCCTTTCTTCTATTCCATATTTTTTCTCCCCTTATTCTACTTTTTCTCCCTAAAGTTGAAAGAGATGAATGTTTTGTCTTTCTGTTTCCCGATTACTAGTGTCATCCCGGAAAAGCGTAAACATGCAACTCCACGGTACAATCTGTTTTGGTACATTTCTCCCTCACCCTTTACTAATAGTACAGTAATAATTGTAGTTTCATTACCCATTCCATATTTTTATTTCCCGTCCTCTTACTCTCTCACTATACTTTACCTCCTTTTTCTATTAGTCTTGTGCATTTATAAAATTGTAAGCAATTCCTACCCCATATTTCTGTTCATTTATCTTTTTTCGTTTTTTCGTCACTTTAGGCTATGTTAATGACGTAGTAATCCTAACCATAGGGAAATTTGCTAGCACGGTTGCAGAGGTTATGCAAGTGTTACTGCGTATTGTGCAAAACTGGTGTAAGGAAGAAGGTTTGACAAAATAACTCTTGTTCTTTTTGGGAAAAGACGAACTTTAGGGTTTGCATTAAACTCACACTATGCAGGAAAATAATTTAGTTATCTGGGGAGGTTAAAAATCCGGGACCGGGGGTAATCCTAGATAGCAAAGTGACCTGTAGGCAACATCTGGATTGAGTTCTGTCTAAAGCGGGCATGGTCCTTTAGACATGCAGGATAATGTACGATACAACGCAACATGTGGACTAAATCCAAGAGTAGTATATTGTTGTGGTAAGACTCATAGCTCTATACAGGCTAAATGTGGTAGCTCAAATACAGCATAGAAGCAGCCAAAACTAAACTAAGTCGCCTGTAAAAGCAGAGTGTGGTAAGAACCACGAGGGTGATGAGAACCACTCAAACTACAGCATTGCAAGTTCTTCTTGGCTTTTGCCTCTACATATCTGGTTAGTAAAAAAGAAATAGCAGCGCCGCACAGAATAAAATATAGCGTATGATGGAACCGAAATTGAAAACTGAAAAATCCCATATGAGAAATGGGCTCCAACAGAAAAGTACCGGTGCATACATTTAACAAGCCATCCAGCGTTGTAATACCTAAACATCTAGAAAGGGATAATGACAAGGTCTTACCTAAAATGAAAGAAACCCTCTGGTACACAAATGGATCTCAAATCGGTAAAAGAACTAAGGCGGGAGATGAGTCCCAAAAAAATAAGTTACAGCTTTGGGAAGTACCCATTAGTCTTCCAGGGTAAAATTATGGCTATTTTACCATGCGAACGTTAGCGTAAAAAGCGTCGTAAACATTTGACAACATTACCAAACCAACTCTTAACTATTAGTTTGGGAGTGCCTGGTGACACTAAAAGACCTGTCAAGCATACAACAAGGTCACCTTGATATGGGTTCCAGTGCAAAGCACCATTAGAAGGAAGGAGAAGGTCGACTCTTAGCGCGGCAAATACATCAATGGGTTCCTAGTCGGCTTGTTGCCTAGCAAAATATTTAATTAAGCAAGTCATTAAGAACTGGATCAAACTAAATCTAATACCGCTCCAGGCAAATACATGCGACAGTCTCTATCAGGAGACAGCTATAGAAAACTGATTAACCACTAGCAATGAGCAGCAAGCAGATAAGAATAAGAATTGGAGAAATAAATGCTGGACACTGTAGAAAATAGAGGCACATTCAAGGACTGGGACAGTGACAGTCTGTTGGAAATGTGGAAGAGATGTCATTCATATCTTGTTTTCCTGTAACGCCTTAAAGAAACGCCGTTTTTTCGGCAAGGCTATCCTGGAGTCAGGAGATCTTGACAGTCATCAGCTGATTGTAATCTACAAATTCATTCAGGTTTGGAGCTAAACCAAAATTAACTGAGTGAAACAATGGACTTTTTGGCCGCAGTTCGCTAACCTACCAGGTAATTTGTTACTAGTAATTTTTCTTTCCATTTACTTCCTCATAGTTTAACATGGGACACCTTTTCCAAGTCTTAATAGTCTTAGTTTAGTTATATTTTAACGTTAACTGGCTGTATAAAATATAATCACCGAAACATGCTAGAAATCGCAATTAATTCATCAAGAAAAGTCATTGTCTATTTTACAATTCAAAAATGTGATTAAACTTTGCAGAAATAATGATTACACTGATTGTAATCAGGGTTTCGAGCCTTTTAACGGCTATTACCTAGATAGACCAGACCCTTGGCTATTCAAAGGCCGCGAGAAGATTCTTTAAAACAAAGGAACTTAGAGTGGTCATAAATTGCAGAAATAAATTCAATTATCAAGTATAACCGACCTGTGGAGTCATAAAAAATACAGTTCGGGTCTAAATAATTAAACGTAGTCAATCTTTTGTTTAGTTGTACCAAGTTGTTTGCGTCTTCTATATGCAGACTAGCATATTGCGCTTTAAAAATTGTCATTATTTTACTGGACAACTAATACGTGCAACAAGGAAAGGATAGGCAATTAATAAGTGCGACAAAGAAAGGGAGACAAAGGACGGTCTTAGTGGGCATTCCACATTTCCATGGATAATTTTAAATTTGAAATGGATACGTAAAGTATTATAAATGAAATTCAAAAGTATTCATGCCTACCTGAATCCCAACTTAGCCCTCCAATTATTTCTCTTCCTTATCGCACTTATTAATTGCCTATGTTTCCAGAAAATAGTGAATATCTGTATAATAGTGCTTGCATCGTTTGCGTAAAACCAGCGTTGTTGATAGTTTTACCTGCATCGTAACGCGAGTAAAAGAAAGTGAATAGACTCGGGGAGTCTCTCAACAAATTTACGTTGAAGGTAAAGTCCACAGCGTCCCCACATTAAATATACGTTCGCCAGCTGATCGTACCATAGTGTCACGCAGCGTAGTAACGCTAAGTTGCACATCTGCTAATTTTGTACTTGTGCATGTTATTAGCTAATTTTAATTTTGAATTATTTGAGCTTGTTACCAATCAGAGTGGCTAAGGTAAAAAAGAAGCGTTACGCTATTCCCTTGATTTCATCTTTGCGTAGCACAAGTAATAATTGTAAGCAAATCCCACCCCCATTTTTTTCTCTTCTTTTTCTTCTTATTCATCTTACCTTTTTTACCACTACAGCGCTAAGTTGTAGTTGGCATATTTTGTCAATTTACTAATTGTTTATATTTTCAGCCATGTTTCTTCTTTGGTTTATTCTTCTTTACCTTTTACGTGCTATTGCCCTTAAGCTGTCTCCCCTAAAATAACTTTAAGTTGTCTCTGCTATTTGCCTAATTATTTCTATTGTAATTAATAATAATAATAATAATAATAATAGTCTTTTATTCTCTATCCAAATACAAAAAAAAGGATACAGAACACACAAGGCGAGGTTCAGCATAGCTGATCTTACACCTAACCTTGAAAAACAATGTGTTTATACAATGGCAAAATCAAACAAAAAATAATTACAGTAAAAATAAAATATATCTAAATAAGTTTAGTAGGAAAACAGATAAGCTTAAATTTAATAGATTTAATGGAAGCACCAGATATAAAATTGCTATAAGAAGGAGAATGGTTAGCGCTTCAACTCTGCAAGGATAACAAAAGATTCCTATAATATATTTTAAAAGATATGTAACTCATAGTTCTGCATTGAGGCTTTAATTTATTTAAAACATTGTCAATTTGATAACTGAATGAAGATTTAAATTTTTCGGTGTTGTGTTTAGGAATGGTTATGAAATTGATTGGACGAACATTAATACTGTGAGTATTAATTCTAAATTTAATTTTATTGTACAGGTACTTTGGGCATTTATTAAGAATTATTTTATGAAACATAGAAGTAGTGTGCATTAACCGTCTGTTGTAAGTATTCAGCCAACCTGTACCCACTAGCTTATGTGATATCGAATCATATTTTCGAACGCCGTAAATATATCGTAGACAAGCCCTTTGCACCTGCTGCAGTCTCTTTTTATCAACAACAGTAAGACAAGGTCCATAAATTACATCACCAAAATTGAGATGAGAAAGCACCAGAGCATCACATAATAAAATTTTAATTTTGGTTGTTAAGATGTGTCTATAAGGATATAAAATTCTTAAATTTCCATAAGATTTCTTTAAAATTTGCACTACTTGATCAGAGAATCGTAAATCACAATCGATTGTTAGACCTAGATTTTTTACAACATTTGTAAGTGCGACCGGTTCATTATTTACCGAGATATTAATGTATGGTAGAACCGAATTTCGAGTTTTACTTGGCCCAAATAAAATAGCATTGGTCTTAGTGGAATTAATGATTAATGAATGATTTTGTGAAATTTCAACAATGCTTTGAATATCTTTATTGATGCGGGAGCAAGCTATCGCTGCATCGTCTGCAGTAAAAGAATAATAAATTTGAGTGTCGTCCGCATATTGATGAGAATTAGAAAATTTTAGTGTTTTATTAAACGTCGACGTATAAATTGTAAATAATAGCGGACCCAATATAGAGCCTTGAGGCACTCCCGACTGCAGAGTCTGCATGTCTGATATAACACTGGATATTCTTACAGCTTGCTTCCGATCAGTTAGATATATTTTAAACAATTTAAGCGGAATCTCACCAAAACCAATGTATTTAAGCATCGCAATAAGAATTTCATGATTCAGAGTGTCAAACGCTTTGCTGTAATCCAACAAAACAAGCAGTGTAAGTCTATTATCATCTGTTTGTCTAAATATATCGTCACATATATTAAGGAGAGCAGAACTGCAGCTATAGCCAGGCCGAAATCCTGACTGCGTATCAGGAAGTATGCTATGCTGACTCACGTAATTTCTAATTTGTATATCAATTACTTTTTCTAAAACTTTTGAGAGTACCGGTAAGATGCTGACTGGCCGAAAATGTTTAAATTCAACGGGATTACTGTTTTTTGGTAATGGTGTTACAACTGCTAGTTTCCAACTTTCTGGGAAAATTCCCTCTATAAGGCAAAAATTTACTATATGACGTATATATGGCAAAATGTGAGGTAAACAAAGTTTTATCATATTGATATTGAGACCATCCGCACCTATAGCTGCTGTTTTTATTGAATTAATAATTTTTAAAATTGTTTGATCATCAACTTCGTTAAAGTTAAATATACATTCCCCGTTCAATAATTTACTGTTATTGTAAAAATTCACAGTTTTATTATTAACATTAGTTACCTTTGGGATAGTATTGATAAAAAAATCATTAAATTTATTTGGGTCTTTTAAAGCTAACGGTATTTCCGTTTTTGATTTCGAGTGTATGTTATATTTATCTAGTTTTTTCCATAATAATTTACTATCTAAAGTTCGCAATTCGTGCTCAAAAAACGCTTTCTTTTCATTTCTTACCGCTTGTGTTGTGTAATTACGCAATTGTTTGTAATAATTCCAATGCGACAGCTTTTTACTTTTTTTAAATTTTTTTAGAGCATTATCTCGAAGGGTCATCATAAGTCTGATGTTGTCAGTAAGCCAAGGTGCATAGGGCTTAGTAAACCTAGAAACAGTAACCGGTGCATGCATATCAAAAAGTTTATTTAATAAGCCTGTTAGAAAATCAATCTTTGCGTTAACATCGTCCATATCAAACATTTCAAAAAAAGGCATCGAAAATAAATCTGCTGTAAAAACATCTAAATCAAAGTATTTAAAAGAACGATAGGTTTTTAACTCACATTTTTGAAAATACTTTTGGAGCTGCAGTGTACAGTATACTAATTGATGATCAGTTAAATTAAAATCACTCGTGCCACTATCACACACCATAAGGCTATCCGACAATATGACTAAATCTATAAGTGTGGCAGTGGTACTAGTTATCCTAGTTGGCTCGTCAATTACTTGTTTTAAATTATAACTCTCAATTAACGATCTTAAGTGAATAGTTTTTGCATCATCTAATTCAATCATATTTACGTTAAAATCTCCCATACAAATTAGTTCGTTACAATCTCCAATAAAAGAAGCGAGAGTATTATCAAATTCGTTTAGAAAAGTATTAAAACTCACGTCGTTAGGCCTGTACACAACACCAAAAATATATTGCTTTTTGTTTAATTTAACTTTAACCCATAGCTGTTCAATCGAATCAGATGTAGGTATAACGTTGACTTCTAGTGAGTTGTTGAGGTAAAACGCTAATCCACCCCCCCGCTTATGAGTCCTATCGTTACGAACTATTCTATAACCTGGTAATTCAATAGATCTGTCTGATACCTCATCTTTTAACCATGTTTCTCCGATTGCGAGTACATCATATTTATTAATCGATACCTGATCCCTCAAATCATCTATGCTTTTTACTAAAGAACGAATATTTACATGTGCAAATTTAAATTTATCTGTTTTCATTATATTAAGCTGTATAATATCTAGTAAGTAAAATTTTAAGTTTTATTTTAAAAAACAAAAGAATTTATGATTTAGCAATACAAAAAAAAAACGTTACACGTCTCTGCGTGTGGTTTAACATTATAATAACTGAATACGAAAATTTAATAGAAATCACACAATTTACCGAAAAAGGTAAGATAATTAAAAATGAAGTTTAATACGCAGACTGAACGAATTAATTTCCTTGAACAATGCTCTCAGCTGTTTCAATATCTTTGACAGTCCAAATTTTATTCTCAAACTTGACCTTAACAATACCGTCTGCAGTCCACACATTTCGGAATCCAAATCGTTGGGTACAGGCTTTAAAAAGTGCATACCTTATTTTAGTGAGGTCTTCTTTTACCACTATCTTCGATCCTGCGAATTTTCTTTTATTATATAACAAGGAGCTGCGATGTTTATAACTAGTAAACTTGATTATTACTGGACGGATTCTGCCTTCCTCCGGAATTCCCAAACGATGACAGCGATCTATTGAATCGGGGACGATAGTAATATTAGCTTTTTTCTTACACAGATCTATTATTTTTTCTTCTAGCTTCTCTCCTTCTTCCTCCGGTATTCCGAAGATACGAACATTGCTTCTCCTTGTGTACTGTTCTAATGCATCAACTTTCTCTTCGCAGGCCTTGCTGATTAGCTTCACCTTATCTTCACATTCTTTCTTAAAATCTTCCAATTTTGCACTCAATTGATTAAACACTTTATCGGCAATCTTCGATATAAACTGATCGTCGTTTAACAGCGTGGTAATTGCTTCTTTTACAATTTCTCTGATCTCGGTTTTATTTTCTCGCGTCAAACCCATTTTTTCTTATGTGCACGATGCAGTGATGATAAGAAACTAGTTTTCAATTCGATTTTACTATAAATACTCCTCTGACCACGATTTTTATACAAAATTTACCACAGCAGAGAAACACGCGTCTACTCACAGTCAGCCATTTGCATTATAATTCGTTCTTCGCTCTTCCATTTCTAATTAGGTAACCATACCAGCTCAACTGTTTGTTTTTTATTTCATTTATGAATGGTATTTGTTCCAATTCCATTGCGATTTTGGATTTCTGTTTGCCCAACATGGTGCGTGTTTTGGCTCTGTATGTAAAAGTTGGTAAGTGTAATATAGTGTTGTATTATAGTTTGATGATGGTGATGATGAACAACAATAGATCAGAAGACAAAGCGTTCCCCGCACTTAAGCTACTTCTGCCTATTGTGCCCCTTAGAAGATCTAGGTTTCATTAAACAGGTTGGTCGTTTCAGCAAAGCACTAGGTCTTGTTTAACTATAATGCTTGCTTTTTACTTGGCTCTAAAGAGGAGGAGCCAAGGTGTTTATACCTGAGAGCTGCATAAGTTGAGCATCTTTTGCATTGCAAGCTATTAACAGCTCCAAGTACGGAAATGTGTCTGCAGGTAACCGTGGCCAGTCAATAGGCCTGTCACTATTTTGATTTGTCTTCTGTTTAGACCTAGAAAAATTGTTGTCATGATAGGCGTAGGACACTTAACAAAGAATCTAGCCTGTCTTGGTGTTTGAAGAGAAGTCCAAGATTTGGAGCTGTGACAACGTCCAGCTACATATCAAGAGATCCAAAAAAAAAACTGATCCTCAGCGGGCTGTGGAATGAAAAGTCACGTCTTTGCTAGACTAAGGGAATGTTTATAATGTCAGATAATAATAAAACCTAACCTGAAATTGACATTATAAGCATTCCCTTAGCCTAGTAAAGACGTGACTCTTCATTCCACAGCCCGCTGAGAATCAGTTTTTTTTGGATCTCTTGATATTTGCTTCCGCACGCATTTCGGAGAAATTCTGTAAGCCGCTTTTGGACCTATTAGGGAGTCCCTAGAGACAGTCAGGGCATCAACATCTTAAATTCCCTCAATTCCACTGCGGCCGGAAACCCATAAGAATTTCACACAGAACGTAGCATTATAGCAGAGATATCAGCCTGGAAGACGGTTGGATATTTTCCCAGAGCAAATTTGAGTTTGATTATGGGTTTTTCTTCATAAACACCAACTCCTGTTCTCTCTTTAGTCCTTGACTCATCCCTAAACGATACAAGGCCACAGGGCTGAAGAACAAATCGGTCTCGCGATAACCATTCACTTCGGCTTAGGAAGCGGGTATCGTATGATTTTCCAAAGGAGAAGGAGGGAACTATATCATCAATTCCCATCCGAAAAATAGGATTGGTTGACCTTAGTCGTGAAACAACTGTGGTATGTGCTAAGTTCTCCTCTGAGGGTTTCCATTGCCCCGTGTTACTTCGGCCTCTACAAAAAAATTAAAGCCGAGGTGCCCCAAGCAGTTGTATTTGTAGTTTAGTACTGCTACGTATTTACTTTTTCCCTATTACCGTGTTGTTGATTTAGTGGTGTAATTATTTGTTTTGGCTTCTAGACCCTGTTTTGAATTTCTCTATGTGTCTTTCTGTTTTTGTAAGAATGATACCTACAAATTGCTAGCTGTTTACCGTTTCAAGGCTTTTTTTCATTTATTTCTATATTTCTGTACTTTTCTTGTTTTTCCTCTTCCTAATGTTTAGTTTATTTTCAGTGTTTTTAGCGTTTTCCTTTAGACACGGTTTTTATAGCTACTGATAGATCTAGGAAGGGCCTGTAGATGCTTTTGCTCTTTTCTAATGGTTTTTCTAGTATGTTCTTAGTGTGTATGTGATAATGTGTTTGTTTTCTTAGTCGGAACTTCGCTTGTTTAATCTCTAGCATATTGCCCAAGAGATTTCACATTTCGTGGTTTCTCCTATTTTGTACATCTGGAGGATGATATTGTATTGCTATTCGCTTGGTATTCTCTTTGTACGACAAGCGTGTTGATAAATTTCCCGTTTTTTCATTACTTACTGTTTTTAGGGCGTCTTCTATTTCTTTTATGCTTATCATAGTCTATTTTGTTGACTTTCTATTTAATTAATTTCATTTCTGCGGTGGTTGTCTATTCTTTCCTCTCCCTTAAACTTGTCTTCGCTATGATCTTTACAAGTTTGTAGTATTTCTAGATGTCGCTTATAATTTTGGTTTTTGTACTGTAATAATTGTTAGCAATTATTTTATTAAAAGGTTCTAAATATGTTTATGTCTAATTGTCTATCGCTCAGTTTTTTACTTAATTATTTTGTATAAGATAAAAATTGGTTAGGTTTATCTTGAACTACTGACTTTTACGCCCACAACATTAAAGACAGTCAAAAGTAACTTGTTGCTAGAGTAAAGTAGATTCGTTTAATAAAATTGATTGTCAACAATAATTATTGCTTTTCCATTTTAAACATATAGAGCCTGAAACAACATTTTGTTCTCTTTAATAATAAATTACTAATGCTTTTCAAATTTACCTAGGAAAGATGAAAGATATACTTTATGTTTAAATATTAAATAGTAACAGTTATTAAAACATTAAGTCAGGAGAATTAAATAATCGTTCGCTTCAGTAAATAATGCTGTAACTACAAAACTCGAGCTTTAAGGTCTGAGACCGTAACACCCAGTGAAAGATAGACTTGCTTTCATTCAAATCCATCTTTTCAATTTGTCAGTTCATTTTATCAATATCGGTACGCAATTCTGTTCTATAAATATCTTGGAATCGCGGATCCAATTCCAATTCTTTCCGTATACCTTTTTTAGTTGAAAGGTAGATCTTTTTATCAAATAAGAAACGTATTTTATATATGGAATATCTTCCATATCCTCCTAATCAAATATAAAATCAAGAGAGGTAGAGATTCTTTGACGTGTAACGTCTTAAAATGAAAAGAGCGCAGCTCGAAAGCTCATTTCTATTTACATTCATACGACACGCATATTTTAAAAATTCTTATTTACCTTGCTTGCATCTCATAAATGCATGGACGTTTTGAACATGAACAAAGTGTACGAAAAGAAAAATAATAATAAGCAACCAAATTCTTGACGTTATAAGAAATTTTAATAACCGTTGAGAGGTGCTTTTCAGAGAATAATTCTAAAGCATAAATATGTAATTAGAGTGAGTTTTAATATTCAAGTATATTCCTCGTTAAAATTACTGCTAGAAATGTTGCTAGGTATTAAATGCGTTATTGAATTTAAACTTTATGAAATTTGTGTTTTTTTTTTAAATATTTCCCTCATCCCAGGTATCAATTCCGACGCGAAACAAAACACTAGAAAATATCAAACGAAAATTGCAAACCACATTCAATTTTGTTTAGAACTAAAACCTACTGCATGGAGTTGTATCCTATATAATTCAGCAGGTGGGATGAGTCCGCTCCTGGGGATTTAACCATTTTCAGTCGCTGCGCCATTAAATATCGGGTGCTTCGGACAAAAGCGCGGCTTGAAATACCGTATTTTCAAATGACATGGAAATGGCAAACAGTATTTCGGATTTTCAGCTTTTATTTATGTCTCATTATTGCCGATGAATGCAAGTTTATAATATTCTGGCTATAGTTTTTAATTTCAAAACGTGTTTGATATCTATAAAATTCATGTCAAATTCATGAGCCAGTTAAGCGTTTTTGAGTTTCCTACTCCAATTTAGTATGTTATTTGCATTTATAATTTAATAGGTTACAGTATTAGGGTAGTTCAAAGTAAAGCAATAATTTGGTTACATTGAAATGCAAGAGATGGTGATTAAAGTACGTGCAAATACTCTAAAGATTTGCGTGCAATTCGGTGCAACCTGACACAATAAAGGTATTGTACTAACGCCATACCAAAGTAAATCTAAGCTTTACACTCATAATGTTATTCAACATCGTAAAATTGTTAAGTACGTACATGAAAAAGAAAGTAATTCCTTAATTTTCTAAGATAAGGTGAAACTGAGTTTTTTTATTATTACTCTTACGTGGGAAGAGTAGAATTCAATCAATCAGCAAGTTGGACAACTCTCCGTATTACAATTATTTATTTCTGTTTTCCTAAGGGAATTCCTACATTTAGAAGCTTCAACATTATCTCCAAACAGAAAGAAGCTAAGCTTTCCATTTTTTTGAAAATATTGTTGGAAGACGCTTATTTAAGCAAAATTTGTTAAAACACTAAGATACCTAATTAACATAACAGATTTTTAATAAGATATTTAGTACCATTTTTAAATAAGCTAACAAGAAATTTTTCTTTCTTGTTTAAGGTACTCAGTGAGTGACTTAGCAACTGCTTCAAAATCTTACAGTGATTATTACCACTATTTTTTACTTTCTCGTACTTTCAGCCGTACCAACCTAGGGAACTTTATCAAAAAAACATTCATTTTTAAATATGTTTAAATTAAATTATTTAATTCGACAGTTGCGTAAAAATTGATTTTTGCAAATAAGATGTTTTCATTATCTACAGTAACCGTGGTATACAAGACGTATCCAACTAAAATAAACAAAGCGTAACCAACATTCACATTTAAAAGCGGGAGTAAAATCCCGTTTTCGTCCCTTGGGACGAAAATTGATTTTCTCCCCGCTAAGTGGGAATTGCCAACTTTCGCTGCAAAAAAAGAGGGTAAAAAAGCCTACTTTTTAACAAAGTCGACGAAAGAATGTTTAAATTCACTTTCCTTTGTAGATAGTTAAAAAAAATCTTATCTTTTTCGTTAACAACGTTGTATGCACTATTTCGAGGTCTCATCTTACACTGAATGTTACACACAAAACCTGGTTTAAACTTGAAGTCAGTTGGTTCGGGCGACGAATTTGCAGTTAAAAAATTGCTGAGAAGCAATATGTCCATTTCCGTTATTTGTTGTTTTTTGAAATTTAAAAATAGAGTACAACAATATTACAGTGGCGAATTTCCAATTATACATGTCTAGTTTTGTGCACAAAAATTCGTTCCAACCCAGTATAAAATTATCTTATTAGAGGAATCCAGGATACAACCCCTTTGGAAGTTGGAATCTCTTAGATGGCGACGACATTGTAATTATCTGCGAAAGTGCGGAATACTCGCAACGTAAAATAGACCCATGAAGAAGACAAACAAAATGGTGTACAATCAGCTACACTCATACCGAATATTTCTTCATCTCTTTCTGCAGAAAAAATTTCATCGGGCCACTCAATACAATATATTTTGAGGAAAAACCATTGACAATGACGAGCTCTTTTAAATAACCAAGATCATATATCGCAATGAATAAAAAAACAATGCAATCAATGGTGACCGGGATCTTATTTTTTTTATTAACTATGAGTTACTTAATATCTGTCCTAAAAGACAATAGGTAAATGTATTGTGTAAGAAATTGACATAAATGGAACTGACCCAGTGGTCAGTCTCTTTCACTTAATTATTATTATTTACAATAACAATGCTATTGGTATGACTACATGGATTTAATTGACACTGCACTACACGCGTTGGGGTAGGTCTAGCAAATCAAACCGTTTCAGTCGTTTAATACGCGGGAAAGGTCCGTGGGAAGAGCATTAGGGTAGTTGATGAAGCGATGCTAATAGAACGTACTCACAATTGACTTCTTGTTTGATGATGGGTATTTCTAGGTCTCGATGTGTGACATGGTTTGGCACAGACCAGTGTGCATTGCAAATAGCAGTATCTTTAACTGAAAACGCTAAAATCTTTAGGATGTTGGAGTCGCTAACGGAATCCCATAGTTGAATGCCATATGTCCAGACTGACTTTATTATGACCTTGTACACGACAAGTTTGTTTACCAAACTTAGGTGAGATTTTTGGCTTAATAACCAATACATTTTTCGATACCTAAGAGCTAGTTGAAACAGTTTTTGCCATATATGTTTAGACCACGTTAGCCACATGTCTAGATAAGGCCGAGGTATTTCACAGTCTCTGTTTGTGGAAGAGCAGTGTTGTGTAACATCACCCCAAAAGTTATGTGAGTCGATTTAGTACTATTAGTTTTGATACGCCGGAATTTCAATCATTTCTCAACTTGGTCAAAATGTTCTTGTAGGAATTGTGAAGCAAATGCTGGATTTGACACCATTATGGGCGTATCATCGGCAAAAGTAGCGACCTCCGTATTTCTAGTTGTTGGAAGGTCAGCCGTGTATAGGAGCTACCGAGGACACTGCTCTGTGGTACTCCAGATTGTATAGGAACTAGGAGAATGCAAGAATTGCCATGTTTCACTAGGAAGCGTCTATCTTTCAGGTAAGACTGCAATACCTTGCAGAGGGGGTGGGATAAGTTGTCCTTAATCTAATAAACGAGACCTTCATGTTAGACCTTCTTGAATGCCTGGAAGATTTCAAGAAAAGCAGTAGAGCAATACCTCTTTCTCTCCAGGGCAACCTAAATATTATTGGAAACTCTGTGCACTTGTTTGATAGTAGTGTGCTGCTGGCGAAATCCAAATTAAAGTTTGAAATTAAGCATGTTTCTTTTAAGATGGGTTTTAATCTGGCCAGGAAAAGTTTCTCAAATCCTTTGGTAATATAGGCAGGAAACTAATCGGGCGGTAAGAAACTGCTTTTGTAAAAATCTTTACCTGGTTCCTGAATAAGGAATATTTCTGCCACTTTCCACTAGGAAGGAAAATAGCCCAGTCTTATTATGGCATTGAAAATTACGTTAAGCATTTAAATTTTTCCGTATGGTAGCTGTTACAGTACTCTTCCCGTTATCAGGTTATAGCTCGGAGATTTCTTAGGGTTAAGGTCGGTTTTGATTACCAATATAATTTCAGAAATTTTAAACGGCTTAGTTAAAAAATCCATTTATTAGGAAGCGTCAAATATTTCGTAGGTGAACTCTTCTTCTATAAGAAGAACCTCCTTTGTGAAGTGTTGAAAGACATTACCTAGATGTTCAGTAAGTCTGCCTTTTCTTCATCGTTCCTGGCCAAGTTCTTATCTGGTATTCTGATGGGTGGTTCTGTAACTGAACGCTTCAAATTTTTTGTAACCTTTTACAAGAAATAGTCAGTTGAGTTAGTGGCAGAGAGCGTTTCTAAAATTTTCTTGATACCATGATTTTTATCTTGGTTTGGTAGTTCATTCAGTTGTTTGGTGGCTTAATTGTAATTTGTTTTGTCTCTAAATTACGTGTACCTTGCCAGCGCTTCATTAACTTCCGTTTTCCTTTAATCTTTTCCTTAACATAATTAGTACATTTGGTAAGGTCTTCTGGTTCTTGTTTTACTGGAGTAAAGCTTCATGCAGCTTGTTGTATGGCTCCAATGAAGTATGCTACAGCTGTAGCTAAATTATTTTCTGTAGAAATTTTCTATTTAGGTACCTTGCCAGGATGTGTCGACAGGCTGCCCAGTAAGTTTTCTTGTTTGTCAGGGTAGTGGTTTGTCTTTGCTTCTGATTTGAGAATCTAGAGCATCTAGAAGTGGCGTGTGATCTGAGGAGAGGTCCAGACAAGATTTGATTTTTAGGTAATTTCGTGAGATACCTTTTGTGATACAGATGTATATTATATCGGGTGTTTTATTAATACCTGAGAGGCAGTATGTTGACTGTGCGGATAAAAGCTGCAAGAAATTATTGCTTTGCATGACCTGTTAAAGTTGTCTACTACGAGGAGCAACAAGTCTTGAGCTCCAGTGCTGCTGTTTAGCTTTGAAGTTTCCTCGAGCTAGTAATCTGTGGCCAAAAGAATTGAAAACGTTATTGAACTCTTCTATTCTTAATTACTAAATTTGGAGGGCAGTATGCTGCAGATATCGGTATTGTACCATTTCGGTCTTCTACTGCTACAGTAGTTGCTTGTAATATGCGTTGTTCATGATGCCTTTCTCTGATAAAGATGGCTATACCTGCTGTTCCCTCTGAATGTTTGGTAAATTATATTGCATATTTGGGTATTTTTGTATAACTTCTGTCTGTTATGTATGCTTTTGATATCAACATGATATCTATTGTGGTTTTAGTAAGAAAAGTTTTTACCTTCTGCTTGTGATTGGTCAGGTCGTTGGATTCCAAACAGCGATATTAAGTTTAGAGTTGGTTATTATTTTATTTTTCTGATCATAACAGTGAGGAGGTCGAGCATCTTATCTACCTTCTCCATTATTTTGATGCTGCAGAACGGCGTATACTGCATTCGTGTTGTTTTGATTTTGTATTTCTTCATTCTTTGCTCTTGCCCTTTAAGCTAAGAAAATTCCAAGTTAAAGGATTTGGTTAAGCCATTCCAGCTTGCTTAAATGAAGAGCAATAACAGGCATTTTATGCGATAGGAAGATGCCGTTCCAAGTTGAAGACCACAGACTACTCTGAGACGAGCTATGCTGTACAGTACCGAATGCTAGGCAAAAATATCCAAGAAGACTGATTGCACGCTGCAGTGATGCACGTGCTAAGATGGGTGAGCAGAATGACTTGCCTAGATAAGGATATGAACTCATACGTCAGAGGTAGCCTAAAGATTGCACCTTTAATAGATAAACTTAGGGAGGGAAGACTTATGCTATAGTTATGTTTTCAGACGCTCAGCAGACTACATGGTGAAGCTGGTTATGGCAGTAGAAATGAGGAAGAGCAGAGGAAGATCTAAATCTAGTTGGGTATGTAGAGTCAGAAAACAAAGAATGGGAGATTTCAAGACCGTGAAGCATATAAACGCAGGCAACGAAGAGGAAGAGCACTAGGAAAATGAAACCTACAGAATAGGAAATGGAGAGAAAAAAGAAGAATGTGTTTATTATTACAAACCGTTTCTATGAAGAGCAAAAATAAAGTAGTTATTTATAAAAAGAACATGCGTTCAGTGACCCGGTAGATTTTACAACTGCAGATAACATAATCCGAATAATTTAAGAGCTTTGCTGTAGCTATTGGTCATTATTAGTCAGTTTTATGAAACAGGGAAGTGGAATAAGTTGTGTGAAAAATAAAGCTGATATTAGTGACTCGACAAGTTCAATAAAGTTTCTGTTTATTTTAACTACTCAGATAAACTGGCAGAGAATACAAAATTCGATACTGTTTTTTGTGAAATCCATAAATTTAAAGACTATTATGCATAGTTCTCCTAAAGCAGAAATAACGTTTCTAATAATTTTAAAGCATAATAGAAGAAAGCAAAGCCAATGAGCCTATATATTTTACTTTAGTATTGTCATGAGTCTCGTCTCGCTGAGAAACAATCACTTCCCTCTAGCTAGTGTTCTGAAAAATTACTATTCTCGCTTAAATTTTTCAAGATAAAATTAAAAAATATCAGTTAAATAACTATTAGTAATCAGTACCGAAATACCAAAGAACTAAGTCCAGTAAATGTTAAAAATAAACATATTATGCAAATTTAAGATTCGCGAAAATAAAATTCGAGTTTATTACGCCGCTGGATTGCGAGATTCATAACTTTTGACGTGCTTAGCGATATCTGCGAACTGTCAGAGAGAACGCTAACGATGTGCCTTCATTTATATTCCTGGTTAAGTAATAAACTCCATCGATTTTCACCGCGGTATGCTGCTGCAATAAGCAAATTTTCTACAACACAAAGCTGCTACCATTTAACATTTACTTACTCAAACTCATTTATCTATTTCGGTCTTGTTTTGTTTGCGTTTCACCTACAGCGAATAACATTTAGCTCTCAACGTCTTGTTTTAGAGTAGTTTGTGGAAGTTTAACAATTCGATTAGGAAAAACTTGCACAAAGTGCATGAGTAGTACATACTTATTTTTGGAAGTTAATTCAATACTGCCTAAACTGAAAGGTCTGATGCGGAAGTTCCTCTTTTATTCAATTTGTTACCCAGTAAACTAATGGCAACAACGTATCACTATTAGCGGTGCCGGATGTGCTTGTTAAGTTTGAAAACTTCGAAAAGCATAAATTATTTAGCTCTAATCGAGTTCCATTCAATACAACAGAGATGCTACACGAAAACACTGTATCTGCGAAGTAAACGGTAAATGTAACAAACCGGAATTGGAAAACTGCGAATACTTCCAAAGAGAGGCTACAAATAACAAATAACAATGATAAGATACACGGGAAACAGTTATTTGGAGCAAACAAAACACCCAACTTGGAGATACCCCTGAGGTAGGGATGTATGTGATGAAATCTATGTCCCAGTAAATAAGGAAACGCGCTCATATTTTATGTAACGCTTTATGGATTGGTTATTTTCTGGAATAGTATATTCTCTCACATTTTTCCTGCAGAGCTTTTCTATCAAAAAACGTATAGAGGACATAAATCAGATACATGCCGCACACGTTCTATTGTTATATGTAGTTTATGGATACATTAAATAGCCATTAATGTTAAACGTTTGTTAAGTGCATGGCCCATGTAATGGTATAATAGAAAAATCATTGTTAAGGTGAGTTGTTCAGAGAGAATGAATTGGCAATTCCAAAAGAGTTAGCCCGGTTTCTTATACATGCTTCCCCTTTAACTCTTTAATTGTTCTTCTTCTCCTTGATGTACATGTTTAGTAAAGGGAACCCGCAAAATGGGTTTTAACCATGATGTCATCTGTGCATCTCTGCGAGATGTGAGGGAATAAAAGGAAAATGGAAAAAGGGAGAAAAAAAGAAGCGACAGAAAAAAAAGGAACAAGGGGAAGAAAAAAAGTGAGAGCGACAAAGATGGGTGAAAATTTGACAAAGCAGCAGAAAGTAAGAGGAAATTAAAAATAAATTACTTCATGTTTATCAAAACAAGCGCCAAACTTCTCTATTAATAACAATTAAACGGGGTGAGTAAAAAGTAACGCATAATGTTTATAACTTTGTAAATATTAAGTCTATGAAAAAATAGCCTGAATTCAAATTCTTTGTTAAAACTTCGATGCATAATTTGTAGATGTTCGATTTTTTATGAGTTTGCAATGGCAACCAAATAGTTTTTTAAATGAAACCCTGTATTTTTACATTTTCTTTGTTTCAGCAATATTTTTTTCCTAGCACAATATTTTTTCATAGGGTTACATAATAAAAATCTATATATTAAATTCGGATCTCTTCCAACTGTCTCAACCTTTAGTGACGGCAGGCTCCTGCCCTGCTACTAAAAGCAAGACCTTTATGCGTCCGTTATACAAGGCGAATGTTCCTGTCTACTGCTATCTACCGGAACAATGCAGTTTTTGATGCAAATAAGAAAATTAGGGTTACAATGGGTGGTTGGATGATTGAAACGGGTAGGGCCTTTATTAGCAAACAGATTTCCGCGGCGAACGCATTTTGAGCCGTGCAGCGGAGTTCGGTGCCTACAACCTCGAGAACACGTGAGTTTGCTATACGCAGTTACAAGAATATGTAACATTACGTCAATCTTACTGAAAAATAAGCATACTATTAAGGCACGCCGTTTTACTTTTGAATATACACAGTAAGTCGTGTAAATCGATTGTAGTAAAAAGTAAAACGGCGTACGCCAAATTAGTTTTTAATATACATAGGTGTAATGAGTCAACTTTTCAGGCTAAGGCTTTCTTAGAAAATTGTTTTTGTTACAACCGCTAGGTGCACTTAAAGCACCGTATAAAAGGATTTTGCTAAAGGTGTTGGTCAGACGGCTGGTGTTTGGCGCCTGACCGCCGGTGTCGACGTTTTGTTCCGGTCACGTAGATAGACGACAGAACGGCGAAGTGACGTAACAGTACCCCCTAGACGCCAAGGGAGGCATAAGAGCGTGGTGAAGAACGAGAGGGTACATAGGAGATGGCCGCAAGCTGTCGAAAGGTGCTTACCAAAAGAACCACCACAGGCTGTGGTGTTAAAAATGTTAAAAGTGAGATTTAATAAACGTCGTTGTTAATGAAGCAAGATTTGTGGGCATTAGCTCTACGCAGTGCGGTAAAAGTGATTTTAGTGCGTTAATACTACGCCGCGAGATCCACACCCTAAGAAAAGCGATCAAACCAGAACCTTAGCGTCAAGTCGTTTGAAAGATATGGAATCCATCACCCAGCCAGCGCAGCGATTTGATTCCTTCTCGCAATTCTCAGCGACCCACGGTGGAAATACCACCGCTAGCGTCCACGACACACGCCGCGGCTTTGTCCTCCACGACCAACAAAAGCTAAGTAGAATATAAGTTAGCATTAAAATTGTTCATACTGTTTTCTTATTTCGTATGTAGAATAGTTAGCTAGGTAGGGCCGATAGGGTTAATTGTGTGTTTATTCAATTTCAATGTTTAACAATAAAATTCTTGTAAAGTGCATTTAGCGAGTTTATTTCATGAGAATTAAACAAGTAGCCGGGAAGTTTACGGGCTAGGAAAGTGACCCAATACCCCGTTACCTAAATTGCCCTGAAGTTGTGAGACTGAGCTAGCTGGGGTGCATTACAAATCCAAACTAAATAAAAGAGTACCATTACATAGGTATCAGTGAAAATACAGTATGTGTAAAAATTCACATTATAGGTACAGTAAAAATATCAGGAATCAGGAAACATACTCTACTACAATGGAGAAGAGGACGCCCTATTAAGAGGAGTGGGGTTTATAATACATAAAAGACACGCAAAGAACATCATAGATATAGGAAATATAAGCTCAAGAGTTATATATTTAATTTTAAAACTAAACAACAGATACAGCGTCAAAATAATACAAGCCTATGCACCTACATCGAAAGGATCTGACGAAGAAGTAGACACCTTCTACGAAGATATTACCAAGGCATATGAATATACCCCAACACACTATACAATCCTCATAGGAGACTTCAATGCAAAGATTGGACAAAAAGAAGACGAAGTTGAAACATCAATAGGGAAGTATGGAGTAGGAGAAAGGAACGAGAGAGGTAGAACTCTATTAGGATTTTGTCTACAAAACAACATATTTATAATGAACAGTTTCTTCAAAAAGAATGAAAACAGAAAATGGACCTGGAGGAGCCCAGATGGCCTCACCAAAAACGAAGTAGACTTCATAATCTCAAATAAACGGCAAATTATAAAAAATGTTGAAGTCTTAATTCTCCATCGGAAGCGACCACCGTCTGGTGAGAGCTACAATAATCATCAATCTAAAACACGAAAGAGGCATCCTTGTAAAAAAGCAGGCTAAAAGTAAAGGTAATAATGGAAAACGGACAAAAGTTGAAAAACGGCAAGAATACATAGACATGATAGAAGAACGACTAAGTCGGGTGAAAGATGAAAATAGCATTGAAGAAAGAAACGACGCCATAGTAAAAACACTAAAGGAAGCAACTCAGAAATACTGTATTAAACAAAACCTACACACTAGCAAGATCAGTGTTAATACAAAATCCCTAATGAAAGAAAGAAGAGAAATGAAAAATAAAAACTCAAAAAACTCAGAAGAACTCAGAAAAATCAATAAAGAAATATCAAAAGAGGTTAGGAAAGATATTCGAAAGTATAACACCACTAAAATCACCGAAACAATCGAACAAAATAAAAAACTGAAAGTTCTGAAACGTCAAATAAATATGGGAAGAAAAAGGATAATAAAACTAAAAGACGAAAATGGAAGAATGATTACAAATAAATCTGAGATTGTGAAAACCACAGAAAACTTCTATCGCAAACTATACAAAAACGAAAACCCTGTAGTAGCAGAAGACATACAATATATCAGAAACCAGGGATCAGAAGACATACCCGAAATTAGTCTGGAAGAAATAAAAGCAGTAATGGGAGAGATGAAGAACAGTAGATCACCAGGAGACGATGGAGTAGCTATAGAGGCGATCAAAGAAGGCGGACTAGCTGTCTTAAAAACCTTGAAATCTTTATTTAATGAATGCCTCATAGAGCAAAGAACACCTACTCGATGGGACAATGCCATCATTACCCTGATACATAAAAAAGGAGACGCTACTAATCTAGCGAACTACAGGCCCATTAGCCTGCTCCAGCACATATATAAACTCTTTACGAGAATACTATCAAAACGTATGAGTGCAAAACTGGACCTATACCAACCAAAGGAACAAGCTGGATTTAGAGCAGGGTTTAGTACGAATGACCATCTAACAGTGCTTAAATTACTAATATAACAAGCCTCTAATCCTGATATTCGTGGACTATGAAAAGGCATTTGATTCGATAAATCAACAAAAACTCTTCCAGGCCCTCTCGCAATGCCGAATAGACTCCAGATATACAGGTCTACTAAGATACATATATAACCACGCAACCGCATCAGTAAGATTACACGAAGACACCAATACATTTCCAATAGAGAAAGGGGTAAGACAGGGAGACGTCATATCCCCTAAATTATTTACAACACTCTTAGAATATATGTATAAATACCTAAATTGGGAACAGTGTGGAATCAACATCAACGGTGAACTACTAAACCACCTAAGATTTGCGGACGATCTCGTCCTGATCACAGACAAAATAGACGAAGCAAAAACAATGCTACAGGAACTCAAAGTTACCTCAATGGAAGTTGGACTTGCTATAAATTACTCAAAAACAAAATATATGACAAACCTGGTCCTCAGCGACAACATTTGGGTAGATGATATGAAGATCGAACAAGTATACTCATACAAATACCTGGGACATGAGCTAACCATCGGGAGAGACAATCAAACCCACGAGCTTAAGAGGAAAATAAATCTAACATGGGCAGCCTACGGAAAGCTGAGTAACATCTTTAAATCAGATATCCCAGTATGCCTGAAAAGAAAAGTGTTCGATCAGTGCATACTCCCTGTCCTTACGTATGGAGCCGAAACACTAACATTAACCAAGAAAACCATAAAGAAAATTCGAGTAACACAAGCAGCAATGGAAAGGTTAATGTTAGGAATAACACTAAGGGACAGAATACCGAACGCCACTATTAGGCAGCGAACAAAGGTCAAGAATGCCGTGTCGAGAATAGTTGAGCTGAAATGAAATTGGGCGGGGCACGTGGCGAGACTGAAAGATGAAAGATGGACAAAACGAATGGTCGAATGGAGACACAGACAAGACGCACTCAGAAGTAGAGGTAGACCACCAACGAGGTGGGCCGACGATGTAAAAAGAGTTTCAGGAAATTGGATCCAGATCGCACAGGACAGAAGTAGATGGAGGGACATGAGGGACGCCTATCTCCAGCAGTGCACGACTTAGGCTGGGAAAGAAGAAAAATATAACATCGAGTAAAAAATCACCGTGTGCCTACATTTAGGCGTTACGCCACCTAACAACTAATAGATGCACCACTAAATATAATTTAAAATTGCAGTAATCTTTACTGTCTAACCTCGTTCTAAATCATTGTCCCTGCGCTACTATAACAACACATATTTTTAAGTAGTTAAAAATGTTATTGCTCGGATTTCAGTGAGAAGTGTGTTATTGGATTATTTTAGTGTCATACTAAAGCTGCTTTATGTCAATTGTGATTTGTTGCATTTGTTGATATAAATAACAGATTTGTAACTGAAACTAAATTCGTTTTCTGTTAAATCATAGAATTCCGAAAACACTTTCAGTGAGAGCAGGTTAAGAAGTTTCACTTAGAACTGGCGTACTCGGCACACATTTCTTTTTTTAATACTTATACCTGTTTGTCTAAAACATACATAGTTCACTAATTAAATAAAATAGAGTGCTAAAAACCATCTCTGACTGTATTAAATAGAAATGCTCTATTTGACTATACACGTATGAGCTAAAATAGGCGCTTAAATGGAAACATAAGTGCCGATAGCAGGTCTAATGAAACGTACGTCAGCCGCGAGAGTAGGGGTACCCTCAATTCTTCGCAAACGGTCCGGTATTTCAAGATATCAAAAATTTGAAATATGTATGTCTTGTAGAGCTTTTTAGGTCTACAAATTCGATTCGTATCTTGCTAGTTTCGAAGATAATTTATTTTTTCAACTTATTTTTGACGTTTAGTTAAAAAGAACACTTAGAAGACTTAAATTTTTACGGATTTTGAATATTTTGTTCGGTACATGTTTCTGAACATCTTGGCATATAAAACGCCCATGCTGCAAAATTTGTCTAGGTTAAACAGTAATTTGACTGGACTAAAATTGTTTTAAACAATGATAACTGTCCATTGTGTTAAATCTATGTTATTTGAATACGGACACCAATCCACCTTGTTACATTACCGTTCCATACATCTATTTACGCGGACTCGAAGCAGGATATTACAACGTACATTGTACGTTATATAGACATCGATTCCGTCACGTATGACATGTCAAACACGATATTTTCTCGTATTTGTTGCTTAGTAATAATAAGGTACATGTTGGAATTTGTGGTTGAGTCGATTTTATGCTGTTGAAGAGGGTTGCATTAATTATGAAATTTTAATGTGATGGTTTAATTTTTGATTTATCTGTGCTTATAGTTAAAAAACGAACAAAACATGCAAATTGAGCTAAGAAAATGCCAGAAACAATAACGAAAAGTTTTCCGACAAACTATAAATAAAATAAACAGGAAAATATAAAAGGCATCCTATAAAAACCGACAGAGAATAATAAATTATTGATATTAATCACAAAGGACCAATAATAGTTAGTCGATAAGGGATGAATGTGTGTAGAGAGCAGGAGATAACAAGCTTATTAAACGAAAGACAATTTAGGTGACACAAAACAACACATAAATACATAACAGTCACAAAACACCAATAAAATGAGCCGAGGAAGCGGAAATACGTTATACAAAGCAGCAGAAAAGTAGTAAAGGAATTTTTGTAT
Source organism: Ctenicera cuprea (assembly GCA_958336395.1). Classification (NCBI taxonomy): domain Eukaryota; kingdom Metazoa; phylum Arthropoda; class Insecta; order Coleoptera; family Elateridae; genus Ctenicera; species Ctenicera cuprea. The sequence goes on from OY284493.1 coordinate 22,423,065, forward strand.
TTGTGCAGTATTGAATTATTGAAAATTTAATTCAGCTCTGTTTCAAGCACTGCTGAAAATCTCAACTTGAGGAAATACACGCTTGATTCATTTTTCCCAAAAGCGCACCTTTTCGGACTTAATTAAAGGGGAAAAATGTTTCCAGTTAGTTTGTTTTAATTAATTAGTCTACATTAGTAAAAGAGAAGTTGGTTACATTAGAAAAGTTTCGGACGTTTCCATAAACGTTTATGGATGTGTAGAACTTTTCACTCTACTGTACGTATGTCGGCACTGCAAAAGCATTAAATGAATTTGAAGTTGGCACTAAATTACTGCACCTAGTTTTGCTATCCTTGATGTAAAGCACATTGCAATAACATTATCTCCTCTACGAAAACTTTGTACTGTAACATCCCTAATGAAATTACATCCGGATCGCACAAATGAGTAGTTTCAGTATTTGAGAAGTAAATTAACGTAACTATTTGTGATTAACTTTAATTTTATGCTTTTAGAATAATTTTATGTTTTAGAATTAAATTATAGAAACTTGTAACATTTATTACAGCTCAGTTAAAATTAGAAGCCTATTTAAGATTACTCGATGTGGTTCCAGAATGAGTCAAAATCATTTAGAATTATATAATACCATCAAATTTGTTTTGAAATTGGTTTTAAATTTCTTGTTTGCTTGTTTGTGGGTGGGTGAACATATTCGTTGCTTCAGAATTTCTGCACGGAGTAGTTCCATTTTGGTATAACTTCAAGAGGTATTTCAATAAATATGAGAATATAAGATTTTAAAACAATCAAATCAAATAACGGAAGAATGTTTAGTGAATTTTGCACATAGAAAAGCATAATCTGATAATTTATTGTACATAAAACAATTCTTAACTTCAACAAATGTTGTATTTTACACGTCATTATCAAAAGCAAGATTAAAAGTAAACAGTTGGTGTGGCTATAGGAACAATAAATCTTTATAACTTGATCTTGGTTTTCTATGTCTGTGTTCAGATAAATTGATTTCTCAACGTCTAATAATGGTGAATTTAAGAGATTAATTTGTTCATTCATTAAAGGTACAGATTTTAAATGTTTATGAATTTCAAAGGCGTATTTCAATTTATCTGAAGAACCGTTAAAGCGCTATGTATCATGGACCTGTATGCTTCTAATTTATGTGTTTTATGATGACAAGAATCGTGTGCCATTGTAATGTTTGTTTGTGTAGGTTTTCAATAAACAGAATATTCAAGTTTATTACTTGAATTAATTTTTAATAATAAAAATATAACTTTCTCAGAATGGTTTGATTCAAATATTTTGTCTTCTAGATTGTCCATAAATATATTAGCTAAAAGAGGTGAAATTGGACTTCCCATGGGTAAGCCATCTTTATGAAAATAAATTTTATTATTAAAAGTAAAATAATTTTAATTAACGCAAAGTTCAAATAATTGAATCAACACAGTCCGTTTTATTAATTTAACATTTTGGTTAATAAGAATATTATTTAACGAAGAAATACACTACTGGTGAGGTATTTGGGAAAATATATTAGTAACATCAAAACTAACTAGCTTGTTTTGTGGTGGTAAATGTATGTTAGATAATTTATTGATTAATTCAGATGCATTTTTAATGAAACATTTAGGTTTATAATCAAAACTGATAATTATGTTTTTTAATATTTTAGCCAACATGTGGTTGGGTGCATGTATGTATGGTACTACTGGTCTAATGGGCATGTTGGGTTTGTGTATTTTTAATAAACCATATAATATTGGTGGTTGTAGATTTGGATGTACTATTTGTCTTTTTTGATAATCTGTTAAACAAACCTGACAATTTTCCAATGTTTGTTTATAATCTGATATACCTTAAAAGTAGTTTTCTATGAAATTCAGTAAATTTTAAATAGATACTGTTAATTTTTTTTGCTTATTGCACTAACGCCATTAAACAATTCACCATAATTGATTTTGGTTTTGGTTTCTACTGATTTTTATTTATTACTTTGCCATACTAATTGCGTATGGGTGCTATCATACTTATGAAAATAATATATAAAATGCCCGAAAATAATTTGTAATATTACTAATATTCATGCCAAATACCACACTCAACCACAATTTTTTGAGTCATTTTTGTGCTCGTGCCTATTGCTTAAACAATCTGCACTCGCGTGTGCTAATTTTTGTTAGTGCAAAGATTGGTAAAAAAAACGTGGCCACTAGTGGCATTATCCAGGGAGTGCATGCATGGGGATCTCGTAAACGGTAAGAGATGGAGATTCGGTTAAATGAGAAGAATTTTCAGCATCTTAAGTACTACTTTGATCCTCATTCAAATCCTATAATTTTTGCTTAATTTTCAGTACAGAATAAAAAAACTACAATTTTCAGTTTTCTCTTTTTATGTATAATTTGGTTATTATCAAAGATAGCGCAAAGAGGTTTTGACATTATTAAGACAGATTTTGAATCTCAGTTTAAAATTTCTAAATATGCGTCAAAAGCGGTCATGGCATCATTAAATAGAGCTCTCTTTTTCATTTTTTCTGATATAAGGTTTGACAGGTTTATTTTCACAAATTACGGAGTTATAAGCAAAAAACCTCATCCTCATCCTCATTTTCTTATAATGTGCTGTGAAAAACTGCTTTCTTGTAGCAGCCTCAAAATTAACAAAAATAAAGAAAACAAAAAACCAGGCTGCATTTGTTTCCATTGGGGTTTAATCACTTTATCTTCCCAAATAATCAAGTTTTAATTTATAAGTGAAAAATTGTTTTCTCATGATAAGCTGTAAAAAATGAAAAAAAAAACACCCGAATGTTTCAGGGAATAAAACTATCAACAATGTATGTTCGTATAACAATTAAAAGACGTTTAACTTTTAAATACTCCTGCTAAGTAATAAAACGCCAAAAGGAAGATAAATTTAGAATGACAATAAACTGGTGTAAGGATGCAGATATTACCAAAACAAATAGTACTCATCTCTGATTAGCATACAAATCAAATCAAATCAAATCAAATCAAATTTATTCAAATTTAACTACAGTAATATAATAAACTATAATACATTAATCCTGCACTTAAGCGAAGCTTGTGCGTCCGATACGATCATACATTCTTAATAGTTTTATTCCCTGAAACATTGAGCTGTTTTTTTTGTTTTTTTCACAGCCTACCATGAGCAAACGCTTATAATTTTATTATTTGGGAAGATAAACTAATAAATCTTCAATGAAAACAAATGCAGCTTTTTGGTTTTTGTTTTCTTTTTTTTTTGTTAATGTTCAGCCTACTCAAGAAAACAGTTTTTTACAGCCTCCTACAAAAAAACGGTTTCTAGCTTATAACTCCGTTACTTGTAAAAAAAGACCCATTAAACCTTATATCAGAGAAAAGAGAAAAAAAAGCTCTATCTAATGATGACATGGCCGCCTTTGTCGCATATTAAAAAATACAAAGTTAATGTCAATATCTTGAAAATTAACGACCTATAAAAATTTTAATTTGAGACAAATTTGTGTTAAAAAGTGTCTTAATATTGTCAAAACCGCTTTGCGCTATCTTTGATAATAACTAAATTATACACAAAAAACGAAAACTGAAAATTTTAGTTTTTTCAGTCTGTACTGAAAATTAAGCAAAAATTGTAGGATTTGATTGTGGATCAAAGTAGTATTTCAGATGCTAAATAATTCTTTTCATTTAACCAAATCTCCATCTCTTACCGTTTACGAGATCCCCACTCCTCATCTTGGATACCCTGTATACAGGCTGTTTCAAATTCGAGCCCCACCATGGGGATCTTGCTCATTTAAAGAGATAAAGAGTTGGTTAAATTGAGGCAAAGTTGCCAATTTTTATGCCTAACAATAATCTGTAAAGAAATTTAAAGAAACCACTTTGGTTTTTTAGATATTCGAATAAAACTGAAATTTTGGATTTTTTTTCGGCTATAACGCATTTATTATTTATGTTACATATTTCTAGTTAACGCATTATTAGGACACTTTTTTATGCTGAATCTAAATTTTTTATCAAATTTTGTGTAACTGTTACTATTGTTCATTTTCGACTGTCAGCTTGTTTTTTCCTCATGGTCGGCATTTTAATTTTTTTCATATTTGGATAGAGTTTTTAATTCTGATTTCAACGATGTGTCACACTTTGAATTTTGTTTAAATTTTGAGCATTTTATTACAGAAAATAAAAATTTCATAAGAGTGTCATGGAAAGACCACGTCATTTAATTTATTTTGAAAAAATTCTAGTAGGCCATAAACTGATAAACGTAAAACAAAACACTTCTCTTATTTATTTTTACTTTTAGATACATTAGGTTTGCGAAAATTTCAGGAAACTTTGTTTTGAGCGTAAGTAGCAGGATAGGTTACTTTTTACAAAAACAAATAAATGACATAATTACTAACGCACATTAGAGATAGATCATTTTAGACGAGCTTCTCAGCATGTTTTACAAAGGTGTCAAATGTTTTAAACATTTATTTAATAATTGTTCGTATTAGTGTAGTTTTAGTGTTATTTATCTGTTGTGTTTATTTAATCTGTTATTCAAATTTGCTATGTCAATTGCAAACATAAAAACTGCAAGTGGAATTTTTAGTAAATTGTGTATGTTGGAAACTTCGCCATTAATTCATTTTTGTAAAAAATAACTTAACCTGCTGCACATGCTCAAAACAAAGTTTCCTAAAATTTTCGCATATTTAATGTATCTAAAAGTAAAACTAAATAAAAGAAGTGTTTTGTTTTACTTCCATCAGTTCATGGCCTACTAGAATTTTTTCAAAATAAATTAAAGACGTGGTCTTTCCATGGCATTCTTATGAAATTGTTATTTTCTGCAATAAAATGCTCAAAACTTAAATAAAATACAAAGTGTGATACATCGTCAAAATCAGAATTAAAAACTGTATTCAAATACCAAAAAATTTAAAATACCAACCATAAGAAAAAAAAAGTTGACAGTCGAAAATAAACAATGGTAACAGTTACACCAAATCTGATAAAAAAAATTAGATTCAGCATAAAAAAGTGTCTTAATAATGCGTGAACTAGAAATATGTAGCTTAAATGATAAATGCGTTAGAGCCGAAAATAAAAAATCCAAAATTTCAGTGTTTTTCAGATATCTGAAAAACCAGAGTGGCTACTTTAAATTTCTTTACAGATTATTGTTAGGCATAAAATTTGGCAGCTTTGCCTCAATTTAATCAACTCTCTATCTCTTCAAATAAACGAGATCCCCATGGTGGGACTCGAATTTGAAACAGCCTGTATAACAATTAAACACGTACCACTACTGCGAAATAATAAAATATCTCTATTTTGTTTTGTTTTGCATCAATCAAAAGCTTATTTCACTGAAGGGACATCATATTGGTCATTTTTCAGTGTAATTGTCCCTCTAAGTTTTTGTTTCGTGTTCGTGAAAATCTCATGAAGAATGGCACCCCTTACCAAAATTTTGTAGGTAACTTTTGCCCTAAAGATCTTGTAGCCATCTACCCATTGCTTAAGAAATTTAACACTCGCGCTTTACACTTTTGTCGATGTTCGTCACAAATAATGCTGGCATCTGTAGTGCAAAACTTATTAAAAAAATTGTAAGAACTGGTGGTATTATACCAGATGTTCCAATTTTATTATTGGTAACTTTGGGGGTACGTCCCGCACCGAAAATCAAAGGACTCGATTTTTTGTTTTTTCCAATTTAGATTTTTGAGGGGTGTGCAACTATCTCCTACAAGGTGACCCCTAAAAACAGTTTTTTTGTGAATTCTTAAAGACACCATTGACCGATTCGGATGAAATTTGGTATGCATACTAACCAAGTAAATTTACAAAACAATAATTTGATAAAATTTGCCAAAAGGCGCCGGTTACACGCAGATGTCTTTAGTTTTTCTACAGTAGGATTCTTGTGAAACAAATTTTTAATTTTTTTATAACAGAATAAAATGCAGAATTTGACTTTATTAAAAAAGTTATTACTCACTGTATTTTTTTCGTACGACGCACCGTTTTTGAGATATTGTGTTTGCTTCGGTATTGCGGTGTAAACCAAACTGATGGTGGGTATCACTAAAAACTCGGGCACTAGGAATTGTTCTGTTTAGAAAACGTCTTTGATATTTTGCACTGCAGCTGCAGAACTACAGTCAAAAAATCCATACACAAAGTGTATGTCGGTATATTCAATATTCGTAAATTTTCTTGGCGTAGCTACCAAAAAACACAACACTGAACAGCAACCACTATACTAAACACAATTTAGGAAGAAATAATTTGATATTCGAAACATCGACAAATGAATAAAAATCATAGCACACTCAGTAACTCTTGTCAAATTAAAACTTACAGGCGACATAATTTCTCACAAAAGTATGAAAAAAAAACAAGAATTTTTTTAGAGAATCAAATTCTGGATCTTATTCTACAATAAAAAGTAAAAAATACAGAAAAAAGTTACTGCAGAAAAACTAAAGGCGTCTGCCTGTAACTGGCGCCCTCTAGCAAATTGTATAAAAATATCGCTTTCCATAAATGTAAATTCACTTGGTTAGTATGTATACCAAATTGCAGACAAATCGGTCAAAGGTATCTTTAAGTACTCACAAAAATCTATTTTACGGGCTACTTTTTGGGGGCTAGTACGCCCACTAAAAATCAAAATTGAAAAAAGAAAACAAAAAAAATATGGGTGTTAATTTTCGGTGCGCAACGTATTCCTGTGTGGTAGTAGCTCAGAGGTTAGGCGCTTAGCCTCTAACGCTAAAGGTCGGGGGTTCGTTTTTCCGCTATAGCTATGCAGCAATAAAAATCTATGCCGCAACCCGTCTCTCACATTCCCCAATCTTGTGTAGGCAGCCGTGGAGTCTTAATGCTTGAAACCTTCTCTGGTATTTAGTCGTTCGGATTCGACGTTAAACTGTAGGACCCCGTACTCCACCTTAGCACTAAGGAGAGTAAGTGGCAGAGAAGAATGCTGGTGCCCAGCAGTGGAACGTAAAGGCTGATTGCGAACGTATTCCTAAAGTTATCAACAATAAAATTGGAACCCCCTGTATAATTAATTATCTAGACTATTTGGTATCCCGTGAGTTTTTTCTCTCATTTAATATCAGTCATACAAATAATCCGTTTTTCTACAAAAAGTTCGTTCTTTGGATTAAATCACAAAGTCCGCTTGATATCCGGCTTTACTGAAAAAAAACCCCACCCTAACAAGTAGTGCTTCGACAAGACCAAGACAAAGACAAGACTCTCTTAGTCTTGTCTTAGCTTTGAAAAAGTCTTGAACGGGTAGTCTTGTCTTGGTCTTCTGATGCCAAGACCAAGACCAAGAGCAAAACTAACTCGGTCTTGGTCTTGGTCTTGATCATTGATCATTTTTTTTCACATTTTAAAATAATATAGTACAGTAAAATAAAGATGAAGATGAATGATAATGCATTGCAATAAAAAACCTATAAGTGATATAAATATGAGTGCAGATCACGTAATAAAATTTAATAAATGCAGCTGTGCGCATTCTATACCATCTATTCGCGCATGGGTGGTTAATGTAAGAGCGATTTTCGGGGCAGTAAAAAATGGCATAACTTTTCCTTTAAGTTATTTGATATTGCACAATTTTACAGTTACGAAACTTCAGCGTCAAACGGAAGGAGATGTTGTTTTTCAGGTTTGTCATATTTTACAAATGGCTCTTGCACTACGTTTTTCTGTAAGAAATACTATTGCGTTGTGGTTCTCATACAGCACTTTGGCACATTAAAATGATGTCACAGTCACATATCTTCTTCTTCTTCTTATAGTGCCATATCCCATTCAGGGCGTTGGCGACCTCTCTCCTATACAGACAGACATAGAGGACCTACAGTTTAACGTGGGCTCCGAACCACAGGAAGTGCATGCACTTCTTTTCCAGAGAGGTTTTCCTGGGGAAAAGTCCACCTCGCTGGTTTCCCGTTGCCTTGCGAGGGAGAACGACCGGGTCGGGGATCGAACCCGGATCCACTGCATTGGTAGCCCGCGCCCTTACCACTGAGCTACGGCCGCTCTTAGTCACATATCTATTACATAATAAATTTGGATCTTTTGCTCCTGCCTTAGCTTTTGTGACAACGGGCCCCCACTATTAGAAGCCAGATCGTTACGCGTCTATTTTATAAGGCGCGTATTCGTATGTACTGTTATCTATCGAACCAACATTTTTTAATGCAAATAAGAAAATTGAGTTTCCACTGTATATTTGTACAAATGGAACGCGATTCGCTGCCTTCTTTGCTAGGTCTCATTACCGAAGCTATCACAGGAAGGTTTATAATTCGATATAATCTCTACTTTTGGTTTTAAGAACTTACGTAATTTTTCATTTAGTTTTGCTGTATATACGGCAGGTATTTAATAATAATAATATTAAACTAATAATATAAGGTTTACAAATTTCATTCCAGCTAATACCTATATTTAATAGGTCAGAAAAGAACGATATCTGAATTTATTAGAGAAATCCGGGTTTATCCGAGAATCCATAAGACGAATTTATCCGAAAACTTTTTTGTATGAAGTGTTCCGAAGAAATTTTATATCAATATTTTTATGCGTTAAATTTTTTATCAGTATTTGGCCAAATATTAGTTATTCAAATTTTTTAGAAAAAAAAAACGCTATCCAGATTTATTATACAAATAACTACTAAGTTATTTGAATTTATCAAAAAATCTGTGGGCCTGATTTATCCGATATATTTGTTATTTTAAAATATTTGAAGAAAACCCGTTATGCGGACATGTTTTTTAACTGTTATAATTCCTATCTGTAGAATTAATTAACATCGACACAATTTAAGCTTCCTTTTTTTTGTTGTCAAGCAATTCTTAAAAGAACGGTGAAGATTTGAAGAATTATAAATTTAAGCGATTTGAAAAAATCAAATTCTTTCTACAATTTGAGTTGTTTAAAGCTAGGAAAAAAGATAATCGAAATTGAGTTTTTACAAATTCGGATAATATGGGTTTCAAAAACCCAAGTCATTTAAACGAAATTTTATAATTTTGGTTTAAAAAATTCGGCACCTCAGTTTTACGATATACGACTGAAAATATAAAAAATCAAACACTTGTTGATTAATTTAAAATTTAAATAGCAATATTATATTTAAAATTCTAATTAGAAACAATTCCGAACTGTTTGAAAGTTTGTATATTTCCATCTAGAAAATTATTCCGATATTCTAAATTTTGGTTATCAATATTTTTTAAATTTATCATTTCCATTTGCATTAAATCTGAATTATCATGCCAATATTATTTTGTTGGTAGAATTGCAAAATGTATCGTAGTTATTTGTGGAACGCCGTTATACTTTTAATTGGCAGCGATATTTGCAAAATAAAAGCAAAAATTAATATAATTTAAAAACACCTCATACATATTTGTATTTAATTAAAATTATTCTAGATATATCTAATTATTTCAAACTATCTTCAATATTCATAAATATTTAAAAATATTTCTGAAATTATTAAAATTTGAAAATATCTTAAAGATAATTTTAAATCACTTTAAAATACCCTGGTGATATAATTTAATGGTCTATGTGTGTTTATTCAAATTAAAAAATCTGTAATATAATTTTTTGTTTAAAAGTTTTATTTGGAATTTTGTAAATAAACATATTAGCAATATCTTAGATATATTTTTATTTCAACAATGATAAACTTATTTTTAATGAAAATTAATATCTATAAGACATTTGTAAGTTAATTAATTAATTTAAAATATTCTTGAAATGTTTTTGTTAAAAATGTCTTTAACGTTTACAACAAATTTGTTTTTGTCGATTATATAACAATTATCTCGAATATCAATATCTTATTTAAAAAAAATCTCTGTAAATTTGTAATGTTTCAAAAATAACTATAGAATATTAATAAATAATTAAAAATGTGCATATGTAAGGTATTTTAAATTTAAGTATTTAGAACTATCTCAAAAATACTTTTAAGGAATTGTATTTATCTTACAGATATTTTAAAAAGTTTTATAATTAAATATATTGTAGGAATTTTTAAATAAATTTAATTCAAAACATTTTAAATATTAAAAATGATAAATTTTTAATATTTTAGATATTTGAATATTGGTCTGTTTTAAAATATCTTAGATTTCTTAAAACATAAAGAAATAGTTGTTAAATATCTAAGATATTTAGAAATTACCGTTATCTATAAAGTTTGCACGTCCGCTAAGTTTCAATTTTAAATCTGGGAACAGTGAACAGCTGCAAACTTGAACGCTGGCGCTCGCTGCAAACAAGATTATTTTCAATTTTTGTGGCAGTCACAAAAGATATATTATTAGTATATTTTCTATGACTTAGCAGCCCGGTTTGCGCAATGTAGTACATAAATAAATGCATTATTAAATGAAGTTATAACGTAATCACGCAAGTCGAGTTAGCTGTAGTAAAAACCTTGTAGATGGCGGTAATTTCCGAATATATTAAATAATCGACGATTCTTTTATTTAAAACATCTAAAATATATTTTAAATTAAATTTATTGTACAATTGAATTTTAAAATGTTTAAGATATTTCGAAATAGACTAATTTTTAAATATCTGAGATATTGGGGAAATAAATTTAATTAAAAATTTCTAAGATATTGTAAAGTCAAATTGCGTGTAAATATTTTAAAATATCTAAGGGCTATTTTCAAACAGATAATTAAAAATATCTCGGAGATACTTTTAAATAATTAAAAATATCTCTTTTATATTAAGAAACAACTAATAATATCTTAGATAGTTTTAATTAAAATATGTTAACAGTACAAGCCTTTAATTCTTTAAGACAAGATGTTTATAATAAATTAATTGTATTTCTTAATTACTTTAAGCACAGATAAAGTTAACACTACAGATATACGACCCTTTATACAAAATGTCCGCCCATATTTGGAGACGAAATTAGCGTTAGTTTGGCTACAACGCGCCGGACCAATTTTAGGGCGCTGCTATCGCTATTTGTTTATTACTGTTGAAATGTGTTGGAAACTGTTTTATCTCGGATTTGAGTGCATCTGTCACATCATGAATATAATTTAAGTAGAATTGGCTTCAATATTAATTATTTACGAAAAAATGCGATTTGACAATTAAACATGGCAGATGGCTGTCTAACTTTTGGTTTGAATATGTGCTAAGTAATCTGCTCTTTTACAGTAGTCTGTGACTTAATTATAAATTGTCATTGTAGCGCCATCTTTTTGCAGATTATTAATCATATAAAACAAGCTGCCGATAGCTCACATATTTACCGTATATCTGTAGTGTTAACCTTATCTGTGCTTTAAGGAACCCATAAAACTGAAAATATCGTTAATCGTCAGTATTTTATTTTAAATGTCAATAAAGACCTTTATGTTAGGTTATGTCAGTTGATTTTTTGATGGTGTCGGATCTATCAAGCCAGAACTTGTTTTATTTTTAACAAAAAACCATATTAGCGCGAAGCAGCATATCCTTGAAATAGCACATTTAGTAGTTTCCTGATCCCGGTGCTCTCTTTCTAAAACACTACAGAATAAGGCCGTAGAAACCAGGGCTCGTGCGTACTCTTAAGTATACAGTGTGATTTTTTCCAAAAAAGGTATTTTTTTGTGAGGTATTCAATTTGAACAAACCTGCAAAATTAACAGAATATTTGTTGATAACGGTCGATTTTTCATAACTTTTAAGATAATAAAGGCAGGGACGGGCTACAGTTTTTTCTTTGAGGGTATCGTTTTCCCGTGACGCCCTCTATGAATTTTTGTATTTTTAAATTGTTTATTCGAGACTTTCGAGGTTTCAGCAAAAGTACTCATCAATAACTTATTGGAAGAGAATGTTACTCCTTTATTGACTCTCCTGGACATTTTTTATTATTGGCGTCTTGGCGCTTTTCGATGCCAAACTGTCTTTTTCTGTGAAAATTGACCAGTTGAATCTTTTAAGCTTCTAAATCGTGAGCGGGCGTGAGCGAATATTGATCTTCATCAATTCACTTCACATTTTGTTGCCTCTGAATAAAATCGTAATTATTTTGACTTGTCACACAAAACATTTTACGTAAAAAAACGTTAACAGCAAAGTTCTTTTCGTCACTTTGCAAAGTAGGAAAAACTTTAACAAATTGTAAATTCTAGACGTAATGAGACAGTCTTATTCAACTTAATACCTTCAAGTAGCTTTAAACCGGAATTAATGTAGTATTCGAACAAAAGTTCTTAAAATACAATTACGCTTAGTAAATATTGTGGAAACTCTGCAAGCTCAGCGTGCGGGAGGCCATGACATACTTAGAATATGAATTTTTAATCGGGGAGCCACCAAACTTTAGCAAGCAAATAATAACGGTTCGTATCAACAGGAAGATGCCGTATGTTATATAACTTTCCATGCATAAAAGCTTTTTAGGAGTTGTGTCCCTTTTGTATTTGAGTTCACGTACGAAATGGAGGGTTTGTGGTGGAACCCCGAGCCTCGTTTGGTACGTGCGGGGAAATCGAAAAGGGATACCATTAAATTTTAATCCCAGGCTTTGTTACATGGCTAAAGAGGTTTAAGCAGTTCGCTCGTCCGGCATTTCGTTTAACAAGAATACACTTACATTTATTTAATTAATCTACAGTTCACAAGGAAATGCTCGTTAGATGTTAGACCCGTGTCCAACAAACGTGTAGCCTCCATTATTAAATTTGTATACTACAAGTAATTAACACATCTTATTCAAGGAACAAATGACAGCTGTAACCTAAAATTGTAATATTCAAAAGAGGACTTTGTTTGTGACCCATTTAATTATTCACATCGTCACTAGAACTTCTAAGCTCAAAGAGAGTCTACTACTGAAAGTCTGAATTCGCAATGCCGTGACACCTTTGCACGATTTAAAAAGAGGAAACGAATTTTCCGTTGGTAATGAAAATATGATGTTTTATTCAAATTTAATCTTAAGTTGATTACGAATATCGAAAGCTTTTGTCACGCTTTATGGTTTTCACGTTCTTGTTTTCGCATGCGCAATTAAAAAAAACATTTCTATGTTGGTTTGTTCAAAAATTAAAAGTTTTCATTGGATGAATTCAAGTTTGGGAATAACTTTCAGGGTTTCAAAACTAAACTAATAAGAGCAACAGCTTTCGACCTTTAACGGGCCGTGTGAGATTCAAAATTCCCTATGGATTTCAAGTGTTGTGTAACTAACACCCGCAAGGTTCATAGGCAGGGAAGTAAATCATGTTATTCTAAGAAGAGCTTTAATTATTTAAAACGCGCTTCAATTATTAACATCGAAGATTAATACACAAAACATGACCCCTGTTAAAAGCTGAAACGATATTGTTGATAACTAACGATTTTAAAATTCACAAAGAGCTTATAAAATTACATAACAAATTTTTGTTGATTTAATGGAGCAAAGAGTATCGAATTAGTAGTTACCGACTAAAATTCAAATGCTTTATTTAATATTCAAAAAGTGAAAAGTAGCTACCAAAAAATTTGATGTAATTTTATAACAGAAATGTAATAAAAATCTTGACAAGCAAAATAGCAATTTTCGAAATTGGAAAAATATTAAATTCTAAATGGCCAAAGATTTGACAAGTTTGTAATTAAAAGTCATAATTTTCAAAATATTACACATAAATTTACACAAATATTTTAGTTCGTTTTGCTGTTATTTAGACAACCTATATATTTGTTCCATGATCGACTATTATCAATTCCATATACTAAATCCGGATCCCTTCCACCTGTCTCAACTTTTAGTGGCGACAGAGCTTCGCTACTTAAAGGCAAGACCTTTCCGCATCCATAATGTAAGGCAAATATTCCTGTGTACTGCTACGTATCGAGACAGTGCAGATTTCGATGGAAATTGGGAAATTTGGTTTACACTGTGTGATTATTGAAATGTCAAGCGCTGGCGGAAGTCGGTAACTAAACACTGGAGAACACGTGCTTGCAATGCTCACTAACAAAAGTGTGTTGCAAAATGTTATACAACATTATTTAAAAAACGCATTTTTAAGATATGTACAAGTAAAAGCAGTAATTGAACAAATTAATATTGAACAATTAGATTGCAAAATCTAGTAAACGCGGATACAGTAAATAAGTAAAAATTAATAATGGACGGAGTGATACGAGTATGCGACCTGCTAGTTGTATCGACTGATATGTTAAAGAATTCGTTAAATCAATATTATTTTATTTGTTTACGCTATGCGTCTGCTTTAGATTAATATTCAATTGTTCTGTTGGGGTAAATCGGCATTTACCCATCCTACATATCCTAAAAATTGTTTCCCAATAGGATTTACTTGAATGTATATTTACCATTTCTACAATTCTTTAATGGTTTTTGTAACTTAAATGCAAAGCTAGTTTTTTGTAATATTAGTATTAAATCTGAGTTTCAAAGTGATAAAACACTTCCAAGTCTTATTATTTCTGTTGATGGTGCGCAATTTGTTTTAAAATCTGTAGCCAACTCACAGAGACATTTAATTTACAACGCAGTTTAGTAAACAAAATTGGTAACGTTCCTAGCAGAAAACTTGGTATGGCGTGACAGATATCACTCGAAAAATTATATTCAAACAGAAACTTTGTTTTTTGAATTATAAAAACATGACAAGTGTTTTTTCTCCTTTTTGTAAGGATAGTACTTTCTCCTGCCCTATTAGTGATGCGATAGGACTTTATAACATTAAAGACTGTTGACCAAATTTGACCAAAATATTAGAATCTATTCTTTCAAGAAACAACATTTCGCTATTTAGATAAAATAGGGAGATCTAAAACGAGCCTTAACAATTTTCTATTAAAAGAAGAATTGTTATGTTTGTGCATTCCATTTTGAATTGAGGTTAGTTTTAAAATAAAAATCAATGCATGGTAACAAAAATGTAAACAGATTAATCCATCACGTTTATTTATTCTCTATTTCAGCTAAAAAAATAAGTCAAAGATACGTTTCTAAACCATCATTTTCCACTAAAAACATTTCTTCAGGTAGCGAGATTAGTTTTTCCATATATTAAATACGGATCCCTTCCACCTGTCTCAATTTCTTTGACGCCAGGCAACTATTTATAGAGACATCTGTACGTGTCCATAGAAAAAAGACTTTGAACGTTACGTTTGTTTTTTTCGGGCATACCATTATTTCAAAATACATTTATAAAGTCGATATGCTAAGAAATCTTTACATTTCTGGTATGACAGAAACCGCAACGTTTATCGCTTACTATTACCTTAAAATATTTGTGAAAAAAAAACAATATTTATTAATTACATTAAATTTGTATAGTTTGCGCTTGTATCTCAAATTAAAAAAAATAGTTAAATTAGAAAATCTTAATAAAGTGCAAGTTTGGAAAATGAGAGTAAAAAAATAAAGAAAAAGAAATTTTTGATTTTTAAAAATGTATCAAAAACTAGAAGAGTTACCATAAATCTGAAAAATTACTTACTGTTACATAAAAGTATGCGAACCTTTCCCCATTTAACCAACTTTGTATATCTTACCATTTTCGAGATCCTAATGCTGAGATCCGACTTTGGGACACGGTATATCGCTAATAAAATTCAATAATAATAATACTGGTGTGTATATAACATCAGGGTTACAAGTTTTATTAAAGCATGATTTCAGCAAGGCAGATATCTGGTGTTTGTTTATTTTTATCAGCTAGGCAAGGGTCATTCTTCGTAAAGCGCAGGCGTTATTATTGTGAAATGCGAGAAGGGTCAGCCTAGCTTGCGGAGCGGAGCAGTGTTGCCAAGTTGGTAGAATTTCTACTAAATCTGGTAGATTGAGGTCGTAATTTATTGGTGGGGTTTTCAATTTAGTGGGATAGTAGAAAAGTTGGTAGAATGAAAAACGAATGTGGTAGATGCCGAGTTAATTTTATCAGAAAGATCAGAAAATTAAAATTTCATTTTTCATACTTTTAGTTGCTACACCTATGAGCAACTAGCTAAAGTTGTAACGAAATTAATAATATGGTAAAAAGTGTATGTACATCGATAGAATACAGAGGCCTATGTAATCGTTCTGTCAGCTCTGAGATTTTTTAAAATGACTTGCTCCAAGCTAGGGGATTACCTAAAATATTTTGTCGCTTGAGGTTATAAAAGCGCCACGATTGAGTTTTGCGTTACTTCTAATTCCCCGTCATTAGTTTTGCTGATCCGTATTGTTTCTTTAGTACATATTTTAATCAAGGCGTATTTTACGCAAAATTTAAATACGTAGTGTCGCTTTTTGGTGCTGTTTTATGTTTTTTACTGGGTACGTTGCAAATTAATATTTTATTTAAATTAATAACTTGATTTTGCTTAGTAACATGGTATTTCAATATTTAACTTATTAAAAATATAATACATTTTTTAAGAATTTTTATACTATTTATTAAATCTCACATGACACATTTATATCCCCCCCTCCGGGGTTAAGAGTTTTGAAGGTTTGATAGATTTTTTGTAGAATTCTGTAAGAGTTCTAGTAGAATTCGTGTTCCAACTGTTGGCAACACTGATTCACAAAAAAAATTCGTCGAGAATGATTTTATTTAGTTGAATAACTAAGACCTTTCTTTAATACGCCCCAATATCTTTTGTATCCAAACATTCTCTTCTCTAATCTTAATCCCCCTACCCGTTTTTGTCCTTCTCCATATTTCACTCTTCACCAATCCTTGTTTAGTTGTTTGATTGCGTTTTTATTTTCCTTGATAAAAATTGTGTTTATGAACTCCCATCACTGTTAGCAACTATCAGCAATAAAGTTCTAATTGAAGTATATAATAATAATATTCCCTTAAACAACGCTCGCTCGAGTTTGAAGTTTAAATAGAAGCAAAGTACGTACTGTAACTATATATTTTGTGTTTTTATGCTTTTGATGCTTTCTATTCTCGAACTACGTTTCTAGTTAAAATTTTAAAATAGGTCTATTCTTTTACTTTTATAGTATTTTGCATAGCAATCTTATAAAAACTTAATCACAGTTGCCTATAAAACTAGCGCGGCATGTCGATGATTAGTTTGCAAACCGTGCAGCTATTATCATACTTGCGTGGTTTATTATTTTAACGTATTTGCTCATATTAAATATTTTTTTATTGTACCTGCATCATAATCTCTGTTTTTGAAACTAAAAAGCGTGCAAAATTGGGTCTTTAAAGCACTAGTGCTTTAAAGTTGCCTAGGTAACAACAAATTCACCTACAAATTTGGAACAATGATAAATACACAGGTAATCAGAACTAATCTTTATTTACTTAAATGAATATGAAACGTACAATTGGTGTTGTTTGAAATTTGTAAACCAGAAGCTTTAATCAGCTCATTGTTAGTTATTTGTAAACTAGCAGACTGCTGATCCTTTGCATTTTCGAGGACGTTCAATTTTGAGGACGTTGTGGTATTATTACTTCCATTAACAGCCCCAACAATGTGTATTCTAATCTCAGATGAAATATCCATGTTTTCGTTCATTTTGTAATTCACGAACACAAAGTCGAAACAAACTTCACAAACAACAAATTTATAATAAATATACATAGCAACGAAACAACAATTGCTAACCGTTTCTATATCAACGATTAATGACACAGATTACTTCGAAAAAGGGATTACAATTTCCTTTTTTTGTTATAATTATCAGATTGTAGTGCAGGTATAATAAAAAATAGCGTATAATACACGTATATAAGAGCCTTTAAAGCACTGCTCCGTTAAAAGGCACTCGGCTTTGCCTCGTGCTTATAAACCCGTCACGTGTGCTTTAAAGGCTTGTTTATACACTTGTATTATAATATACTATTAAACAATTATCAAGTGAGCATTATAAAGTATTTTTAATATTGATTATATTTATTTTACAAACGTGCACGACAAAAATCGTCAGTCGGCAATGGTGGCCTATTTCTGGATCTGGATTTTGGGTTGGAGGGTACCCGTACGGGTACACGCACTTAGGCCGCTGAAACGGGCCCATTGTGCTGCCTCCACAGCAGCTCCTCAGCGCGGGAGTCACCCAAGCCACCCAATTCTTTGGATGAACTTGAGGACATCCGCGGTTGGGGTGTTGCTTATAATGGCCATGTCAGGCCAGAAGTCCCCCAGCATGGATCCTCTGATTGTTGCGAGAGCAGGGCAGTGACAGAGAACGTGTTCTGCCGTCTCGTCCTCAAGGTTGCATCCGCGGCAGTTGGGGCTAGTGGATAGCCCCATCCTGTGCATGTGGTGGCCTATTTAACTCGCATAATAAAAAAAATTTAAACAATAATATGGGTTTTGCGGTAAAAGCGTGGACTTGTAATTCGGCGGCCTTAGTTCAAATTCCGTGAAGACCTGTTTTTTACGTGTCTTAGTGCTATCTTGCCCTATGCCTATAATTTTTTTATCCTTGTTTTATTTAAAAACGAGGTAACTCGAAATACGTTCTTAATTAATTTACATTTAAAACAGTAATCAATCAAAACGACGTAGGTAAGAAAATCATTAAAAATCACAGTTAATGTTGGAAATGTTCATTCGTTTTTAGGCATAAACCAATTCGGTTATCAAGACCCTTAAATAAACAAAAAAATATGAAAAAACCGATTTGCCACGGGATTCGAGCTGAAGCCGCCAGATTACAAAGCCCACACCTTTACCGCTAGGCCAACACACAATTTAAATTGTTTTTTTAATATGTTATTTTGCCAACTAGCGTTTACCATGAACATTTGTAAAATAAAAATAATAAATAAAAACATAATTGATAATGCTCACTTTTTAATTGTTTAAAATTTTTAAAAGCTGCTGTAATAGTATATTATAATGCAAGTGTATAAGCAAGCCTTTAAAGCACGCGCGACGGGTTTAAAAGCACTAGGCGAAGCCGAGTGCCTTTTAAGGGAGCATTTTTTGTTGTTTATGTTGCTATGTGAATAAGAATTATTTTTGTTCGTGTGTTTGTAATTTGTTGCTTCAAAATTGATGACGTCATTGTTGCTTAGCAACTTTAAAACACCGGGGTGTTTTAATGCTGGGTTTACGCACGCTTTTTGGTTTGTTTTACAAGGACTATTATGCAGGTATAATAAAAAATAATGAACCGCACACTTATGATAATAGCTCCACGATTTGCAAACTAATCAAAGACATGCGGCGCTTGGTTCATAGGCGACTGCAGCTAAGTTTTTATTTGACCGGTCTGTACACTATAATAATGACCAATCATTCCAATAATAATTGATTTTAAAAGTTGGTGAATTTATAAGAATGGGTTAAATAATTAATAAATTTATGTTATTAATTTCAGGAAAGTTATTTACGAAAAGTAAATCAAACGATATTTGATATATTGTGAAAGTAGAACGTTTTAATGGTTACTATTAAATGGGCTACTGCAGATACTGTGCAGTGCAGCGGTTCACGCCTCCTGCCACTAAACTCACACACGATATTAAAAACCTATTATTCGGTATCCGGCGCCCCCGATACTTGCCTTTATTAACGTTATTGATGGCGGGAAAATTTACGCATACTAACTGTCGTCTTCGACTGCGGATCCTAAACCTACTCTAAGTGTTTCCACATTACAATGCATGGCTGACTATGCTGCAAACGGTGAAACGTTAGGAGTATTTTAATGTTATTAAATTGTTGGAAGTATAGGAAACATTTTAAAGTATAGGAAAGTCCATACGAATTGCTTTGAACATTTTTAAAAGGGTTATTTTTCTAGGCGAGATTTTATGTAATTTTCTTTTCCACTAAACATTCCTGCGAAAAGTGCCGAATTACGAGATTAAATACGGTTTTCATGTTACGTGAGGTTCACTAAACCATTATTCGTTATCTCAAGCGTAATAATATTGTCCGACACGGCAAAATTGCTTTTGTCTGATTTAGTCTAGAACGCATAAAGTTTACACAAGTTATTTACACACTAAATAATCAGCAAAAAGGGGTGCAAAACACTCACCAATGGTGGTAATCAACGTGAGTGAGTATAAAAAGGACGAGCTGAAGCTCCATGTGTGCGGTTTGTGGTAGTAAAACATGGTTGAGCTAGGACTTCCGTCGTATCCGTTTCCAGTTCCTTTCATTGCTAGAATTAAAGCTTCTTGAAACTCCAGGACCTCTTCGGCCGCCAGTCTGGTCCAGTTCTCCCTGTACAGGATATTTAAATTTTCCGTAATGCTCCACAGCTTGTCCACCGTTTGAGTTCTTAACTTTCCGACGGTGCTCTTATCGTGTTTCGGATCGAGCTGCGAGGCGGCGACCTCCGTGTCGTGTTCGAGGCGCCCCTCAAGGGCCATAAACGCGAAGGCCCCCAGGATCGTGTACCCCAATACTAAGCAGCACACCCCGATTGTTGCGACAACTGATGTGGA
This sequence comes from Ctenicera cuprea, assembly GCA_958336395.1. Taxonomy (NCBI): domain Eukaryota; kingdom Metazoa; phylum Arthropoda; class Insecta; order Coleoptera; family Elateridae; genus Ctenicera; species Ctenicera cuprea. The sequence goes on from OY284493.1 coordinate 22,443,544, forward strand.
TCGCGTTCCGGGACAGCTATAGCAACAGCAAAAGAAATTCTCGTGGGGATACGCTTCTCGATGCTCGTAACAGCATTTTTTTGGAGCAGGGCTACCTGGGGGCGAGGCTCGTCGGTGATAAGGCGAATGGGGCGGAAGGCCGGGGTATGGAGCCGATGTGGGTGAGTTCGCATCACAAATCATTGTTATTGTTGCTCGGACCAGTTAACGCGTGGTGATATATGGGATGGCTTCTGTGTTATTAGAGAACTCTGCTGGGTTTGGCTCGATATCATCGCCCTTGGTGCCCTGCCATCTAAAATTAGAAGAGAAAAGTGTATTAGTAAAACTATCATCTTCAATATTTACTATGCTTTCAAGAACTATTAAAAAAAATTCTGCTTGTTATTGTTATACACGATTACTGTTTATGTTTATTAATGAAAACTGCATTTCGCTTAGTTCTTGCAGTCGTACTGTAAATAGTAGCCATGTGCCAATAATGTGTCACATTGCGTACCGTTTGCTTTGTAGGAGCTTGCAAAGAATTTTTGCAGTATTTTAAAAATCATGAAGGATTTCGAAAATGTTTGGATTAAGGGAATTCAACAAAAGCATTTCGCGTATTTTTGTACGAGAATGTGTGTGTAGCGGACCGCGGATCGAAGTCGTAGTTTTATAAATTACACGGTGATTGATCTCATTCTTCGTATATGTTAAATGCGGATCCCTTCGACCTGTTTCCACTCGAAAGAAACAGCTGCAGCTGGGATTATGTAGCCCAAGCGGCGCACAATGTGTATTATTTCCAGTGTTGCGTATAAGATATTTTTTATTTGCATCTAGATCCAGATACAGATATTTACACAAAATTGTATCTAGTTACAGATACAAGATAAAATTTACAAAAGGTATCTAGATACAGATATTTGGTGATTAATTGGGGTTTAGGTCAATATATAAAAAGTAATTTATTTTGTGAACGGCGTTTTGATACTTTATTCGTATCTTCTTCAGGATTTATGGATATTGTATCCGGATGACTATACTGACAGCGTTTACTAGTTATTAATATTCGCTACATATACACTCACAATAACATGTTTATTACAAATTTACATGCACTTCAAATGTACAATGTCAAACGAGCAATGTTGTACACTTGAAGTGTATGAAAATTTGTAATAAACATGTTATTGTGTGTATCTATGTAACGAATCTTGTATCTAGTGAAAGCTGTTAGTATGTTCATCTAGATATAATATCCATAAAGCCTACAGAAGAAACTATTATAGTATCGAAACGTTGTTCACAAAATAAATTTTTTTTTGACCTAAAACACAATTAATCACCAAATATTTATATAAAAATCAAAATAAAAGAGAGAAATTCGCTAACTTCTAAGATACAAGATACTTAAAAGTATCTAAATTTTTTTCAGATACAAATTAGGTATTTCAAACCATTTCCACAGTTTTAAGTGCACGTAAAGCACAATATTCTAATTTGTTTTAAAAAAATATGACAGAATTTGGGGTTGGTAAGTAGGTACAATTATTTATAATCTATCATTAACAAATTCATAACATCCTAATCAATAAAACACATAATAATTATTAGCCAACCCCTTTTATCGGGAAAACTTGTTAAATTTGTATAATTAATTATTTTTTGTATTTTATTATACTGGTTAGGTGGAAGAGCAGTGACTTTTCAAGTTACTGAACCTCGCCTTTTGTTGCCTTTCTTTTTTTGTTCTGTTTCTTATATAATTTTGTTTCTTATATAATTTTGAGGTTACAATAAAGACATTATTATTATTATTATTATTATTATTATTATTATTATTATTATATATAATTAACCTTAAATTAATATAAACGTAAAACATACATATTATAAAAACAACAGGTACTGAAGAAATACAATTAAATTTTAGAGAAATGTCTTTGATTAAAGACACGAAGTAATATAATAGTATATTTTGCAACGAATCTATAATGATAGCTATTAATACACGAGCAGCAGCGAGTGTCGTAATTAGCGAGTGTATTAATAGCCATTTATAAGAGTTGCATACACTATTTTTTCTACGACTAGTTAATTTAAAAAAATATTTATTAAAAAAGTTTTTTTATACAAAAAAACTCAAACTGTTTTGCGATGTTAACTGTCAACAATTCTTGTAACCATGGTTACAAAAAACAATGCGTTGCTGCTATTGGTCAGTTTAGGTCATTTCATAATGAAAATCTGTATCGAAATGGTTATCATTTTAGTATAGGCAGCGCACGCTTAATAAGTAAATTAAAATATGGAAGTAGAAAATAGTATATTATGCAACAAGTTTTCGAAACGGCATTTTAGTCATGAGTTTTATTAGGCACGAGCGGAGCGAGTGTTTATTAAAACGAGTGTCTAGAGAAGTTTATAAAACGAATTGCATACTATACTTTTTCTACGACCATCACAAAAATACTAAAATTTGGAAATTATTTTATTATCTTAAGCCATATTAATTATTTTGACAGATTGATAACAAGTGACAACTAACTTGATTTTTAGTTTCAATTGATTTTTGCGATTAAAAAACCTAGAGCTAGCTTCAGCCCGTTAAAAGATCACTTAGCGTTTCCCGTTCATGTGACAGAGAGATTCGAGACAAGGAACTTACAAAAAGTACTCGATCGTCAATTGTCAATATTTTATGTTAAATGTCGATAAAGACCGTACATGTTAGGTTACGTCAGCTGATTTCTTGATGGGGTCGGATCTGTCAAGACAGAACATGTTTTAGTTTTCACCATTGTTGAAAATTATAAATTTTTGTAATTACAATCAAATACATTCACATATTTCGAATCGTAATTTTAAACAAAAAAGAATATTAACTCGAACTAGAACATTCTTAAAATAGTACATTTAGTAGGTCTCGATGCTCTGTCTAAATACATAATAAGGCCATAGCAACCAGGGTACGTGCATACTCCTAAGTATATATTATGCTTTGTGTTTAAAATGAATTCGTGTTGATCTTAAGTTTTTCCATTTATAAAGGCATTTGACTAACTATCCCAGTTCTTTTCAATAGAAAGTAAACCAAAATATACTGTAAATTTCTGTTATGTGCGTGTGTCAGAATCAGCAACCGTCATATTATGTGATAATCTAAGTTGTGCCAAATGGGAAGACAAGAGTGAAACCTTTTGCATGAATTATTTACATTTAAAACTAAAAATCTAGACAGCAAAGTAAGTTGTCTGATTTCCAATAACAAGTTACTTAAGTATTGGATTAAAAAGTTGCATCGTTGCTTGATAAGGTACTAGGTATTTGGTAAATATGCAGATGAGCCAGGGAAATATTTCTAAAAAGTTGATACTAGTAGGGGAAGCCCAGACGTTAAATTGAAGAACAAAAATTGTTCCTGAAATATTTCATGAAAGAGCAAGGTGTACTTGGAAATTTCAAAAACCGTACACAAATGTTGACTGATTATGTCCTTTTCACAAAAGCAAAGCCATAGATACAACACATTTAACAAGTAATTCAGGAGTGTTATAACAAACACATTGATATTAACTTTAAGGATGGTTAGAATTGTTTAAAATGTCAAATTCTTTATTTTAATACATGTTATGTTCAAATAATCAAGATCATCAATCAATCGAAATCTAAATTTGAAGCAGCATCCAATCGTAATCGAAAACGTAACCAAAATTTATTAGAATTGGAACCGTAACCGAAAACCGAGCCTTATATCTTATTTCGAAGCATGTCCCTGATTTTATGATTCTGTATTATACAAGGGCGGTCTGAAATGTTCTGAGCCTAACATAGAAACAAGTATTTGTTCTGTCAAATTTAGTTTTAATTTTCAACATAGTCTCCTTCTAAGTCAATACACTTTTTCCAGCGGTGCTCCAACCTCTTTAACCCGTCCAAATAGTAGTTGGCGTCTTGCTTTGCAAAATAGGCGTCCACGGTTGCGATGACCTCCTTGTTCGATGAAAATCTTTGTCCTCCGAGCCAAACTTTGAGATAGGGAAACAGGAAATAGTCGCTTGGGTCCAGATTTGGTAAATACGTTGGGTGGTCAATCAATTGAAACTGCAATTCGTGAATTTTGGCTATGGCGACCGCTGAAGTGTGCATCGGCGCCTTGTCCTGGTGGTAGAGCACCTTCTTCCGCTGCAAATGGATCCGTTTTTCGGCAATCGCTGCTTTTAACTGGTCCAACAACGATGCGTACTGCCCTGTTATTGTTTTACCTTTTGCAAGATAGTCGATGAACAGAATTCTCTGACTATCCCAAAAACCAGTTGCCATCACCTTCCCGGCCGATGAAACCCTCTTCGCCTTTTTCGGAGAGCGGTCACCCTTCGCAGTCCACTGTTTTGACTGTTCCTTTGTCTCGGGAGTGTAGTGCTGTATCCAAGTTTCACTAACAGTGATAAATCGACGCAAAACATCTGACTCGTTTCGCTGAAACCACTTAAGCAGGGCCTTGGGAATGTTCATTAGAATGCGTTTTTGGTTCAAAGTGAGCAATGGTAAGACCCAACGCGTGGACAGCTTTCTCATGCCTAATTCTTCATTCAACGCGCTCTTTTGATATGCCCACAGCTTCTGCTATCTCTCTAACCTTGATTCGAGGGTCGTTCAGTACCGTTTGGTGAACTTTTTCCATGTTTTCGGTGGTGGTCGCAGTTGCTGGCCGTCCCGAACGCTCATCATCAACCAAACTGGTACGACCACGTTCGATTTCGATTTTGTCCATTTTTATAAAAACTTGCGCAGCGACTGATACAAACGACTGTCAAAAAACAACTGATCGTCCAAAATTTTTTACTAGTATTGAGTAAATGTGTTAAAAGTCTTTGACTTGAAAGGGAAACGTCCATCGACATTACTCCTTAAGTATCACTATCACTTAGTGTTGTTAGGTAGGCCTTCTGGTCAGGATTTCTTGAGTCTTCTGTTGTGCGGTCTATCCTTGTATAGGTTTTCTATTTGGTGGAGGCAGTTTCTATTTCTTCCTTGATGTAAGGGAGTTGTAGGTCTTGGTGCAGCATTCGATTGCTAACGTACCATGGTGCGTTGACAATTGCATGAAGTGTTTTGTTTTGAAATGTTTGTATTATTTTTAACCTTGTAGGTTTGGCACACCCCCAAAGTTGAAGGCCATAGGACCAAATCGGATTCAGCATGGTCTTATATAGTAGGATTTTATTCTTAGTTGATAGTTTAGATTTTCTGCTCATTAGCCAATACATTTGTCTGAGCTTGAGGTCTAGTTGTCTCCGTTTCGTCTGTATGTGTTTCTGCCATGTTAGGCGTTGATTAAGGTGTAGTCCTAGCTATTTAACATCTGATTTTGCAGGCATTGTTGATGGTTACAGGAGGACAAATTTCGGTGCGAATAGTGAAGGTTACTTGGACAGATTTCGATTGATTAATTTTGATTCTTCATTTGCTTTACCATTCGTCGAGCAGATTTAAGTGGGTTTGCATGTTTTTAGAGGATGTTATTGGATTATTATCTGAAGATAGGATAGCAACGTCATCCGCGAATGCAGCGATCATGGTGTTATCAGTTTCGGGAAGGTCTGCAGTGTAAATAAGGTGTAGGAGGGGGCCAAGCACACTGCCCTGTGGGACGCCGGATAGTATGGGGTAATATATAGAGAGTGCTTTGTTGTGTTTTACGGAGAAATTTCTATTAGTGAGGTAGGAATTCAGAAGGAGGTAGTAGTTGTTATTGACCATATTTTAGGTTTGTAGAGTAGGCCCGTGTGCCACACTTTGTCAAATGCTTGTGACACATCTAGGAATACTCCGTTGCAGTATTTCTTTTCCTCAATGCTCTTAGATATTTGGTTGACTACTCTGTGGGCTTGGTGTATCGTAGACATGTTTTGCCGAAAGCCAAACTGGTAGTTGGGTAGTAGGTGCGTTAATTGATAGTCATCCTGTATTCTTTTGAGTAGCAACCTTTCAAATATTTTACTAGCGATTGGCAATAAGCTTATAGGTCTGTATGACGATGTCTCATGAGGGGGTTTACCGTTTTTGTGTATCATTATTATTTCTGCGTATTTCCATGTAGTAGGAAAGTAGCAGAGACTTAGCATTTGGTTAAAGATCGTTGTGAGAAGGACGACAGCTTTGCGGGGCAACATTTTTAGGATTTGTCCGGTTATTAGCTCATAGCCTGGGGCTTTGTGTTGGTTTAACTTAGTTATTTTAGCTTTAACTTCTGCCGGGCTTATTGGTGGCGACATCTGGCAGGGTACATTAAGGAAATTTTCGATATCATTATTTAAATTACCCGGTGTTGGTTCGTGCGCTTGGATGACGTTGGATAGGTGATCTGCGAGGGTATCAGCTTTTTCTTTGTTAGAGCGAGCCCATTCGTTGTTGCGTTTTCTTATCGGACAATTTGGCGGCGTGCGTCTTTTGAACTTTTTGGTGGCTTTCCATAAGCTGTGGTCATCTGGTGATAGTTTCTGAATGTATGTTTCAAAGCTTGAGTTTTGGGCTTCTTTGAGAGCTGTAGTAAGTTGTCTCGACGTTCTTCTGTAGTAGTGCAGATCTCCAAGGTTGCGTGACCGTTGCCATCTTCGATTATAGTACCAGAATGGTTTTGACGAGTAACGCCATCTTCATGTTAAAGCGCAAAACATTTCAGACCGCCCGCCCTCGTATAAGCCGTTTCTGAAACACTGCAATTTGTCTAAGGAATTTATAAAATGTGCACTAATTTTCAAGCAGTGTTAAATTGAAACTTTCTGATATTCAATTTTAGGAATAGTTTATTCCTTGTGTTCTATTTTAATGATGTGAATATTTTAATACTAAATTGTATTTTTAATTATTTAAAACTTATGTCTAATGTCTCAGAAATAATTATTACATCTATTACCAGGGAAGTTTTCGCTTAGGCATATAAATCAGTTTGAGAACTACTTCTCCTAATGACACTTTCGCTTGTAAGGGACAAGAACGCACCTGAATGATAATGTCTTATCCTACAGGAACCATAAAAGCGGTTCAAGCATGCTGAGAGATTCCCCTGCTAAACACATCTTTACATTAAAAATTTTAATGTAATTGTTCCGCGTTCTGTTCACAATTTGTAATTAAGTTTAGGGATACAATAAAAGAGCTTTTCGCTTTCAAGGAGTAGAGCTTTTGTGTTGAGAATATTACGTGTTTGATGTTTGTTTAAGGTTATACAAAAAATAAAAAGACCGTATGTACAAATGACCGAAGGGAAATAACTGCGAATGGTAAATTAAATTATCGCGCTTCTCTCTTTAATGTCGTGTCCCTTAAAAATAATAATGCTCGTAAGCTTGGCGTTTGTTTGATTATACGGAAATGTTGCCAACATCTGTTACATTTACATTAGAACAAGCCTCTTAATTATATTAAGACAGAGATCGTGGTGACCCTTATTTTTCTTGGAGGGTGAAAAAGCGCAATCTAGGGAAAAGTCCGAGCGTTTTAACCAGATTACTGTGTTTTAATTTTTCAAGACTTTACTTTTATGTCTATCCCGTCCTTTATTACGCTTATTGCACGCTTGCTTTTTAATTAGCTTGTATAACTGTGACGTAAAACTGTGTAATCACAGCTATTGATGGCGCACATATAAAAGCTTTCTTAGAAAATTAAACAACGAGCTTGCTGTAAGCCATTGGAAATTAAAGAACTTCAGCTGACAGTTCATAAATCAATAGCAATGAGAGAATTACCGTTGCCCGGGATTTATTTAAAATATCTGAAATTCCCTGTCATAAATATCACTGATATCAGCCATTATGCGGATGCAATTTTACTGTTGTATTTGTTCTCATTAATCATTAAAATTTGTAATTTATCTTTTAGCGGTGGAAAATTAACAACGAATTGTTGGCCACCTGCCAACTAAAACAGGTGCGTACTGTTTTATTTGTGGAAAATATTTGATGATGCTTCAACGTCACATGAAACAACAGTAAGCGGCGCCGCATCAAAGTTGCAAGAGAAACCACCGAGTAAATATCAAAGGGGAAATGCACGACAACATGCATTAACTAGCATATACCATGGGGATGAGTATGAGTTTGGTGAAGGGCCATACAGGTCACCCTTTGGAATATAATAATGTTGCACTAATGCAGTTCCGTGTAGCACGACTACAAGGGAGCCCTGGGGGTATTGTATTTCATTATTAGCTCAGATTATTGCTCGATGTACCTGAAGATTTATCATGTTCTATTTTCACCCAGCTCGGCAATTTGCATAGCGATTGCAAACAATGAAAACGGAAATTCATGTTTACTCTCAATTTGAACTATTTCCTCTTTACCTTCTTTGCTATACGAAGTATAGCTGTAGAGGGAGGTATTGTGATCGTCATGTAGGATTTACAGCAAATGCTTTTTTCAGCGAAATTTTTTTCGCTTAGGGTTTACTGGCCGACATACGAGTTATTCCTAAAAGAAAGGTACTTTTATGGCAAACATTTTGAATAATACGCAGGTTTTAATACCTTGGGAGATAAAGCGGCTGCTGTAGAGGTGTCTGTTTTTGTGTGTCTTTGTGTCTGTATACACTTCACAGTCCAGACGCCTTAACGGACAAAACCCAAATTTGGCTAAATGTAGTCGGATAAAACTGCATGAAAATGAGGTTGGTTTGCCAAAAAAGGGGAAAGGGGATGGATGCTATTCTTTATTTATTTATTCTAAAATAGACGCGCTCGAAAAAGAGATAGATAGATAGATAGCTTCGTATTCTATGCATTTCGAATAAGCGATGTGCTCAAACGTGATCTCCCTGTTTCTCCCTCCCCCTCCCCCCAGATGAAAACACCACTAGGAGGTTTTCTTTTGGTCGATTACCTGAACAGATTAATTGAGTAATCGTCAAAAAACGGCTATCACCAAATTCTGAAATCATTTTGAGATTTCAAGGGATAAAAAAATTGAATCATAAAACCACTCGACTTCTTCAAAAAATAGGGGGATGAAGAGACGTGCTCTACTTCAAAATAGATGCGTTCCAAAAAGAACCATTGCGTAAATGTACCACATTTTTGAAATTATAAAATGTTTCAAAGTTTTTAATATCTTCAAAATCTTTTTTTCAAAAAATTCAAAAAGTTTCAAACTTTTAAGAAAGTTTTAAATTTGAAAACATTCAAAACTCAAAATGTTTTTAAATATTATAAAATCCTCTCAAAGTGTTCAGAATTTTAAAAATTTCTTAAATTTTAAAAATCTTATAAAATTTTTTAAAACTAAAAATATTTAATATTTTTTAAAATGTTAAAATATGTCAAGCGTTCTAACATTTTTCAAAATGTTCTAACTTTAAAAATTATCAAAATCAAATTTCTTATTTATTTTTGCGAAATTAGAAAATATCAAAAGTACAAAACTTCTTTTTAAAAATTTAAAAATTTTGTCTTCAAATTTTATAACAACTAAATTTAAATGAAATTGAAATATTATTTCAATAAATTGTTAAAGTTTCTACAAATTTTCAAAACTTGTTTTTTTTTAAATTTGGGAATATTAAATATTTTCGGAATTTCCAAAGATTTTCAAAATTTGTCTAAATTTTTTTAAATATGTTAAAATTTTGCAAAGAATTCAACTTTTTGAACGGTTATTTTGTAAAAGAATATAAAATAAGGAGTACAGACAAAGAAAAACTGCGACCTCAGTATCAGCACGACAACTTTTGCTCAAGCTCTTAGCTCAGCTTGGACTTTCTGATTGTTTGAAAATGTTTACATTTTATACCTTTAAGTTATTACTACAAGAACGCATAGGTTAAAACCCACGCTATTTTTGGTTATTTTTTAAATAATGGAGCATAACAAACCGCGGATCGAAGTCCCAGTTTTATATATTATTTTGCTGTCGCTTTAATTATTTTATTTGTATTCTTAAATGCAAACTGCTTCGTGTAAACTCAACAACAACAAATTTTTGCATTCAGAACGTTTTTTTATGCCTTTTCAATCAATAATTTTTAGCTTATTCATTTTGTCCGTTCGATCACTTGAGTTTGTAGTATAACAGTTCAATATCTGTTTTCCCAATTATTGGTTTTACTTGTACAATATGGCAACACATTTTTGTACGTGTGTATTGGAAGCACATGTGTTCTCGAACGTTTAGTCACCGTATTTCTATTACCGGTGATCGGTTTGCTAATAAAGGCTGCCAGCGCTTTGCGTTACAATCATCCAACCATACAGTGTACTGTTTCGATATATAGCAGTACATAGGAATACTCGCTTTATGCAAAAGAGCTCTCATAAAAGTAATCTACTTAACCAAATAGCTATCCAAGTTCTAGCTTTGATTTAAGATGTCCAAAGAGACACAAATTTACTAATACACACACAGTTCGAATTTGCTAAAAAATTGCATTTTATTTTTTTCAACCAATCAGATTTGGATATTTTTAGCTTATTTGCCAATCCGATGTTGATTTTACGAAAATTCATCTTGCCATGGTGATTTCCGTAAATCAACGCCGTGATTTTAATTTCTCCCATGTTTCCGTTTTTTGTTTCCTTAGTTACGCACAAAGCAAATAAATAATTGTCATTTTTGAAGTTTAAATTCCAAACATAATATGCTATTCTCTAGCTAAATCTACTTCGTGCTGGTTTTGATTTCCTAAGGAAATTTACTTTCTGGAATGTCTTGTTGTTTTTTGCTACAAGAAAATCACCACTCGTCTTCGACTCGTTGTGATTTTATAACTACAATCTTTGAAGTTTTGTCTATAAAATTTTGTTTGCCATACAAAAAAGGTATTTTTATTTAAAATCGTTAATTTAACAGTTATGGAGATAACTTATTCTCTTTGTAAAATCGAGTTGCCATGAGGTCTAAGCGGTTTCCTAATATACCCAACTAATTCCCGCAAACTTTAAGATTAAATTCTATACATCAAACAATTAAAATAGTAGTTTATTGTAAATAAAACAATTCTTAACTTCAACAGTTTTTTTTTTCATTTTAGCTTTCTACGTATTTCAATGTGTTTACACGTCATTATCAACGGCAAGATTAAAAGTAAACAGTTGGTGTTGCTATAGGTACAATAAATCTTCATAACTTGATCTTGGTTTTCTATATCTGCGTCCAGATGTTTTGATTTCTCATTCCAAAATGTCTAATAACGGTGAATTTAAAAGATCAGTTTGTTCATTCATTAAAGCTACAGATTTTAAATGTTTATGAATTTCAAATGTTTTAGTATATCCAACTTCTGTTTGCCATCACAAAAATGTAAACATTTTATATTGTTGTTAGAAGTCATTGAATGATTGTGTTCTAATAAGTATTTAGCGTAATTGGATTTATGTGGGTGTTTGTATTTGTAACAACGTACGTGTTCTTTATACCTAATATCAAAATTTCTAATTGTTTGTCCTATATAAACCGAAATACAGTGCGAGCAATTTAATTTGTAGATGCCTGATTTTATTAAATTGTCTGTTTTTTCTTTAGCATTAAACCAAGTGTTTAAAATGTTTTTTGTTGTTCTAAAAGTTATTTTACATTTATTTGTTTTGTTTACAATTTTGTCAATGTTTTCTGATTTATTGCCAAAATATGGAATCGAGGAGTATTTCATTTTATTTGATGAAGTAGCAGTAGTAGCTAATTTATAATTTTTCTCTTTAATTAGTGCATCAATAAGTAGAGTATTATTAACCATTATGAAAAAACCCAAATGAAGTTACTTCATATCGGCCTATCAGCCTATTGCCAATTCTCTCCAAAATCCTAGAAAAAATCATTATGAAACAAATAACACCAATAATTGATGAACACCAGCTCATAACTAACCATCAATTCGGATTCCGAAAAGGCCACGGAACCATAGAACAAATACATCGGTTGGTAAAACAAATCAACCAGGACTTTGAAAATAAACGTTATTGTTCAGCAGTAAGTGTGGATATAAGTCAAGCTTTCGACAAAGTTTGGTACACCGGCTTATACTATAAATTGAAATCCGCATTTCCCCACCCAGTATTCTCTCTCATAAAATCCTATCTCACAAACCTTCCGAGTCAAGTATCAGGAAGATTACACCGAGCTGTTTCCAATTCTATCAAGAGTGCCACAGGGAAGCATTCTCGGGCCCATGCTTTATTCCATATATACATCAGACTTGCCAGAAACCACTGAAACAACCATAGCCACTTACGCCGACGATACAATAATACTAGCATCACACAATAACCCCATTGTCGCCTCTAGGAATCTCCAAATATACCTAAATCAATATGAAGGATGGTTACAGCGCTGGAGAATAAAAGCCAACGAAACCAAATCCGTACATGTTACTTTCGCACTGAAGCACGGAAACTGTACCCCAGTTACTCTAAATGCTGCCCCCATTCCGCAAAATGACGTAATGCTCACTGGAGCATCACTCTACATGTCATGTATATAGTTGATAAGGTTTAGACTAAGTATTTTCATTAGATGTATTTATAGTCCGTAACAGCGGATTGATTGTACATAAATAAGGAGTCTAATAAAAAAAAAATTAACCATTATTGTATACAATTTGTTTAATAATCGAAATTTCTCTATTATAACTTCTTCTTATAGTGCCATTGCCCTATTCAGGGCGTTGGCTACCTCTCTCCTATGTCTGTGTTTGGTGCTCGGCGATAGATAATTTGCACAGGGGACCTACAGTTTAACGTGGGCTCCGAATCACAGGAAGTGCATGCACTTGTTCTCCAGAGAGGTTTTCCTGGGGAAAAATCCACCTCGCTGGTTTCCCGTTGCCTTGCGAGGGAGAACGACCGGGCCGGGGATCGAACCCGAATCCGCGCGCTTACCACTGAGCTACGGCCGCTCTATTATAGCTAATTTCACCTAAAAGAACCGTTAAATCCCTATGTATCAGGGACCTGTATGCTGCTAATTTATGTGTTTTATGGTGACAAGAATCATGTGGTATTGTAATGTCTGTTTGTGTAGGTTTTCTATAAACTAAAGTTTCTTATTCGAATTAATTTTTATGTTTATTCATTTTTTAAGTTTAAACATAAAAATCAATTCAAATAATACACTTGAATATTCTGTTTACAAATACTGTTATTTTTTATGAAAGTATTAACTTAAACTCGTTTTTAGTATTTTAGTAAACAATCATTCATGACCTTTGTTCTAAAACTTTTATTTTAAAATGTTGTTCTTATGTAATGCTAATATTTGGTTGTTGTTCTTTTTGTTAATTAGGAGTAATTATTACCATTATTCTGCCATGTTTGAATAATGGGTGAAAATATTAATAAAATAGTAAGACTGAGTTAATAAACCATAAACATCAATAATAAAAATTATTTTGGGATTGGATTATTTCGCATTTAAAAAGTATACAGTTTAAGTCAAAAGATGCCGGTTTTGTAATATATTTCTGCTTATTGAGGAGATCAGTAAAAAATGGTGGTGCAAACCGACCCGTACTACGAACTGACATATGAAAATCATATACAGACTGTCCTGTACAAAAATTATTCATAAGGTAATGCTTTTTGTTATCTTAAGGGTTAGACCATTTAATTCCAAACAAAAAAAGAACAGTGAACAGTTATTCAAGAAATGCTGCATCATCCAGGTCATCTTCATCCGCCTGTAACTCTTCAGGCAAGCATTTTTGGAAACATGTTTATAGGGCATTTTCGTCTTATTTTTAAACGTACAATATGCTTTTTTAATAGACGGAAGGAATTTTGATACACCCTGTATAAAGAAAAAAAAATCTTTTCTAATAAAACAGAAAACGATGAAAACTTCGAAATTGCTCTGATGTAACCTAAACAAAATTGGTAGCACCATAAAGAAAAATGCCATAAAGTATCCAAAAAAGCATTTAAAACATGGTGTCATTTAAAAAAAATTTGATGACGTTACTGCTTCAACAAAGGAGGTAGAAATTTTTGCAAGACAACAAAAAAAACGCAAGAGCAAATCCTTTTTGGGGTGTTCAGGGTTTTTTTGTACAACTTAAAATTATCGAGAGATAAGCTTGTATTCATACTTTATTAACATCCAAGTCGCTTTGCCGTTCCTAAACGCTATTCGTTTCTATCCTGAGTAACTCTACCCCTCTCTTTAATCTAACATTTTCTAAGTTTACAATAGCCTGGGACTGCAGACAATCCCTGAAGCAGCTGGCCAAAAACAACACATTAACATTAATGTGGCTGCCAGGGCACGAGGGAATTCACGGAAATTAAACCGCTGACACCCTTGCAAAAGAAGGAGCAAAAACGCCATTTACCGGACCAGAACAGTTTTTTTAAATAACCAGAGGCCACATAGCAGAAGAGCTGCAAAATTGGGAAAAATACCAAAAAGGATCCTACTGGAATAATACTCCAAGGCAAAATCAGGTGACAAAGTTTATAAAATTACTCGCCAGTGAATGCTAAAAAGCTTCTCAAACTAGAAAAGACGAATATCAGACTAATAAACCAGTTTCCTAACTGACCACTGCCCCCTGAGATATCATCTCGAAAAGATGAGCAAAGCAGACACTGAAATCTGTAGAGTCTGTGAGTTTGCAAGTGAAACTGCAGAACACATACTCTGCCATTGTGAAGCACCAATTCGCAGCAGGTTTAAATTTTTAGGAAAAGCTTATATTACGCCTGAAGAAACGGGAAATGTGGCCCCCAGAAAAATCATGGACTACATGAAAAATCATGGGAACCGAATGAAGTGTGAAGTTAATTACAAAAGGTCCTATCAGGTCGAAGTAATGAAAGGCAAACGACCTCTGAAACAATTTACAATATATCCTGAGTACCTTTTTCCTCCAAACCACGAACTTCCATTGATTTTTATATGCCCTCATACAGGATCTTCTGGGCCTTCCCCCTTTTCGTCTTCCTGCAGGCATCCATCTAAATATTTTTTGTAGCCATCTGTTGTCGTTCGTTTGAAGTAAGTGTCTCAACCATTTTAAGCTTCTCTTTTCTATACTTTCTATTACACTTTCCTCAGCACGCATTTATATCCGATTTTGACTTTGGTGATATGCTCGTTTCGAGATTTCAGCACTTCTTCTTAATCCATTTCCACTGTTAACATCTCTCTTTTATTTTCAGCATTAATTGTCCACACTTTTAAGTCTTAGCATAATACTGATTCTAATATTGACTTCACTTTTATTTATTTCGGCTGGGCCTATTTCGTCTTTAGTAATAGTGACACCAAAATACTTAAAGGTGCTTACTTGTTTTATAGGGACATTGTCTTCTATCAAAATTAAAACTTGTTTTACTGCATTGACTACTAAGTATTCGGTCTTATTTACATTAATTGTTAGACCTTCTGTTTCGTATGTTTGGTATAACCTTTGGAGCATAAATTCCATGCCATATGCGTTTTTGGGTCAAAACCACTTAATCGTCAAACAAGGTATTTCCTCTAACCGATATTCCCATTCCTTGACAACTTCTCTTCCATTCTTTAAATACGTATTCTAGGTAGTTGTTAAATAGCAGGAGCGATAAGCTACACCTTTGTCTTAGACTTTGGAAGGGTATATAACTTGTGACAATACTCAATTTTGTTTTACGATCACCTTGCTGTTTTCTTACAGTGGTCAAATAATATTTAGTATTTGCACAAATACTTCCAATTGTTCTAATGCCTTTTAAAGTTTCATACACGGTATAGACTCATATGCCTTTTCAAGATCAACAAACGCTAGATAGGTTTCTTCTCATTTATTTTTCCTTTTCTTTGTCAATTGCTGAATAATATACAAGTTGTCTACGTATGACCGTGGGGATGCGAAGCCACTTTGTACTTCGCTCATTTTATTCCCGCCAGTTTGTTTAAGTTTGATTATATTGATTATATTTGATGTAATTGATTATCTTCACATTAAGTCTGCTCATAGTGCTACTGACACTTAGACCCCTATAGATGTCTTTATTCTTCATGTCTCCATTTTTTTGTTTATAGAAAGATGGTATATGTGACACTTTCCATTAATCTGGAGTCTTGTACTGTTTGATGATGTGGTTAAAATTTCTTCTCCATATTTGAGTATTTCTGAACAGATACGTCCCGATCCCGTTGTTGTGCAGTTTTTCATTTTTTTGCATCTATTTTGTAAATATGGTTCAATACTGTTGTGTACCGTTACCCAAAAATAGAGTCAAGAACTCTAAATTTTTTTTCCGTGCTTTTCCAGCAACTAAAAATATAGCCACACAATGGTGTATCATCAATTAAAATATCGCAAACAATACGAGTTTGTTCTGCACTTATCTTATTATGTAACTGAAATGAAGTAAAGGAAAGTGAAAATAATGTTGTGCCGAGTACTTTTTGTATCAAAAAAACTTCTAAACCTCGAAGGAATGCAGAATACAAAGACATAAAAATCAACCAAATAAATATTATTCGACAAGATAATTTTAAGAATTGCTAAATTAATAAAAGAGGGTACCTATTTGGTATATGGGTTTCTATTTCTGTGCATTTATGTGCAGCTACGATTATAATTAACTTATTTTATCTACAACAGTGATTAAAGTGAACACTTTACTCACTCCTAACAGTGAGTAATGTGAAAATTTACTCTCTAGTTGACATTACCTCACTAACTTAAATTTGGTACATTTACACTTTGTACTTTGTACTACACTTTAAATATGTACATGTATGCCACTATTGTTACAATTATTAATAGTTATTCCCGAAAATCCCGCAACAGATGTAATAGACTTATGCTCTTCGTTTATTAAAGACGTTCCAGGCTGAGTTGTAATTTCCTCTCCAAAAGATTTAGAAAAGCTGCTTTGTTGTTGATTCATGTCAGATGCACCAGGCTGCATTTGCATTGTTGTATCAGTCAACACTTGTTTTGCTATGGCCTCTTTGTGCTTGATCGAATTTTCTATATAACCTTCACCAATCGAAGTACATTTCCACCCACCGTGACGTTTAATTGTTGTTATATCGCTACCAGAATCAGCTAATAATGTTACGGAGGTTCTCCTAAGCGTATGTCCAGTATAAAGCTTGGGATTTTGCAAATTAAGGAATGAGGCTATAATTTTGTTTTTCGTTTTCAAAGTAATGCGATGCAAATTGCGATTAGTCAAGTCAGCAATTTTATGTTTTGTTTCAAAAGCATTGTGATGCAATGCTTTCATATTTTAAAACGTCAATTTAAATATTGTTGAAAATTGTACATATTATTCTGTTGTAAATAAAATTTTACATGACTAAAGTGTCTTTTTTGATTTCGTAGATTTACATCACTCGCTGACGCTCGTGAACTTCTGCTCGATCAAAAAAAGTTCCACTTTTCTCACTTGTACTACAAATAATTATTATACGTTGTTTAGTATACAGGGTGTTTCTTAATAACATGCTAATATTTAAGGAGGTTATTCTTGGGTCCATTTTGAGACAAAAACTTCATATGAACATATGTCCTAAAGGTCTTAACTTTCGAACTACAGGGTGCTAAAGTTTTAAGAAAAAAATTTTTTTTTATGATAACTTTGGTATGACCCTAGATATTTTTGTGAAACGTAGTACGCATGTATGTAGATTACTTTAATTTTATAATTTTACCGTTTAAAAATTATTCTCTTAAATAAATTTTTGTTTAAAGTTACATAAATTGGTTTTTGTCGCAAGTGGTCTAGCGAGATGCAAATGAATGAATTTTATTTTTTTATGCGAAAACCGTACGTCAAACGAAAAAAAATCAAGAGACCAGATTTGCTCAGAAAGGAATGAGGATTTCAAAAATAATTTTTACTTAAAAAAAAGCAGTGGCGTATCACTTTTCTCTTTAAAATGATTCAGTGCAAAACCCGCACGAACGCCACTGGCAAGAGTAAAAAATTATGTTGTACAGCAGAAAATGCCTTTTGATGTGTAGAAAATGCCTACTACTTTTCACAAAAATATCTAGGGTCATACCAAAGTTATCATAAAAAAAAGAATTTTTTCTTAAAACTTTAGCACCCTGTAGTTCAAAAGTTAAGACCTTTAGGACATATGTTCATATGAAGTTTTTTTCTCAAAATGGACCCAAGAATAACCTCCTTAAATATTAGCATGTTATTAAGAAACACCCTGTATATGTATAATACCTATTAAAGAGCGATAAATAAACAGGTATTAGCTAAAACCTATGTAATTAAAATGATTAATTAAAATTTTTAAAAACAGCTTCAAAAAGTTAGATTTAAAACTTTATTAATTTATTTACAACACCTTTAAAAGTGAGTGTTATTACACAATCAATATTTTATTATAAAATCGATATAGCAATATTAATGTGTTCGAGTTCTATACATTGTTGATGCAAAAATTAATTTTCATATGCGTATAATATGGAATACGGTGTTCGGGGAGCTCGCCTGCCCGGCGCGCCGTATAAATACATTCGTTTTCCATCAATAAAGACACCGTATTTAGTAGGCATTACCTAGCGACGTCATTTTCACAGCGAAAATAGAAGCTACTTTTTCTACGGCTACAGAGTGACTAGGAAACCCCCGGCCACTTTTCTTGCGGCGGTCAAGAGATGGCGCTTTAATAAAGAAAAATTAAATTAAAATACTGGCAACAACGCAGAATCCAAGACGTTTTAGTTATTAAATACGCCCCATATTAAATCAAAACAACTAAAACGTCTTGGATTCTGCGTTGTTGCCAGTATTTTAATTTAATTTTTCTTTACTAAAGCGCCATCTCTTGACCGCCGCAAGAAAAGTGGCCGGGGTTTTCCTAGCCACTCTGTATTTTAGAATATAAGCATTCTGATACAATTTTTAATTACGGAATAACTTACGTTCTACACTTGTTATAGAATATTTCATTCTAACACTGTTCTGAATAATAAAGGTTGCGTCTCTCGTCTATCAACTAATTTTATGTTTTGTTGACAGTTACAAACAAAGCGTGTTTTAGATAAGAAGCTTAAAATTTTCTTATTTACTAAATTTAATGACCTAAATAATTTATAGTCGTAGAAAAAGTATAGTTTGTAACACGTTTGGAATGGCTATTCCGCACTCGTGGACCGTCCCCTCGCCTTTCGGCTCAGGTGACAAACTTTCGCTCTTGCGAAATATGTCATATTGCAAACTTGTTACAGAATAGTACATTCTGTAACAATTTTGGAATATGGCACATTCGGCGTTGACCATCCTTCAATCTTAAATCTTAAATCTTTGTGATGTAAAAAGAATCGTACTGCAATTTTAAAACGAGCAAATACACATGAGCGCGCAGGTACGCACACACGCACATAGATGTTGAAAAAGGAACACATTCTTTAAAAACAACTTATTCTTATTTTGAGACGATTGGTTGGATACAAGATAACAATAACATATTTTAAATAAAATACTGATACTACTACTAAGCTATGGTTCATTCATATTGAAAAACTGTGTTGTGTTATATTAGCGAATAGGATTTCATTTCATAAACGAACATTGAACATTATTTCCTAACGCATTGCAGATAATAATAAACATCTGGTTCAATCGTATCATATTTACCTTGTAAACAGCAATATTAATAATTCATATATGTGAATAACGAAACAAAACGTCCCAATTTCAGTCCTGATTCGCAAAGGAAATCATACAAAAAGCTTTTTCCACATTTTCACATTTTCTAATGTTTTGTCACTCAAGTCAGTTAAACTTGTAATAAACTTGAAAATGCTTTTTGCTTCATCATAGTGTAAATTACGTTGACAAGATATTTAATGAAATGCCTATGGGATATCAAAATATTTCAAACAATGCCTTTCCGGATATAACTAAAGCGCGCACTCATATTGCAGTGAGGAAATGCTAATGGAATGCATTATGCATATACGGCAACATCTCGGTAGCAAGGATTTGTTTACGGTGGATATGTCTTAAAGTTTTACTTATAGCTTCCATTTAAACTAGTTTCAAATTGATTTAAACAAAAGCGATTGACTCGTATGGGAGGCAACGTAGGCGACGTTCTCCTGAGAAAACGTCTATAGCAAACAATATTCGATAAAACATACTCTATATTTCTAAAACGTATAATACCGTTGAAGTTTTACCACACAAAACAATGTTTTTTATAAAACATTGCGAGGTGGCAACATTTCAGTAGTGTGCGTTCTAAACGGGCACCGTCGTTTTTAAAACAACACCGTGTGATGGGGCTTTACTGGTTACCAACAAAAATTGTATTTCATTTCTTTATTATATACTTATGTTGATTTTTGTGTATTTATCCTTATGATTAATTTAAATTCAAGTGTTTTCGCGCCTGTGGACTTTATGCTTAACTAACATTTGGAACTACTATGCTAGCGGGGAGTAGGAAGTTAGTCTGCTTTAAGCTGCTTGAGCATGTGGAGGTAAATTAACAAAGTTCAACTACAAAGAATTTTCTTTAAAATGCAAAGTGTGTTTGCTGCGTGCAGTACAAAATCCATTGATTAGGGCAATACTGCATGCTCTAAATCAGTCTAATATACAGGCTGTTAATGAATTGTACGGACAAACTTCTGGGACTTGCAAAACACAACAAAGCAAACAACTTTTGTTAATAAATGTGTGGTGAAAAGTGTCTCTTTTCAGGGATAGAGCTTCTCAAAGATTCTTTAAGAAGCGCCTAAATGTAGGCAACTTAATTTACTACCTACTATTTGTTTCCATAACGACGGAAATTAATACAAGATAAGTAAAGCCCTCTTTCCCACTTTTCAAATTTAAATTAAATTTAAAATAAATTAATTAAGAAAATGTTTCAAAACTAAGCAATAGAAAAAACCAAAATTACAAAGCAAAAATCAACTATTTGAAAAATTTACAATAACTAATTCAAAAATTAACAAAATTATAGTAAATGTTTAAAATGTCGCCCTCAGCTTCTACACCCAAAGCACATCTACGAAGTAAATTCCTGCGCACCGCTCCAAATATACCAGGAGTCAGGAGTTGAACTTCTTCACATGCAGCAAGAATACGCGCCGCGCCGTAAGTTCTTCTACAGTTTCAACTGGGGTAGCATACACTAACGTTTTAACATGACCCCACAAAAAGAAATCAAGTGGGGTCAAAGCAGGAGAACGTGGAGGCCACGCCACATGCCCTCCTCGACCTATCCATATGTTGGAAAAATTGTTATTTGAAAATACCCTGACTTCCGCCGAAAAATGAGCAGGTGCACCATCGTGCTGCAGCCACATTTGAGGTGGAACATCTTCCAAAAGTTCAGGCAGGACGTGGTGCAAGAAATTTAAATAAATTGCTCCTGTTAACCTTTGGGGTAGCAGATATGGTCCAATGAGTCTATCACCAACAATCTCGGCCCAAATTTTTACTGAAAATCTTTGCTGGTATCCTTTTTGAACCACAGCATGGGGATTTTCATCGTCCCAAATGTGGCTGCTTTTACTGTTGAATATTCCTTCTTTCGTAAAAGATGCCTTGTCACTAAACAGAACGTTAACTTGGAATTCTGGATCCTCATTACACCGTCGCAGAAATTCCTGGCAAACTTCTACTCGTCTGGGAAAATCTGCTTGAACCATGGCTTGTACCTTCTGTAGATGGTACGGATGTAGCTGCTGCTCATGTAGAACCTCCCATACTGAAACATGGCTCTTGAACTAGTAGAAGGATTTTCAGCCACTCTCTCCAAAACTTCTTCCTCAAAATTCACCGTTCGCCTTGTTCTGGTAGCTCCACAGTTGTGTCTGTTGACAACGAATGTATCTTCCTCCCGCAGCCGACGTAAAACTACACTAAAGGCCTTGTGCGATGGATGATTCCTATTCGGAAAATGTTCTTGGTATAGGCGAGCAGCTTCGCGTGCGTTACCCCAAGCAGTTCCATACATGAACATCATGTCATGCTGTTCGGCAAAAGTATAATTCACCATAACACAAAAATACGAAACACAGAACGAAAATAACAAAGAAAATAATTATCAAAAAAATCACAGAACGAAAAAAACGAATTATAAAAGGCACAGAAAGAAACGAATGCAAGAAAAGTCAAAAAATATCGAATTGTGTAAAAATTGACGTTATTTGAATGCATGTATGCCTAGTACGTTTTTTTTTCAAATTCTGTGTGACCTGTGCAAAATAATTGAAAATGCAATTTGGGTTGCCTATTTTCAGGTACTTCTTAAAGAATCTTTAAGAGGCTCTATTTTCTAAAGGAAACACTTTTGACCACACATTTATTAACAAAAGTTGTTTGCTTTGTTGTGTTTTGCAAGCCCAAGAAGTTTGTCCCTACAATTCATTAACACCCTGTATAAAAAGTGCATCGAATTACCTGCTTAATTAAGTTGGCCGAGGAAAAAAAATTGAAGGCGATCAACTTATTAAATTGGCAGTTTGTAGGAATACAAAACTGCTTCTTAATTCAGTGTGGTGAAAACTATTTATATCCAGCATTATTTAAACCCCATCTCCAGCGACGGTAAATTTAGTACAGCACGTGGGATTCCCCGCAATAAAGAGCGCGCCCTCAAAATTAAGTAAAAATAAATAAAAGACATAGCCTTGATTAAATGGTGCGCCAACCTGGTGTTTGTTTTACCTAAGAAAAAATCGCTGTCTACGTTTGCGTCGCGTTATTAATTTATATGTATATGTAATAAACTGTATTGCGTATAATTTTTGTTCCCATTTTACTTAGCTATTCAGGAACCCTAGGCTTGAAGTCATATCGTACTTGTCTTTACTTGTACTTTGACCCGACTTTTAAATTTTATTGAACCTATTGAACCATTTAAAATTTAAGTATTTCCGTATTTGAAAGAATTTGAGTAGCAGCCTATAGAACTCATTAGAAACCAGAATCGTCCTGAGAAAGAAGTCTTATAAATGCCTGGACTGAGCTACACCAAAGTAAGTTCAAAATTAATACAATGTTTCCAGTTTAATAAAGTATTCGTAGCAGTTTATTCAATAGGCGAAACTAGTCAATCTGACAATTGCTAAATATAGAATATGTGAGAAAATTTAACGCCTAGTGCTAACTGAGAAGAACATTATTTTGATGCGTGCACAGTAACCTGTGCAGAAAAAATGGTAAGGTAAAAATGCTTCATTTAAAACACCCAGAATTTTTATTGGCCATTTTGTGAATCAGAAAAAAAGACGTATGGATTTAATTTTAAAAACTTTTAATTAAAAGGGGAAATTGTTTTGGTTTAAATTTGCGTTTGCTTTCCTAAATGTTTACGAGCTACCACTGGGAGAGATTGAAATTTTTAATATTAGAGGTTTCTAAATTACGAATGCATGAAATTGTTGAAACTTGAATGTTGAGAGTATAAAATGTTTATGCGCAGCAGAAACTAAGTTTAGGTAAAAAAATTCTGAAAGTTTTTTCCTAAATTGTTAATTTTGTTTCCCCACGGAACTTTTTACAGATTCAATTGAGCGTTATAAGTCGAAAACTTGGATTTCCAACATTTAGATCGCCAACTCAATGCAATAATTCTGGCATAAACAAAGGTAAAGCAGCGCATCAGTAAATAACGGTTTAATTGAAAGAAGTTTTGTAATGCTGTACGATTGCAACCGATGTTAAAGATAAAAAGAAAGCCTCGCAAAGGATCCATAAAACCAAACTGTTTGTAAATAATGAGCCGTAAAGAAAATTAGAATTTTATCTAAAATCTAAAAATGAGCCATTTTAGAAAAGCATACTTTCTCTAAATAAGACGAAGAGGACCCTCAGCTTTAAATTGTTGTTGTGTAACGTTCTAGGAGGACATACAAGTAATCTTACAACTGTAACGAGAAGAAGCTGTACAAATACAAATAAAGTGAAATGTTGCTCTCAGTTTAAAAGTTAGCAATCAAATTTTATATACGTTTGCAATAAAATTCCAGTAAAATTTTATTGAGTCAATTGGCACGTTCTTCTTGGCATTTTATGTTTATATTTCTTTTAAATTACACTTCTCCAAGACCTACAGATTTAAATTTTTATTTCTTTGTGCTCACTACAAATTGTGCTAAAAATGTGTTGTTTACTGCGGTTTATTTTTGTTTCGGTTAAAAGTTAAGTGGAATATAATTGAACAAAACAAAAATGCGAGCAGATTAACTACGTAGAATGACTGCTACGCGAATCTGAATTTTATAAGCGTTCAACACTCACTGGCGGGGTTTTATTAGTTTATTAAGGAAACCTTTTTTGAGGTTGCTCTATAGCATGAAATGAACAGTAGTAAAGTCAATTTCATTAAATTTATCGCTCACTTTAGGATAGGTACTCTTGGTGCAAGGGCCAGCACTTTCAATCTGTAGATAGCTTAACGAAAAGTTCACATTTTTATCACTTGGTGGCAATATATTTGTAAATTGAAAACAAATAAGTCTTGAAATAAATTATTTAATAACGGTCAAACCAGTTGTGCACTGGTAAAGAATCTACCTCGTATGCTAGAGGTTATGAGTTCAAACCTTGATTACATTTTTTATTTTCTTGATTACTGTAAAAAGATAATCAGGTTTATAAGATAACTTTTAGTTTTTTATGCTACACTACAAAATTATTCGGGTAAAAAATAAAAAGTTATTCATAAACTTTTACAGCTTATTAGAAGGAATCGAAATGATTTCGGTGTTAAGACTCAAATTAAATGTTTACTTTTAGTTATTTTGCAAATTAGCAGTAAAATGTAAGGACTTCAGTTAATGTACTTACTTACTTTATTCAGCTGTAAAACTTTATCGTTAACTTTTTAGGTTTCCCTTGATTCGTTTCGTTAAACTACGATTAGTTAAAAACTAGAATTTTGCAGCATTAAAGAATAAAAATTATCTATTTTAAATAAAATAATATAAACCTGTTTGTCAGTAACGGTAATTAAAAAAATAATAATAGCCGACCTCACCAAGGTTGGAACTCATAACCTCTCCAATACAAAACCGGTTTTTACCAGTTTCTCTATCAGTACGCCACAAGAACACTTGAGCATATGTTTCGCAACCGTTTGTACAAATGCAAGAATGGCTTGACTATTATTAATTATTTATTTAAAGCCGTATTTGCACTCAATTTCTTGTTATCAGGTGATGTAAGAAATAGTATTTTTTTATTCAGGCTGACTGCAATTAATAAAATTTCCCTAGGAACATAATATACAACTATTTCATGTTTTTTTATGTTAAACATACGTCGGTTCCGCGCATTTGATTTTTAGAATCAAGATATTTTGGAATATTAATATTAAGCTTTCGATTTTTACAATCTACACAGTGTAGTTCACTGTCTGGATGTAGGAAATTTAAATATGCGCGCCTCGTAATAGGCTATGTAAACAAGTGAGATAAAACATACAAAACTACCATATCAGGTGGATTTGTGCAATGCTAGCGAGAGTCGGACATAAACAAGCTCAATTTATTAATCTGCAGTTTTGTCTGGCGCTATTATCGTACAAACACACGTTCCAGCGAGATTTGAAGTTAGAACGTGTGTAAATATTGGGTCAGATTGAATAAACAAGTAGTGTTTTCTTGTGTTCGCTGATGGTTAACTACTTAAGGTATCTGTTACCCAAAAATGAATTCGACAAACAATATTCCAAGTTAAGAGAATCTGCAGCAGTTTACTTGCGAGGTAAAACTTAAAAAAAATATGAGTCCACTCTTCTCCTAACTTACAAATTATTGAATCTGCGAATTAAGAAAAAATAAAGATTATGTGCGAAAGTTTAAACACAAATTTGTATAAATCTGTTTACCGAATATGCAAGTGAGGAGTGCTTCATTTGATTTTTTGTTTAAAAATGAATTCCTTTGTGTCTATTTCTTTTATTTGGACAGTGGTCAGTGTTAAAGATTTAAAGCGTTTAACCATAAACCTGCTTGCATACTTAATTGTGAATCCGATTTATTTCTGCCTATTTTAGATTTGTGGGTTAAAAGGTTATGTTTTATATCGCTTTGATAGACGCACTGAACAACTTTTTCTCTTGAATCTCGCTGTTTTTCCAGTTCTCAACCAATCTGTCTATATATTAAATCCCTAACTGTCTCATCATAACAAGACCTCAAGCTCTTGCATCTCGACAAAATCTATTACCATAATACGACGACATCTCCACTAAGGTTATAGATTGTTTTCGGCGTATGTTTAGTTTGCAGTCACTGTAGATGTTATATTTGGGTTATTTATGGCTTACTTCAGTTTTGGCGGGTCGGAAAACATAAACGTAAACATCTTCCGGTTCTTTTAATACCAGACCATTAATTTAATGAACGCATTGCACATAGAACAGTACTACAATTTTATTACAAATAGCATTCATTACTAGGGCTCCGATTTTTAGGCAGCCTTATTATTGAGAAAAAGCTTATTATAAACAAGACGTGTTAACACTGATATATGGAGCCGCAGAGCTATGTTTTAAAACGATTATTCATTCATATTTAACAAGCGATAGTGTTAAGCTGCAGCTTATTAACCCAGCATTATATAGAGAGTTTTGCTTAGTTTTATATACTGTGCACTAAATAATTTTTAACAATAATTCCACAATTACAGCAATCGCTACATAATTCATAAATCTCGCACTTAGGTGAGCGGTCCGCT
Organism: Ctenicera cuprea; assembly: GCA_958336395.1. Taxonomy (NCBI): domain Eukaryota; kingdom Metazoa; phylum Arthropoda; class Insecta; order Coleoptera; family Elateridae; genus Ctenicera; species Ctenicera cuprea. The sequence goes on from OY284493.1 coordinate 22,470,179, forward strand.
ACACTATCTATTACATTAACTTATTTATAATAAATAAGCGTGAGGCATAGCTGACGGTTTAGGCTAGTTTTCAATAAAATTAAATGTGTGTTACTATTTACTCACCCAAAATAACCAAAATACTTTACGACTCATTTGCTACTAGCGCCCTCCAAGAACACCACTAAACTTAGATCAACTCATTTTTAAAGACATAGCCCAGAACTCCGCTAGTTTTAACAGTATAATAATTTTCAGAAATATTAATTTCGCAGAATTTTCGTGGTCGATAAAGGTTGCTCAAACTAGTAATACGTAGGATTTTTTTAACTACTACTAGGTATTACGAAACTCACATTTATCACCAGTTATAACTGAACCAACACGCGTTTGATTACACCAGCGCCCTTCCATCTTGGACCTCGTTAAAACATCAAATGACAATATAATAGGCAATTTGCAGTATCTTCGACCTTTTAGCAAATCCAATCATGTAACTTTGAAAGTTGACGTTCAACTTTCTTATCCCTCTTTGATTAAAAAAACCCGCATTAATTACCCTACATTAACAGATCAATTACGGAATATTAATTGACCTGCCATATTATGTCACATTGACATCAAACTAAACTAGAAAACCTCCTGGAGTACCCAAATTTATACTCAATGCGAAACACGTCATACAAACGAGTCCTTCAAACGCCTTTGAAGTCATGGATTAGTAAAAGTTCGACATCTTCTAATCCTAGGAAGAGAAAAAAGAGGAAAAGTCTTAGAAAAAGAACATCGCTTCCAGTGGAGACCCCAAATGTTTCTTTAAATACATAAAAGCCAGCCAAAACTCGATCAAAGAAACTTCTTAACTCTGTCGGTCTGACAACTGCTTTACCAGTAAATAACAATGAAGCAGCAAATCTATATGCTAATTTCGTTCTCGAGACATATACACCAGAACCTACCGGCCAGCCCCCTCGTTTTGATCATGTATCATATTTTTATAGTGAATTGAAGAACATCAAGTTGTCGGAAGAAGCCATAAAGTGTCGATCAAGTGCCACACTTGATCATTTGTCGTCAGGTGTATTAGATAAAATCAAGTTACCTATTAAAATACTGTTCTTCGGCCCGATGTAAGCTTTTGCAACTGATTGTTGGACTGCGTCCTTTGGTTCTCATACCCTTCCCACAACTCGTAAACGGACTCTGGTAAAACCGATATTTAAAAAGGGAGATGAGTTGATCGCCATAATCGTAAAACTGATTGAGTCAATCATAACTGATCAAATGCTTCTTTCTTTCATAGCTGTAAATCTGTTATGTTTTCTTGTAGAGTGGACTTGATCATTAGATCTTGGCAAACCAATAGACATTATTTATTTCGCTTTAAGCAAAGCATTCGACGCAGTCCCAGTATACCGATTACTTTGCAAGTCGAACTACGGAATTAGGGGTAACTCGTTGTGGTAGAACAATTTTTTTGTATTTTGCTATACTTTTCAAGTAAAAGATGGTTACTTTATTAATCAATAACAACCTGTTCATAGCAGCGGCCCACAAGGCTCCATATTGGGACCTCTACTGTTCGTTTTCTACACCTGTGACTGTAGATTTATTCAACTTGTTTGTTTTATATAGATGACACAGAAATATTTTAGAGTGCAATTGCACAAATGTATGCTTGTGGTCATCCGATGGGCTTTTACCTCTTAACCCAACAAAGTGTGTAGTTCTTCATTTGGTTATTCATTAACGCAGTCAAGTTAATTCCCACAGACCGCTACTGAGATCTTGGTGTTTTGATTACTTCACATCTATCTTTGTCCGACCTAACCCAACCCCTGGATTTCTTCTTCTTTTTCTGCTTCTCATGGGTTAGGCTGTATTGCCTGTTCCGGTGCCCATTGCCTCTTAGGTGATCCGCTGTCTCTTTTCTTATTTGGTTTTTATTTTTTTTGCTATAACTCGCATCATTCAGCTGTATTTTTGCCGAGTAAATCTTTTGAACGCGTTAACATTGTACCCAAACTGCTAGTTGTGGCAATGAATTTTCCGCACGGGTGCTTCAGTGCCCATACGAGGTGGCGTAAAAATGAAATTGCGTGATATGGTGTAGCTCAAACTGTCACCAATAAAAAATTAATTTTCAGAATAAATTTCAAAAGTCAACGTTATAAAAAAGCGAATAAGAATAATTATTATGTGATGTCTTATGGTAAAGTTATTGCACCCTAAACGATTAGGATGAGTTGCCTGGCAACGTTAGAAACCCTTTCAATACCATTGCCAAAAATGGTTTCAGTTAAATGAATAAAGAATAGCGGAAACCGTGAGCTACCCCACGCTGTTTTTTAACGTCTTTAAAAAAATAATAAGTAAGCTGTGCTAAGATGTAAGATATGTACTTATGTATCCAGCAGTATTGTATATACTTAAACACATCAAATAATCAGTAAAATAAATGTACACGTTTTCCTTTAAATTTGTATTTCTATTTTTGCGTTTGAATCTCTTCTTACTGTAGAATAGGCTACACATAATTCGCTATGTGAGAATCCTGGCTCTGGGTTTTAAATTCCCAGTTTATTAAGTGTCTATTCTTGATCCCAAACAATGGTGATTGCGTTTGCTAGGTCCAGTTGCATTAGGTTAGTCTTAACTGAAACTGCTTTACTTTACTTTTAAATGCAGCTGGAATAAAATCTGTAAAACTTTTAACATGAGATAAATAAAAATAGCATTAAGTGGGTTTTGGATGACATTGTTTTGCCAATCCTGTCTAGTATAAACAACCGGGAGCTCGGCCTTCATCCTCGGAAATTGAGTTCGAAATGAAAGCAGCAGATTAAATTTTAATAATACTTACAAACGGTGTAAGCTCAAATTTGCATATTCGTATTGAAAACCGTAGCGGTCTGCTGTACAAATAAATATACGCATTATATACAGAGTGGAGGCCAAGTACGGAATAATTGCTACAATTTTGTAAATAACATTTTACTGAAAAAATCCTTGGAAAGGTATAGCCTGTTCCGGTGCCCATTGCCGCTTAGGTGATCCGCTGTCTCTTTTTTTATTTGGTTTTTGTTTTTTTGCTATAACTGGCATCATTCAGCTGTATTTTTGCCGAGTAAAACTTTTGAACGCGTTAACATTGTACCCAAACTGCGAGTTGTGGCAATAAATTTTCCTCGCGGGTGTTTTAGTGCCCATACTAGGTAGCGTAAAAATGAAATAGCGTGATATGGTGTAGCTCAAATGGTCACCAATAAAAAATTATTTTCAGAATAAATTTCAAAAGTCACGTTATAAAAAAGCGAATAAGAATAATTGGTATGTTATGTTCTATGGTAAAGTTATTGGACCCTAAACCATTAGTATAAATTGCCTGGCAACGTTAGAAACCCTTCCAATACCATTCCCAAAAATGGTTTCAGTTAAATGAATAAAGAATAGCGGAAACCGTGAGCTACCCCACGCTGTTTTTGTTAACGTCTTTTAAAAAATAATAAGTAAGCTGTGTTAAGATGTAAGATATGTACTTATGTATCCAGCAGTATTGTATATACTTAAACACATCAAATAATCAGTAAAATAAATGTACACGTTTTCCTTTAAATTTGTATTTCTAATTTTAATTTTTGCGTTTGAATCTCTTCTTACTGTAGAATAGGCTACACATAATTCGCTATGTGAGAATCCTGGATCTGGGTTTTAAATTCCTAGTTTATTAAGTGTCTATTCTTGATCCCAAACAATGGTGATTGCGTTTGCTAGGTCCAGTTGCATTAGGTTAGTCTTAACTGAAACTGCTTTACTTTAATTGTAAATGGCAATAATTTTGGTTAATAAAATCACATTTTTATGTATCCTGTTATTATCTCAGCTGGAATAAAATCTGTAAAACTTTTAACATGAGATAAATAAAAATAGCATTAAGTGGGTTTTGGATGACATCGTTTTGCCAATCCTGTTTAGTATAAACAACCGGGAGCTCGGTCTTCATCGTCGGAAATTGAGTTCGAAATGAAAGCAGCAAATTAAATTTTAATAATACTTACAAACGGCGTAAGCTCAAATTTGCATATTCGTATTGAAAACCGTAGCGGTCTGCTGTACAAATAAATACACGCATTATACATATACAGAGTGGAGGCTAAGTACGGAATAATTGCTACAATTTTGTAAATACCATTTTACTGAAAAAATCCTTGGAAAGGTATAGGTTTTTTGATATTTTACAACTTTTTGCGGTGGTTAGTTTTTTATTTCCGATGACGTCATCGACTTTTTTTAAATGTAAACATAAGTACTGTTTGACATTGTTCCATAGAAGATTTCTTTCTCTTTTCAACTAACTAAAATGTTCATATTTTTACAGTCGAAGACGTTGTTGTTCTAACGTTATCGAAAACAAAAATAAACTACGCTTAAATGTTGCAAAATATTTAATCGCTATATCCTTTTGAGATTTTTTTCAATCAAATGTTATTTGTCGAATTATAGCAAATAATCAGTACTTATGTCCAACCTTTCATAATAGACACGTAAATATGAGATCTAGTAGCAGGGGCTCTCCACCTCTAATAAGTTGAGACAAGTGGAATGGACGCAGATCTAATGTATAGATTACTTTGAAACAGTAAAGAGTACTATGATTAATTCTAAGAAAACTACCTGTGCAATAAATGTTTTCTCCTTACTTACACATCATCCCTACAGGAAGTTGGTAGTAATATTTTTATTCGATTAGGTGAGTTTACGTTAGCTATTGATAGGTATCTTATATCATTCCGTAGAAAAAAATGTGTAAGAAGTTTAAACAGCAGTAATTGTATAATAATGTCATATTTCAAAAACTCATTTTACTTTCATTGCTTTCTGTTTTGTTATCATTTATATCTTATTTAGGAGAATAAAGAAAATAGAAGAGCAATGAAATATATTATAATCTGAAGTAAGGTTATGCATATTTTGGGAAAGACATTTAAGATTACACAAAAGTGCCCCCGTGGCCTACGGCCCCCTCTTTCTGTTTGGAAACTTATTTTTAATGGCGTTAGCCTTTTGTTCGTTGAAAAGTAAACGCCCTGTATGAAAGAAATAAATTTAGAATAGTGCAGAAATTACTCTGAATGGCTTTAGTCTGTGGTTTAACCTATATAATAACTTTTAAGGTATATTAATGTGAAGTGAAAGTGAGCCAGAATCGAGTTTATATTACTTTTATACGATATTTGCGTCTTGCGTATCTTATAGTTAAAATTAATTTGTTGGTGTTCAGACAGATTTTGAACTAATGTTCGAATAAATCGGCCTTGCAAGAGTCAAGCGGCCTGTCCCCGTCGTTGCACGTGTACGATGTTTACTCCAGGAGAACTGTGTTACTTATAGGAAAAGAATAGATTGGCATTCCGGTAATACAAGCAAAGCGTGCTTACTCAAAAAGGGATCTCTGCTTACTCTCTTTATTTATTTATTTATATAGAGATAGATGTACAATAACTGTGGGCTAGAAGAATTTAATTTATTACTGGAAGTCCTGCTGGGCAATGCATTTGATAGCACCACGCTTATTACCTTGAATGAGTTTCCTACCAACGTAAAGCCCTGAAAAGGTCATCAGTAACTCAAAGGGGAGGAAAAAATAAATTAAAAGGTCATATGCAGGAAATGAACTATATATTAACAAACATATAAAATTGGATATATCAAAACAAGTAGGGATCCAAATTACGTCCCGGAAACTTATATGGAAATAAACACAACCAATTAGTGATACCTTAGGATCGTATTTAGTTTACTTAAAATATGAAATAAGACTTATTTTCGTTTTAAAAAAATTACTTATAAACGTATTTTGAAACACTTTTACATGAAATGAATATAAAAATGTACAAATTTTTTTAAAGGCTAACCTATCATCGGCGTCCTTATAACTGTGAGTTCTTGTTAAAAAATTCCAATGGATTAACTAAATTTTAACTCGAGCTCAAAAATAAATTATTTAAATTTTAAATTCCACAATTCCAACTCACTTATAAATCTTATTATTCTTGTATTATTTCAACAATTAATCTACATTGTAAAGGTGCGCTGCCCGAGAATAAATAATTTGTATCTGATTTTGATTTAATTGTATTGTTTTATACTTTAAAGTGGGAGCTCCCCGAAAACGTAATGCACTTGTCTAATAACTTTGATTTATTTACAGGAATATTATATTTCTTTCAGCAAATACGGACTTTAATTAACAGTGATCACTTGACCTAGCTAAATTGCTGTGATTTAGTCTTAGTTAATCTTAAGCAGGTGGACGTCTCAGGGCAGCTGCACACTTTTTTGTACATAAATGTAAATATTGTAAAACACATGTTAACACGTGTCAATGAGTTTGCCGCCTGTTGTGTGGATTATTGGGGTCAATCTAACATTTAAAATTTCACGCTCTCGCATTTTAGGGATTAGGGTAAATATTGGGTTGTAGTTATTAACATAAATTGGGGAAACTTGACAGCTTTAATTAGCACAAGTGTTCAAGAAAGCTTGAGAGTGTGAGACAAAATTTTATTGATACTTCTATCTAATCAAAAATTAAATAAGAGTGGGGCTGTAATTTTATTGGAAAAAGAAACAAGTCCAACCTCTTGGAGGATGGGCATGAATTTTAATAAAAGAGTACGTTCCCTAAAGGAAGGGGCCAATCTTCTGATTCTTAAAGATCACTCGGTTCGCTGAAATCTTAACGTCAGTTTGGAAGCAGTATTGCTAACATTCTGTTAGAATATTACAAGTCTAGGACACTTGCAACTTTAAAATAAAATATTATCTTCGTGGGCTTTGGGCTACGAAAAGCACTTTGCCAAAATTAAATAGGATTAGGCGTAGATGCTTATTCTTGTCGGTGTACCTGATTAGGCGTATCAAAGCGGCGCTATTGTCCTTCGGGAATTAGGCGTGGCAATGAGGCGCTATTGCAGGGAAGCCGATTGGAGTGAGTGACGGCGCTATTTCCATATTGGTTGCGGCAAGACGTATTACAAGTCTGGGACTTGCAACTTTAAAATAAAATGGTATCTTCGTGGGGTTTGGGCTACGAAGAGCACTTTGCCAAAATCAAATAGGCTTAGGCGTAGATGCTTATTCTTGTCCGTGTACCTGATTAGGCGTAACAAAAGCGGAGCTATTGTCCTTCGGGAATTGGGCGTAGCAACTGAGGCGCTATTGCAGGGAAGCCGATTGGAGTGAGTGACGGCGCTATTTCCATATTGGTTGCGGCAAGACGCTCTTTTCGCGTGTGGTTGTTACACATTCGTACGTAATCAATCGCTGTTATTGGGTTAAGTTCTCAGGCGTATTGGCAAGAGGCGCTATTGTCCTTCGGGAATTAGGCGTAATGGCCAAGTCGCTGTTAGGACGAGACCTAATCAGGCTGAGAGTATTGCGTACAAATGAGTGATACCACACGGTGTTCCTATGAAGAGCATCCCGCTACTTACGTAAACTGCACAATACTTGACATTTATAAACAGTCCCAAATAGAAGTATCAGTATAGGTAAAACTGGGGTAAATATTTGGATTGGCAACTTTACTCGATACAACTGACTGGCAAATTATATATAAATGGTTCTCGCACTCATAACACCAATATTTGCACCACATAAATAAATAAATTCTTCAAAAGGTTTACTGTTGTTTAAATCAGCTTAAAATCTTATCATTTTTAACCTCGATAAAGACAGGGTAAATCAGCCATAAGCAATAATTAAAACACAACGTAGGTCCGACACCGATCATCACAAATAAATAAGTAATCAAGCATAAATACTTGATAAATTTTAAATAGTAGTACATTTAAAATTTGTTAATAAAAATATCTACAAAACTGCACGATCACAACGTAAAGAATTGAAAACCGACAATGTATATCAATCAATTATTTACGCGGAACTAGCGTTTTGAATATGTTTGATAAAAGCGTGTCGTTGCGGAAGCAGGTATAAGTTGCCAGTTCTAACTAATTTAATTAAATTTATAAAATTATGCGTTTCTGCCATTAGTGTTGAATTATGATTTTGCGTTCTTTCACCTGTTCAGAAACTCAATTATTTTGCATCCTGTTGTTAATCAATTTTATAATTTTTTTAAAATTAATTTGCATAAAAGTAAGTGATTTGCCAATAAGAATGCGCTTTATTTTAGGATTTAGAGTATTGAACTTTTGAGCTTTCGTGAGAAGAGCAGTGTAAATCCAATGGAAAATTTTAAATTGAATTAAGTTGTAATATCTTTTGCACGTGTATGCATACGAGATGTATTTAGAAAGCATTTTAATTGAATTCTGATTTTTGATCCTCCTATCTAATTAATTAACTTAACTTAGAGTGTTACGGATGTATTATGAACGCGACGTGCTTATATATTCAAAAAATTGGATTGAACGCGGTAAGTCAGCACATTGGCCTGCTAAATCGCCAGACCTACCCTTTTTGTAGTTTTTTATGCGAATATGTAGTACACGAAATGTATGTTTGTAGCACACACTCAACCATCTATTTTTTACCCGCACTTAGACTAACGCTATTGCTAGACACTATATTAGATATTTTCACACGAAAAATCGAGTAGTGATTGCAAAATGGCATTTTTAACGTTGATATAAGAAATTGCAATTAGCGTTATTTATTTAAACATGATTTTTTTATTGGAATTGTATGGTTTGTCTAATAGTCAAATCACTTAAGCGGTGATTCCACGTTGCGGAGTAGCCCCAATCAATTTAAACTTTTCAGCGGTTATTATCGATGTTAGTGGCAGCAGTCCCTTCCGAGCAATCGGGAAACGTGACCTATCAATAATTTGCGATATCTGCATCCACGTGCAATGTTTGGTTTCTCCGATATCCGCTCTTCAAACTAGCCAACTCCTATTTTAAGCATGTTTCCATACAATCTAAATTTGGAAAAAGAAATATTGCATCCAGAGCTAAAAAACAAATAAAGCTGTTAATAAGCGCAATAAAAGTAACAAAAGCTTCGAATTCATTTTAACTACGGAATATTGCTTTTTTGTAGAAAATAACAAAATATTCGGCGCGTCGTAAAAGGAAAAGAAAAATTCATTCCAAGAGTATTCCGGAGTTCATGCCAGATTATCTTAGAGCTCCAGAGGCAGTAAAAATAAGTTATATAACAGCCCTTCTCTTTGAAAATAAAAGTGCTGCTGAATAAGCTTATTTTTATCGTCTGGATCCGCTTGCCCGTATGCTGTAATCATTTTCAAGTCAAATGTGATTTCACAAAGCCAAATTTTTCTATTATACGTGTGCATAAGTTATTGGATTTTTGTTTCTATATGTCTAAAAATCAATCGAAAAATGTATAGCTAATATTTTGAATGTTGCTTTAAAGTTCCTACAACTAAGCAATAAAGTTAGTCGCTACTTCATAAAACGGTCTTGCTGTTTAAAGTTATTTTAATATTCAGATAGAGCCAACGAAAGCGGAACGTTTCTATAAAGGCACTTTGCAGTTTTATACGTATTCCCAACTTCAAATTGTTTCACACCACAAACGTGCATATCGGAGCTTTTCATCCACTGCAAAATTTCATTATCATACAAAGAGCTTTGTACTCATAATGAAATTCGCTTATATAAAAGGGCGCGACGTGATCCAAGAATTGGATAAAAATTTTGTACCAATTTGTCGACACACACACACACACACACATACGTTGCAGTGATTCAAACTTAACGGCAAGCCTCAAAAATGAAATTTGTCCCAAAGGTGTGAAGAAACTTAAAAACCCTTTTGGTAGCTGCATCCTCGTCTGGTGCTTGAAAAATTCACCATAGATATTTTAAAGAATCCTTAAATCGGGGCTGCAGGAGACGGAAGCGAGAAGTTATGTCAATACCAACGTTGAGACGCTAGCGGTAAATCGATAAAACCGCTAGACCCGCCTCTTTCAACTTCAGCGCCTCTGGTGCCATGCGGTATGAACTCGGGAACACATAGGGCACATTATGATGATGAATTTGTCGACGATCATGTTTTATTTTTATTGAGAGGGTAAAACAGAGTAGCGAAATGCCATGACAACTTCCTTTTTATTTGAACCGAAATACGCGTGGGATACCGGCACGCAATCTTATCTGATTTTGATATTTATTTTGAAAGCCATTTGAAAGACAAGATTGTAATTGAGAAGCGAAGATGAATGGTATTTATAGGCAACTCTCCAAGCAATTTCATAGCTCATCTAATTAGTAACTGAATATCCAATTTATTATGTCTGTCATGCATTCCAAACACTCCGCGATCATAAAGTGTTATGAGAACCGAATTCGCGGCCTACGGCATGCAAGTCTAATATTACTAGTATGATCTGTCGGGTATATTCACTGCAGAAATACAAGCAAAAGTGAACGAATCAAAATCTTGTTATGTTGTATAGATTCGATTCCAAATTAGAATGCAGAATTCCAACCAGAAACTAATAACTCTGGATCATGAGCTTCAAAGTCAGTGAGACCTATATTACATCATAATGTTAATGCAATTGGCAGTGTTGCCTCAAAACTGCATATTTATTTATGACCATAGTAGGTGTGTTTATACTTTAAACCTGCCGCTCTAGATTTAATAATATTATCATTCGTAAGGAAATTTTGATCAACAGAACTCAATTTATCAAACAAATTGAATGTATTCGTATTAATTTAGTACACTTTTAGATAACAAAAATTTACAAAGTGGATCCAACAGAATTCATACCAAATACGGTTGGTACATATCAATTCCGCTTAACATGTTTAATGGATCCGTATTAGTTATGGTATTAGGTTGATCAGCTTTAATGGACCATGATCCGTATTGCTTTGATCCCAAATGATGATACAAATAGACAGTGATGTAGGGAAGAGTATGGTGTTGCAACTCCTACCATTTGTTTATACAGGGTGTCAATGAATTGTAGGGACAAACTTCTAGGCCTTGCAAAACACAACAAAGCAAACAACTTTCGTTAATAAATGTGTGGTCAAAAGTGTTTCCTTTTAGGGATAAAGCTTCTCAAAGATTGTTTAAGAAGCGCCTAAATGTAGGCAACTCAATTTACTATGTACTATTTGTTTCCATAACGACGGAAATTAATTGAGGATAAATAAAGCCTTCTTTCTCACTTTTCAAATTAAAATTAAATTTAAAAAAAATTAATTAACAAAATGTTTCAAAACTAAGCAATAGAAAAAACCAAAATTACAAAGCAAAAATAAACTATTTGAGAAATTTACAATAATTAATTCAAAAATTAACAAAATTATAGTAAATGTTCAAAATGTCGCCCCCAGCTTCTACACATAAAGCACATCTACGAATTAAATTCCTGCGCACCGCTCTAAATACCAGGAGACTTCTTGAAATGCAGCAAGAATACGCGCCGTAAGTTCTTCTACAGTTTCAACTGGAGTAGCATGCACTAGCGTTTTAATATGACCCCACGAAAAGAAACCAAGTGGGGTCAAATCAGGAGAACGTAGAGGCCACGCCACATGCCCTCCTCGACCTATCCATCTGTTGGGAAAAGTGTTATTTAAAAATTCCCGGACTTCCGCCGAAAAATGAGCAGGTGCACCATCGTGCTGCAGCCACATTTGACGTGCAACATCTTCCAAAAGAAATTTAAATAAATTGCTCCTGTTAACCATTGGGGTAGCAGATATGGTCCAATGAGTCTATCGCCAACAATCCCGGCCTAAATGTTCACTGAAAATCTTTGCTGGTATCCCTTTTGAACCACAGCATGGGGCTTTTCATCGTCCCAAATGTGGCTGTCTCTACTGTTGCATATTCCTTCTTTCGTAAAAGATGCCTCCTCACTAAACAGAACTTTTACTTGGAATTCTGGATCTTCATTACACCGCCGCAGAAATTCCTGGCAAAATTCTACCCTTTTGGGAAAATCTGCTTGAACCATGGCTTGTACCTTCTGTGGATGGTACGGATGTAGCTGCTGCTCATGTAGTACCTCCCATACTGAAACATGGTTCACTCTCATTTCACGAGCGATGGCTCTTGAACTAGTAGAAGGATTTTCAGCCACTCTCTCCAATACTTTTTCCTCAAAATCCACCGTTCGCCTTGTTCTGGTAGCTCCACAGATGTGTCTGTTGACAACGGATGTATTTTCCTCCCGCGGCCGACGTGAAACTACACTAAAGGCCTTGTGCGATGGATGATTCCTATTCGGAAAATGTTCTTGGTACTGTAGCAGCCTTGGTCAATTGTATTGTAATTTAGCGACTTGGTTGCTATTTACATAATATAAAACATTCATCAAAACAATTTCATCAAAATTATTTGTAAAGTGAAAACTCCATTAAACTTTCTCCTCCAAAATATCGTTTTATTTACAACTACGAACCAAACATTATAGTACAGGCGAGCAGCTTCGCGTGCGTTACCCGAAGCAGTTCCATACATGAACATCATGTCATGCTGTTCGGCAAAAGTATAATTCGCCATAACACAAAAATACGAAACACAGAACGAAAATAACGAAGAAAATAATTATCAAAAAAAATAAAGGACGAAAAAAAAAGGAATTATAAAAGGCACAGAAAGAAACGAATGCAAGAAAAGACAAAAAATATCACAAAAATATCGAATTGTGTCAAAATTGACGTTATTTGAATGCATGTACGTCTAGATTGTTCTTTTTTTTCAAAATTCCGTATGACCTGTGCAAAATAATAAAAAATGCAATTTGGGTTGCCTATTTTCAGGTACTTCTTAAAGAATTTTTAAGAGGCTCTATTTTCTAAAGGAAACACTTTTGACCACACATTTATTAACAAAATTTGTTTGCTTTGTTATGTTTTGCAAGAAGCCCCAGAGGTTGTCTCTACAATTTATTAACACCTTGTATAAAAAATTCATCCTAAAATTTTGGGACTCTCTATAAGAATTGCCCATAGATAGCGCTTTGAAAACTTCAAATTTAAGGTATATTTCAAATTAGTGCGGTTTGATAATTATTTATATCATTAATTGACCATTTTTGACACCTATCCTGTATACAACACTTATTTACTACTGTTAGGTTAATAAGTTACTTTCGTTTTTACTTTTATTAATGAAATGTGCACGTAAGTGAAACATTTATTCTGTATTTTTACGTAATGTTTATAAATTATTGTAGTTATTTGTGTGGTGGTTTTTAGTTGGAAAAAAGGTATAATGATACTAAAATCCAAATAATACCAACAACTAACAATATTGAACAAACAAGTCGCCACAAACAGCTGGTTTTATAGTGCAAAAGCAAACAGTATTCATAACAGAAGTAGTCAGTAGAATAATAGAACTCGTTACTTACTACTACGAAATGTAAGCGTTTTTCCGGTCACTGCATAAACTTAGTACAAAGCATGATTTTAATACAAACTATTTATTTACTGATTATATAATTAACAATTATAGGTAAGCAAAATAGGTTAATTCACCTTCGGAAAAGCAAATGATGATAAATTTTTGTTTTCGCCTTCTGATAAGCCGCGCAAACAATAGTATTTTGGCATTTTTGCCTAGAATATTACCGTAGTAATAAATAAAAACATTTTTTACTTTTCAAATTTATTTTTAAATAAAATTGAAATTTATAGTTGTTAAAATTTACAAGGAGCTCTGAGATTGTCAAAGTTTGGAGATGCAAACAATTGAATAGAGTACAAGCACCAGTCTTCATTACATCACCAAATAGACCAAGCAGGTCCTATTTTTTAAACATATTTAAAGGTTAGTATTATTCTGGTGCATCTTTAGATGATGCAAATAAATTAAGTGAATTTTAATTCCGATCCAAAAAATTCGTTAAACAATATATTTGTATTAAGTGGACCGGTTTTAAAAGATACAAACAGATCCAGATCAGCGAAAAAGCAAACCTGGGCAATTGCATAGAGGCGCCAAATAGAATAGGGCCCTTAAAATTCCCTAAATCATGAAAATAATTTTTTTGAATTATCTATCGGCAAATTTTAAATGAACGAAGTATAATAATAATAGCAATAATAAAATAATATTTTTATTTGCACCAAAGCTAATACATATTAGATTGTGTGCAGATGTTAGACTGCGTATGAAAAAAAAGTAGTGTTGGTTCATTCCTTGTAAAAGTGTGGGCCGCTATAGGGGCCTTTCTGACTATACACCGTAGTCCTAAGCCTCTTTTCAGCCGTGATAGGCTGGGTTAGACTAAGGAAATAAGATACAGGAGGTTGTTCCGCGGCAAGTACTGTTCCAGTATTCACCTTTTGGCCCAGGAAAATCGCGGAAAAAATTTAAGCCAAGATAGTCGGCTGGGCCGAGAATTGAACCCAGGGCGTCCCGAATAAAAAGCGAACGTGTTAACCACGGAGCCACCTCGTATGAAAGTCAGTTCATTTATATACCCCTACTTACTACTATTCAGAGTAGTACTGTAAGTCAGTTCCACTACTTGTCGGTATATCACGCCCATGGAGCTACAGAGCGAGCAAAAAAGGTGAAGAACCACGTAACAACGTAACATAGGCAACCCATTCTACAGAAGTGGCCACCCTGTTTCAGGAAACTAAATCTTACAGTTGTGGCAATTACCATTGGCGTTGCATGCACAAATTAGGGCACAGAAAACATATTTTCAAAAAAAAGGATTTGGCACGTCACACAATTTAAAAGCTTTTTAGAAATATTTATTAAAACAAAAGTAAATGATAGGATTTATTTAATAATATTATTGCAGTAAAACATATTTGATTTATAAATTACAATAGCTGTTTAAAATGAGTGCACGAACGCCAATGAAACACAATGACATTGCAAAAGGAAAGCAGCACAGCAGGCAACATTGGAAAATAAAATTCACTAAATTTAAATTAGTCAATGGTTACGTGGTTCTTCACCTTTTTTTCTCGCTCGGTACTACCACGGCAAATATGTGCTGCAATCTTCAAACTGCACAGCGCACGCCTGATGTCGAGAATCGGCGACAGTTACACATCACTTCCATACTTTGTGTTAATAATATGTGTACTATTGAAATGTAACTATGAGTAAGTATATTTAAAAATTAACACTATTTTGTGTTCTAGACACAGTTAATAATTTTATTTATAAGTTTATCCATGATTAGTAAACATCTAATTAGATTTATTGTGAATAAAACAATTCTTAACTTCAATAGGTCTTTATTTTAACCTTATACGTATTTCGATATGTTTACATGTCATTTTCAGAGGCAAGAGTAAAAGTAAGCAGTTGATGTTGCTATAGGAACAATGAATCTTGATAACTTGATCTTGATTTTCTATATCTGCGTCCAGATGACTTGATTTCTCATTCCAAAACGTTCAATAACGGTGAAATACGTATAAGGCTAAAAGAAAGACCCGTTGAAGTTAAGAATTGTTCTATTTAGAATAAATTTCAGTTAATATTGTTTATTTCTGCATTTTTGCTATAAGGGGTACGCAGAAATATGAATTGCCTAGAAGCGCCAATAATACAAATCCGTCTTTGGGTCTAAAAGTTTGAACTGGAATTTGACTTTAAGTCCAAACAAATTCAAAATTTGTAAAACACATTTAACGATTCCGTTTTAATTCGTGCTGAAATAATGCAAATCAAGTAAGAGGATCCAAATTCCTATTCTACAGATCCAAATTTGTTAAACGGATCCGTATTGTTGTAGTTCGTCTTTAGGTGATGCACATCAATTATAAAAGGATTCCATCTTTAACGAATGCGTAACAAGCGGGTTGTTTTAACAGATTCAAATCTATGAAATGGGATCTGAATTTAGGTTCAACAAATCCGAGTTTGCAAGACACTTAACGGATTTGTTTGGATTCGTTTTAAAACCATTTCAGAGGATCAAATTGGGAATACAACGTACCCGAATTTGTTCCACATATTTAACGGATCCGTATTGTTTTAATTCGCCTCGAGTTGATGCCACTTAATTAAGTGAAGTCGAGTAAAAATCAAGTAAATGCATTCGCATTTGTCAAGCATATTTAGCGAATCTATAAACTTTTGCTCCAATGTTAAGAAACGCAAAAGATTTTTAATTGTTTACCAGCAGAGCCTGTGGACTGCGGCCCCGACTATTTTTAGTAACTTCATACTCGGAGCTCGCCGCTTTGAATGAGTCGGTTTCGGGAATAAGAACCGCTACCAAAAAACAAAATTTCGCGAAAAAAACCGAAAAAAATTTCGGAAAATATTTAATAAAGAAACACCCCCGTAAAAACTCCAGGAAAATTATCTCCGAAAAAATTGAAATTATAGCCACAGAAACGATTTCCTAAAGAAAGTGAGAAAAACGTTTGTTAATCCACTAAACTTAGCAGTTTTCCTCATTTCCGGGGTAGTGCCTTAACGGAGATTTTCAATCTATTCTTGGAACTAATAAATACACACTAAAGAAATCTTGTTAGACATTTTCATATAATTGAAATATAAATTAATGAACAAAAAAATCTTTTTTTAAATTATGCAACGATCCACCAGCAGAAACATATTTGGTGATTGTTTTCTCTGACAAAATTATTTTTCTGGTTTCGTGATTTCTGGGGAATGTTTTTACACGTCTAGACTGGAGCCTTTTTCCAGACGATTTTTGTCGGCCGGTTCCTCCATCGATTTTTTCCCCACCGAGTTTGTTCTTGGTACCTTTTTCAGAAATGTTTTCACAGTAAACTGTAAAAAGCATCCATAAATAACAGATGTCTTTGCTCGAATGTTATTAGTGTAACTGCATTTCGGGAAGGTAATGTTTGGTTTATCTAGCCGATAACATGCCATCTCAGACTGCGACAGTCTGGGATATTGACCAATCGTGCTGACGTAAAGCAGTTAGCGTTTTTCTGCGTTATAAAATATTGTGTAATGTACCAAATCTACGATAATGAGGTTGATATGCTTGTTATCAGCAAAATATAATTATTATATTAAACGCACCACAGGCGGCTTTGTATCTTAACAACAATTGTTCGCAAGCTGTTGAAATCAAGTGCTGCGCCGGCCTTTTAAATAAACAGCCCAGAGCTGCATTCTATATCCTCTGTGTTTGTGACCGAACTGAATAAAAAGTGGAATAAAGTGCAGTATAAAAACCTCACTGCAAATTAAAAAAAAATCGTATTTATGTCAATCGATAACTACTTCATTGTGCATAGCCATAAAAACGAACATACGCGCATTTGGGTCGCCATAACAACGTCGCAAACAATTATTTCGCAGGACTCGCAAGATCCCGTTTTTTCCTCCATTGAGCGCTACCGTTAAATAACAGTTTTTTTTAGATTTCGTGATATTTCCAATTAAGATGGCGAACGAAACTCGGCAAGGTATAAACGTTAAAATGCATATCGGTTGATTTTGATATCGGTCTTCATTATTTAGTTGTTCAGTAGATATAGTCACTTTCATTATGAGCATATTTTTGTTAAACTAAGAAATTCAAGTAGAATTTTACCAATTTGTAACTCAATGTAACATTCCAAAAGTGGCATGATATTGTAACTTGGACTCTTATTAAGCAGTACCAAACTTGTTCACTTTTTTTTTGTCCTTTTTTAAAAAATTTCAACTTTTGCAGGGAAGCCTATCACTATCGAGCGAAGTGAACTATTTGAAGCATTGCGGGCCAGGGGCACTATTAATGCTACTACATCAAGGTCAAGAAAGTTCTTAGTGAACTACACTACTCAAAAGAATTAAGGGGTCACTTTTTTCAGAAGGTGTATCTTCCTTATAATATCAGCTATAGTGTTCAATGATGTGGTAGATGTTAAGATGATATTCAATTTATATAACATTTCATTAAAATAAATGTTTCGACAATGCGTATACCAAGTTTCATTAAAATGCCATCTGCCCTAAACAAACTTCAAGCATTTGAAATGTTGACCCCTTAATTCTTTTGAGAAGTTTATATTAAACCAGTTAAGAGTTAAGTTAAGGGTAAGGTGCTCTGGTACTTAAGAAGTGCATGTAAATAATGACCAATATTAGGCAAAACAAGAGTATCTCCCGTATTCAATAGAAAAACAAAGATTTTCTTTTTTGTTTAGTCTCGTTCAGTGTAAAAAGTAGTTTTAGATCTACAAATAATATTTGTTTTTTCAAATTATTTTTTGTGCAGACATTAAAAACTAGAATTTTTTCTCAAAATTGCATAGAATGTAGTTCCTGCTTGGAACAGCAGTAACCCTCGTATTCAACCCAATCTGATCCCCAAATAAATAGAATATACAAAAATCAAAATGGCCTTTCAGTTTTGAAAAATCTTTTTTGCTCCTCTATTACATATCAAGATTTCCAACGTATTTAAAATTCATCTAGAGAGTTTTCTAATTATAAAGAATTGAATAACATTTTGTCAAATACTCTGCCATGTTAAATCCGTAATTTTAAATTTTACAATTTTGACACCAGATTTAAAATCAGAGCACAAAACCTTCAAAACCCAAATGTCGTATAAATCTAATAAAATGTTGTGTAGTAGTCCGCTGTATTGGATCCGCCATTTTTAATTTTACAATTTGTATATAACATTTGAAATCAGCGACCACGAAAATCTTCGAAATCCAATGAGATTTTGTCTAATAGTCCACCATATTAGATCCGCCATATTTAATGTTTCAATTTTGACATCAGATTTGAAATCAGCCATTATAAAAACCTTCAAACCCCAAATATCGTATAAATCTGATGAAATTTTGTCTAGTAGTCCGCCATATTCTATCCGCCATACTGAATTATTTAATTTTGACATCAGATCTGAGATCAGCGATCTCGCAAACTCTTGAAACCCAAGTTTTATGCAAATCCGATGACCGAATTTTGACCAGCTTTTTGAGAGTCTGGTCCACTGTGTGGCAGCAGCAGATTATATTCCAATAATACAATGAAATAGTAGACATCATAAGAGCCAATTTTTGCGAAATAATATAGCGGCCCACTCTACAAAACAAAATGGTTTTTTATATCATGCCCTCGTAAATATGCGGGTTGGCGTAGTAGAGTACTTCACCACTAAAAATTGAAACATGTGGAAGGGATGCGGATTTAATATAATGGTCTGTGTTTAGATAGGTAATTCAAATGAATTCAGTAAATCTAAATTCGGTTCTAACACGTTCATAAACATTTTAAATTGATACGCATTAAGTGAACCCATATTTACAGATTCAACTCTCTTAGATAGGTTGAACAAAATAAAATTTCAAAAATATTTAGCTTTTAAATCTGGTTTACGATAGCAAATCAAGTGTTCTTTTAATTAGGTCATTCCAAAAATATAGTCTAGTTTAGTTCCCACAGAAATTAAGAACGCAGTTCCATTCCTGAAGAATGGAAGATGGGAATCATTCATACAATACATAAAAAAAGTGATAAAACTGATTGTAATAACTACCGAGGAATAACTCTCTCAAACAGCGCATACAAAATACTCTCTAGCTTAATAAATAAAAAATTAGCAGAATATATGGAAGAAATACTACAAGAAAACTAGAATGGATTTAGAATAGGAAGAGGAACCACAGACAATATACATATAATGAAACAAACACTAGAAAAATGTAAATAATTCCAAATACCCGTGTACTGTATATTCATATACTTTAAGCAAGCCTTCGATAAACTAGCACGAGAAATGATAACACACGATTTTAACATCCTAGGAATACCACAGAAATGGACAAAACTAGTGATGATGACCCTGACAGATACGAGAGCAAAAGTGAAAATACAAAATGAATATACAGACACTTTCAAAATAAGAAACGGAGTGAGACAAGGAGATACTCTGTCAGCCACTATTTTTAACCTACAAATAGAAACCATTACAAAAAAATTAGAAGTAAAAAGACGGCTGAATACAAAATCTGTGCAAATCTGCGGTTATACCGATGACTTAGTAGTAGTAGCAAGAAATATGAATACTTTAAGTGAAGTGGTAACAAGATTGAAATCAGAAGCCATAAAACGGGGACTTGAAATTAACAACGAGAAAACGAAACTAATGATAGGAGGTTTGAGCGGTAACCAACTCAGAATACCACAAAAAGTAAAAATACAAAACGATGAATATGAAGTAGTAAGAAGTTTCAAATACCTAGGGGTAAATCTCAACCAACAAAACAACATCAGTTAGGAAATAGGTTAGAGAGCCAAGCCGGAAAAAAAGCGACGTGAAAAATAATAAAATAACAAATAATAACATTATAAAACGAAGTGTAAAGTTAGAAATATATAATACCTTAATAAAACCGGTAGTGTTGTACGGATGTGAAACCTGGACCTTAAATGAAAGTGATAAGAATAAACTAAAAGTGTTCGAAAGAAGAATCCCCAGAAAGATATTTCGACCCACAAACAAAAATGGAGAACGGAGACCAAAAATGAACTTTGAAATAGAGAAACTAATTAACAACCAGAACATCGTTAACTGTATCAAAGCAAGAACAATAGGGTGGCTTGGACATATCCACAGACTGCACAACGATAGAGCTCCGAAAATATTAACCAAATGGAAACCAGGAGGAACAAGGAAGATAGGAAGACCACAAAAACGATGGGAGCAAGATATAATCAACGACCTAAACGAAATGAAGATAGGAAATTGGAGAAAATTGATACAAAATAGGAAAGAATAGGGAATAGTGATCAACAAGGCCAAATCCCACCAAGGGATGTAGCGCCAGCAGAAGTAAGAAGTAAGTAAGTAAGTAAATCTGGTTTACGATAGCAAATCAAGTGTTCTTTTAATTGGGTCAATCCAAAAATATAGTCTAGTTTAGTTCCCGCATCCGTGTATAAATAAATTTTAAGCTTAGAATAAACATTGTGTTCGGATTTAGTGCGGATTCAGGTGCAATTAAGAATGCAGTTCCAAATACTTAGCTCGGTCCGACCGCAAATGGCAATTCACATTATTTATAAGTTCGAGTTTTACTTCGTTAAGTTTATTCTAATTTATTGTAAATAAAACAATTCTTAACTTCAACAGGTTCTTTTATTTTAGCTTTATATGTATTTCAACGTGTTTACACTTCATTATCAAAAGCAAGATTAAAAGTAAACAGTTGGTGTTGCTATCTTCACCTTCATCAGCCGTTCTCTATCCGGTTTTGGATATATGCCTCCCCCATAGTTTTTGGTGTTGCTATAGGAACAATAAATATTCATAACTTGATTTTGGTTTTTTATATCTGCGTCCAGATAACTTGATTTCTCATTCCATTACAATACCACACGATTCTTGTCATCATAAAACACATAAATTGGCAGCATACAGGTCCATGATATGTAGAGCTTTAACGGTTCCTATAGGTGAAATTAGTAATAATAGAGAATTAATTATCGATTACTAAACAAATTGCATACAATAATGGTCATAATACTCAATTTATTTATACACTAATTAACTAGAAAAATTATAAATTAGCTATTCAGAAAATTTATCCATCTACTTCTACAGATGAAATGAAATACGCATCAATTCCATATTTTGGCAATCAATCAGAAAAATTTACCAAAATTATAAACAAAACAAATAAATGTAAAATAACTTTTAAAACAACAAAAAACATTTTAAACACTTTGTTTAATGCTAAAGAAAAAACAGACAATTTACTAAAATCAGGCATCTACAAATTAAATTGCTTGCACTGCCATTCGGTTTATATAGGACAAACAATAGAAATTTGAATATTAGGTACAAGGAACACGTACGTTGTTACAAGTATAAACACCTCCATAAATCCAATTACGCTAAACACTTATTAGAACACAATCATTGAATGACATCTAATAACACCATAAAATGTTTACACTTTTGTGATGATTAACGTAAGTTAGATATACTAGAAGCATTTGGAATTCACAAACATTTAAAATCTGTACCTTTAATGAATGAACAAATTGATCTCTTAAATTCACCGTTATTAGACGTTTTGGAATGAGAAATCAAGTCATCTGGACGTAGATATAGAAAAACAAGATCAAGTTGTGAAGATTTAGTGTTCCTATAGCAACACCAACTGTTTACTTTTAAACTTGCTTTTGATAATGACGTGTAAACACGTTGAAATACGTATAAAGCTAAAATACAAAAACTGTTGAAGTCAAGAATTGTTATATTTACTATAAATGAGAATCCACATGTTTGGATGCATTTTAAAAAGGGGAGTCATGTTTGAACTTTACTTAAAGATCCGAGTTGGCAGTTTAAAATATGAAATAAACAGAATTTAATATTGACGAAGCAAATATAGATATTTTATAAGCTAAATATCTATCATCGGCGCTAAAGAACGAGTAAGAGCGCAATTTAATATAGAAGTTTAAAAAATTGAGAAGTTAGAAATAGCGAAGAAATATTAACGTTAGTTGAACAAATTATGCTTCTCAGCTCTAAAAACTTTTAAAATAGATTACTGTAATTCTGGTATTATAATATTATGGAATTAGTCTCACCTCTAAAGCCCTTTCCCGATATGTAAATTACGGAGAGAAAGTTTTAAACTCACGTATGCAGTTGCTTCCAAACCGCTTGCTGTTCGTAGAGCATGCAGTTTGCAATTTTGAATTTCTCTCAACTTTAGCACACGAAGTTGCTAATTTAAATTTTATTACGTGCTTGAAGCTTAAAATCCGTCTAAGCCAGAGGAAAGCTAAAAAATAACTACATTCAAATATTTAATTTTCTTTATGCAACGTTCTCATAAACCCGACTTAGCCTCGCTTCATGAGCAAACATTAATCTTTTTTAGATTTCATTTCAGACATTGCGATAAATTGTGCAAAGTTAATGAAAATTCAAGTATAAGGACGAAATGTCATGGTCAGGTAAATACGCTAATAAACGAAATCTAGTCCATAATTATACAGTGAGTTTTTCTTTTATGTATACATATCAGTTATGTATACTTTTATAAAAAAAACATGTCAGTGCATTGTTTTACTGCAATCTATAGGCAACCAACTGTACAGAAAATAATACAGAGAAAGGTTATTCCTCACAGTGTGAGGTTATGTTCAATGAGTATGTTTATGAATAAACGCAAAATTATTTGAATATCAAAATTTTTTAATAAATCTATTATTTTAAAAACATAAAATATCAACAATACACAAATTTTATGCTAAATTCAAAAAATGATCTTATTGCTATTAATTTGACATTAAACAATTTGAATACTGTTTTCACAGCAGACTATTCTTTTCGAACATTGAAGTTTTGAAATGTAGTGTATAGTTGGTTGCCTACAGATTGCAGTAAGACAATGCATTGACATGTTTTTTATAAAAGTATACATAGCTGGTATGTATACAAAAAAGAAAAACTCAGTGTATAGGGTCATACATAACAGGTTGAGTGCACGAATCCATTTTCAAGGGCCAGTTGCTGTTACAGCTAACCAATACACATTTTTCTCTAATTAGCATTAATTCGCGTAGAAAATTAATATTTTAAAATAAAATTTTAACTATTTTTTAAAGTTTCTATAACAGTACAAATTCGAAAATTTCCCATTTTATGGGTTTATGCTTCCAATTCACTTCATTTGCGGTTTATGAGGATCAAAGGCAATTAGGCAGAATGTGTCTAGCTCTTAATATACGCTAATACCTACCAAGTATTGGAAACACTCGGTAATCTGACAATGTTGCTGGTGAAGTAATAAACTCGAAACCCAGTACTTGTTACCACTTTCAGTTAATAAGTTGTGTTTGCTAATAACCCGAGCAAGTTTCTCAAATTGTCTTTAATAAAACGAGTTTTTTTAATAAAACACAAATTGTGATAAAGGTAGACTTAGCTAAAATAAAAATGCAGCTCCCTAACGAAGCGTACAAAAAATGTGTTGTAAATAGTGCGTGTAGTAGTGAGGGAAAGGTGCTTGTGAAGTGTGATAACCAGAGCGGGGGTTTATAAGCATATATTTTTAGAAAATAAGCGCTTATAATTAGCTTGATAAATCAGAAATAAAGCACTTAAATATCACAAAACAAACAAAATATAAAACGGCAAAATTTTTATTTCTTTTATTTGTTGTATTGTTACAAATATTTTAATGCCAAATAAAAACTTAGAAAATGTAATTTACTACAAATCAAAATATACTTTGATATAAATTTCCTTGCCCTTCAAACCATATTTTTATTAAATATTTAACTGAAGCAGAAAACAACATTTTTGTATACCGGCTTTTAAAAACAAGAAATATTACAAAGGCGCAACTTACGGTTTTCAAGCAGCTTCTGCAAAAGATTTTGTTTTTTTCAGTAATCAATTCAGAAAAATCTTTTACCCTAAGTTGCCGGTACGGATTTATCCTTCATTTTATAATTTCAAACTCAAATTATTCACAAAACATCGCAACACAATGGAATGCTTCTGACTACTAACGTTAACAAGATACAAAACAATGTTTTTGCAAAAAAACGCGATATACTTTGCCTGTGGTTTTCGATAGAACACAGAACTAAGTGATTCACCGAGCGCACTATTTGTTTTTCTGAGGAAGGTTTGTTTGGTCTAGCAGAGGATTTGTAGAATGAGGTGTAAACATTTGGTAAACTATTCGCTAAGTCGTTTAAAGCGAAAAATAATGTTTTAACATTAGATATTTTAAGCTCAAACAAGCAAATGTTAAATTCTTTATAAAAAAAGCACCAACTAGCCGTATAAAAGCTAAAATAAGCGCATATAGGCGGTTTAAGGGCAAAATAAGCAAACTAAGCAAAATAGAAAAAATAAGCACAATAAATGTGGCGTCAAACGATTACATTTTTCATGAATCGTGGATATACAAACGGATTTTTATTTGCTTACAATAATAGTGCATAAGCAAAATGCTTGTAATCCGCACTCTAGTGATAACAAAGTGAAACGCATTTTTTCCCTCGAAGATTTGAGTATCTAATCTAATTCAACATAAAGCTTGCTGCATCTCCCGCCATAGAACTTAATTTAATTTTTTGTTCTCTAAACTGCATTTACGGTTTATTGTGTGGCTTTTTCGTTGCCTTATTGTACAACAGTATCTTTAGTGTTGATTTATTAGAATAAATTTTCTTCTTGTTCACTATAATGTGCAGCTGACAGAGGTTAAAACTTAATTATAGCAGCAGGCAGCCCTCTTTGTATGGTTTATATCAACATTCAATCTCTTACAATAAAATTGCATAAGTTAAAAGACTGTAAAAAGTAATTCGTTTGATATAATACCTATTGGTGAGACCTGGCTGTAACTAATGACAATATTTTTTTTACAGGGTACAGGTTAACAGTAGCCGTCCGTCCTATTAGGCAGAGTAGGCAGTGCCTACCCATAACTTTTAAAATAAAAAATTTAATTCTTACAGACGTGAAGTGATCATAAACTACGTCTCATGTGAATGCCAGTGTCCAAATATTTAGTCTAGTATTAAGTCGGTATTAAAAGTATAAGGCAATAAATTAATAATAAAGTTTTGCATAATACCTGTAAATATATAGTTGTAGCTACTTTGCAATTTTAAACGAGTTATCTAGGGGATTATTACAGCATTAAGACTATGTGTTTAACCTTAATCGAGCTCGTTAAGTTACTTATTATTTATTTGGCCAGCTGCGGTTTTGTTATAGTAAAATAAAACGAAACAGGGTTCGTATAAGCCTAGATTATAAATGGTCACGGGTTTTAAAAGTACTATACGAAACAATTTTATAAATATAGCATTTTAATCTATCTACTTTCTTTATTTAATACCATATTATTAACTATTTCACGATGCTTGATTTCTTTCTCCATCTTAAGATATAGAGTACAAAACCTCTATGGTCTAGCTCAATAATAAAGTAACACTGAACGAAACGATGTATCTCAAATATTGCAGCTGTAGTAACAACCTTGCAAAATCGTGCAACATGTTTCACGTATAACCTAATGGATTAGAGAACGCCCATGGTTTTTGTTTAAATATTGAATTTTAACGAAATTTGTGGCTGCTATGGGACTAAAGGTTCGAAAACTGCGTCATATCAATCTAGCTAAACCGGGATTTTAGGAAAAAAAAAACAACATTACTGTTATTATTATTACATAAGGAGGCATAGGCGGCAAATCGATAAGAGTCTTATCAAGCATAACTTCTTCCAACAAAACAAACTGTTATTTTGATTAATAATCTACATTATTATTATTTTATACAAACATTTATTTACTTGTTTTTTTTTTATTTTTTTTGAATATATTTTTTTATTTGAATACCTACATGTAATTATAAATAACTCCAAACACAAAATTTAAACAAACAACCTTTTTAACTACTGTCGTGAGAAACAAAAGAAATTATAAGCAGTTTTGAAAGAACTAACAGTAGAAGCACAAACCACTTCATTTGGCAATAATAGTTGGGAAGTAGCTTGTAGACTTTGATTAAGTCACCCCGTATAAGCCTTTTGTAGAGAGTAGTAAACCCCAATTGTTTTAATCGTTCAGTGTAGTTAATGTGTTGCAAGGCTGGTGGGAGTTTCCTTGCACGCGTTTGCACTTTTTCCAGTAGATCTATGTTCTTTATGTAGTACGAACACATTAATGGACGCACATACGTTTTATAGATAAATAGTAACGAAACGGGAAATAAATCTTTAAAATATCTCTTTGATTAGGTAGACGAGTAAGTTCGATATTTGACGGGAAACTTCTTTAATGGCGGCCCAAATGAGTAACTTGTGAATGTACAGAAGCGAACTTCGGGACGTATATTAACCCGCGCCATTACTGGCCTCTCAAGGTTAATGCTTACATGGTTATTGTAACGGCTCCCCGCTAGCACGGAGTTCCCTTCTGCAATCTATCAGTACCATTTCACTGCGTGTGGCGAGCGGACGGTTGGTTACGATCACAAATAATCGTTCATAAACTATATGAAAATTTAAATAAATAATCCCACATTTAAACACACATCTGTTAAGTAAGTGAGCGTCGATTACGATGGGCCGCTTATATGTATATCATACGCATTACCATGACCATTTTTATCGTTTTTTTACTGATCATACTACATAAAATTCAATAGATAATTTCGCTTACCTATTAGGAACTAAAACGCTCGTATATTGATATTAGATTGGCAAAGAACGTAATATAAACTGATACTGCGTCAAAGAACCTAAGAAATAGTAGTGGTTATATCAACAAACTTTTAATTGGCGAATGCACTGCCCTCTGAAATACCTTTAAAGTGCTACCACTTCAACTGACATTTGGTTACACTGTAAGCAACGTCGTAAAACACACCGTAGTCAAAATGGCAAATGCATTATGGCGGAATTATTTTATATTGTTTTCAGTATTGCGCTAAGATAGAAACAAGATAATAATAATTACATATATTAAGTTTAAATAATATTTACCTTTGGGCATTAACGTTTTTATAGCGTTTCCTACAACTAACTAGAACATGACATAACCGTTTTCGGTTCCTGGTAAATGATACAATATAAAACTTACTTTCAGTGAGAACACGCTAAGAAGTTTTTCTTAGAACTTGCGTGTTAGGCACACATTTCTCTTTTTTAACTACTTTGGATATGTGAGTACTCCGTTTTAAATCAGACGTAATCATTATAACCAGATCTTCTTACGATTCTACAGGTGATAGAAGTTTTGCATTAAGAATATAAGGAATCTACACTTGTTGGCATTCAATGTTAACAACCAGAATTTACGCAATTGTCCAAGCCTTTTTAAACCGTGTGAAATATAGTTAAGGTTCAACAAGAGGTTGGAGAAGAATTTTGTATCATCCGCAAACGAAGATGCCGTTAAGTTAAACCCAGTAGTTATTTCATTTATGTAAACAGTGAAAAGCAGCGGTCCCAACACCGAACCTTAAGGAACTCTACTAAGTATCGGAAGGAAATCAGATCTATGACCGAAAACTTTTACACAGAAGGTCCTACTGCTTAGAAAGTCGGAGATCCACAGAAGAAGTTGTCTTCCCGTACCATACTGCTCAAGTTTTAATAACAACCGTTTAATAAGAACTCGATCAAAAGCTTTTATAACAAGTCTACTAAGTTGCCAAAAATCTAAATTAATAAGCAGATTCGACACAGTAGAACGCCTAGCCATAAAGCCATGTTGGTTTTTGAGAGCGGTGTTGATAATAAAGAATTGAGACAGCTCCTTCCTGTACTAGAACCTTCTCCCTACACCTAACTACCACCAAAGTTAATTTTATTGGCCTGTAATTACATGGCATCAATTTATTGACTTTCGTAAAGAATGGAGTTACAATTGCAGACTTCCACTCAGAACGCAAACGACTGCTATCTAAAGAATGGTGCATAAGCTCAGATAATGGTGTACTTAATGAATCAACTCAACATTTTAATAAACATGAATGATCTTCACTTTTGTAAACAATTTAGCGTTTAAATTTATTGACGATATCTCTATAGCGACTCTAGTTTGATTTTACCTATAAGATCCGAACTTGATTTAGTGGTTGGTTAACAAACGTTAGTGAAAATTGCTTCGTAAAAATTTTAGCCACTGTTGTTAGTAGTATCAGATTGAACTTTATTTGTATCAGTGTCCTTTCTCATTATCATGATTAGTTAGTAGTTACGCATAATAAGTTTAGTATTTATTTCATAATCGCTGACTTCTTGCGTATTTCAGAATGTACAGTATTGCTGTACGCCTTAAGTACATGCCCTACATCTCAACGTAGCTAATGTCTTGTTTTTGTAAAAGAAGTTAATAAATATCGGTGGCGTAGCCCACGTGTTCAAGTAGTTGTACTAAGACAATCATAGTGTTCACATTTTTTCAACAACCAATCAAATCAATTTCATGGCGAAAAGCCATTAGTGGTGATTAAGAAGCGCAAAAGTGACAAACGACAAGGTTGGATAAGTTAAGATCGCAGCTGCGGTACGCAAAACAATTACAATCATTTTCGGTAAGATTCCGTAATTGAAAATAATCAAAATACATCGTAATTGATTGCGCGTAGTATATTCATTGCAAATATAACACGCGATCGTGATTTTTTTGTGATATTTTTAAATTAATTGTCAACTCGTTCTAGTTAATTAATGTAGGATAACTTTTATTGTCTTAATTGCCACTCTTAAACAATAAACCCAAGTTTATCGAAAAATTTGGACCACTAGTTATATTTCTTGTGAAAATTATTGATGGACAAAAGTTGGGAAAATGCATTTAAAATAGAATAATATTTGGTAATCGATTTTCGACGGAAAATTTGAAGTTTCAATAAAACTAGTAAATTGAAGCAAAAATATTAAACGGGAGTAGGTCCATAGCAGCCTTCAGTAAATTGCATGATATAAGAAATCCCTTATGAAAATTAAGCCAATTACGATCACACGACTTGTAGTCCACCATGGAAAATGCAACATAAAAAAATTAATGCAGAATGGTAATATTTGCAAATCGAGTCCTATAGAGAAATATTGATGGAGACTCTGAAAACGAAAAACAGTAAATAAAACGCTTTGTCCAATCGGCCGCTGATGACAAGCATTGTAAGATCAACAAAGCTGACATAGATCGGACATACTATGGACGGACAATACACGAGCAATATCAGCTGCATTCGTGCTACAACCAAGACGAAAATTGCTAGTCGAACCAGAATGTTATATTTTTTAATACATTCATTTCCTGTCGAACCCTTCCTGCTGCTAAGGCTAATCACCATCGTCAGAACGTAAGTTACGCTACCTGGCAATATTTCCAAATCTTTGTCTTCTGCAGAATTTTACGGCTTATACTTACATGTAAATAATTTTTATTTTAATGATTTTAGATGAAAACAACTTGTTTCTAAAAAATAGTTCTATTTTATGTAAGATGTATACTATTACGTGTGATATTTCATGATGTAAATTGTCATTTATATAATAAAAGGAGAACTACGCAATCCGCACGTCTCTTCCTGAAAATCTGCGCTTGTCACATTAGTTTGTGATTTATACGTCAGAATAGCGGAATATCAAAAGCTTTCGACAAGTTAACAATTCTCACAATAAAATTCTGAAGAACGAAAAACTCTCCTGGCAGTTTGTCACTAGAGAAAAGTAAAAAGCTGGAAGGGCCTCATATGTTTCGTTAACTTGAAAATTTATTAATGTATTGCATGTAAGGGAAGCAGATTCAATTTACAGGCAATAAACACCATGCGAGGAGCTCCACAAGTAGCACATAACATCTTGAATAGGGATGTTGGTGTTGAAGGAAGTAACTACCGGAAGTGGACAAAGGATTTCCCACAAGGGCGTCGTTACGGTGGAAGTGGCAATTAAATATCTTTCGCGTCTTCAAGAGCCACTTGGCTCGTGTTTGTAGTGGAAATTATGTGGATATTAATATAACATATAGAAACGATTGGCGGTTCCATCGGTAATAAAAGGGTTGAATGAAGTGCAGCGATGAATTGCTGTTGCTTTGAAGTTCTGGTGGAAGTGAATTTCAGGAAGAAGAGACACTGAAAATTATAAATGGTGAAGGCATTTAGTTTTAGGATAGAGCAATTAAATATCTTTCGCGTCTTCAAGAGCCACTTGGCTCGTGTTTGT
Source organism: Ctenicera cuprea (assembly GCA_958336395.1). NCBI lineage: Eukaryota > Metazoa > Arthropoda > Insecta > Coleoptera > Elateridae > Ctenicera > Ctenicera cuprea. Next base: position 22,500,816 of record OY284493.1, read on the forward strand.
AGTGGAAATTATGTGGATATTAATATAACATATAGAAACGATTGGCGGTTCCATCGGTAATAAAAGGGTTGAATGAAGTGCAGCGATGAATTGCTGTTGCTTTGAAGTTCTGGTGGAAGTGAATTTCAGGAAGAAGAGACACTGAAAATTATAAATGGTGAAGGCATTTAGTTTTAGGATAGAGAACTTCAATAACATTGCGTAGGAAAAGTTAGTTTGGTTTTTACAAGCGTGCTTTTTCATCTTGATAAGGGCTATAGATTCACTTGATGTTTTTTGTCAAAGCACCCCTGAGTGATAAAATGTGATACGGCTTGAAAAATGTTCTTCGCAGAATTAGTGTGTACCCAGAAATGTATGACAAAGCACAGTGCAGGTTTAAAAAATAGCCGATATTTCCTGGGTTTGTGCTTCCCGTTTGTAAATCCAACATTTCCTCCTTTGCTCGCGTTCGTATCTATTGAAACCCTTACGGATGCTTTACGGCGCAAAAATCTAAAAAGTTTACGATAAGAGAGAAATGTAACATTTTATTGATACCGAATAAAAAGGCCCAGTTTTGCACTTTAAGTGGTTTCATGTGTTATTGACTGTTATTGCACCTAAAATAACCATTTTTATGGTTACAATGTTTTTAAGGCCTTTTTTTTCTCTCTTTCGCCAATGTTTCAAGGCACGTTTGGGAACTTCTTTATTATCCGCGTTTAAAATAAGTGGCTTTTTGGCTTGATTTGAATATCCACCCTATAGATTTATCCGTTAATGCGAGAACTGTCGGTCTTATTTGGTTTCCACGGTCTTTCCGAGTTAATCACGTTAACCTTATGTGAATTAGATCACTAAGAATCCTTGATGCTGTGGCAACGGTTATTACTCTTGCGATTATTGCTTATAACAGTAATTAGGTGCAATTAGGGGGCTCCACTTCAATGGCAGCGCTTATTCATGAAGAACACTTCTAATCTTCCAATACAGCTACGCGAAGTGCGTGCTTGTAGGTTAATCGTATATTGAAACCTATAGGTATATAAATCTGAATTATAAGGGCCACATTCAGTGGCGTGGTTTGTTATGATGGGAAGGTCACTAAATAAAATAAGGTAAAAGTGAATATACATAATAAACATACCTCTATTATGACATTTATACATAATATAAAGTAAGTGTCGTATTTTAAATCGGTTTTTTTTTCAATGCCAGGGCCACGTAGGAATAGCTCGTAAACTACAGCGCGAGCAAAAAAAGTGATGAACCACGTGACCATTGACTAAGTTAAATGTAGTGAATTTTATTTTCCAATGTTAGCTGCCGTGCTGATTTCCTTTTGCAATGTCATTGTGTTTCGTTGGCGTTCGTGCACTCATTTCGAGCAGCTTTGTAATTTATAAATTAAATATGTTTTTCCACAATAATATTATTAAATAAATCCTATCATTTACTTTTGCTTTATTGAATGTTTTTACAGAGTTCTTAAATTGTGTGACGTGCGAAATTGATTCTTTTATGAAAATATGTCCTCTGTGCCCTAATTTCTGTTCGCAACGTCAATGGCAATTGCCACAACTGTCAGATTTAGTTTCCTGAAATAGGCTGGCCACTTCTGTAGAATGGGTTGCCTATGCTACGTGGTCACGTGGTTCTTCACCTTTCTTGCTCGCTCTGTATTATAACATTACTATATATTATTAAATATTGTAGCAACTAAAACGTTTTAATAGTTTTCTTAATAACAATATGATGCTTCTTTATAGTTGAAATTAATTTATTAATAATTGCTAGCTTTACTTAAAACAAAATCTGTTAAGTTTAATAATTGTTTTATTCACAATACATAAAAATTAATTATTTAATATACAATGAAATTAACTTTGAAAGAGTGTGTGGGTTTTACGTTGTCGGGACGTTGCCGCTTCACTCTCCTTGCCCCAGTCGCCACTGGCAACATCTGTTTGATTTAGGATTAAGCTTAACTAAAAGCAGGAAATTGCAGTATTAGCCTACCACCAACAGAACGAAGACGACTCTAAAAAGAGAAGTCACTGAACTTACCTTTCGCGAAGCCCTTATAATATGCGATAAATTTTGGATGGCCAAAAGATACTACTTGTGGTCTAATTTATGTGTCTGTGGCCTAATCTTCCAGAGTTAAGTTAACAAAAAAAAATCGGTGTCTTGTAAGCAAAGTAAGGACAGCTTTAAGCTCTTACATTAGAAGTCGCTTGACCGATTTTACCATGTCAAATGTATGTTGATGCGCTTCGCGAAAACTTTATAATGTCCATCAAATTTTTACCTTCCTCTCTATCCGAAGTATGGCTATACAGGAAGGTATTCTGAAAGAAAGGTACTTTTATGCTAAACATTTTGAACCTAAACATTTTTACCAATAAGCAGGTTTTAGGGCCTTAAAAGACCGATAAGCGATAAGCGAACGCTGCAGAGGTGTCCGTCTGTCTGCGCGCATTTGTGCGCGTTTGTGCGTTTGTGCGTGTCCGCATGTGCGCATTAGCGCGTGGCGTGTGAACGTGTGAACGTGTGTGCGTGTGTGCGCAAACGCGATCTTCCTATCGCTTCCATTGCTCCCCAGCGTCGATTTTTTTATTTTTCGCAAAATTTACGAACTTCGGCTTCAAAATCTGTATGAGTATGTTAGTTGACAATAGGAACACCTTTCCAGTGGAAAAACGCTACTGGGAAGTAGAAGGCACAAATTATCATAAAACCACTAGACTGTTTCAAAAAATGGAGGAGAAGTGACTACTTCAAAATGATGCGCCCGGAAAAGAACCTTAGATTCGTATTCTGCGATCTGCGCAGACTTAATCTTCATATTACTCCCCTCTCCCCCAGTGTACCACCTAATGAATTTACGATATTAAGAAAATTTACGAATTTCTGCTTCAAAATCGGTATGAACATGTTAAATGACAATAGGAACAACTTTCCATTGGAGAAACACTACTGAGATGTAGAAAACACAAAATATTATACAACCGTTTAACTGTTTAAAAAAAATGGGAGGTAATAGTTGTGGGAGGGGGGTAACTACTTTAAAATATATGCGCTTCGAAAAGAACCTTAGATTCGTATTTTACACATGTCGAATAGCCGATCTGCGCAAGCCCGATTTTCATACCCTTCTCGTGTACCCCCAATGAATTTTCGATATTAAGAAAATTTACGAATTTCGACTTCAGAATCGGTATGAAAATGTTAAATAACAATGGGAACAGTCTTCCATTGAGAAAGCAGCTCTGAGAGTGTAACGAACCGTTACTAATTTTCATTTAGTTTACAAGAACTGTTTAAATTTTAGATTTATTTTGTATTCAGTTTTCCGTTTGTGGAATTAGGTTGCCGTTGTGAGTTTATTTTTATATTGAGAATATGTAGGATTCCGTTTGTTTATGCCGTATAACCATAATGTATAAGTTTAGTTAAATTAGCACCCGTTTTAGTATTTCTAAATGTAATTATAAAACTATTATTTGAGTTCATGCATTGCATTTACGGCCGGAAATCAGATAACCGCGTCTCCGCGGATCGAGCCGCAGAGATGCTATGAAGACCCCACTTTTGAGTGGTGGGGTTGCACTTTAATTTCGGGCGCAGAACGGACGGCTGTAAATTAAAAATTTTGAATTTTGAAAGTCAGTTCTTCGATGTTCCAGTCCAGTTCCAATCCAGCAACTACTACAGTCATCAGTGCTCCGGCCGAGGTAACCGAATACCGAATCCAGGATATTGGAGTAAGCAGACTGTGTTTTGAAACCATTTATTATAACGTAAACTATATTGCTCTCTCTCTCTTTTATATATGTAAACTGTGTTTTCCGGGGTGTGCTCTAGCGAAAAACCATAGAGTTGCATTCCGCTAACTCGCCTATGCGAAAATCCTGAGCAAATTTTACTCTTCTCTTTTCTATTTGTTTGAGAGCTTTGTTGTGTAATTCCATAGTGGCGAATTGGTCCGCCTGGTGTCATTTGCTACTGTATTGCTACCGTATTTGCTACCGTATTTGCTACCGTATTTGCTACTGAATAGCTACTGTATTTGCTACTGTATTTTGCTTATTATTATCCGCATTACCTGTATAATATTAATTTGGGTTGGTTATTATTTAATAGACGTATTTAAACCATACTACGTCCTTTTCTTTTATTTGTTGAGTATACCCGAGTTAAGTAGAGCTGCTTCAAGAATCTGCAGGCTGTCATTCCATCGAACAGGCCCCTGGAGACCGACATCTTCAACTGCAGTTACCCAGGTCTTTGCTAAGCCTTTCTGTTACAGCGAAGCCGTTCTGGAGAGTAGACTCCATATAAAATCTGGCGCTCGAGAAGTTCCCAGCGATTATACGAATAAGCAGCCGTATAATCCCGCCCACAACAAAATACAAGTTAACTACCGGACTACAGAGTTGCCAAATAGGCAACTGGGGAAAAGAGCGTCGCAAGAGATTTCCTTTTGGTCGTTTACCTAAAGAAAATACGTTTTTCATAAGCAAAAAAAAGAGAACTTTAAATTGAGACTTAACTCATTTTACCATTTAAAATGTTTTGCTTCGTAGAGTCTTTATAATGTACTCTACATTTTTGTGTGCTCAATGTTTAATATTCGTGTTTTAGATCTCAACTTTTTAAATTGGGTCGTTAATTTTAAGTGCCTGAAGTTTAATGAAAGTGTTTAATTAAAATTAGTCTTAAACACCCAAAGTAAGGAGTTTTAAAATGAAATATCGCTTGAATAAAAAGTGTTTTAAAATTGGTGTTATTCGATTAAATTTGCTATTTTCATTTTTTTTACCATGCTTAAGAAACGATTTTTATATTTGAATTCATAATTGCAGATATTTACAACTTAACATCACGAATGTTCAGTTATTAGTATTTTAATCCGGAGAATGAGAATTAACTTGATTCGGTTTTACAAATTCCAGTCATGATTTAAAAGAATCGATGGGACTCTTTTAGCTTGAAGCTTGAATTGATTTTCCACGGTAATTGCCTTTTATCTGTTTGTAAGTGCGCTGAGTTCATGTTCCAGTATCAGCGATTTTCTAATTAGGGTGCACCGTATGAATTTTAAGTTAAACTCCTTTTGTTTGCACACAAAGCACTCCATATGTAACACTTTCAGTATGATGACGTGCAAGTCAGTTTTGACGGTTGAGTTGAAACAGCTTGTTAATTGTTTTGAATTATGTTATGCGGAATGACATTTACATGGGAGTTTGTTGATGTTTACATGAACCTTATGTAGGAAACGAAATACTATTAGGAAATTTGGGTTTACATTTCTTGTTGTACGAATACCTTAATTAAACGGCTCGTCTATTGTTAATATTTCGCGTTGTAATTTAAGTAACGGAACGAGGTTTCAAGCACTGAACTTTGATTGGACAGAAAGTTGTACTAGAGATTGAAACAGGGATAGAAATGGCGTTGTAAATTAAGACAAAGATGGAGATGGAGATAAGATTATGGCAAAAAATGGAGATGGAGATTGGGTTAAAGATATAGTGATGAAAACTGAGGTGAAGAAGCAAACGAATACGGGTCTGGAGAATGAGATGTACATGGAGGTGGTAATAAAGATGCAAAAGAAATTAAAGACAAAAACCGAAATGAAAAGAAGATAAAAGCTGGAGAAATAGATAAGATAGAAGAAGACGTAAAGCCACTGACTTAGAGGCGGTGCTGAAAATGAAGATGGTGACATAAATGGTGATGAAAGTGTAAATGCAGATGAAGATAAAGATACAAATAAAACTACAAACGAGGATTATGAAATAATGATGAAAGTAGGTGGAGGTCAGATAAAGATGGAGACAAAAATGGAGATAGAGACAGAGATTAAGGTGAAGATGAAATAAAATAAAAAAGAAGAAAATGATGGCTACAGAAATAGAAGCAGTTATAGTGATAGCGATGAAAAAAAAAATAAAGGTAGATACAGAAAGAAAAAAATAGAAATAAAAGATTCAAATTTAAATATTTTTCATACTAGATATACTCTAGCTTAATGTTACTTCATATTTATTTTCTTAGTAAGTCAACAGGAACGCAATATTTCAAAGTAATCTCATTCTGTAATTTAACTCCTACAACAGGTAGATATTAATATACTGATTTTATGAACAAAGCTGACGTGATGTGCTTTGTTCTAATAATATAAAGGGCCAGCTTAGAGTTTCCAAAACTAATTTTCATTACCTCACACTTTGAATGCCCATTTCCGTTACCTCAAGCAGTAGCAGGGTAAATTATGTGTAAGTTGTAATGTTCAATATGCTAGAATAGATTAAAACCATCCTCCAGACCAATAATTTCACTAGATAGCTATTAATTGCTTTAGTCATTACTCATTATAAGTTGTAAATAAGTTTGGTTGGCGAAACGGTCTCCTCGCCACATCTCCTTGCAATTAATAATTTTCAGCAAATGAAAAAACAACTGTTCAGGAAAATTCTTCGTCTCCAAAACTAAAATATTTTTCAAAATAACTGAAATAAACGTAGGTTTTTAGATACATTACGAGCATTTTCGAACATTTAGTGGGTTTTAGTAAATGGTGACAACCGCAGGGCGATAAAACACGTCTGACGTTGAGCACGAAGTAAAAGGGATTTTATTTGCGGTTTGCACAGCACATTGCAATGAGCTGCATCCTGGGAAATGTAAACTGTTGTCGAGAACAATTGAAGCGGAATTATTTAAGGTATCTCTGTTTAAATACAACTTGTGGGTAATTTTACATCAGATATTGTTCTACTGCATATGCTTAGTGAAGCGTAAGTAACCAAATAATAAACTTGAATATTCTGTTTATAGAAAACCTACACAAACAGACATTACAATACCACACGATTCTTGTCAGCATAAAACACATAAATTAACAGCATACAGGTCCATGATAAATAGGGCATTAACGGTTCCTTTAGGTGAAATTAGTTATAATAGAGAAATTTCGATTATTAAACAAATTGCATACAATAATGGTTATAATACTCAACTTATTCATACACTAATTAATGAGAAAAATTATAAATTAGCTATTCAGACAATCTATCCAACTACTTCATCAGATAAATTGAAATACGCCTCAATTCCATATTTCGGCAATAAATCAGAAAAAATTGCCAAAATTATAAACAAAACAAATAAATGTAAAATAACGTTTAGAACAACAAAAAACATTTTAAACACTTTGTTTAATGCTTAAGAAAAAACAGACAATTTACTAAAATCAGGTATCTACAATAAAATTTCTCGCACTGTAATTCGGTTTATATAGGGCAAACAATAAGAAATTTTTATATTAGGAACAAGGAACACGTACGTTGTTACAAGTATAAACACTCCCATAAGTCCACTTATTAGACTTATTAACACTTATTAGAACACATCATTCAATGCCATCTAATAACACTTTTGTAATGACAAAGTTAGATATACCAGAAGCATTTGAAAGTCATAAACATTTAAAATCTGTATCTTTAATAAAGGAACAAATTGATCTCTTAAATTCACAGCTATTAGACGTTTTGGAATGAGAAATCAATTCATCTGAACGCAGATATAGAAAATCAATATCAAGCAATGAAGATTGATTGTTCCTATAGCAACACCAACTGTTTACTTTTAATCTTGCTTATGATAATGACGTGTAAACACGTTGAAATGCGTATACAGCTAAATTAAAAAACCCGTTGAAGTTAAGAATTGTTTTATTTACAATAAAAAAAAGTAAGTAACTAAGTCTATCGGTACGGTTATCACATGCAATGTAGAGAGAGAATTAGTATTGGAATATTAGAATAAAAAGTAGATCGTCTAGGAGTACATTACTAAGTATGAAAAACAAAAAAGTTTACAAAATGCAGGAAAAATCAGGACGTGGAAAAGAATGTAATGAAGATAAAGAAAAAAATTAGAAACAACATTTGTGTTTACAAACATTAAATATTTAAAAAAAATCAAATAAAATTAAAGAGAAAAAAACAGATAAAAGAATAATAAAAAAAGGAAAAAAAAAAGGTCGAAACTGATAGAAACGGTCAATTTGCAACCATTATCATGATTTAAGTGTGAAGGTTACACCAAAGACTCCAGTAGAAAAAATAAATTTGATTAAGTGCTTGAGTGTGTAAAAAAGCGTTAAGAGGATTTGATAGTAAAATATTTTTCCACAGTTTGAATCACAATCTCAATTTATGGCGGGAAGTTTGGCGCGAGTGTTTAATCATTGCTGACGTTACTATCTTGACCCCGAGAATTCTTTTATTATCAACCTGCATAATACGTATTTTTCCACGACCGGGATTAGAAGTCGGTTTCTATTGCATCAAAATTGTGACAGAAGTAAAGCATTTAGTCTCTAGGGACGAAATAAGACAACAATTTCTCTAGGGGAGTTTTTATTTCATTTCATATTTATTTTTGCTTCTAAATATTGTAATTTCGCTCCGATTTATTATAATTTTTTATTTAAGAAATTAAGTGTTTCTACTCCCAATATTGAAAAAAATAGTATATACACCTCAAGAGACCGCCATTTTTCCCTCGATGTATTTGTAGCCCTTGGGCTTCAATTTCCACCTCAAGAAAAATAAGATGTCCAATTTTGATGATTTGAGTGAAAACTGCACTCCTCCTGAAATTAGGGAAGGTGCAGAAAGTGTTGGTGAACAGTTATTACCAGTAAAATCAAAAGATTTTTACATGAAAGTTTATGGTGAATTTAAAGATTGGTAGCAATTGTTTTCATTATTAACCAGTAGTTAAAAATGAAATATTAGTAACAACTAGGAAAGAAATTCATCTTCTTGGCTCTAAAACAAAGTAAATAATGATATCGTTTAATGCTAGTAGTGGAAAATATTATATTTTTAACCACTGGTTAATAATGCAAACAATTGCTATCTAGTACTCACATGCCTATTTAAAATTATAAACTTTCATGTAAAAATCTTTTGATTTTACTGGTAATAACTGTTCACCAACACTTTCTGCACCTTCCCTAATTTCAGGAGGAGTGGTGTTTTCACTCAAATCATCAAAATTGGACATTTTATGACCACTATTATAAAATATATATTTAACATAAATGTCAATTGAAATTAACTATTCTCTTGTTTTCAAACAAGGCTACTCTCTTTTTGTGCATATTCGCATTTGTAATTTTATTTTCTATTAATGTAAAATCAATTAATTATAAAAGGAAGAAAGGTGCTAGTAGTGGAAAAACTAATATATAAACCACGGTAGAGAAGACTTATCAGCCTCGCAACTTATTTCCCTCGATGCTTCGCATCTCGGGAAATAATTCTGCTCGGCTGAGAAGAATCTCTTTTCTACCTTGGTCTATAATATACTATTATATCACAATATTTCTTCTTATAAACTCAAAACATTATAGTATGAAACCTAAATTACCACCTTCACTTGCTTTGGAGGGGAAAGTGTAGTGTTACTTAAGGGCATTAAATTAAGCAACCCAAAACAAAAATTTTGATTAATAATTTCTACCAATTGGTGACCTGCAATAAAAATATTAATATAAACCTGAACCTGACCAAACCGAAAATTCCGCCAATATTTTTACACGTAATAATAACTATTTTTTTTATCTAAAAACGCTTTCTATAATTTAGATGAGTTCATTGAGTTGTAACGATTTAACCGATGTGTTTTGTAGTTTGCATTTTTGCAAATTTGTATTAAACTGTGAAAATCTATGTTATGCTTATGTACCTTGACGAGTGTAAAACAGCACCTCTTACCTAACACGAATAAAGCTACTTACTTACTTACACGAACCACTTAATCTTAGAAAAGTGATTAACGGCATTAAAAACACTATCTGGAATTGAACTCGAAAACGCGTCTTTAATATAAAAACATCCTATTGCGGGACACCCTGTATAGCGTGCATATTCAAACTAGTACAATAAAAATTAGAATGCCTCCCTTCGAGCGTACTTTAAACCAACAAAATCGTTCAGTATTTGCCTTTATATCGCAACAATGACTGTATTCAATAACGCACATAAAAGCAGACCTCTTCGATTTTTAGTAACCTGCAAATACTGACTATCAAAAGAATTCAAAATGATTCCGAGCACATTAGCTTGCAAAAATAAAATTTCTACTGATGTGTACGTAGTAGAAAATATAATCGTAAAGAGAGTTTATACACCTTTATCATAATAAAAAGTTTAAATTTTGATTGAATATGATTGTTAAGATACGAAATTGTTTTAATACTTGCTTACAATTTAGTTTTTTTAACGTAATATTAATATATTAAAATACCTCCATAAACTTGACTTTTTATCAAATCGACTTAAAAAGTAGATGCCTATTGCAAATACCTGGTTTTGAATACTGTTCAAGATTCCTAAACTTATTACAAAATTACTATTTTAAGATTCTTCTTCTTATAGTGCCATGCCTTATTCAGGGCGTTCGCTACCTCTCTCCTATGTCTGTGTTTGGTACGCGGCGATAGATAATCTGCACAGACAGACATAGGAGACCTACAGTTTAACGTGGGCTCCGAACCACAGGAAGTACATGCACTTCTTCTGCAAAGAGCTTTTCCTGAAAAAAAAATGTACCTCGCTAGTTTCTCGTTGCCTTGCGAGGGAGAACGACCGGGCCGGGGATCGAACCCGGATCCGCTGCATTGGTAGCCCGCGCGCTCACCACTGAGCTACGGCCGCTCTATTTGAAGATTATATACTGCTATGATATTTAGAGGTGTTTGATTTGACTGGGGTATTGTGGTTGCTGGAAGGCAATTTTTGGAATGTTCAATTTACATTTGGAGATTTATGAAGACTTGTAATATTTTAATATTCTAACTTATAAACTCAGGGTTGCGTATTTTTGCTAGAATTCCTGTTATCAATTCTAATAATTGTTATTTTTCATATGGTTTGTTTTTACTGAAAGAAAAGACAAACACAACAGAATGATACGAAGACTATTTATGTTAATTGTAATTATAATTTAATTCAGAATTGTTAAAAAGGTTTAGTTTATAAAAAGTTTTAGAGTTACTTGATTTGTGCGTCGACTAATGTCAGTTAGGATGTCAGTGTCATTGTGACAAACATATAAAAGGATACTCTTGGACATGAGATTTATGTGTTTGTTTTATAAAAATAAAAATCAAAGAAGGAAGACAAAAGATATAAAGAAATTTGTTTAATTAGTTACGGCTCGTCGTTGAAAAAAAAGACAGAGAATTTGATATCCTCTGGATAAAAACAGAAAGAACGAGTTAAAAACGTAATGTAAACTGATTTCTAATATAAAAGAAGAAAATATAAGTGATTATCTACGAATTGTAAAAAGTACAGAAGTATTACAAGTAAAAGGCGATCGAAAGTTTCTTCGTTTGTGATAGTGATAAAAACAAGTTGGAAATAATATAAAACAGATCAGAAGAAGATTCGGATTAAGGGCGAGTATTATTTGTTGCTCGAGAGGCCAGCAGAACGAAATAGAGGTTGGACACTCAGCGTTTTGCTAGAGCGAGGAATGTCATAATAAGAAGACGCTAAGTTAAGTGTTCTAATTTAATAAAAAAAAAGACGATAGTAATTAATAAAAATTCATTTAATTTTCGGAAAAAACATTTTGAAATTCTTTTAATAAATAAAACTTATTTTGTAAAGTTGATATCGTTGTTTGTGTTTATTTCTATTTAAAATTAATTTAAATAACTTATTTACAAGCTAATAACGACCCTGAGAAAATTAGAAGAGTCTCATAGCAAGTTTAAATTTAATTGCGTGAATTGCAGCCAGTTTAGGGATTGTATTCTAGTAGTCACAAGACCAAGCATATCATTGCAATACTTTTATTACGTAGGAGGTAATGTATTTAAGATTGCAGGTCACTTAATATTTGTTGAGGCTGCACCTTTAGTTATAATTTGCTTCTGTTAACGTAGTCAAGTCACCTTAATTAGTATTTTAGGTTATATAAATAAATAGGTTGAAATGTTTTAAATAAATCACTCGCTTATGGGACATTAAGACCACTTGCGTCGTGATTCTTTGCGAAGTCTGGAAAAGGGCTTTAGTTTAGTTTATAGTTAAACGTAGACAAGTTATCAGTCATGACATCAGGCTGCGAGCCCTAAGTCCCCACTGGTAGAGAGGTTATCTAACTCTCTACTGTTTCTACAGATCAGTGCCCGAGCTGAATCGCAGCTTACCCATCAAGCTGTACCAAGACGACTCTAGCCTGCATAGGCTTACCACTGCCACCACGACTCCAATACCGTCACCCAGACGAGGTCTACTATTTCCCTGCGAGCTCGGTTTTGGTCCCAGTGGTACCAGCCAGTGAAATCACTGGTTGAACTTTTCGGAACAGCCAAAGCTGCCCCTACCAGTTGGGCTACTTGTAGTACCCGTATTGGTCAACTACGCACCGTCCGGCGGTAGCCGGTCTGATCTTAGTGACCGGTCCCTTTGGGTCGATACTTTGATATTAGGCTTGAACAAGCAAAGTGCATCTTATCCCCGGGGTCCAAATCACCAATCCAACCAGCCACAACTTTTCTCCCTGGAACTCACCTGCCTAGGCAAACGGCCTCCAACTACCCAGTATATCGCCTGGGTCACCCCTGCGTACTGACTGGGACGCAAAATTATTTATAGTCACAGTGAGGGAGCGGAAATAATGTTGCAGTAAACGCACTGCCGCCCAGGCGCAGGCGGTAGGAATCTACACTGAGAGCTAGTGACACCTCGTGAAATCACTAACCCAGTATTTCATGGTCAATTAAGATAAATCTTAAAGCTCTTCTAGTAGAGAAGGACGTACCAATTTGAGATCACCGGAGTGACCGTTACAACGCTGACCTAAGTGACCTTTACTGTCCCGCGGCTTATCACGTGAAAGTAGATAATTAATTACCAGAAGTTACCCAATCTCCTTTTTGGCATTACGTTGTCAGAGCGCCCGTTTTCTAGTGGAAGCGCCATTGGAGACCCTTTGACCCTATACCGCACATTCATAAAAAACCATGACCACGTATTAGTTTGCCCAAGCTAGTTAACCGGAGTCAGGTTGTGTAAAGTTAACTTGTAAAAACCAACCAATCTGCATATTTACGAGGAATGCCAGCATATAATATCTTTCAACTATTTAATGCAGAAATAGTTGCTCACTAAAACACGAGTCTTTAATTTTTCTATTCCTTTTTTCCCCGACTTTCCCCGTTTTCCCCTTACCAAGTGAACATATTCTAAATAAGACATGCATACGCAACTCTAGAATTTTCCCCGCCTGCTTATTCCTGCTCAATACAGTAAGTGCTATTTACAAGTCTAACATGCTACATCCCGAAAAACACAATTTAATTGCCGCGCCCGTTTTCGCTGCTTCGAACATAGGTATGTAGTATAAAAATCCGGCTACAGCCAGGTATGAACTCGGGTAGGCCGGGTAGGACTGCAAGTTTCTTAACCTACTGACCTACTGCAACCATCTTCCAATATCATACTTCATATATCCTCTGCTTTCTTTTCCTTTCGGTTATTGCCTTTCATACCTGTTTGGTTATTCCCCCTTCTTGCATTTTTCCTGGTGTCGCTATTATCTAAGCTGTTTTTTAAAATGATTTTTTGGATTTGATTGGTTGCTATCTTAGCACTTATTTTCTTAGCCTTTCATTGATTGATGTGAGTTGGGACCAAAACCATATCTGTCGCCCCGAATTTAGACCACTTGGGGCCATCGTGCCCCCTTGATAACATAGGTTTCAGTGAACAGACTGGTATCTTCAGTAAAGCACAAAATCCTGTTTTATGGTGAATCCGGAATTACATTTGGTCTTAGGAATGGAGAGCTAAGATGTTTCCTATGATACTTGAAATCTTTTGCACTGCACTGAAAGATGTTGACACTCCCGATAGTGTAAAAGTATTTCTACAGATGCCTGTCAGTATTCTGATCTATCTTCTGTTTATACCAAGAAGAAATTTTGTTGTTCTTGGCGTGCAATTGCATATTTCGGACCTATTCTCAGAAACGAATAAAAGGAAGAAACAGCCAAGAAAAAAGATTATCGTGGTTCTGTTTCAAGCAGCAATGTATTGGAAATAATTTAACGATTAAGTCGACAACCTCCGACCATAGAAGACATTGGAGAAGGAGAATAAGCCGTAGAACACTAGCTTGTCTAGGTGTTTGACGAAACGTTCAAGATGATTAAAACTGTGACAACGTCCTGCTACATATCTCGTGCCTCACACGTTTTTGGAATATTTGTAAGGCCGGTTCTGCTTCCTGGCCCCATTGAAGGTAAGTTAGTCGAAACAGCAACCAGGGCATCCGCATAGAATTTCCATTTAGTTCTTAGGGCTCAGCTTAGCTTTGTGGATTGTAAGATTTGAAGACGCTATTGGACCCGTTCTGATCCCCTTGTTACGTCTTTCGGTATGAAAACTTTAATTTCCATGCTTTAAAGCCTGTGTTTGTGAGGTGAAGACACTACTTAAAATTGGCGACTTTATATTTTAGCTGATATGTAAATTTCCCTTGGCTCATTTTGATTCTTTTAAGGTCTTTTGCATGCGATGGAAACTCTTGCCGAATTTGTGCTATACCTTCGATGCTACCTTTATTTTGAAATGAAAATTATTATATATTTTACCAGAATGAGACTTGCCATCATTGTCGTTGTAGTATTATTTAAACCTGTTCGAAATTACTGGTTGTTATATAAAACTTTTTGATACCCATGATTAGCTGATTATTAACATTTGTTTTCAGTGTTTCCCATACAGTATTACGAGGGACTTTATCAAAAGCTTTTTCAAAGTGAATAAAGCACAAAAAATTTGTTGTACGTACCTTCTTCTGTACATTTTCTATTGTCTGAAAATAGATTGAAAGGTTAACCAATTTTATACCTTTTACCAGCTTTGATGACTCTATGACGTCAAAATAAAATTATTTAATATAATTTCATCTTCTTCCTCCTATTATTATGCAGGTATGTATGTATTGTACGTTGCCACCCAACCACACTTTTATTTTGTATTAAATTCACCCAGTCTGCTAAT
Organism: Ctenicera cuprea; assembly: GCA_958336395.1. Taxonomy (NCBI): domain Eukaryota; kingdom Metazoa; phylum Arthropoda; class Insecta; order Coleoptera; family Elateridae; genus Ctenicera; species Ctenicera cuprea. The sequence continues at coordinate 22,515,908 of OY284493.1, forward strand.
AAATAGAATAATGTTAATTTTATTTTATTTGTAAGTTTCCGAAAAGCTGCCTAAGGATCAAACCTTAGCTTCCCGTTTAATACAAAACAACCGTTGCGTCGGGATGGTTCTCCTCTAAGAGCTAACCAGCGCCTAGATTCTTCAAGAACTCTGAAGCAAAATAGCTCTGCTTTCCTTTTCAAGAGCGAAGCAGCGGCTGCACCAGGTGTCGACGAAGCCCGCCTCAGTACCACAAGTTTATTTTCAAAAGCATCCAGTAGTTTCTGAAAGGCTCTGATCCGGTGCCTAAGCGGCCACAACCGTTTAAACCTCCAGCCTGAGCTACTCCCTTCGTTATTTGAATTAATTTTTTGCGCAAAACTTGCTGTTTGTTCATATTAAATAACTGTATGTTTTATTCTTAAATCTTTATAAATGTTTATGAATTAATTTGTTTGCTCAAGTTAAATATTATTAGAATAGAATTTGTCTGCAAAATAAAATACTTCAAACCCACTACAGTTGTTAAAATATATGATCTCGTGTAGTTCTGATAGGCTTGAAACCACCCTAGATCTCTTATAATTTGAATAGTTTTCAGAGTTTGCTTTCTTGTATAATGGAACAAGTTGTGCTATTTGTTAGTCTTTCTGCTTCTATGACCAGGTCACTGTGAAGCGGCGGGCGTTACAGTCAACTTTTTATAGTTCAACAAAAAGAAAAACTATCAGACATGACATCAGGCTGCGAGCCCTAAGTCCTCACTGCTATAGAGAGATTATCTAAATCTCTACTGATTCTACAGATCAGTGCCCGAACTGAAACGCAGCTTACCCATGAAGCCGTACTAAGACCACCCTAGCTTGCATAGGTTTAGCACAGCCACCACGAATTCTACGCCGTGACCAAGACGGCGGCTGCTATTCCCCCGCGAGCTCGGACTTAGTTAAGTCACTGGTTAAACTTTTCGGAACAGTCAAAGCTGCCGCTACCAGTTGGGCTACTTGTAGTATCCGTATTAGTCAACTACGCACCGTCCGACGGTAGCCGGTCTGAGTTTGCTGACCGGTACCTTAACAGCTTTGACTGTGCGAATGCACGATCTCTTTGGATCAATACTTTGTTATTGGGTTTGAGCAAGCAAAGTGCACCTAAAGGCTGGGGTCCAAGTCCGTAATGCCAGCAGCCACACCACTCCTCCCTAGAACTCACCTGCCTAAATCAACGGCCTCCAACCACCCAGTATATCGCCTGGGTCATCCCTACGTACTGACTGGGACGCAAGCATATTTATAGCCACGGTGAGTGAGCGGGGATCCCGTTGCAGGAAACGCGCTGCCACTCAGGCGGTAGGAACCTATACTGAGGGCTAGTAACTCCTCGGGAAATCACTAACCCAGTTTTCATGCTAAATTAAGGTAAACCTTGAACCTCTTCGAGTAGGGAAAGACGTACCAATTTGAGATCACCGGAGTGACGTTTACAACGCCGACTTAAGTGACCTTTACTGTTCCGCGGCTTATGGAAGTAGATAATTAATTACCAGAAGTAACTTCATCTGCTTCTTGGTATTACGTTTTTAGGGCGCCCGCATATTCATGGAGAACCATGACCACGTTTTACTCTGCCCAAGCTGGTCAGCCAGAGTCAAGTTTTGCAAAGTCAACTGGGATTTGCACCAACTAGACCGGGTGGTATAGATCAAAGTGCTACATTAAACTCCAAATGCTACATTTTTAAATTTTAATCGTAGTTATGAAAATTACTGAACTAACTTGTACAGTTTTGTGCAATCTTTTTAAAGTTGTCATACTGGCTTTCATATTTCACCACTCAATTAATCAGACAATTGCGGTAGTAATTGAAATTGTAGCAAAATTAAATCCAAATGTTGTTAATGAATCATCAGCTTACTAAAATTTCAATATTGGGCGTGCAATAAAAAGCAGCGGTATTGAACGAGCTAAACTTACCCACGCGAAAAAGCCCATATGTTTTGATATATGAGGCAGGTATTACAACGTAATGACTTGCTATATATCAGCCGTAGGTGATCATTACGCCATTTGGACCTGTAGAAAATCCCAAACCGATCGATCACGTCCGCTAATGATTTATCAATTGGTCGTTACAGGCTTGTAATACACATGTTAGTTCCATATGTTGTAGCGAATACGAAATTTGTATAAATCTGCCCAATTTGCTCTTTGTTATGCTTAAACACAAACATGTTTTCTTTTGTATTTTTTTTTATTTTAAAACAGACAATTACAGCATCCATAGTTTTGTTATTAATTTAATAATTATAGAACTTCATTATTCTGCAAAAAGGTATGAGAAATTCTAAGCGAAGATCTGCTATGGCGTAATAATTTTATGTTGAATATTGTTTGCTTAATCTAATTTTACCTACCTTTAACAATAATGGAATTTAAAATAACAAAAGACGAAGGAACCTGAAAATAATTTCGTATGAAATGGTAAAATTATTTGTTTCCAAACTTAAGCATATGCCTATTTACCACATGGAAAAACGGCTTTTCCTTTGTTCTCTTTTTAGAACCAGCATTTGTTTTAAACCTTGGAATTAAATTAATTTTCCTAACGTTCTATGTAGACAGTTAATAGAATCACATACTGTAACATTTTTTTTAACGAAGAAAAACATTTTTCAGGGAAATCGTATACGCAGTCCACAAGTTTAGAATCAATATGTTTTGTTGTTATTTTCATTTTTTAAAAGATAAAATTTCTAGAAATATTAGGTTTTTATGAAGGTAGTTTTAGACCGTTAAAAAGGGAAGATTCCCGGCGTTTAAAAAAATTAATATTTTTTGATAGAGCTTGGGGTGTACGTGGGGAAGAAAGTGGTTTTAAGCTGATTTAAAAAAATTGTAGTCAGTTCTACATATATCAATGTCTAGGGAGCGAGGTTGGTCTAGGGGCCGTTATTGAGGATAATGCTTATAATAAGCACTGGGAAAGTGCTTAGTTTTTATAAAATAATGCAACCTAAATTTATTAGAAATGTTCATGTTTATGCGAGTGGAGATGCCCAGGGGACTGCTTTAAGTGGTTATATTCAAAAAAAAATTACTCCTAGAGGTATTTAAAGTTTTCCATGTTTCATGAAGTAAGGTGCACTGTAGGGTGTGTTTTGTGGATAATCTATATATTAAATCCTGAGTCCCGTTCCTCCGTATCAGCTTTGAATGGTGAGAGATCCTCTTCCCCCATTCTAATCCACACATTTACTACAGGGTATCCTATAAAGACTATTTTCCTTTGTGCAGTGGACCGAATTCATGTTACACAGAAACTATGTCCTATGATGTCTATTACTTTTTTGCATTATTGTAATATGAACTGCTGCCGTTATTTGGAACACAAACACAGGCGATGAAGCATGCACCTCGCTACTGTTTATTTATAAAGCTTAAGCAGCTCTTAATTTCAACATCTTGCGAAGAATTGGTGTTAAAGATCCAAAATTGCGTGCTTTAGATTATATGTAATATTAATCATATTTCACTAATAACAGAACAATAACCTTATTATCGATGATTCATTGTATTAGAGATGCCACATGCGTTGTCGCCAGAGCAAGCTAGTCCAAACATTAATGTTTCGCCGAAATGCGGTCACACATGCGACAAAAAAATGCTTTTGGTTGTTAGAGTCACTTACGGTTTACGGTGAAAACATCCCAAAAAAAAGCACTTTTGCTAAGAAAAACATTGATGAAGAAAACACTTGGCGACAAACAATAATTTCCAGAAGAAAAAAATAACCAAAAAACATCCTCTAAACAAAAGCTTGTGTATTTTCCTGTTGGTGAATCACTGCTTAATTGAGAAAAAACTTTTTCTTAACAATGGTAATAGTTTTTTGTTTCTAGCTCATCGATTTATATGAGTACGGGCAAATTTCATTTGGGAAATATTTGAAAATTAGCAAATTTTTTTTAGTGCGTATTATTACTTCCAAAAGCAGTTTGGAAATCTCCGTTAAGACACTCCACTAAAAATGGGAAAACGTGCGAAATTTTTTCTCGTGTATATTTAAAGGAATAGTTTCTTAGGGCTATGAGAGAAATTGTTTCGGAAGATGTTTGTCCTGGAAATTTTAGGAACGTTTTCTTTCTTAATATTTTTTTTTTCGAAGCTATATTTTTCGGAGTTCATTTATGTTTTTTTTTTGTTTTTTCCCAGTTTTTCTTTCCGGGAGCAGCTCTAATTTTCGAAATCAATTCATCGGAGACAACATTCAAAGCGACGAATGCTGGGTATGAAGTTACAGAAAAAACTCGGGAGGCATAGCCCACGGGTTCTGCTAGTTTTATTGAAAACGGAATTGGCGGTAACATTTTTATAGAATATACTATCGAGCACCATTTTGCTTAACTATAAACAATGAATCTTAAAAGTGAAATTGTATTAATGGGCAAATCTGAGCGGTTCCCAATGCATATGATTGCTTAGGGCATCAAAAAAAATTACAGGTTGTATAGTGTCTACACAACAGGCGCATGGTATAGTGTGTTGCCATCTTACAATTAAGGGACGTATGCTAAAGATATAAATGATTTATAATATTACAGTTACCTCAGCTCAGCTTTAAAACTTGAACAATACCTGCAATCATGCAGCAAGTGTAACCCAACCCTTTCATAAAAAAAACATCTTTTTTTAATTAAAAATTGGAGAAAATAAAATTTTATTTATAATTACTAAAAACTTCCTACAGCCCCGAGGCAACAAAGCCCTTTCAGGAAGAAAACATAATTTTTTTCTAAATTAAAACTCTGTTCAGAAGTTTTCAAAATATTTCTACAAAGCCCATAATTTCACGGCGAAAGAGAAATTTTTTTAATTAAAATTTGGAAAAACTGAAACTTTATTTTAAAATTAATAAATAGTCCATACAAGCATGAGCAATTGTAACTCAGCCCTTTCATGAACTTTTTCAAAATGTTGAAAAATTAAAACTCCATTTTAGAATTGCCAAATAATCCCTATAATCACGAGAACGGTGCAAATAAGCCTTTTCATAACGAAACCACAACATTTTTTTTTAATTAAAAAATTTTTTTTTTAAATCAATTAAAATGGATCATATGGAAAACATGATACAGCATCGTCTAAGCCAAACAAAGTTGTACCGTTCCATTTAAAAATAAACAGTTGAAAATTGCTACTTTTGGCATTTGACAGCCAATCAAAAAAATCGACTGCGCCCGTTTGTAAACACATTGCATACCAAATTTTGATAATAAATTCCTAATAATAAACTTACTAAAAAAGTCGTATAGCTTGACTCAGGCTGTGTATATAAATACGAATCCTTTCCATCTGTATCAACTTTTAATAGTGAGACCTGCATTCCCCCACAGAAACCGATATATTTACGCGTCTCTTGTATAAGGAGTATGTATCTTTGTACAGTAATCCACTGCAGTATTAGAAATAGATAAGCAAATTTAGCAGTCTACTATTTGCTTGTATAATTTAAATATAATCTGCTGACAGCAATAGTAGCAATAGCAAACAGGTTTCCGCGGGTTTCGTGCCTCAATACAACTGCATCACGAATTTACGTTAAATGTTATTAAGTTTTGCTACGTAGGACGCTAATCTATCTAGGTATATATTAAATCTCTAACCGTCTCATCATACAAAAACGACAGGTTCTTGCATCTTGGCAAAATTTATCACTTTAACACCATCGCGGGCTCTTGACACAGTTTATTGATTTTTTAGCGAAAGTTTATGTTGCTGCCATTACTGTTGCTATAACATGATTATTTAGAGTTTACTTCAATTCTAGCGAGTCAGGCCTATTCATTGAAGAATTCCACAATTCATCGTCCTACATATTGGCAGCCTGACTAAGTTCCCCTTAATTTTATTAAAAACTGTTTAGTACAAAACTGTTTAGTACAAAACTGTTTACTACAAATTCTAGATGCCTTAGCGGGAACTCCACTTGTAATGAAAATGCATTCAGTAACAAGTTTTCCACCTCGAGACAGCGTAGGTATTATTTATTATGTGTGTGGGTTTTGATATTTACGTTAAATCACTTATGGTGACTAGAGCCAGAAAGCTCCAATATCGGCGCAATGTGTGATAGTATATTACATAACGAGCATGGAAAGTGACACTTAACACACGAGTGGGAATATTGACGCATGAGGCCGCAGGCCGAGTGCTAAAATCACTCGAGTGTGTTTTTCACTTTTCAGCGAGTTATGTACAATATTTTTCCCACGGCCAAACAACAAAACAATTTCGGACCGTTTTTGCGACTTTTCGGGTAATAGATTTAACGAACTGTTTTTCTGCTGCTTTGACGATACTCGCTGGGGTAGATTCCATAAAATCATCGTTGCTTGAGTCAATATCTATATTTTTCAATCGAAATTGCTTAAATTATAATCAGTATCCATCAGTATACATAGTATATACAATAATCAAATTCTTTCAATAATGTTTAATGTGCAGGGTTAATGTTGTCAATAGAATATACTTGCCAGATACCTCTATAGCACTCCGGTTAATCGCGATGCTTTATGGTGCTTCGCCTTTTATTTTCATAACACACTTATGTGTTAGGAAAATAACGCACACGTACGAAATCGTTAATTTTCGTACCCATTACATTAAATGAATATGGACACTTTCTTGGGGGGTTGTGAGAAAATTATAGAATTATATCTTTGAATTATATGAATAAGGGAAAATTTTACTTTAGAATTACATAAAAATGTTTAATAAGATCTCTTAGAGCGTATTTATTAGTCCCAGAAACATTTTGAAGCATTTCCCTGAAAAGTGATAAGTTTCATATTATTTTTCTCCTGTTTCTTTTAAAGAAATTTCTATCGTTATGATAAAATTTAGGGGGGACGTTGTATTTCCTGGAGGCTTTACAGAGTTTTTATTTCTTTAAGTTTTTTACGAGGCTTTTCCGGATTTTCTTTTGATTTTTTACAATTCTGTTTTCCGGCCGTTTATGTTTTTTTTTAATTTCTTGGAGCAACTCGCATTCAAACATTAGGAGCGGTAAGCGCCGGGTATAAAATTACCCAAAAAAAATAAACGGAGGGCGTAGCACACAAAGTCTGCTAGTTTATATATTAAATCCAAAAATATGTCCAATTAAAAGCAGTAACTGGGCAGATACTGAACAATTACATTACAAGCGATCTCTGCTCATAAATCAGTAAAATAAATACGGCTAACCCAGGTTTCGCTACGAAATAGAATGAAGAAACTTGAATTTGTTTATAATGTAATGTTTATATTAAAAATAAATAGGCTGTGACATATTGAACAAACAATAAATGTGACCCAAATATTAGGAGCAAGAGTTCGCGCTTAATAAACTGATGCGTTTACACTAATAGGTTTCAATTTAAAAAAACAAGTAACTCCACACGTGGGCTACGCCTTACGGTGTTGTTTAGAGTTTAAAACAAAATAAGACCAGTATACTATCAGCTACAGCCGCATTCCTATCAAATTGAGACAGGTAGAAGGGGTCCAGATTGAATATGTATAATTACAGCAATCGCTAATATATAATTCATAACTAAGACTTCGATCCGCTGTCTACTTAGTTAATTAGCATATCTATTAATAAAAAAAGCAACAAAAAAAGCGTGAGGCATCGTCTACGGGTTTGCAAGTAATAAATAATGTGACAAAAAGTTTGTTAACTAGCACGATGTAGCTTTCGCTGAATTATAAATGTACCTGTCATGTTACACAAATCCACAAATACCATAATCTTTTTGCAACGTGACAATAATAAATATTTTATTTGAGGGAAGTAAGGTAAAAGAAATGGTTGCAGTTGCAATGCGCATTGCCACTCTTGAGGATGCACATACATGTAAATGGACGAATAGTGACCCACATTTTGTGATGTTCAAATACCTTGGGGTAATACGAGGGAATGCGCAGAGGGAAAGCACATGAAAATGTACGGTGTTCAAAGCGTCATTGCAATGTGCAACCGCTAAATATTTTGCCTGTGGTTTCAGTCAAATATGCAGAGCTGATGTCTGCATATTTGGAACATCATTGGTCCGATTTTAAAACGAATTTCAATGATTAACATTTTGCCAGAATGTTTAGTTTGAAATTCCGTAATTAAAAAAAAACGAAAACAGCAATGTTATTATATAAATTTAAAATTAATTTAAATGTTCAGTAATCTCTATTTTATTTATTCCGATATCATTGTTTCATTATGCAAATTATAATTAAATTTATCAAGAATATAAATTAATTGATAAATATGTATATAAAGTAAATCTAAATAAAACAGGTTTTGGTTACATTTATGTTCAAGCTGAATATATTACGAACGAATTTAATGAATATTTTGAGTTGTTCAGGACAAACGAAACAAAAAACAAACTTACTGTAATCACACGGCTTGAGTGATTTCTTCAAAAGAAAATCCCAAACAAAAACAAGAGAGAACAGTGGCTTCTTCTGTATCACAAAAGCATTAAAGTCCCGAACAGAAGTGGACAAAAGAGCTTTTTTCTAAAATAACGTGTTCTTTAACGTTCACCGTAAGACTAAATCAACAAAAGAAGCAAACATATCAAAGCGTTTTCGGTAAACGTAAAGAGACTTGGTTTAAAGACAAGTACTTTACATATTAAAATTAATAACGTCAAACCAGTTACTGGAAATAAAGAACTGAATTGGATGAATTTATTAACGAACATTCTCGAGCTACCAAACAATGTAAGTGCAGTACTTTGCGTCTGTATCTTAATTTGAATCTGTATTATGTAGATCGATCATAGCCAAATACAGGGTGTTTCGAATATAAACGGCATCCTTTCAAGGGCGTGTTTCTGTTATGAAAATAAGAGGAAAAGTTTCTAATAACATAGGCCTGCAAATGCTTTGTTATCGAGATAATTGAAAATTGTAAAAAAACGATTTTTTTGTATTTATTTAGAAACGATTAAGAATTAAATTTTAATAATTACGCAATAGGTATGTATGTTTATGTGGCATAAGTGGATCATATTAGTCAGTTTATTCCTTCTTCAGTGGCGTAGCCACAGGTGTGCATGTGGACATTTCGAGTTGAAAAATGAGCGAAACACTTCGCCTGGACTTTCCTATACTTATAAATTAACATTGTTTTATATTTTCCAACACTTTTAATGTACACCTGTCTAGACCCGGCTAGTAAAAGTAAACAGCGTTTATAAAAACTTCAAGCCTGAAGAGCGTAACTTAAACCTACCATTACCAAGCTAGAAGTATTATTTTTAGCAGGAAATTACTCTTATTAATTTGTATTTAGAATTTCAAAACCTTTCTGATTTTAAAGCCAAAATGCCACGTTTCCATTTAAAAAAAGGTTATTTTTTACCGTGGCCGCCATATTAAAATTGGAAACTCAAGTTTTTTTCTTAAATACAATCGAGAAGAATTTGCCCAACAACTTTGCTCCTGGGTTTGCGAGTCTATCTATTAAAATAAAAAAGTTAGCCTGCGCTGAACATTAAACGACTAGTACAAGAATACAACTGCTGCAGAAAGTATGTGAAATTCTTCTAAGGAGAAAAAGATTATTAAGGGGCAAAAAATTCGATTTTTTGATTTTTTGTAAAAAGATTCTCCTAGAGCAAACAAAACAAAAAGCCAGATTTTTAATTTTTTATCGAAAAAATTTGGGGGGAGGGGAAACAGTAGCACCCCTAAATATGAAATTATCGAAAAAATATTATGATATTCGGATTTTGCTATCAATGATGAGCTATTTTGCTTTAACAGAAATATTTTATTGCCCCCCGTTAAATAAATAAAAGGGTACCAATTTTCAATTTTCAAAAAATCACAGAGGGCGTCACAGTAAAATTATAGCAATGCGCAAAAAATTAAATTGTAGAAGATTCTTAGCTCTATCAGCTTAAAAAGTTTAAACAAAAACGTGTGGGCAGTTTTTGATAAATTTTTTTTTGAAAAATTCCAAAATTTTGGAGTGATGTTATTGCGATCGTTTTTATATTTTCAAAATTAATGATATTTCATGGTATAGTACCCTTGAAGGGCTACCAAACAAGATGTAGTTGATTCCAATCAGATAACTGGTTTTTGAGTAAATGGGCGTTAAAGTCGAAATTTTCAAAAATTCGTAGCGGCCGCCATGTTGAAGCTAGAGAGTTCGGTAAAAAATCGTTTGATTTGTCCTAAGGCCTTCTTTAATCTCCACTATTAAAATTTCCAAAATTCAGTTTCTGAAAAAAATGCTACCAAAAAAACATGTCTAACTTCCGCTTCCGCTTTCGGATTCTTTTTAAAAGCTTATTTTGTCGATGAATTTTTGATATACCTCCTCATTCCAAAGCACATCGAAATCGGTCCAGCCGTTCCGGAGATATGGGCGTTACCCACACACAGACACATAGACACACCCACAGACAGACATTTTTTAAAAACCACTTTTTTAGGATCCTGGAAGCCCAAAACATGTATTTCCGTCAAAATCTCGATTTTGAAAATTTGCATGAAATCAATACTTCCCTATACTGAAAGTATAGGAAAGTAAAAAATGGTACGCTACTGTTTTCTTTGCCTTTGGTACAATTTTCAAAATGCTCAACTAATTTATGGTTGAAAGGGTCTCTTGAGTTTTTTTCCTACGATTAACCGTTTTCGTGTAAATCACACTTCAAAGATGAAAAACACGACTAAAAAGTCAAAACAGTCCAGAATATTTCAACGTGTTTATCAAAATTTTGTTCGAAGAATAGAAGCTTGTCGTGAAGCTAATGGCTTTCATTTTGAACATTATTTGTAAAATTATTTATTAAACGGATTTGCAAGGTTGTTTTTTTCTGTAGATTTAGATTTTTAAAGTAAAAGAGAGTACGACACTGGTTTTTTTTTCCGACTTATACAAATTTTAAAATAGTCAACTAATTTATGATCGGAAATACCTTTTAGGTTTTTTCCCTATAATTAGCTGTTTGAATGTAAAACATATTGAAAGAATAACAACATTAAGTACTGAATTGTTTTGACTTTTTAGTCGGGTTTTTTATCTTTGAAGTGTGATTTACGCGAAAACGGTTAATGGTAGGAAAAATATTAACAACACTTTCAACCGTAAATTATTTGAACATTTTGAAACTTGTATCAAAACAAAAAAAACAGTGGCGCACCATTTCTTTCTTCCGAAATATCCACATACACACCTGTAGCTACGCCACTGGAGAAAAATCAACTGACTATGGTCCACTTATGCTACTAGAACATGCATACGTATTGCGTAATTTTTAAAATGTAATTTTAATCATTTCCGGGGCCAGCGGGTGGTTTAGTGGTTAAAGTCCCAGGCTTTGAAACTAGACTCTCAACGGCAGTAGGTTCGAGTCCTCTGCCCGTCGGAAATTTTTCTGAGTAAGTTAAATTCGGCGGGTTTATGGATGGTGTGTGTGGTGTGTATGTTGGGTTGCATGTCTTTCAGGGGTGGGGCATGTTAGACCGGTGAATAGCGCCGAAGTGCGGTGAGCCCGGGTAAGGGGGTGGGATGGGAATCATGGAGTCGTGCTCAAGCACGGCTTCATGATTCTTAAAAAAATCTTTTTCGATTAAATGAAAAAAACGATATTTTTTAACAATCTTCAACACCCTGTATCGCGATAACGAAGCATTTAGGGACCCATGTTAATAGGAACTTTTCTTTTTATTTTAATGAGAGGAACACGCTCTTAAAATGATGCCGTTTATTTTTGAAACATTCTGTTTAATTATATTAAATCTAAATGTAATCTGATTTAAGCTATATTAAATTTAAATCTAGTCTGAATTCAATTTAATTCCAATTTGGTATCGATTGGTATCCAAACATGATCTGAATTCGATCAGAATTATACTTAAATGCGATTTGGATCTAAAAGCATTAAAAAATCTAGATCTGACAAATTTGATTTAAAACAAATTCAGAAGATGTAACTGCAAATAAAGAGATATTAATTTTATGGCATTTTTTTTCGTTTGGTAATATAAAACTGCAAAGTTGCAAAGCGCAGAGTAGGTAATAAATTGTCAATAATCTTCTTTTCGCCACAACCAAATGAAGTTTAAAATGACACAGCCATTAGCGAGAGTATCGAAATCCTATTACCCTAAAATTTCAGCTTTTTAATTATCTTGCTTTTCCACTCTACGGGAGATAATAATTGAGAGTGTGCTGCAAAACGAGATTGCATGAAATATGTTCCCTAAAATTACGGACTCCATTTACCTTCAAACTGCATACGACGATAAATTCAGACATTTAAATAAATCTGACAATTTCTTTAAATTTCTATGGATGCGACCAAAAAGATCATGAATAAAATAATATTTTCTTGAATTATTAATTACGGCTAGTCTAAAACTGAAAATTTTTATAAATATCGACCAAGAGCTTACCGATGTGCATAAAAGCTCGAAAGTAACGGGATTTAGTACGGCGTGCCAAGTGTTACTTTAAAGTGGCTTATTTTTTGATAAATTAAATTGACAGAATTATTAAAGAGCTTTTTGACAAGTCGACTTTTCACTTTACTGAAAATTAATGGTCCACGATCTATTACTCCTATATTAAGGATTTTATTGTAAGAGTTTTTGATCCACGTGTCCAAAGAATCATTTTTTAGGACGACATTCTTAGGTTCTGCTCCATTTAAATGTATTTTATCTTTATTTATTCATTTACATCACATTTATACTGACTTAACTAATAATCTCTGTTTGATTATTGAGCTTGAATGAGCTGAACATGTCAAGCTAACAGATAATCTTGACCTATTGCTAATAATTGTGTGTTGCTAACAGTCAGATTCGACTAGTAAACATAAATTAATAATTTAGATCTAACAGACAAGCTTAATATGACAATCCTCAACCAAACAACTGTTCTGATCTAGCAATTATGTTAAACTAATAATTATAATTCTATGTAGACTAACACTCCTAAATCCGTAAGTCAAACAACCTCTATGAAAAAACACGAATAATCCGAATAACTAGTACTAACTATAATAGCTCTTCTATCAAAAACAAACTTAAGCCTTATTCTAGATTATTATTACCTTGCGTATAGGCCATAACCATACGCCGCCGCTGTTAGTCTTTAGTCACCTAAGAACTCTAAACTATATAAACAAATAATTGCAAGCTTATAACCATACACACCTTGGGGGTGTCACAATTATAGTACAGGATGTTCACTTTAATTTTCTTCGAATGTAGTTTCAAAAATCATAAGACTCATTTAGTATTCATCGATGCCATGGACGGCTAGCATATACGCACCTTACTCACATAGTCCGAATCGAGTTAGTAATGTGGTAGAAGCAATACTGTTTAACTTCTTGGAGTCTGATAAGTTAAGGGGAGTTCTAAAGTTGCCCATCTTTCTCTCCCCCATGATGAAGACGAATTGCGTCTTTGTGGGATTCATTGAGAGAGAGTGTTCTATGCACCAGCTCCCAACTAGTTTGAGAGCTATTTGCATTAAGCTGCAGAGTATTCTCTAAAATTTTCCTATAAGCAGAATCGTCATATCGTCTGCGTGTCCAATCGTTTAAATGAAGCTGTAGACGACTACGTTTCATAGTAGTGGTGATAACAGACCACCCTGAGGTGTTCTCTACTTACCTCACCTGAACCGTTCTTCAGTCTAGAACGTGCACTGAAAGAGGTTGCGCTAGGTGCTGATTCAAGGTTGAGCTCGCTGAGACTATGGAACTTGGAAGGAAGTGGGTGCATACATATCCGTACCCTTGGCGAAGTTAGCTCAAGACATTTCTTTTAGGGAGCGGCAATCGACAGTATACCTTCCAAATTTGTTTTTGAGAAACTTTTCAAATTTTTTTAGGGATGCATCAACATCCTCTAGATTTGACATATTCATTTTTACCGATGGTTTAAAAACATGGAAAAAATTCAGATTCGCTACAAAGCGACTTCGCTATCACTGACTATTTGTGAGATTACTTAAGGGCTGGTACAGCCTACTTTCCTTAGCTGGTAATACAGCATCGCCAAGCGTTAGATCTAATATCGAGTAATAATGTCGTTGAACTTGTCTGCGCCAATAAACACAACGGATGGCGCACGAGTTGATCCCCGAACAGATCCCTCTAAGAGCGAAGCCAATCTTACCACCTCCTATTTTCGCACTTACTCCCCCAAACACGTTAAATAACCCTTGGAAGTCACACTTGCAGATGGGCGTCTACGACAGAGTATCAACAGGCGACAGCAATCATCGCAACTCCCCGAAAAAGATGACTAGGCGCACGAATTGATTCCCGAACAGATCCCTCTAAGAGGAAGCCAATCTTACCACCTCCTATTTTGGCACTTAATCTCTCAAACACATTAAATAACACTTGAAAGTCACATTTGCAGATGGGTTACTACCACAGCAATCATCGCTACTCCCTGAAAAAGATGCCTAGGTACTGTACGCAGTTGGTTTGAACTAACTTGCATATTAGTTAACATCGTATCATGGCACTGTCACGTGAATAAACACTCACCCACAATTGATGGAATTGGTAAACAGCCTCGACTGTCGCTGATATAACCTTGAAGAAGAAATTGCAGAGTGCGTGCTATGTCACTGCCCTGCTCTACCTCCAATAAGAGCATTGTTAAGTGATGTTTGGCTTGACACGGCCAGTATTAGCATCATCCCACCTGCTGACATACCCAGGTTTGTCATCAGCATTGGTTTGACTTGAGCGGCCGCGGGATGGGAACTGTTGCTAACAGGATGTAATTCTGTTGCTTAAGTCCCTGTGCTCTCACCTTTCTAATACAATATACATTCGTATCTAGAATTTCTTCAACTTAATGAGATTAACTTGTGTAAGCTAATGGTTTTGATCGAGCAAATAACTTAACCCAACTGTCATGCTTTTATGTTTGCTGTAGTGTAGTAGCAAAACGGATTAGTAGTTTAAGTGAACAACACCAATACATCACCTCAACCTACAACTTATACAACTCAATTACTATTTAATGTTTAAAGCTGTGAACTGAACTGAAACTACTTAGCCATCTTAGCTGACAGTGAAAGTTCTTATTTAGATAGCGAACTAAGTAATAATCTTAGGCTTGTAGTAATTTTATTAATTTCTTCGAGCTAAGTGATAAACTGACGCTGTTTGTAGTACTCCAAGTCATCTAACATTTCTGACGTAGTTAGAAATTGCTAAACTAGCTGGTACTTTTATGAATTTGTTTGAGATATCAAATAAGCTGGAGCTGCTACTTATCGTTTAGGTAATTAAAAAAAGTAATTTAAACTATCTGTCATAATCCCGTGCCGATTCTAAATCAATAGGTCAAATGACTACTAGTTAAAACAACCAGTAACCATGAGCTACTAGTTATTCGACGGTTTCGAGTCAACAATCGCAAGCTAGTAATTTTAAAGCTAGCTAGTAATAATAATCTTAAAATTGTTTGAGCTAACGGATACGCTTGAGCTAATAATCTTGTGCTAGATTGACATTAATTTTTATCCTACAAATAAATAATCCCATGCTAAACTCCACTGATTTATGTTAATTTGATCAGCTAAGAGTTCTTATCCAACTACTAAGCTGATAATCCTAAGCTAGTTAATAATTTTGTGTTTCCTGGATGCTTCCTCCATGTCAAATGATGGTGATGATAATCTTTAAGAAGTTAGCAGTAACAGATAAATGAAAGCTAATGATATTTGATTAACTGTCAGTACTGATTTAGCAAATAAGTTAATATTTATAATTCTGTGCTGACTATAATTAAATCACTGCTAGATAAAATGACTAGTAATCAAAAGGTAGATTCCGAAATGTTTGGAAAAAAAAGTGAAAAAGGTAGGTCTCTCAAAAGAATACAGAGACATTACACTGCAACCGCGGGGAAAATCCTTAAGAATTTGATCAAGACACTTTTTTCAGAGAGTGTGATTATAGCATAGACAAACCGAGACAACAATCCAAAATTTGAAGTATCGTTAATGCGGACGAAGAAAGAGGCTTGGTGACGGTCAGGCAAATAATGAAATAAAACGCGGTTTGCATTGGGCGTTTTTTTTCCAAACCATGCAAGTCAGCGGTGTAGATCGAATTTTGTCTTACTTTAACAAGGGTTCGAAAACTTAGCTTTACTTCTTTGTATAGTGTTTAGGGCCAGTTTGGCTATCGGTTTTGTAATGTACAAGTGGACTCAGATTAGGGTGGTGTTCATACCAAAACCAGAACGTGAATCATATGCCCAGGCGAATTGTTTCCACAACTTACATCTAAACGAGTTTGCTTATTAATCAGGAAAATCCTGTCAACTAGCTATTCACAAGCTACTACACAGGGCAGAAGTAGAAAGATTAACTCCGCGCTGAAACAGAAGGGTAATAATAACCTCACTGGGATTGGTGACCACAGAGGTGTCGGAAAATGTCCTCAGAGTAGAGTTGTGTTTCCTCCGCATTAGTGTCTTGTGGTGGATGGACTCCGTTTAAGACTCTAAGGCAAGAAAGTGGACCCGCAGGCCTACGCGGATAACCTCAATATGTAGTAAGCGGAAAATATAAAGTTGTATCGAGTTTTATGCAGCATACCGTAAAAGAGTGGTGTTTACGAGAAGGGTCTGTCGGTTAGTCCGGCGAAGAATTTTGTAATGACGTTCACACGAAGAAGAAACCTTCAAGACTTGAAATCATCAATAAGTGGGCAAAGACCACAAAAAAAACTGTTGCACCAAACTAACTTTCAATTCCTATTTCGAAAAAACTACAACCAAGGTGGTACTGACCTTAAGAACCCGTAGTTGTTGTTCATAATGTTATCAATTATACGCGCTTCTCCAGTCTACCGGCACAAAACTAGAAACAGAGTCATTATAGCAAGCTATAAAATCTCACATGTTTGGGAATAACAGGTGCGATGACTTCAACGCCCACTGCAACAATAGAGGAGCGCTGCTGAAATTTCTCCATAATTTAGTAAAATGGCAGGCACTTCTAACTTCATACAAAATCAAGGTGAATAGCCACGGGTGCATCATCTGCAGAAAAAGAGGCCATACTGAGATCTACGACAAAATCAACAGAAACTGTTTACTAAACATGCATTCTGATTAAATAAACACTCTGTTTGACTTCAGGTAATCCTTCAAGGTTGTATTATCTTAGAAAATGGAGAAGAGAGAAAGCAGGAGTTGAGGAATCAAGTAGGAACCATCTGGTATGCGGATGGACCCAACACGGCAAGCAGTTTGGGTGTGAGTATGTTTAAGGGCGTTACAATAGCTGATAGCATTAGAATAAACCTGCATATATATCGCTTTTCAGGCAAAAATAACCGCATTCACCGCTTGCGTACATATGATGGTGATGGTGGAGAGGGGTTTTATAAATAGACGAATACACATCATGTCTGATAGACAAGCAGCATTTAAAGCTTTAGAGTAGGTAGAAATACACACCAGAGTATGCTTTAAAGCACTGGCGACGCTAGCAGAACACAAAAGGGTAGTTCTAGAGTGGGCGCTGGAGGGCGGAAGGGTAATGCTTTAAAGGTAATGAGAAACCAAACCAGCTGTCGAAACTGAAGGCAGCTAAGTGTTTAGTTGATCTTGAGCCTGCTTTATATTGTATCAGAGCCCAAAGCGGACGATAAAGTACTTATTATATGCACAACAATTCATTGAGTGGAGGGGCTTTCGGGGTCTAAGGCAATCCTGGATGCCCATAAATTACCCTTTCAAAAATAAAACAAAAGAAACTTTGCAGTTGACCAGAGATAACAGGACTGTTGACTTTTGTCTCAGAAGGCTCCTCAGGATAATTGGCGTAGTAAAAAATCCTAAATGAAAACTATTCAAAGAGGAAGATTCAACACCGCTGCACATTCTTTTTGAATGCTGAGCTTTGGGAGTTAGCAAAACTTAGGGGTCAATTTCTACAATCCGAAGAAATAGCGAATACGCTCATCGACACTAAACTTTTTTAATGATGAAAGCTTTTGTGCAGTGACCCTTAAATCACACCAAAAGCAAATAAAAAAAAAATATGGGCTGTTAGTATTTGGTGTGTGTTTTGAACTACATAATACTTGGAACTACGTAATACTTGCAAGCTAGCAACCTGAAGCAAGAGACTAATTTCGTGCTAGCAATAATCTTTAATGTGTTTGATATAACAATTCGGCTTGAGTTATTAATTCTGGTCTAGGTACTGCCTAGTTCCTATTCAGTCTTAAGCAAGTTAATTGTTTTAAGTTCAGCAGTAGCGTCAAGTTAGCTATTGCTTTTTATAATTTGCAAAAACGTTTTAAAAGTAGCGCGGCTAAATATTTGAAGAACTCTAATGTAAACTTCTAATTAGATACGTTGTTTGTAGTTACAGGAGACTTTTAACAAGCGTAATAACATAGTTCTCATGATAGATGTGTCATTTGAACAACTAACTTTAACTTTTAACGAGATGAAAATGTACGATATCAATCGCAGTAATGAGAACATGAGATCTAAAAACGTGTTCTGCTAATTGCATTGCTACACAAGCAACTAGGTTGATTTGTACTTGAAACGTGACTAGAATTATCCGCATACAATCTAAAAAGCTAGACGTAGAAGTAGCATCCCTGAAATTATTAATCCTGTTGGAATTCAGAAAATTTACGAAACGCCGAGTTTGCTGTTTAACGACTTGTACATTTCGAAGTTGTAAGAAGTTTAAGGGAAAGTAACCACAAACAGTGCTTTTACGACCACAAATTAGGAAATTAGAGGGTTATGGGCTGTTGGACTGCCAGTTTTGTCGTCATTAAGAGTTTCGGACAACCGAAATGTACATGGCTACTTTTTCGTTCATTTTAAAACTGGTCGGTAAATTCCATTATTTTAGCAAAAGTCTTGCATACCAACGAACAAATATTTCGCTATTGACGAAAGACCTATTTGCATATAACATAATCAGCTTAATAACTGAAATGATCCTCTTTATTAAAGAAAATAAAAACAGCGTCTCGTGCAGACGAGTTTCATCAGCTTTCCCAAAAATTTTAATTAGTTCCCAAGAAAATTAAACCTCTTCACCAAGTTAAATGAACAAAAACTTTAAAATACTCTTCAAGTACACAAACTGATTAACGAGCAATTCTTATAATAATTCAAAGCCCGGGTTGTTTTTCAGACACAAAACAAATAGAACTCAATTGTCTAAAATACCCGCTTGGGTTTTAAAATCTAATTAAATCAAGTACTTAGCCAGAGATAATTAAGCAATAATACCTTCGATCTAAAATTTGCAAACGACGTCGAGTATTGCAGTTGCTTTAACACGGTTTGATTTGGCTTTTATTTAACATCAATAGTTAAAAAATCAATTTAAATTTACAATAATGCTATTATAGTTAAACCTTAATTAACGTTGGGTAGACACGTTTTTAAGCAACGACTTGACGTTGTTATAGTCTGATCTAAAAAAACCTAGTCTTCTGTATCTTACGATGTAGTCGTTCTAATGTGTTTTCCTTAATCGACAACCAGCTATGTTTGGTATCTTATTGTTACGTTTCTAAATTAAATTATTTGAACGTAAACATGTCTGGTACGAGAGACTTTAGATTGTTTTTATGACCACCATGTATTTTAATTAAAACACGTAACTATTCAGGACACTTTTGGTTACTGACCCATGACGTTTCGGTATTCAAGAGTAGCGTTACTAATGGATTGACTTAATAAAGATAAATTAAAAAACTGCTTGTTTTTACCAACATATTTAAGTTTAAATTTATTTTAAGGAACTGGGGTGGCACATGTAAGTGCGTGATATTTCACCTGCAAGGTGTAATCATTCTCTTGACATTCAAATGCGCAAAAGCTGCAGTTCTTTTAATAAATAAAGCTGCAATCTTTTATTTTCAAAGATGGAAGAACAATTTTGTTACAAAATAATTTGAATCAAAGTTTTATGTATAAAAGTAGTACAGAGCGAGCATAAAAGGTTAATAATCACGTGATCATTGACTAATTTAAATGTAGTGAATTTTATTTTCCAATGTTGGCTGCCGTGCTGATTTCCTTTTGCAATGTCATTTTGTTTCATTGGCGTTCGTACTTAGGTTATATTTTTATCCACTTTTGTTCTGATAATTTACACAATTATCAAACTGCGACATTTATTAAAAAGAAACAGTTCTTTTCAGAACTAATTGACCTACCTTTAAATCGTTTAAGGTAAGTGTAGGAATGCAGTTATTTTCAAGATTGAAATCATAACGCAACCTCATATTTTAGATTTGATTTATCATGCCTATTACAACTGAACAAGACGCATTTATTCTTATGGCCCATTTCCGGAGTGGAACCCTGAATGCAGATGGTTCATGGTCATATTCGTTGCAATCTTGTATTGAACAGTTTAGTGAAGCTTTCTTGAGTGAGAACGTAGGCTTGAAAACTTTGTAAACCATAAGCTAGTTCTTGTCCATCGCTTTGAGAACAAGAACTGCATTTGTAACGGCAAGTCTACAAGTTGACCGACTATACTTACAGAAGAAGTTGTAGAGGATATTCAAGCTCGAATTGAAATAAGTCCTCATAAATCAATTAGGACGTTATCTGTACTGGTAATGTATACAATAAATTAAGCTAACTACAGCTAACACTTATTTTTTGTACAGGTCGTTTTTATGCATCTTTCCGAAAGGCACTCAAAAAGGTATCTGTGTATGCACCCGTACAGAGTATCGGTAGTGCAACAACTGTATCCGCATGACTTTCCACAACGTTTACAGTATTGCCAATGGTTTATGGAGAACTTGAATAATGACGATGTGTTAGATCTCTCCTTTATGTCCGACGAAGCGTGGTTTCATTTGTCTGGTTATGTTAATAGTCAAAACTATAGAACATGGGTCACCGAAAATCCACATACTTACGTTGAAACAAGTTTGCACCCAATCAAAATTGGTGTTTGGGTGGCTATGTCAAGACGACGAATTATTGGTCCCATATTTTTTCACGATACTATAAATGCAGAGAGATATCTTGATAATATATTGCAACCGTTTATTGAACAGTTGCTCGAGGATGAGTTAAACCAGGGTTATTTCCACCAGGACGGAGCGACAGCTCACACAGCAAATGCTACTTTAAATTATCTCAGAGAATTTTATGATGATCGACTTATTAGCCATGTACGGTGGCCTCCAAGAAGCCCGGGCCTAACACCTCTGGATTTTTATTTATTTGGTCATTTGAAAAATAATGTGTGTTCAAAAATCGTCTACACACTCTCGAAGAACTACAAGCGGCTATTGAAAACGAGATACGTAACGTTACTGTAGATGACTTATACAGAGTTTTTAATAACATGAGGAGGAGAGTTCATTTGTGTTTACAAAGCAATGACGCTCATTTTGAACAGCTATTGTAATTTAAAAATCAAATATGTTTCTGGTTATGTATACAATAAATTAAGCTAACTACAGCTAAAACTTATTTTTTGTACAGGTATTTTTGTGATGTAAGTAGACTTGTAAGTCATTTACTTTTGCTTTATTAAATATTTTTACAGAGTTCTTTTAAATTGTGACGTGCCAAATTCATTTTTTATGAAAATATGTTTCCTGTGCCCTAATTTGTACGTGCAACGCCAATGGTAATTGCTACAACTGTCAGATTTAGTTTACAGGAGCAGGGTAGCCACTTCTGTACAATAGGTTGCCTATGTTACGTGGTCACGTGGTTCTTGATCTTTTATGCTCACTCTATATTTAAACTTATGTTCTGATAATATAATTCATATGTCACGTGACGCTATTTAAACCAATCAGATGTATACAAATGAAAAACTCCCATAGCTTTATTTACATATGTTCTGTTCGTAACCACCTTACGATCATAGCAACTGCAATAAAATGTCACTTAAGTAAAACAATTTTAGTTAGCGACAATGTTTTATTCATTATATTCTCGTACTAAATACAAATCGTGTTATGATTTATTATAGACGATTTAAAACCGAGTAGCACCTTCAACTCGTACGTTTGCACTCGTTGAATCTGCAGTTTGGTTTCAACTTGAAAATATCATCGATAATAATCGTATCACTTGTGTGACAATATATAGGGTATATTGTCTACTTTCAAAATATGTACAGTCTCTTTCATTCTATCATTAGTTTTCACTCACACACATACTATATTTAGACATGTCAAATTACGACAAAATCATAAAAAAGCACAATTTTCGGAGCAAGATTAAAGTACTTTATTATTGTTATTATAATCATTATTATTAAACTCCAGAAGCAATTCGGAGAATTAAAATTAAAAAAAAAATAAATTGTTAAACTTATTCCAATCCATTCAAATATGGCATCACTTTAAAAATGTGTGTAGTGTTTCATATAATATCAAACACTACTGGTCTTTGATTGGGTAAAGTTATTCGAAACAGAGACGACCGGCGTTTCTTCAACAGCCGCCTGTGGCTACTCGTTTCTGTAACTAAAGCCTGTGAGATTCTTATGCAGAGCACAAATCTACATAAAACATCGTAAAATCAGAAGCATTACTTCTTAAAAGCCACGAAATAAGTTTTTAGACCATGCTATTAATTTTACGCGGTGAAGTTTCTAATAATACAAAATTAAGATGGCCAACTCGCATCTCTGGCAGATTAGTGTAATTTGAAAACAAAATTATAGTTGCTAATTCAGATGTGATAGATACAACTTTTATAGTAATTTTATTGCATAATACTAATTACATACTATTAGAAAAAATTATAGTCCTAGCAAAACTATGAAATATGAGCTATAATATTTTAAAAAAACAAGCCATGTCTGTTAGATGTCAAGTTATACACTATTTGCAAGAAAATTTTAAGCTGATACTTTTTTAACATTACGTCATCGTACTTACCAGTGGCGGTTTCTCCATTGGGTCTAATGGTCATTGACTTCCCAATGAAATAAGAGTAAATAAATAATTACTTTGTTTCGAGTACATAACATATTATACACTATAATAATTAAAACATACTTTATAGTTAACTTTTGTATGAGATTTCTATGCGTGAACGTTTATTAATGAGCTGCCGCAGGATCCGAAAACGTTGAAATGTTTGAGTATTTCGCGCGCATTAAACGAATCTATGCGAGGGTCATTTGGCTGTCAGTGCCCAATTCAGCAATACGCCACCGAATGAAGCCTCCCGCTTAAAAAGCTTTCAAACGAATAAGAGTGAAATAGAAAGCTCATTGCGGTAAAATTCATATTACACAAGCTAAAAGAGGATAGAAGTATCTAAGTATTAAAGACTTCAGTATCACGAACCCACAACTTCCAAGAATTATGCTGTCAGCTGTCCACAGTAAGCGCATGCCAATAGCCGCCTAATTTGCGGGATTCGCAAGTACACGACGTAGTAGTGTGAGTGTGAAACAGTTGTTGGTGGTGTAATTATAATTTAGTGGTGTTGTACGATGTCCGTGCAAAATAATTTTGGATTGTCAATGCCATGTAAGAAAATGTTTTCACTTGTTTCCACTGTCTGCTCTTGTGTGATAATTCATTGTGTGATATTGACTGCAAACATTTTAAAACTAAAATTCAAACACATTTTTTATCGGTAAACAACATGAAAAATTTTGTGCATTTTGACACACTGCCTTACTGGCCGATATACGAGTTATGCCTAAAAGAAAGGTACTTTTATTGCAAACACTTTTAACCTAAACATTTTGACTAATAAACGATTTTAGGGCCTTGGAAGACCGGTAAAGCGGACGCTGCAGAGGTGTCTGTGTTTGTATCTGTGTGTCTGTCTAACTGTCTGTGTGTGTATACACCCTACAGTCCAGACGCCTTAACGCAGAAAAACTAATTTTGGCTCAATTTGCAACAGGATGACACAGCCAGAAAATAGGGATTATGTGTCAAAAAAAAGGAAGGAGGGTGCTCTATTTCAAAATAGATGCGCTCGAAAAAGGTCCCTAAATTAGTATTTGACGCATATCGAATAGTCGACAGAAATCGCTTCCTTCATCGACTTTTGGTTTGTCCAAAAATTTTAGAACTTCAATTTCAAAAGCAGTATGAGCATGTTAAATGACTATAGGAACGACACTGATAGGTTTCTTTACCTGAACAAATTAACACCTAATCGTCAAAAAAAGGTTATAACCAAATTATTAAACAGATTTTGAGAGTATAACGAATAAAAATTGATTGCAACTAGAAAACACAAAATTTCATAAAGCCGGCGATTTCATCAACAAACGCGCTCGGAAGAGAACCTTAGATTCGTATTCTACACATGTTGAATAGTTGATTTGCGCAAGCCCGATCTTCCTACCACCCCCCAAGGTTCCCTCACTAACGATTTTTCTATATTTCAAAAATGTACAAATTACGGCTTTAAAATCGATATGGACATGGTAAATGACAATAGTAACAACCTGCTTTCAAATTTTTTTAATTTTCCAAAATTTTCATTTCTCTAAATTTCAAAAATTATCAAATCTCTTCAGTATCTTTAAAATTTGCAAAATTAACAATTTCCAACATTTACGAAGTTTTCAAATAAATTCAAAAATTCTTAAAATTTTCAAGATTTGAAACTCTTTCAAAGATTTCAATAATTCTCAAAATTTCATGTTTTCGTAATTTCAAAGTATTCAAAAGTTTTTAAAATATAAATTAATTCAAAAATTTATAAAATATTGCAAAATATCATAAAATCAAAAAAAATAAAAAAAAAAGTTTAAAAACAATATTGTTAAACATGATATAAAATATATTTGAAATACTTCAAAATGTTAGAAGTTTCCAAGTTTCTTTAAAATCGCCGAAAGTTTTTTTTACATACTAATTCTTTTTTGTCCTGCAATATCGAGATTTACTTTTTTTGGTGGGATTTATAATGTTTAGCTTCTATAAATTTAACAGATTACTGTAAAATAAAAATTTACCATTGAAAGAATTTACATAATGTTGTTTATAGAGTTCAAACCACTGGTCCACCTATTTTAACTAAAAACAGGCGTCTTAATCCTGAACAATTGCATTTGTCTAGGTAATCCTCTTAACGAATTTCTGGACGTTGGTGTTATACAACATTCTGAGAGCCCTTGGTCTTCGGCCATGCATATGGTAAAGAGACCGGATAATACCTTCCGAATCTGGGGGGATTACCGAATGCTGAACTCAGTTACCGTTCCCGATGTCTACCCAATCCCGTTCGTTTAAGATTTTACGTCTAGAATTGCCGGATCAAACATCTTTAGCAAGTGAGATTTAGATCTTCGGAAGTCATATTTCCAGATTCAAATTTACCCGGGTGATGTTCTAGAAAATTATTATCACCAGGCCACTAGAAGCTTTCCAGTACTTGAGGTTAAACTTTGGCCTATGCGACGCACCCAGTTTATGGCCCCGCTTTATGAGCGTAATTTTTAACGGGCTAAGTTTGCCCGTGCATTGTCTTGATAAAATAGAACTTTTTTCTTCGAATAATGCTGTCGGTTTTATTTCAAAACGTCGTTAAAACGGCCCAATAACATTCGCCGTTGATTGCTTTTCTCTTTACAAGGTAATCGATGTGGATTATGCCGCATGCATTCTAAAAACCTGTGGCCATGACCTTGCTGGCCGATAAAACCGTCTTAGCCTTCTTCGGCGCAGGTTCGCCAGTAGAAATCCACTGTTTAGACTGTTCCTCGGTCCTTTGTTAAGATGTATAGTGATGGATTCATGTTTTGTCCACAGTTATGAAATAACACAAAATCTTTTTTTTATTGCGCTTGAACATCGCCTCTGAAGTTGTTACACGTGTGCGTTTTTGGTTGATTGTGAGCAAACGCGGCACCCATAGCGCGGATAGTTTTTTCGTATCCAAATGTTCGTGTAATATATTGCGCACACTTTTATCTAAGATGCGTACTATCTCAACTATCTCGCGCACCTCCACTCTGCGGTCTTGCAATACAATAGCATGGATTTTGTCAAGAGAAAAAAAACTGTCAACACGATTTTTTTTTAATTTTTGAGCCGATAGAGCTTGCAGTGAACTACAAATTTATTTCTTATTAATCTCCCAAATTTTCTTCTGACGCTTTCCAGAAATTCTTGAATAGTTTGAAATTGATTAATTATTTATACAAAAACGGAAACTACAATCGTTATAAGCTTTAATCAGTTTGTTAGACTATTTAAAGTGCTTTATTGAGATCAATAAAAATTTTCAATTATTAAAAAAATTAAGAAAAACATAACGATACCTTTAACATTAACAACGCGTTTTCCGGCATTTAAGTGATTTTAACTACGCCTATCAATTAGTTCTAGTTAAAATATATATTTTTTATTCTTTGCGTATTTTTGACGACTTTTTAAATAAACCATTTATATTGACTTTTAGTTCGAAATCCGAAGCGTATCTAATTAGCTGTAGAGCAAGCGGTTTCGGTCTTACCATTCTTATACGGTATGCGACATCGTAGGATTGTTTATATAAATTGTTTTCTTATAAATCTAACATATGGTGAAATGAGAGAAGAGCTTGAGGCAAATCGAAAACGTTTTTACCTGAATTTTCTAGCTTCAAAATGGTGACCTTTACAACTTTTTGAAAATCTCGTATTTAACGACCACGTACGCAAAAAGTAGGAGTCTGACCGGGATTACGACGAAACAATATTAATTTCGAAAATATTAAAACGATCGCAATAGTTCTTCTTCCCCGTTTTGAAAATTTTCAAAACATTATTATTCAAAAACTGCCAACACGATTTTTTTTTAAATTTTTTAGGCTGTTAGAACGGAAGATTGGCTATAATTTAATATGTTTCTGAAAGCTATAATTTTAATGTGGCGCTTTCTATGAATTTAGATGGATGGAATGGAGTGTTGCCCATACAGTTGGCTTTCTTAAAAATCTAAAAGTCGGTGAAATGTACAACGTTATAATTATGAAATTTATACTTTTGCAAATACGGTAAATATTAATGTCTAGTATGGGAAAGTCCACTCGAATTCCACATTTTAGATTTTTTATTATATGTTCTAATTTTCAATACTCTCAAGACTTAATGTTATGTAGCTCTGCTTCTAACTGCTTCAATTTTTGATTGGTTGATATTGACCGTATGCTGTTTTTTGTTTGTTATATTTTGGCAGCCTTTTCTGCATCCAGGGATTTCTTGCACTCTCTACACTCCTTTTATCATAGACACCGTTGCTTGGTTTTTGACTTCAAGTCCGCTAGAGACTTATTTTTCGCATTGTCATCGAGGGGTAGTTTGGCATTCACACAACACGCTTGCAAGTTGATGATGTGGAATCAATTTTCTTACTTATAAAAAATAAATGTTCCATTTTTATGTTATTTGATTAACAAACGTAATATACCAAGATATTACAGAGATAATATTTAAACCATTATTCGTTTGACAACGTGACAGCGAAAGAGAGAAATGGAACCGTTTAGTAGTAGTGGGGATTACTTTCGTAAGCATGCGTGTAAAAAATACTCTAGGGAATGCACAATAAACGAAATATATTTAAGCACAATATTCGAAATTTTGAACCATGGTTTTCCACCTCAGCTGAAATTAGGTAAATTATACTCTATTTTTAAGACATTTAAATTTCCCCCGCCTTACTTAAACTTTTCCAGTGTATGCGCTTATGGGAAATATTTTGCATTGTGGCTGCCAAAACATACAATTGTCAATCTGTCAATCGTGTTTTGACCGCATCTTTCTGTAAATATTTGGCTTCTTTATCAAACAATAAGCTAGGAGACTACATTTAACTTCAGTTCACTAAACGACTTCATTTAGATGGCATTGATTGTATTGTCTGTCTCATTTTTCGCTTTAAAGTAGATATATTAATTGGTTTATTTACATATACCCAATTTCCTGGTTATTTAAAAATAAATCAAGAGTGTAAAGTCGGGTGACCTTGCCGGCCACTTTACGATTCCTAGTTTTTTAATTTACCTGTATGAAAATAATGCATTTAGATATTGCATCACCTTTAATTCAAAATGGGGAAACTGTTTAGCTAAACAGTTTTGGGCAGATTCAAAAAACCTTAGGTTTCATACATTTCCCAGCTTTTGTCTGTATGCGCTGTAATTACAACTTATACAGTTAGAGTGCTTTGGATGGCGTTGACAGAATTTTCAATGCAGACTGCGTGAAACCACTGGGTGCTCTAAGTGCTATAATAAAATATATAAAAATGTCAGAGTAATACAAGTTGACATAAATAAAAGCATACGGCTGACAACAATATCCAGCGATAATAATAATATAGCCAAGCTTCATTAAATTATAAAAGTTTTCAGAATTCAACATAATTTAAAGACATAATTATACAAGTTTGGGAAAAATTCTTAGAGATAATATTTATATATCATTGCTGCGAATTCGTCTGCTGAAAGTTTTATAAAACATGACGAATTTTTATTATTCGTCTTCTTGTAGAAGACGCGCCGTGGTTCAGAATTGCGCCAAGAACTTTGGAAAACTGCCGCATTCATTTCGTACAGTCGTATTAAAACTTAAATAGGGTAATCAATAACGCCCCT
This sequence comes from Ctenicera cuprea, assembly GCA_958336395.1. Lineage (NCBI taxonomy): Eukaryota > Metazoa > Arthropoda > Insecta > Coleoptera > Elateridae > Ctenicera > Ctenicera cuprea. Next base: position 22,544,530 of record OY284493.1, read on the forward strand.
TTATCTGAATTGCTTAGAACTCTTTCGGGAAAACTCCGACCAAAACTTTGTGGAAACCAAAAATAATACACTAGAACTAGATGCGGTCGTTGTGGTTTCCTATTTTTTTGCGAGTCAAACAAGTATTATATTGAAAACCTTATCGTTGTGAAACATAACTTTACGAGTTGAAAAGAAACTTTTAAGCTCGTTGAACTACCTGCAGAAAATAAAGCTAAATTAAATAAGTGCGTCGCTTTTTTGACGTTTGCCCCATTCCTAACCGTCCCTTTACTTTTTTTATTTGGAATAAATTTGTTGAAAATAAACAAGCTACGTTTTAAATATTTCAGAAAGCTTTCCTTTTAATTCTGCAAAATCTTGGCTTTCAAATAAAATTTCTCTTGATGATTTTTTCAAGGCGGTTAATGGTTATTCAGGCAATGTCTAAGCTTCTACTTTTTCCATTTTGTAATTAAATAAAGCTTTGTTATTCGTTTTCACTTTACGTTTTCTTCAACCTGCGCGCATTTAATTTTATTTTGACATTTACTGAATTTTTTACTTAATTTTATAGATTTCATAGACTTTTTTCAAACCACGATTTTGTTAAGTTTTGTTTTTTGTTTATTAAGTCGGTTCTTTCATTCCAGGGAAATAATTTTGCGCTCTATTTCTATTTATCTCCCTCGCACAATTTCGCTGGTGACGTTTTTGACCGCAAATAATTAATGTTGGCCAAAGTTTTAATTATCTCCTTTGCCTTTTCCGGGGAACAAAATAATTTGCGAGCTTCCTCGTCGGTTGTTTCACATGTTTTCAACTCTGTAAAAAGTTTAGCGCAGGGAAGAGAAAATGTAAAAATAAGTTTGTTATGTTGTTGTTCGCCAGATCAAAGGCCTGAAAACTGTTATATCGGATAACAAGTTGCAAAAGCAAGAATGAATGTCATTTGAAGTGCTGAACTCATTAAAATGTGAGTAATAAATACTGAAGTACTAAGTTTCCTATTCATATTACATTGCCAAGTGTTTTTTCGCTTTGGGCGTAGTGGCCGATATACGAGTTATGACTAAAAGAAAGGTACTTTTATAGTAAACATTTAAAAATATAAGCAAGTTTTATGGCTTTGGAAGCTGCATCAGTGTGGGTGTCTGTTTGTCTTTGTGTCTGTCTGTGTGTCTGCGTATACACTTTGTAGTGCAGGCCCCTTAGCGCAGAAAAACCAAATTTGCCTGCAAGATTGCTAATTGTAATAGGATAAAATCGGTATGAGCATGTTAAATGACAATAAGAACAGAAAGTTGAGGAAACACCACTGGGTCCTTTTGGTCGTTTACTTAAACTGAGTAATTGCCAAAAAAACGGCTATCACCATGTTATAAACTCGGTTTTGAGATTTTAAGAAAAAATTTAAATTTTCAGTAATTTTGAAAATTTTTATCTTTTTAGTTTTTCAAATATTCAATTTTTAATAAAAGCTAGAAAATTACTTTCTTTTAATAAATGATTTTCAACAATTTTTCATATTTGTTCTTATAATATTTTAAACATTATTTAAAAACTTGCAAAATTATTTAATATTCTACAAATTGTCAAAACTTTCGCAAATTTACAAAAATTTTTATAGTTTTAAAATGTTTCGAACTCAAAATTGTTGTTGTTTACGGTTTTCCACAAATTTCAAAATTTTAAAATTTTACAAAATATTCAAAATTTTTTATTGTTTATATATTTGAAATTTCCCGCAAATTTTGAAATTTCACGTTTTTAAAATTTTTCGATATTGTCAAAAATTTTGTGACTAATAAATTTTGCTAATTTTCAATACCTTTCAATATGTCTAAAAATTTTGAAATTGTTTCAATATTTTCATTGCTAATTAAAAAAACAATTTATAGTTATCAAAATTTTCCAAAAATTTAAAAAATACAAAATTGTTAAATTAAAAAAAAAAAACATCCCGTATAAAACATATTTTAAAAATATTCTTAATTTCCATAAAATTGTCAGTTTTCGAAATATATTAAAAATATTCAAAAATTTACAGAAACAAATTCCCTTACTTTCAAATTATAATTGCTATGAGCAAAGTGGCGACATCGTGCGTGAACTGATTAATACGATTACCTTATGTAAATAGTTAAATTTTTTTAGGTGTTTCGAGCTAAAATTTCAATTATTTTACAAGCTATCAAAGTTGAATTTTGCAAGCGTCTTTGGTACTTAGAAACCTTTAAATTCGCGTTATAAACAACACGTCACTATTACCAGTTACAATGGAAATGAGGCCAACTTCTGTTTCTCAAACAGCACCTTATATATTTTCTGTTAGATTCTGATAGATTATTAAAATCTCTATTCAGTCATGTACAATAATTGCTCACAAACTTAAATGGTTAGCTGGTAGAGGGCAGGGTAGTAAAAATTCAAGTCGGAAACCGATGCTTTTTTAAGTAAAAACGAAAAGAAAGTTTTACTCGCTCAAATAAACTGCAGTAAATTAGGTGCGTGCATGGTAACAGGATTGGCATTTACAGTCTCCCAAAATAATGCGCGTGCGCTAAAGAAAACGCAGCATTAAAGCGTCGATCGTCGAGTTTTTCGGTAATAATTATACAGGGCGAATAAAAAGTAAGGAACGTCAATGCTACAGCCTTAAATAATAACTTTACGAAAAAAAGTTCCTTACAAAAGTTTCCTATCAAGTTTTTTGCCACAATTTGGCGTTTTTCATTTTTTTTTTTCAATTGTCATATGTTTTAGCTATGACGTCATCGACAATTTTTTAAATGGCAACCTATACTTTTTATGGCATGACCAGTTAGTGCTTTTTATTCTCTATACAGCCATGTAAAAATATCATACAGTTGCATAATAAAAATTTCAAGAAAAATTACGATAAACATTTATTTTTGTCACTGGCAACATTTTTCATCAGGTACACTTATTGCAAGATAAACAAACGACAATAGTAGGCAATTGTTTGAAAATGTTTAAAATTGAACAAATGCAAATCTGTAATGTCAATTCGGTGACAGTTAGCATTAATAAGTGGTTAAAATTTAGTGTCTTGTGTTAAATACGAATTTCTAATCATGGTACGTTTAACAGAAACTGAACGTATCGAAATTTTGATGATGATCGGGTACGGTGATAACAAGAGAACTCACGACGATGTGTGCGCTTTATTTAATACCGTACATTCAAATCGTGAACCTGTTACGCGGTCCACTGTAACCAAAATTAATAGAAAATTTAGAGAAACGGGCCACGTCAAAGATTTGGATAAAATTGGCCGTCCAAAAATAGCAACAGACGATAAAATGTTGGACATTGTGCTTACAGTTTCCGAAAATCCTCATACTTCAACTCGAGAATTAGCCCTGGATAATAATGTTAGTCAACGAACTGTACTGAATATTTTACATACAGAAAAATTTCATCCTTATAAGGTTAAACTTGTTCAAGAATTATCAGAAGATGATTTTGATAGGAGAATTCAGTTTTGTGAAGAAATGATGGACAGGTGCAATAACGACCCACAGTTTGTGCATTCTATTATCTTCTCCGACGAAGCCACATTTTCTTTAAATGGAGCTGTAAATCGGCACAATTCTTGTTATTGGTCGCGACATAACCCATTGGATGGAAGAATTACACACACAGTATCCACATAAAGTAAACGTGTGGGCGGGAATTATAGGAGGCAGAATTCTTGGTCCTTGGTCATTAAATGCTGATCGGTATTTGGATTTTTTGAGGTTGGAACTTGTTCCCGCGTTAGCTGTTTTATTTCCAAATGCGGAAAATCCGGACACGTCGAACGATAGAATTTGGTTGCAACAAGATGGTGCTCCACCTCATTATGGCATTCATGTTCGTCAATATTTAGATGGAATTTTTACAAATAGGTGGACAGGAAGAAGAGGACATATTGAGTGGCCAGCGCGATCTCCGGATCTAAACCCGCTTTACTTCTTTTTATGGGGCCATCTTAAAAGTACAGTGTATACAAACAGACCAGACATTTGGAAAATCTAAAAATTCGTATCCGCGAGCATATACGAGCAATATCACCTGCTACAGTTCAAAATGCAGTTCGAGGAGTTTCTTATCGTATTGCCCACTGTCAGGCAGTGAATGGCGAACAGTTTGAACATTTGCTATCTTAAATTGATGTTAAATATGATTTGAAACTAGTTTACTAATTTGTGGACCTGCTATTGTCGTTTGTTTATCTTGCAATAAGTGTACCTGATGAAAAATGTTGCCAGTGACAAAAATAAATGTTTATCGTGATTTTTCTTGAAATTTTTATTATAACTGTATGATATTTTTACATGGCTGTGTAGAGAATAAAAAGCACTAACTGGTCATGCCATAACAAGTATAGGTTGCCATTTAAAAAATGTCGATGACGTCATGGCTAAAACATATAACAATTGAGAAAAAAATGAAAAATGCCAAATTGTGGCAAAAAACTTGATAGGAATCTTTTGTTAGAAACTTTTTTTCGTAAAGTTATTATTGACCATTGAGGCCTGTGGATTGGTCCCATTCACACCGAGGTTGGCTTAATTGCCATGTTCCGGAGGGTAGTGAGGCCCTTTAACCACTACGCCCTCTCAACTTACGCCAAACCCTTAGCATTACATTTACTCGTCCATTTGCTCATCCATCTACACATTGAGGGAACTTTCATCCCCCTTAATGACGGCCAAGGTATTAGCTTGGCCGCCGGTACCGACTATTTACGCGCCCATCCGGCAACATGAGGCGCCGTGTTTTGTGCGACCTTGGGACACCCATCCAACTACCGACCACGGAGAGAGTTGCTGTACTACCACGATCGCAAGTGAATGGCCATCCTAACCGCGCCAACCTGGGATTCGGTAATAATTAAATATTGTTAAAAATTTATTATCGAATTTAAGTATTTAATATAAAATTTCGATATGAAGATTATGGCCGAAATACATGTTTTTATCGAGAAAAGAGTTTATATTTGGAAACCGCGGTTAACTGATTTCGGTTAATTGAATTATTTGGATACTCAAAAGATTCAAAACATAAAGCTTACCATGCTTCATTCTTATCAGTTTGAACTATTTCTACTATGCTATGCTGAAGACGATGGAAGAGAAAGTTGATAGAATCGTAAAACAAAGAGAATTGTTCACTTCACCTTTTGCACCCATGGTAACACGTCCACTAGCCAGGAAAATCCGCGGAGACGACATTTCACCCGATTGTTTTTAAAGTCGTGAAGGCGCCGCACCGCAAGAACGTTGCCGCAGAGGCGTTTCATAACATTGAGTTAGCATTCGACACCCAACATTTGATTCCATTCTATTCTATTCTATTTCCGCAGCTTTTATTATTAATAACATTATTAAGTGGGTCAGGGTCATGCTAGCGAGGGTGGGAAATAATAGCCGCACTTGATGTCATAACGGTTCGGATGTCAGTCAGGAGCGATTGTCCAGTTCTTTCACATATACCTTCTGCCTCGTCCTTGACGAATCACCCGTGAAACTCGAGGCAGCCGATTTATATACACAAGACCACATGACCTTGCAATTCTTAAGTAAATTTTTGAGTACTGTCACTAGAAGCTTACAACGGGTCCTGCAAATTGTACAACGATGGTGTATTGACCAAAATCTTAGAATCAAACCCTCCAAAGACGAATTAGTCATTTTCGCCAGACAACAACAAGGCGAGTAGAAGGCTTTATGGAACCGCAGTGTTCTGCGGTACCAGATTTCGCCTCTGCGGCGTGGTTATGTATTTTAAGCCCAATCTTGACGCTAAGCTATCCTGGAGAGAGCATCTTGGCAACAAAGAGCCACTACAACCTTCTGCGTTTGTAGACGGACCTTCAGAAAAATCTGGGTATAGTCAGACTAATCGCCACGTGTGCGTCTTTTATGTAGTAGTTCGCAGCCCAACCGTAGTCTATTCAACTAGGTCTAACTCAGCTCCAAAAGTGGCGATAAACACTGCATCTACTGCAACTATGGAAGCACTTCTGGATCTTGTGCCTTTTTCTACGCTGATTGAAACAGAGGTTTGAAAGGCTACATATAATAGCAAACGGAAAGGGTTCTTCAGACATGCAGGTGATTTATATCTCACGATGCGCACCCATTCGGACGCATCGGATGCATCCCACCCTTATTTTCTTTCGCCAAATAACTCAATATTGCCATAACCAACAGGGAATACTAAACCTTAATTAATAACCTTTCTAAGCCTTCGGATTTAGTCTGCTTTACAGATGGATCGAAGACGGTAGAAGTTTCCGGGGCAGACGTTTATACAGATTAGGGTAAGGCAAAGTTTTAGTTTGCCCCCGACAGGTCAGCCGCTGTGTTTCATGCAGTGATTTTTGCTATCTTAGTCCAACAACAAAAATGTATACGACCAGTGGCGGTCCGCCCTATTAGACAGGGTAGGCAGTGCCTATCTATAGTTTTTCAAATAAAAAAATTTAAATTCACACACAGTGTTTGCTTTTCAACACAACCGTGTAAGCATAGATAATGAACCGTGTAACCACAGATAAAAGATCGTGTAACCACAGATAAAAGATCGTGTAACAATAATATTTTGGGGCTAAATAAATAGATCGCTGCCTTTAAACACTGTTTTGCACACGCAAAGGCCTTAACGCTCACAGCTACTAATCGTTTACTTTGAATACTTTTGTATGCTCATTGGCAAAAAATACAATGATCAGATGCAATGAAATAGTTGGGATATAAGAGCGCAGTAACCACTAAATAGGCGCACTTGTTCCCGTAGTTTTTATTAGGATGTAGATCAGTTAGTCAGCGGAAATTATTATGCAGCAAGTTTCTATTTATTTTAGAAGTGGTTTGAAGCGAAGATAGAAAATCTCGCGAAGAAACTTTTAAAAGACAAATTTAATGGATAATCTTTTGAAAAACAACACATATATTTTTACATTATATACGAACAATATATATGTTCGAAATAATTAAATTTGAATTGACATTTGATAAGGATAACGAGTTTAATTTTTTAATTAAATATTTATCTTTGCATTGGCCAATGCCTACCCAAATTTTGAACACACGGAACGCCACTGTTTACGACTACTCGAATAGTAAATTAACCATAACAAAATGTACTTGTTAACTTGTATTATAAAAATAACTAGTGTTACCCCAGCACACAATGCACTGACAGACAGCGTTGACAGAACCGGCGAAATGTCAAGTCACGTGATGCATTAGTTCAAATAATGACACGCGACGTTATTATAGATGGCGCCCCAAGTGACGCGCGTCTAGCCGACCTTCATATATATATTATAAATTAAAATAATTATTATTAAAAAATCGACGTAGAATAAAAATATAAAAATGTTTCATGTTCCATCTGTGGATAGAGACCTTTCATTTAAAAAAAATGGTCAAAATTGGTGAAGCGGTAGCCGCTGGACGAACCGGAGAAAAAAACCCTTTGTGCTTTTATATATGTATGGATATGGATTTTGTTTATGTTTTTTTTAATTTATTGTAAATAAAACAATTCTTAACTTCAACAGGTTTTTTATTTTAGCTTTATACGTAGTTCAACGTGTTTACACGTCATTATCAAAAGCAAGATTAAAAGCAGAAGTTGGTGTTGCTATAGGAACTATAAATCTTCATAACTTGATCTTGGTTTCTATATCTACGTCCAGATGACTTGATTTCTCATTCCAAAACGTCTAATAACGGTGAATTTAAGAGATAAATTTGTTCATTCATTAAAAGTACAGATTTTAAATGTTTATGAATTTCAAATGCTTCTAGTGTATCCAACTTACGTTTGTTGTATGGAGGTGTTTATACTTATAACGACGTACGTGTTCCTTGTACCTAATATCAAAATTTCTAATTGTTTGTCCTATATAAACCGAATTACAGTGCGAGCAATTTAATTTGAAGATGCCTGATTTTAGTAAATTGTCTGTTTCTTCTTCAGCAGTCAACAAAGTGTTTAATATGTTTTTTGTTGTTTTAAAAGTTATTTTACATTTATTTGTTTTGTTTATAATTTTGGCGTTTTTTTCTGATTCATTGCAAAAATATGAAATTAAGGCGTATTTCATTTTATCTGATGAAGTAGTTGGATAAATTTCCTAAATAGCTAAGTTATAATTTTTATCTTTAATTAAGTAATAAGTTGAGTATTATAACCTTTATTGTCTGCAATTTGTTTAATAATTGAAGTTTCTTTATTATATCTAATTTCTATACAAAGTGCCTAGGAAAACCCCGATCATTTTCTTGCAGTGGTCAAGAGATTGCGCTTTAGTAAAGAAAAATTAAATTAAAATACTGGCAACAACGCAGAATGCAAGACGTTTTAGTTGTTTTGGATTTAATATGGGGCGTATTTAATAACTAAAACGTCTTGGATTCTGCATTGTTGCCAGTAGTTTAATTTAATTTTTCTTTACTAAAACGCCATCTCTTGACCGCCGCAAGAAAAGTGGCCGGGGTTTTCCTAGCCACTCTGTATAACTATGGTTTTTTTTGATTGATTGATGTACGGCCACGTCTGTTTGATCATAAAGTAATTTTCTTACACTTGTACTTCAATCAACCACACACAACTATTCGTACTGTATAAAACATAATTCAAAAGAGACCCTGTACGAAGTTCACGAAAAAAGTCACAGTCATATGTATCTTTTTACTTGTTATGTACATCACATAACCGCGTCTATGTAAAATAAGAATCTTGCTCTGGTTTTATTTGCAAATTCAACTTATCAACAAAAGGTGGTAATTACCACTGAATTTTAAATTTAATAATCCTTCATTAGCAAAAGTATTAGATTATGGAATGTTTCCAATACTTTGTAGGTGTAGGTATCAACGGTCTCACAAATTCTGTTTAATTAACGTCATACGTCGAAAATCAAATCAATTCGAAGCATTAAATACTAAAAAAATTCAAATTGTATTATTGGAAGAGCTTTAAATATTGCACCACACTTTTAATTCGCTTTGATTTGTTTTCCATGCTAATTGATGATTAAATAAAGGAACATGCATATTTTTTGTTATAGCAACTGCTGGATTTAGGTAATTAAAGGATTTGGCCTATATTTTACACGTCCTTTAATTTGGCGGGAGTTCCAATGCAGTAAATCAGTAAAACATAAAAATTGTTTGGGTTAGGCGAAAATCGGAGGAAAATAGTGCTTGTGTTAAGTCGATTAGATTTTTTATTTAAAAAAGACAAACTTATGAAAATATAATATGAGTACAACCTGAACGTGTGCAGATGGAAGAAAAAGTTGAGTCTCATAGATATTTAGCCGCAATGGTCCACCAATTATTTGGCATTGTTCTAAAATTAACTCTTTTTGTTCTCTGAATTTTTACCATTCATGGATCATCTAAACTCAGATTTTATACTTTATACAGCATCAACTTAAGAGAGTATAATTATGCTACTTTTTCCTATAGTATATCAAAATATCATAACATAGATGTTCCTCTTTATCTGTACCTTTTCTACTCTAAAGTGGAGGTTTCAACCGTGTTTATTATTATATCCTTCTTATTTCTCTGGTTTCCATCATTCGCGGTATTGTTTTTTGACTGCTGCCAATCTATTTAGTCTAATTTAGTTTTTTCTCAGTTAACTGCTATTTTCACATGTTTTCCTTCCAGTAATTTTTTGGCGTACTCTCCTTTTTTCTTTCATTTGGTATTATTTTGTTTCTCTATCAAGTTTTACGGCGTACTTTGACGCCTTTCGAGACAAAGACTTATTCAGTGTTGCCTTTCTATAGAATCTCCTTTCTGGATATTCCACTTCTGCATAATCTTCCTTATCTCGTTAATCCAGCTTGTTTTTGGCTTCTCTCGCTTTTTTTAGTGTACTTATTCGTACTATTGTAGCTGTTTCTGTTAAATCTTTTAATTTTATTGTTCCTTAAATTATTTTATTGGATTTTCTTGGCGGTCTTTAGCGGTAATCCATTTCGACGGCTCCGATTGGCGTTTTCTGTCTTTCCAATAGTGGCAAGCAAGATATAGAGTACTATGAGGTTAAAAATAATTGTTTGCTTGTTATCTTCGATATGCTCTTGTTCCATATTACGCCATTTGAAATTCTATTACTTTTCGACCTTGTGTCGTTGGTTGTATAATTTTTCGCTCTAGTATCCCATCGTTTGTTATTTCTACGCCCAGGATAAACACTAAATATGTGTTGCAATACGGTCTCTTCTGTTTCTACTGTGCTTTATATATGTTTATCTTTAATCCGTACTTATATTGTTGGATAAGCTTACGATTCATATATTGTATAGCATCCTGGTCTTGACCCGGTTGTCCACAGATTGAGTTGTATATATATTGTTTCCTCATTCACTGATTTTTCAGTATTTATTTTTCCACATTCTTAGTGCTTTATTAATAAATATCTTGAACAAAGTTGGCGATACTCAGCATCACTGCTTGAAATTTTTATTAGCCACGTCAAATTTCGACGTTTGACGGAAATAGCTGATAGAGCTTTGAAACTTGAAAAAGATTTTCATTTAGGCGTACTATTAAACATACTAAAAGTTCTGAACTCAATCTGTTGCGCTCGAGCCGCCATCTTAGAAAAATGGCGCTTCGATTTAGTTTTTAGCTTATATCTCGCTAACCATTAGCGATATCGGAATTATGTTTTAAATAAGAAACTAAGCTATTAAATTCTCTACAAATAAAAGGTATATACATTTACTAATTAGGCCCAGCGCGCTGATTCACGGACCACGTGTAATCAGGGTAGCATCCAGTTTACAGCGTATTAGAATCAGTTGACCCTGTATTGCTATTTCAGAGCATTAGCATTGCGAAGGAAGACGATCAGCAACTATTCGATTACATGGAGTACGAGATAGCTCTATTTCCGCTTTCTCTGTTCAATAAGGAGGGCATGCGCATTCCGCATTGTATAATAATTATGACAGAGTTTAGATCTTACTGATAGAATACATGTCATCGATGGTGGATATCTCATGCATCGTGAAATTTGGCATCTAAATCAGACATACCAGGAAATCTGCGCTACGTACATAAAAAACATGAAACATCATATTGGAGCGACTTCTGTAGTAGTTTTTGATGGCTATACTAACAACGCTACTAGTACCAAGAAGCCTGAGCAGCGTCGACGCTCTTCGAAGTACACGAGTGGTGACACTATGACTGCTATTATAGCGCAAGACAAGTTTTTGGTGAAACAACAACAATCGCTTAGTTTTAATGTCGATAGAAAAATTTAAAGATGAAAGATTCATTGTTAAACAGCCTCAAGACGACGCTGACACTCGTATTGTCACAACGGCAATAGAAATAGCATCTTTAAATCGAGTTGCAATCGTTAGAAAAGACAGATTTTCTTATTCTATTGACGGCTTTAGTCCCACCGCAAAGTAACATCTATTTCGTGAAACCAGGAAAAGGAAAGACTGAACGCAAAGTGTATTGTTCACGAAATCTTCGATCACGAGAAGGACTTAAAATGATTTTATTCGCACATGCATTAAGTGGTTGCGATACCACATCTGTTGGAACGTTCTCTTCGCGAAATCACTTTGTTACTCCCCACTGCTGCAGCAGCACAACAGCATCCATTTCGGGTATACCATCATTTCATATATGAAATAAATCACAAACTTTAAGTTTGGAAAAAAGTGAACGACTTCGTCACTCCTGTACCAACCCTTCTGGCCCCTGCGCCAAACTCTTTGCTAACATTGATTTCCTGTAATTGCTCTTTATCTTGTGGATGCAAACAATCTGGAATAAAATACGCGGCAATACGTGAACATTGCTATGGAACCTCCTGCCTGAATTCAAATGCGATTATTGACATGGAAGAGGACAGTTTACTGGACAGAGATCTCGATAAGAACAACGACTTACCACCTGATGAGAATACGTCGTCGGATGCTACTTCAAGCGGGAGTCACTAATTTTAAGTGGTAAGAGTAACCAAAATTGCATAATTTAAGCAAACTATAAAACGTTTTTCATATCCTTTATAATTTTAAATTTATTTTTGGTTTTTAGAAATTTTCAAAAAAACAAATGAAGTTGTAAGAGAAAGAGCCGCAGAAACATCTGCCGTCTAAGCCCCCCGTCATGCCTAATACAGTGCAAGACATGGACCAATACCGAGAATTGAGCTCAGGTGGAAAGCTGGTCATATCTCTATTTTTTCCATGTTCATTTTGTATGTGTTTCATGAGTTGGTTATACTATTTTATAGTAGTAGTGCCTCTCATAATTTACTTAGTAGAATGCTTTCGTATGTTTTAAATATGCCGACGAACAGTAGGTGAATTTCTTGGTCAGTTCTTACTATCTTCTGTAATATTTATGATAGTGTACAAAAGTTGAACCAGCCCGTAAACCAAATTGTTATTTTTTTCGTTATTTTAATATCTTTTTTTTTGTCTATGTAATTCACATCTTCTACTAAATCGCTTGTAGTTACTACATTTGTGTATTCGTTCTTTTTTATGTGTTGGTGATATGCATAAATCTCTCCATTCTTTAGGAATAGCTTCTTCGTTAAGACATTTGCTCATTAGTAAGGAACAAGCAAAGTTATAGCTTGGCCATAGTAAACGAGGGCTTTTGTAGAACATAGTTCATAGTTGAAAAACAATTTACAATGACATATTGCAACTTAGGATTTACGTTTTGATATAAGTTTTGTTTTTCAATACCATAGCCTTTTCAAATTTTAGTGTTTTCATTGTTTTGGTTACTTTAATACACTATATTTTTTCTAGAATTCCTGTAAGTCGAACTGGGTTTTTTCGAATTACATTGGATTTTTGCCGAATAAGGAGCCTGTTCATCACTCAAGCCGTTCAACATTTTGGATGAACTTAAGAACGTCAGTAGTTTGGGTATTGCTGATGATGGTTATGTCCCACCAGATGCTCTCTAGCATGAATCCTCTTGCCAGTGCGAAAACAGAACAGTGGCATAGTACATGCTCTGCTGTTTTCAAGGTTGCAACCACGACAGTTTGAACGGTTTACCAGTCGCATTCGGTGCATGTGTTTATTTAGTCGACATTGTCCTATAAAATTAACAAAAATTACTAGTAGTGCAATGTTTAGCAATCCTATATGAAAGCGCGGCAATATCTTATCCGCCTTTTGTTTGTATGGTAACTCATCTGTCAACATGACTATGAAGTTTTTTTAGTTTATCGCGGCAATGAGAATCATAGGAGAAACAATTGGCTCTTGGCCCCAGAAGTGCTGCTGAGGTCCTAGCCTATCTAACTCATCCGATTTTTCATTACCCCGAATCCCATCATGTCCTTTTACCCAAACAAAGTCCATAATATTTTCTTTGGGTATATGCTTAATGAGTCCCGAGTGGAGGCGGCAAGTCTCGAGTTGTCGCGTTTAGAATGCTCGTTCGAGTACGATCAGCAGAGTTAAGCATAGCTCTTTCTGGTCAGTACTTGGATGGGTGTCCGAAAGCCGAGTCAACACCGCACTTGGTGCTCTCGGAATGGCGCCCTAATAGGTGGTCCCAGATGTCGCATTAACAATGGGGCAGTCGTTAGTGGGGTTGGAAGTATAGATGAATAAGTAAATGGACGAGTAAATGTAATGCCAAGGATTTGGTGTAAGCTAAGGGACGTAGTAGTTAAAGACTCAAATGGCCCCACTACCCTCCGGAACATAGCAATAAGCCAAACCTGGAGTGAACGGGACCAGGCCATGGGCCTCATTGGCCCGCAGTGCTGATGTATATATCTGCTCAATTGGCCTGGTGCCGCTGAAGAGCTGTTTTTAAGTTAATTCTGTAATTTCTAAGAACCAGCAAGACCGCTCTACTATTGCTTAGTATCCAAATAATTTTGTTCGTGACCTGAAGTTAAAGAGTTGTATTGGCATCTATATTTCCATCACTTCTGTCTAGAAGACAACGGCGAATTTGCCTAGTGGTACATTTAAATGTAGACAGTAGGTCCAGACGTCGGCGTCAAAACAAACTCCGGCCCCTGTCCCATGCTAAGTGTTTCATCTATTGTTAAAAATAATTATTCCTGGGCAAGAAGCATCCCCAGCATTCGTATGCACAGAAAAGGATTTATCAAAGATAACTGCTGCATTGACAAGAAGTATCATAGCAACAGCTCCGTTAAGTATGCGGGTGTGCTTGACCTTCCTACCTTTTGTGTGCAGCAAGTCCCGTGACTTGTTCTATAATATGTAGCTTTCTACGGGCCTTTTAGGCCCATAGCTTTTTCGAGGACTTTTACTACGGGTAGGCTCTTCGCTTGTGTAGTGAAAGCTTTTTAGCCTTTAAACCACTACGCTCCTGAAGCGTATGTCACCTTTCATGCACATTCACTCAATACCATTCAAACATGTGTTTATTTGTATGTTAAATGTTGTGTGTGGACTTTGTTACTAGCTCTGTTTAGCCAGTAATCAAGGCAAGCGCCGTTAATTGTAACCCAACGTCGAATGGTTACCGAGCTCGATACCAATCCACAGAATTACAGAAAAATTTTCTTCTTCTTCCAGGATTCGAACCGAGAACTCACGCATTGTGAGCCTGATCCTATACAACTGGACCACCCGGACTCTGACTTGTTCTATACATTTTCATATTTTTAGCTTCTACTGCCTCCTACACACATTTAATTTCTCGACATTTATTTTTCCGTGTTCTGTTTTTTTACATTATGTTTCACTAGTGTTTTTTTGTAGACCTGCTTGTCTTTGGCTTCGCTAATGTCTAACCATTTCTTACACAGTTTTTTTTAATATTTTTTCTTCTTTTATGTTTACATTTTCGCAATATTGCAACTTTATCCTTTTGTCTCTACTCCTACAGCTTCTGGTATTATTTTCAATGCCTTTTCCTTTGCTCCGTTTCTACGGTCTTCCATGATTCATTAATATAGCCGTTTCATTTACAGCGAGTTTAGCGTATCTCACCGGCAGATTTTTAGCAGAAATGAAATTCTGTCAGTAATTTTTTGTGCAACGTGTAGACCTTTTATTCATAACTTCAGTTTTTTTTAAGGAAAAGAGACAAACAGAAATTTTCTGACTAGACACGCGTGGAAAAACTATGACATTGTTTGATCTTCACATATGCAGCAGTGGAGGATTTTTGTTCTCCTTCATTGTTCTCCTGAATTTTGTTTTTAACACGGCACGAAAAGCCGGTTTTAAGGTTCTAGATTCAACTTATTGTAGTGGTAACAATCTAGTTGTAAGTCCCCTTTAGTTAGGATACTATCGTTATCACTAACTAATAAAAGCTGGAAACAGCGCAAATGACACCAATTTCAAGAAACCTTCTTTGCTTGAAGAAATAATTACAACTCACTGACTATATTTACCTAACACCTTCTATTGTAGATTCTAAAATTGAATTTATCATCAAAATTTCCACTTTGATTGTCTGTCAAGGGTTAGTACGACATTTGATTGAAGAATAAGCTAAACGTGTTTCGATATTCGTATTCCATACTTAGTTCCATCATTGACATGCTGAATTCTTTGCAATTTTCTGCACGTAGAATATCTGAACGGCATTAACTTGCAGTTGATGTTTTCCCTACGACTGAGCAGAAAACGAAACAGAATTCGATTTAAAATTGAATGCTCTCATAAATAAGCGAAAATGAAAGTTATTAAAAATATTGAAAACATTTTCCGATAAATATTTAAGCTCTAAGAACTTGCAAAAGATCTTGTAAGTAAGTGTTGTAAGCGTCGAGATTTGTATGATTTAAAAAAACAGATAAATTTTCTGGTTTCGACAAACAATATTGATAGTACAATTTAATCCTTATCACTTTTCTGTTTATACGTCAGTTTCGTCTCTAAAACTTCCATAAATTCCCAACTTCTGACAGGTTTGAGCAGTCAGTGCTCCTATGTCGAGACCACCAATCCATTTAAAACTTTTCTGTTTGTTCGAATACCGCTAGATTTAATTCGGTTTTGCGAAATTGTTTCGTCTATTCTGGATACTATTTTGACGGGCGTTAAGAGAATAAATTCGAATTAGTAGCACAATTACCATTTGGGTAATTAAAATGGCACATGCAGAATGAGACAACGTTCTCTTATCGCCATATATTTTCTTTAGGGTCTTTAACGACTTGAGATAACATTCCACAGGACCTTAAAATTCAATTAAATCGCAATTATAACTCCGTAATCTCCTCCCCTATCTCGCTCAAGGCATTATCTTATCTACCCTTCTCTACAACGGTTAAGAACAACAAAAGAAAAGAGACAAAACGACATCCTTAATTGTTTAATCCGAATTCTTCACGGCCTCGTTAAGACTCAAATTAGTACGAAAGTTTTTAAATTCAACGCTGAAAGGTATCACAGGGAAATGTGAGTAAACGTCAGCTATCCTTCTCTTTTTTACTCCGGCTCGGTTAATTTAGCGTGAACAAAATTGGCAATGAAAGTGTTAATGCTTTCAGGTTACGTTTGGAGGCTACCGATTTGTTTCTGGAACGATTTGCGCAACCGGTAACCAGGCGACCATTGAATGTTTTTCAGTTCCAAAATTAAAAAGGGCTTTGTGCTTTCACTTCGGAAAACAGCAGACTTACCTTCGACGTTTTGCGTCAAATGAGCCAATTAAATTTTAATTGCTCACGAAAATAAATATACAGGTCCGGAACTGTACATGGAGAAAATTATCTTGGATATTTGCGTAAAGTTCGCCATGTTTAATGGTAGGCGTGAAGGGAAGCCAATTACAAGTTTGTTTACTTATTTCTAACTTGAATTGGCAAGTTGTGAGAACTTATAAGAGGCTTTTGCCTGTTTGGATATCGTTGTGTAACGCACTTTAAGCATCAGCGCTACTATACATCAAATTAACATCAAGTTGACTGGTATAAGTTTTAGTTTAAAAAAGTTATTTCAGATGTTTACTTTTTCTCTCTCTGGAGACTTAGAATTTCGTTTGTGGAATCTGTAAATTGTTTTTATGTCATTTTCATAATTTATGCAGACGAATAAATATTTACTTTCGAAAATGTAAAGCTAATTTACATAATAAAAATTTGAAACCCGAAAAACGTTGATTACATTTTTATTCAGTTTAAACGCTAACAGTATTAGGAATTTCAAAATATTTTAGTAATTTTTTTCGGTATGCAGGTTGTTTCAAAAAAATTTAAATTTGAAGGAATAGAGAGTTGGTTCCATGGAGGCAATAAAGTTGCGAAAATGTATGCCCAACAACAATCTGGAAACAAATTTTAAAAAATCGTTCCGATTTATCTGTAAATCTTTTGTTTCTCATTTTTTTAAATATTTGTGAACATATCTCTACAGCAAGCATTATACGAGTTACCTAATGATGTACAGTAGAAAAACAGCCTGAGAAGGGAAATGCATATGACTTCAAAAAGGTGTATGCTAGTTGTAGTATAAAATCATATGTAGTGTAGTGGCGGGGGTAACAAAAACAGTTTAAGTGTTTAATTGACAGTAGAGTCCTGCACGGGCCGGACCAGCCCGAAAAAAGCTCAGACTTGCCAGGCCCGCGAGCCAGGCCGGGCCAGATTAGTTTTCTGACTCGGGTTTCAAGGCTGATTTGTTTAGTTGGTCACTAGTCTCTTTTCTTAATACAAAAAATTAAATTATTAAAAACTACAACTACATACGAGTACGAGCATGTGTTGGTATATACAAGTAGTAGCGACTGGCCAGGTTTGCTATCGATTAGAGCCCTGCAGGGGCCGCGTCGGTTTAAAAATTTTGGCCCGCTCTACGGGCCTGGCCAGGCCGGGCCTACCTAGGATAGTTTTGAAATGAGCAGGTCCGGCCAGCATTACAAATCCGGTCGGGTCTGAAAAATTGGGCCCGTGCAGGGCTTTAATTAATAGTATATTGTAGAGTTACAAAACACGCTTTTCCTGTGTTGCATTCGTATAATGAAAGTTACTCAAAGTATACTACAAAGTTTTGACGACGAGGGTGGGATACTAATTTCGTTTTGTTACAAGAGTAGAAGTGATGGAATACTTTGTTCGTCGTTTTTGATCTTACAAATTTAATCCTAATAATGAAGAATGACACTATTACATAGGCGATTTGAATGTGAACTGGAAATATTTGGACTTTTAAACGTTGAAGAAGCTGCTCTCGCGCAACGTTTACTATTACTTTCAACGGTTGGTTCTGAATCTCTTCGTATTTTGGGTGATCATTTTAAAGCAGAAAATAATCAAACTAAAACTTATGAAGAGGTAAAAGACGCATTGATGAGATATCTTTTTAAAAATGTATCCTGGCCGACCGAATTAATTTTACTCAACGCATACGTAAGGAAAGCGATTTTTGTGCTTCGCTGAACGATTACCTAATCAGATAGTTGTTCGTATTAACAACCCTTTGTGGCATCAGAGTTTACTACGTTAATATCCAGATAATACATCAACGCTCCGAGAAATCGAACAACTAGCACTAGTATTCGAGCAAGCGTCATTGCAACAGCAACATCTTCAAACAATGGCAATGATCAACGAAACTACAACTTGTCGAGTTGGTTGATGTGCAACTTCGAGGCAAGAAATAAATTCTTTGAAAACAAGGCGCCAACTACAAGCCACCGGTGACTGTTTAAGATGCGGCTGTTTAAAATGCAAGCAAGGTAAAAAACGTCCAGCAAAAGGAAGAGAATGTGGCAAGTGTGGAAGACGAAATCATTTTGCAACTCTTTGTCTTAAGAGTGATAGGGCTAAACTTCGTCCATGGAAAGCACATTTTTCTATAATAGATGTAAAAGATGCATGTTCGCAGTTAGCCGCCCACAAAATTTTGGGAAAATACTTAGTCATTGCTTGCTACTCATACCGGATATTATCAACTTAAACGATTACCGTTTAGTGTCAGTTTTGCACCAGCTCAGAAAACAGTAGAACAAATTTTGTCAAGAATTGACGATATTGCGATTAATATCGATGCCATAATTATTACGGGAACACAATAACACAACATCTATCACGATTACATCAAGTTTTAGATAAACTACGAAAAGCAAACGCTCGAAAACACAAAATTTCTCCATCATTCAGTTAAACATTTAGGTCATAGAATCAATACTGATGGTATATACCTTATAGATAAATGCATCAAAGAGTTGCAGGAGATGCCGGACCCATAAAATGAACATAAATTACGTGCATTTTTAGGAGTAGTCAATTATTATGATAAATTTGTTAGCAATCTGGAGTCGAAATGCGTTTTACTTCACAGGTTAACAAAGGAAAATGCATTGTGGAAATGGACATCAAACGAAGAGTGCATTATTAACGAACTTAAATCGACCTTAACGTCAAACACGTTGGTACATTACGATGAAAGCAAACATCACACGTGTGATCATCGCAATAGGGCGTTTTTTTCTCACAGTTGTTGGAAACAGAAAAACGGTACGCGGTTATTGACAAAGAAGCTCTCTAATTTTTGGTGTTAACAAATGCAGTCAGTATTTGTTTGGACGGCAATTTACTTTTAGAACATTTTCTTTATAATAAATCGGCTGACGCAATGGGCTTTAAACATCAGTGCTTACAATTACAAAATTCAGTATGTTAAGAGATGAACAATGCTACATCTGGTGCTTAATTACGACTTCCTATAAGAGAAGCAACAATATCTGCATATGAACGAAAGGGACCTGCTGCACATTTACATAATCACGATTTGCCGATTTCAAGAATTGAATTACAACGTAATATAGCAATGGATGCAGTGCTAGTAGAAGTAATGGCTTATTTAGATTGAGGTTGGCTTGAAAACGAAAACAAGTCATCACCAGATTTTTCTACGTTTTTTAAACGAAAGAGTTACGAAAAAAAAACCTTTATAGTAAGGCCATATTATTATTCCGTTAATATTAAAGATGATCGTGCTGAACATGATTTACATTGGACATCCAGGTATTTGTGCAATGAACGCTACTGCAAGGTTTTACGTTTGGTGACCGGGTCTGGACGATGAGATTGAATAATACGGTGCACATCCTGCCAAGAAAATCGGCAAAGAAACCCCGAAGTACCTTTGTTTTCTTAAAACATTCCGATAGAACTATGGTTTCGTATTCATGGTGGACTATGCTGGACCATTTTTAGGTCGATATTGGTTAGTGATTGTGGATGTTCATTGAAATGTATAGAAATTATTCCGATCATGATATAACAATCGGGAAAACAATTAAGATGTTACGAAAGGTATTTGCAAGATTTAGTTTACCAAAAATCATTATATCAGAAAATGGACTACGATCTTCTGGTTCAGAATTTGCAGCTTTCTGTTATGGCAATAGCATTAAACATATTTGTTCCACCCCCTATCTTCCGAAGACAAACGGTTTAACTGAGAGGACCTTACGTACGTTTAAACAGCATTTATCTTAAACAAAAAGCAGTTTAGACTTGGGTTTGCGTTCCAGAAATTTCTAATTTCATATGGCAATATACCTCATAAGACTGCAGGTAGAACTCCAGCTAAAATGTCACTTGGTCGACGTTTGTTTACACGTTTAGATTTTTTAAAACCTGACGTTGCTGCAAATTGCGTTTGTATTTTATTGCGACAAAACTACTATCATAATCGTCTTGTAAAGCCTCGTTTATTTTCCATGGGAAAGAAGTGTGGGTAGTCAAACCTGAAAGAAAAAGACTTGCTGGTAAAATAATATGCCGAACAGGGGACTCTACTTTTTATAGTAACGATTAACGGAATTAACAGGCGCAAACATGTTGATCATCTTAGTACAAAAGTTAGCAAACCTGAGAATGAAGGAAGTTACGAGAACCTAGCATTACAACTACTAATCGAAAGAATACCACCAGAAGTAAATTGATTGCTGCGTTATCATAATTGTTAGAAGAATTACAAAGTTCATCAATTATGTTAAACCAGACATCGTCAACAACCGTAGAAAGTGTGTGTATTCAACCAACAGCGATTATTGAAACAACCGCGTTGCAAACAACTTTGCCGATTCTAGAGAAGTCTACACAATCACGGCAACCAGCTCTTCTTTCTTACTCACCGTAAGAAACCTTACTGGATTAAAACTTAAATGCTAGAGAGGAAATTGGAGTACAGAGTCATACGTAGTGTAGTGGACGGGGTAATAAAAACAGTTAGTCTTGGTAATTTATTGACAGTATTTTGTAGATTCATAAAACACGATTTTTCCTGTGTATTACATTCTTATAATAAAAGTTACTCAAAATATACCACAACAGTGTCTTCTTTTTTGAGCGTTTCCGAACCTTTCTTGGGCATAGCTTTATCTTAATTCTCTTTATCACAGATTTCTAATAATTTTATTAGATACACGACTTCAGCTTCTAAACAATGAAAAACCTGTAGCCAGTCGGCCATTTTGTATTTGGGAAAAGTCAGTTTTGACATTTTACAAATTCGAATATTTTAATGTTAATATAAACATTTGAACTATCGGCAGTGAAAGACCTCGACTCCTTCGGGTATAAGAAGTAATAGATATGATGATGATAATGAAATCTAATTTTTAAAGTTATAAAACTTAATTTTCGAGGCATGCCGCAACCGTGTTGCTTTTTGTTATTGTCCAGTTTTCGGCCGCACACTTGGTTTGCTGGTAAGATAGATTGGTCAAGTACTTTAAGATAATGCGCTATTTTTTGGTTTCAAAAAAATAAATGGCCAAAGGCCATCTATTCAATTCTTGATTTTATTTTTAGTTACTCTTTAGGTTTGCTCTTCGCAACTGTATCAGCTGTCCCAGATTTACATTATTCTTCTACACTTTTAATTTCTGCTCTTCTCACCGTTACTTGCATCACTTGTCCAGTATACATAACTTTAGCATTGAACAAGTTCATATTTAGTGTGATTTTGAGAAATTCTTTACAAGGACCAACAATCAGCTGTTGTAGGTGGTCGCCATGCTTCGTAAAAAACGATAGCGTTTGCAGTTCACATTTATCTCTTTTCCTTCTAATTCCAGTAAATAGGCACAAGCTAACGTAAAGAGTTTTGCCGAGAGTAAATTGCCTTGCTTTACTCATTTATTAACCACAACATATTATGTTTTTTAGGTAGGACGTAAGTTGCTGCTCAGCTTAAAATTATAAAAACAGTATGATACAAGATTTAGATAGAAACGAAAACTGTTTATAATATAGTAAAAAAAATGGTAACCTTTATATAAAAAAATTGAGCATGATGATGGTTTTGTAAAGTTTTGGAACGGTGCATTGAATATTTAGGTACTATATGACATTCAGCAATAAAATTTAGTGTTAAATATTGTTACAGGAGCGGCTGGTAGAACAGCAGCTGGGTACAAGCTGGACGAAACCCCCAATAAATTTATTAATCACACGCGCCACGTTGATCACACTTCAAAGTTCGACTAATAAATAAAAGCGCCGCCCTCTCTAGTGCGCGCTTCAACCATTCAGTGAGCTAAAGCTTTTTCTTCCTGCAACTTAACCCCGGTCTGTCTCACTCTTTCACACCATCCTTAATAAATGGTGCGATAACAAAATTCAGCCTAAAGGTTACCAAAGCGCGGAAATTACATCGAGGACTTGTCACCCCTGCAACGAAAGGGTATAGAACCAAAGACAAGAAAAATAAGTTTATCTAAAGGATCGAAGAAGATCGGCCATGAACGCTCGATCTTGAGACTCGGACCCTGCACCAACACGCAGATCAAACTCTAGCCCACAATCTTAAGATCGATCTCTAGTTTTTGGTTACGAAATCATCCATGTATGCTCTTCCTCGAGTTGTACGAGTTACCCTCTCCCCAAGCTAGATTCCGTGCAGATCAATTAACATCTCGTTTTAAAGCTAAACAGCACCTACATCTCCTTCCTCCCTGTTCTAATAAAAGCACGCTCCGCACCACGAGACCAACAGCCACTCATCAGGTTCTTACGACAATTACTGAATTGACGAAAATATACTATAGGGGTCTAGACCCAGCTGGCCCTGGCACTGTCCTACCAAACGTACTCCGATTTGAGTGCAAAGCAAGATAACTCTGAGTGTATGTGTATGTCTGTGCATGATGGATGGGGTACTATCTGACCCTGGTAGTTGGTGCAACCCATACCTCTAGTAAAAAAAGGTAGAACAAAAAATTAAAAAAAGGAACATTTAATTGATCATTTTTTCGAGATATTTAAAAACTTATTTCATCACAGATTATTGTTTTACATAAAATTTTGCATTTGCCTTCTAATTTAACCATTTTTATATCTCTTAAATAAATGAGATTTTTTAATTTAAATTAAAATACTTAGGCCGATTGACGCAGAATCAAAAAATCTTTGAAATTTGCGATTATGCGGTAAAATTACTTCTTGGAAAATACTAAGCCTTAAGAGTTCTTTCAAAAATTAAACCTTTGTGGAACAAACCCGATGTCTTGGCAAATGAATACCAAATACCACTTTCAAAGCACTACCACTATGTTATGACAATTACATTGATCGTGTAAATTCCGTTTAAACTCGGAAGGTATTGTCCCCTAACATTGACCTGAACTTTCATAATAAATCTAAGGTTCTATAATAGTTTCGACCTCACAATTAACCAGCTGCAAGTTTAGGGTCGTATATACATGAAGACAATAGTTTAATCCTGTAGATAGGCAGCGGTCCCGCCCGAAGACAGCAAGACATGCGAACCAGCTATTCAATTTCAGGATCACGTGATTAATCTGCTAAGACGGGGAAAATCTTAACGTCGCCATCGAGAGTGATGGGGCTCAAATTGATGGACACTTCGAGCATTTACAAATTACTCAATTAACTTGAAATGTATTGATGTGAAAGTGAGAATGTCTTAACTGCTACTATCGTGATTGACTGTGTGTCGAGGAAAATCTGCTTTGTAGTTGAGAACAACCATACATCGTTCTAAAGTATTACGAACAAGCCATTTGGTGGGTTTGAAAAAATCAAATAATAATTTTTCACTGAAAATTAATTGGGTCGAATAAATAATAATAACGGCTCTATATGCAAATAACAAGGTATTTTATTACAAAGACATCACAATCAAATAATTCAAGCACTTCATGTGTATACCCACTGCTCAATTGATTCAAATGTGAGTGGAGGATAATGTAACAAGCACTATTCATACCTGAAGCATTTGTTCAGAATTCTATTTGCGATAGGACTATATCAGTTTTAATAAACATTAATCCATGCTTACCTGAATAGTAAAGTAGTTTTTTGAAGTAGTTATATCATGGATCATCAACAAATGGACTATCTGTAACAATAGTAAAATTTAGTACCAGTTAGAGAGACAATTGAAGTTGTAAACCCCAAAAACCACTTTTCTGTAAAACAGTTGTTTAAATCTTTCCATACTTCTATATAAAAAGAACGAAGAACAAGTAAAACGAAAATTTATTAAGAAAACGAGATTTTGCGAATCTATCCGGAAACAGATATATTACGTATGTATGTTTTTTGCATAATTTTTACAGATATGAAATTTTAGAAAGTTTAGCTTAAATTTTGACAAAGTACACAAAAGTAAATCATTTACTATTTCTTCAATTTTCTAATTTATCCGTCACGATTTTTTAAATTTTACGGTGTTTTGATTTTACCCTTTTATTAACATGAAAAACAAAATTATCGGTTACTATAGTGGAATCACGCTCAGGACCAATGCACGTCACCGATATTTGATGACGTCACAATGACATCATAAAAATATCATGTTTACATTACAGTGAAAGAAAGTGAAGCCAAGTTACAACCGGCGCGCGTTTGGTTGTTTGTTTGGTGAGGTTAGGTTGCACAATTATATAAAAATCGATAGAAGATCGATATGTAAACGTGTGACCTAGTGATGCCAATCCAATGCCACGAAAAATGACATTATCATGGAATTCTCTCCTTGTTGCTACAGACAATTAAAAAATATTAACCATTTCATGCAGAATTTTTAACATTTGGTTGAAACTGATCATTATAATATTGTTTCTTGTGCATTATTTAATGATGAAAACATTTGAGTTTTGTTTTCTGGGTTTGGTATTAAGAACTTGTGTCTGTAGGTATTGATGACGTGCATTGGTCCTGAACGTGATTCCACTATAACAACGTTTAAACGCAGCTAAGCATACTAAAAGTATTTTGATCTTATGAAATAACTGTTGAAGTCAGTACGTTATGATATATTATAATATTTTTGAAATTATAGAAGAAAATTATTTTAGAAATATGACAAAGTCTGAGCAAAATACTTAGGTAACGCTGTATTTTTGTAATTTCAGTTGAATCTGCATTTATTTTCAGAAGAGACAAAAGAGTGTCTGTTTTATAGTGTTAGCAATACACTTTTTGTAATAAATTACAAGCAAAACAACCAAGCATGGTGCAAATATAAGATAAATATCACAGGAGAAGATATGATTGCATGTACACAAAAATGAAGTAAAGTAAAAGATGAATTAAGACAGGCCCAGCTAAATTCTTAGAAGAAATTTGGAAGGAAATTAAAAATCAACTACAATGAAAACCAAAAACAATAATAGAACGTTACCAAAAGGCTTAACAAATAAAGATAAGAAAAAAATCTGTAATAAACACTAAGATTATATTACCAACATGGAATAAATATTACAAAAACAAATTCAAAGAAGAGGTGTGTCCGAAATCTTAC
Source organism: Ctenicera cuprea (assembly GCA_958336395.1). NCBI lineage: Eukaryota > Metazoa > Arthropoda > Insecta > Coleoptera > Elateridae > Ctenicera > Ctenicera cuprea. The sequence goes on from OY284493.1 coordinate 22,570,268, forward strand.
ATCGATACAAGACCAGAAAAGACCCCCAACAAAACGTAGGAGATAGATAGTAGTAAGACAGAAGTAGAAAATGCCGTAAGTAAAATAAGAAATGGAAAATTGGTGGAAATAGATTAAATTGACCCGGAACTCATAAAAAGCGGTGGGACAACCGTACACAGATAGCAGCGGAAAATATTCCACTTAGCATAGAGCACGAAAAGGATACCAGATGAGCGGAAGCAAAGAAGTGAAACCCCATTGGCAAAAGAACAAACAGTATTTCGGCTAAAATAACAAATAAACAATTACTTATACCGGGACGTGTGAGACAAGCTTACAACTCAATTTACCATGCAAAATACAGAAATTGTTTTTTTAATTGAAAGTTGCACGGGGTCGAAAGCACCACATTTTAAAATTATTTTTGATTGTAGAGGGGGTTTCCTATAAGAATGGCATACCAAACTTATGTTTGTTAAATAGAACGCCCGGCAGATTTATGCATATGCTTATTCGTCTTCTAATTGCAATTCTGCATATCTTTTGTTTTTCAATATTGCGGAATGCTTTCGGTAGATGTTTTGAATCTCAACGTAAATTATTTAAAATTAAAGATTACCAAAAAAGCTTGGGGCGTACTCACGCGCGTTAATTTAATATTTATATACTAATAAGTTGAATGAATAAAGTGTGGTCGTTGCTATGTAGAATAGTGTTGCTAGGGCGTTGCTATGAAGAAAAGGAAAGGAAAGGAAAAAAGTGGGAATAAGAAAAATATATGCGTCGTTTCATAACTGTGGACGAAACATGAATCCATCACTATACACAGGAGACCAAGGAACAGTCTAAACAGTGGATTTCTACCGGCGAACCTGCACCGAAGAAGGCTAAGGCGATTTTATTAGTCAACAAGGTTATGGCCACAGTTTTTGGAATGCACTTGGCATAATCCACATCGATTACTTCGTCTTCGTCATCGTCGTCGGATTCAGAAAGGGGAGATTCACAATAGATAATACATTCATATTACAGCAATTAATAGAAAAAAGAAGAGAAAAAATCAAGAAACGCATTTTGCTTTTGTCGATCTAGAAAAGGCGTTCGACTATGTAAATAGAAGCAAATTATGGAGTATACTCAAAAACAAAGGATTACCTATACACTTAATAACAGTGATAGAAAGTTGTTACTATAACACCAGTTTTAAAATAGCTGGAGGGGAAAAATACGAAATTACAAATAGAGGTTTAAGACAAGGGTGTCCACTCTCACCCGCACTTTTTAACATATATATTGACCAAGTAACAAGGGAATGGAAAAAAGTAGCTCCAAAAGGAATAAACATAAATGCAAACTACTGCCTTAATATACTACTCTTCGCAGATGACATGGTATTAATAGCCCCGACCGAAGATGACCTACAAAGGATGGTATTTCTGTTAGATAAAATAGTAACAAAATACAACGGAAGAATATCCATAACGAAAACAAAAGTAATGGCACACTGGGGCACAGAAGCAATAAGAACTAAAGTAATGTTACGAGACAAACCCTTAGAACAAGTCTCACATTTCAACTACATCGGAAACGACATCACTTATGAGCATGAAAACGATTACAGGAACAAGGTCAACAAATACCAGTGAGTATGTGGGACAATAGCAAAAATGTTCCAAAACAAAGCAAGATTAGATACACAAATACGTTTGTATAATTCATTAGCAGTTCCAGTTGCACTATATGGTAGCGAAACATGGGTAAAAACACAAAAAAAAAGATCAAGCGTTAAGAACAGCCGAAATGAAATTTTTGAGAAGGATAAAAGGAATTAGCAGAGACGATAGAATAAGAAACGAAGTAATAAGAAACGAATTAAATGTAGAACCATTAGAAGAAAAACAAACAAAACAAAAATGGATAAATCATCTTGACAGAATGGATGAAAAGAGGATCCCAAAAACCGTAAGAGGATACAATCCTAAAGGCCGACGAAGCATCGGCACACCAAGAAAGCGTTGGTGAGACGGAACAGGTCAAGCACCTAAACCGTAAATGGATACGACGATTACTTCGAAAAAGGGAAAACGATCAACGAATAATATTGCAACTTATTGGACCGTTTCAACGAAGTTTTGAAAAAAAAAAATACCACCGCATTTGGGAAAGGAATTCTTTTTCATCAAAACAATGCACGGGTGCACACGTGTGTAGTTGCCATGGCCAAGATCCATAAATTAAGCTTCGAATTGCTTCCACATCCACCATATTCTCCTGACTTAGCCCCCTGCGACTATTTGCTGTTTCCAAACTTGAAGAAATGGCTCGGCGGAAAGAGATTTGGCTCTAGTAAGGAGATCATCGATGCAACAAACGCCTATTTTAAAGGGTTGAAGAAATTATGTTATTCTGAAGGTATCGAAAAATTTCGACTTAAAAGGCGACTACGTTGAAAAATAAATTGATTTTAGCCGACAAAATTATTCCTTGTTTTATTTTTACTAGACTTCTCACTCCACCCTCGTGTTTTTATAAAACTGTATCGCCAGTTTAATTTTAAAATCATGAAATTCGGAATAGGTTTCCAAATTGCACTAATTATAGAGTAATCTTAAAATGTTGTCATAAATGTCCTTTAAAAGTTTCTGATTAAGTAGCAAAAATAGTCAACTATCAAAAAAACCCAAACGCATAATAAAAAATTCGAACAGTTTAAGTAGTACCTTATTGGCAATTTTCCTCTGTTTAAACCATTGATTTGATTTCTTTTGACTCTTTGTAATACATTTTTAAGTGTGCTAATAGAAGTCGTTTACTTTATAGTAGCAAGTGCTTTAAAGAAGTATTTCATTAGCTTATTTGTCAGTTGTAAATATCAGGAACTGTTATGCTTAGAAAATAATCACAATAGATGAAATCTAGCTATAACTTTCAAAGAACATGCATTTAAGCGTTCAGTAAGAAGGTGCAATTGGTATCTATTTTTAGAAAAATATCTCAAACGGTATTTCATACGAGAAGTCACAACAAATTGACAAGAAATATATTTCAATGTACTTCTTGTTTACGAGTGCAAGGTAGAAAGCAATTATAAATAACGTATTGTTAGAGGGTTTGACGATAAATTTTTCTTTTCAAAGCGATTTCAGAATCATTGTTATTGATAGCTTACAAAAACCTCCTTTATGAGTTGTCAGTAGCAGATGTTGATTTCTTTTATTACTATTTTCCTTTATTTTTCAACCACACAAAGGTACTGAACAACATTCGGCATTTTTACCTTGTTTAACTAGACAAACTTGACTACCACTGTTAAACAAAGTTTCTACCAAAGTAAACTAAAACAGTTTCAATTTTTAATATATCAGCAAAATTAAAATAAAAATTACTCTCAGTGGCAGACAGAGGAATTATGGGGCTAATAATAATTATGAGAAGCCCTGTCCATATGCATATATGACAATTTAAGCGAGAATTTTCTAAATAATATAAACTATCAAAACTCGTGGGTTATGCTCTACGATGTTTTTGCTCTTGTTTTTTAATAATAAATAATACAGTGTAGCAGACCATGGATCGTAGTCCTAGTTTTATGAATTATGTAGAGATTGCTCTAATTCTTTTTATATAGTAAATCCGAATCTCCTCGACCTGTCTCAACTCGAGAGGAATAAGGCCGCAGCTGAGATTATGCAACCCAAACGGCGCGTGATGCGTATTATTTCTTTAAAATTTATTAAAAACTGATCGAAGTCCTTTTCCTGAACTGTCTAATACTTTATGGTAGTGATGGAATATTTTGAACGAAAATAGTCGTACCATTTGTTTATCGAAATATGTCGAGATATCTCGAAAGGCTACTGAAAACCATTCGAATGATTTTACAATTTTCCATTTTTCGAGTTAGTTCATTTCGGAAGCGATCGTAAAACAATACCACTTTACAGTAGGTAACTGCCAATACCTAATGCATATACATGATAGTACGATGATACCACCAGTCGTGGTATTATGATGCGAATACACAAATAGAGACAGAATTTCTGCAATGCGGTTGTACAAAAACGACCTGATATAAAAATGTTGACTTTACCATTACTATTTTTTAAGAATAGCAAACACTGCATCTTTCATCGCACAGTTTTGTTTCTCGTGATCATTTCAATGAAGGGTCGTATTTGGTAATTTTAATATTGCTCTGAAACGTATAAATAATAAAGAATATGAAAATACACAAACATTTATAATGTTTAGAACAATACTGTTTAGATAAAATTGATTGTTTATGGAATAGTAAATAATAATCGGTCATTGTTTTTGTTCCTAAGCTCATTAAAAGAAATAATTGATTTATAAAACAGAACCATGTATTGTTACGCTCCATATCTTCGGAACGGCTGGACCGATTTTGATGTGCTTTGGAATGAGTGGGTATATCAAAAATTCACCGACAAAATAAGCTTTTAAAAAAACCAAAACCGGAAGCGGAAGTTAGACATGTTTTTTTGGTAGCATTTTTTTCGGAAACTGAATTTTGGAAATTTTAATAGTGGAGATTAAAGAAGGCCTTAGGACAAATTAAACGATTCTTTACCGAATTCTCTAGCTTTAAAATGGCTGCCGCTACGAATTTTTGAACATTTCGACTTTAACGCCTATTTACTCAAAAACCAGTTATCTGATTGGAATCAACTACATCTTATTTGGTAGCCCTTCAAGGGTACTATACCCTGAAATATAATTAATTTTGAAAATATAAAAACGATCGCAATGATATCACTCCAAAATTTTGGAATTTTTCAAAAAAATATTTCTCAAAAACTGCCCACACGTTTTTAATTAAACTGTTTAAACCGATAGAGCTGGGAATTTTCTACAATTTGTTTTTTTGCGCATTGCTATAATTTCACTGTGACGCCCTCTGTGAATTTTTGAAAATTGAAAATTGGTACCCTTTTATTTATTTAATGGGAGGCAACAAAATATTTTTGTTAAAGCAATATAGCTCATCATTGATTTTTTTGATACTTTAATATTTAGAGGGGCTACTGTTCCCCCCCCCCCCCCCCCCAAATTTTCGCTACAAAATTTAAAAAATGATTTCTTCTCTTGTTTGCTCTAGAAGAATCTTTTTACAAAAATTCAAAAATCGAATTTTTTGACCCTTAATAATCTTTTTGTCGGAAAATATAAAACAATGTATTTAAATGTATAGGAAAGTCCAGGCGAAGTGTTTCGCTCATTTTTACTTACTGTATCGATAGGATAGCTGCATTATAGTAATAATATAAGAACGCACGAAAATCACAGTACACACTTTTTGACAATGTTAAGTTTTTTGAAAAAGAGATTTGTTACAAATTCAGAAAACCACAAATAAGAGGACTAATTCCTCCGCCAAAAATTAACCATCCTTATTTTTGCGACACCTAACAATTAAGTTGTGAACTTTATGCTTAAACAAAATTTTTGTCGTCTTCGTTTATCAAATGAGAAGGCATACATTTTCGATTTAAAAAATTCATAAAAAGCGTAACAGAAAAATTAGCAAACTAGGATACCAAATTGTAGCCTATCCCTATCTGCTTGAGCCTATGGAATTTAAAAGGAATAGTCGCCAGTTTTTGAGCAATATTTTTTGAAAATTTTCAAGCCACAATTTTTCATTTATAAAAAGAAGAATTTGTTTACATAGTGACGTTTTGCTACCCTAGGGCTATTATAGTAACAAATTGCATCACTATCTGTTAACCCGTTTTTGAGATAAAAGGAAATTATCAAACATTCGTAGCAGCGGCCATGTTAATGTGAGCACGTTTAAAAAAATAGGCTAAATAGATCGCTGGTACTTTTCCATACTTTTTACGTTTTAAATCTTCGCGCGATAATAAATGACCAAATATAATATTGTTTAACATTGCTGTTGTCCTCGGGTAAACTATACACTTGTACTCACTCCTTCAGGTCATAGTGACCCGATACTCTGAAATACGAAATCAGACCAAAGTAACTGCAACTTTTGTGCATTATTGACTTTATTATTGTAATATAATGCTTTTATCCACAACTTGCATACTATAGAGGCATAATTCTACTATTGAGAGACGTCTTATGGTATTAATAAAACACATGGGTCTTATAATTAAGCTATAAGACACGTAACAAAATCAAACTATATTAAAACTTCCTTGTTGACATTTACATTTATATTCACATTAAAAGAGAAAATATTGTCGGTTTTTACTCACATTCACATTGATATTATTTGTATTTATGTGCTTTAAGCCGTTTAATTTATCATTATGACACTTTTGACAGTTTTGATTAGTGACAACTTGCTACTCTGATCTTTCATATAATTTAATTCGATGTTTCAAAATGATCTATGTCGGTATTAGTGATTCACATAATTATGCCTCTACAATATTGTAAGTTGTGGGATAAAATTTTGTATTGCATTTGTGCATTACCTGCCTTGCGGCCTTAAACTTTTTCGCGAGTTTTATTTGAAGCGCATAAACAACCGATTTTAAATGGCCCCACAGAAAGAAATCTAAGGGAGTTAAGCCGGGGGACCTAGCGGGCCACTTTATAGCTCCTCTTCGACCTAACCATTTAGCGGGAAATGTATTCCGCAACCACTGCCGAACCGGTAAAACATAATGAGGAGGGGCACCGTCCTGCTGAAAGTATAGTTGTTCCTCATCAAGTAGTAAATTACCATCTGCATCACGTTGATTTTCAACTGCTTCAGTTATTAGTGGATTAATAGCGATTTCCAACATGTCCAAATACACTGCACCATTCAAATTTCCTTCGTTGAACAAAGGTCCAATCACTTGATCTCCTAAAATACCTGCCCACACATTAAGTTTTTCGGGATACTACGTATGTCCTTCTGTAAAAATGTGTGGATTTTCGTTACTCCAATATCTACTGTTGTGTCTATTTACAAATCCGTTTAAATAAAATGTGCATTCATCACTGAAGCCAGTATTCTTCAATATTTCATTGTTATTATTAATCATGCCAGTCATTTGTTCACAAAATTCAATTCTCCTTTCAAAATCGTCTTCATTTAGCTCATGGCAGATTTGCATTTGGTAGGGATGAAATTTAAGAAGTTTTGCTACTTTATGAACTGAACCTAATGAAATGTCAGTTGCGGCGGCAATTTGGCGGAGCGAACTTCTGGGGTTTCTACCAAAATGTCCTAATATCTCAATTTGAGTGGCCTGATTTAAAACTCTGGGTTCAGTACGTTTTCTATTCGAAACAGATCCAGTCTCAGTAAATTTTGCTATAAGGTCTAGGACATACCTATGAGACGTGGACTTATCTGGATGCCGTTCATTAAACGTAGCTGCGGTTTGTCGAGCACATTGATTTTCAGCCCCGTAAATTATCACAATTTCAACTTTTTCACCCAAAGTGTATCCCATTTTTAATAATTATCAAGAGAACTTTACAAATTTACTAAATATCAATACGCGCCACACTAATTAAGCAGTTTAAACAAACATCAACTATTAATGCCAAACACTTTGACAAGTACTGACAAGAAAAACATCCAATAATGCATTATGACGACAGCCTACTATGCGTTTTACAAACTCCTTTTTGTTTTAATAAACTCAAACACTTTTCCCTTAATATCTCAAAAACGAATCGACCGATTTTAAAAAACAAAACGCCAAAATGTACGCAATACGAAGACCTTTCAAATGAGGCATCACATAACCCCCCTTGCCATTTAAAATTTTTAAGGGCGCGGCTCTGGTGGGTAGGAGGAATGAAACGTGTTATGTCACTATTATGTAAAAATATGTCCCCCTTGCTAATACTGTTGACGTGTCTCGGCGATTTTTTCAGAAATCCTTGTGCACCGAGATATTGGGGGTGGGAAGTTTTCAAATTAACACCCTGTATATAAAAGCTCAAAGGGTTTTTTTCTCCGGTTCCTCCAGCGGCTACCGCTTCACCAATTTGTACCATTTTTTTTTCAATGAAAGGTCTCTATCCTCAGATGGAACATGAAACATTTTTATATTTTTATTCTACGTCGATTTTTCAATAATAATTATTTTAATTTATAATATATATGAAAGTTTGCTAAACGCGCATTACTTGAGGCGACATCTACACCAACGTCGCGTCTCTCTTATGGAACTAATGCATCACGTGACTTATCATTTAGCCGGTTCTGGCATCGCTCAGTCTGTCAGTGCATTGTGCGCTGGGGTAACACTAGTATTAAGCTTAAAGGCGATTTTCATTTTCCTTTAAATAGGTAAGTAAATCATACTATTTAGTCCATATTCACACCGAAAAAGTCTAGTAATCAATAGTTTAAACATCTTGCTGGCTTTTTGACTACCTGAATTATAACAGCAGTGCAAAAATGCAAGCAATGCAAGTCAATGCAAGAAATCTTGTTATGCTTGCACTTTCCTTGCAAACAAATTTCTTGCCTTGTCTCTGATTAGAACTCTTGTCTTGCTCTTCCTTGCATTTTGTGCAAGAGCAAGACAAGAACAACAAAAATGCAAGCCTCTCGTGAAACACAAAACGCGTTGTAGGCATTGGTATCTAAGATATTATAAAACACAATGACAGGCCATCGATTTGTTTTTCGTTTGCATATATATGTAGCTATTGCCTGATCCAGTGTGTCAACTGCTCCTTTTGTAGAATTATAATCAAGTATAAATTACGGTTTTGTGTCATCTCTATCGGTTATTTGCTTACTATTATCACAGATAAGGTTAACACTACAGATATACGGTAAATATGTGAGCTATCGGCAGCTTGTTTTATATGATTAATAATCTGCAAAAAGATGGCGCTGCAATGACAATTTATAATTAAGTCACAGATGACTGTAATTGAGCAGATTACTTAGCACATATTCAAACCAAAAGTTAAACAGCCATCTGCCATGTTTAATTGTCAAATCGCAATTTTTCGTAAATAATTAATATTGAAGCCAATTCTACTTAAATTATATTCATGATGTGACAGATGCATTCAAATCCGCGATAAAACAGTTTCCAACACATTTCAACAGTAATAAACAAATAGCGATAGCAGCGCCCTAAAATTGGTCCGGTGCGTTGTAGCCACACTAACGTTAATTTCGTCTCCAAATATGAGCGGACATTTTGTATAAAGGGTCGTATATCTGTAGTGTTAACTTTATCTGTGCTATTATGAAGTGTACTCATTAGGATGACGTTCTTATTTTTTTTAGAAATGTATGGCACAACTGTGGTGTCCTTAGTAAAATAGAATTTTGAGCTATGTACATCTCTATTTCTTTCCATGACAGGCAGCCAAGGTTTGTTCTTGTTAAGCGTCCCTAACATGGTAAGTTTTCTTTTGAGGAGCATTTGACCCAAGTTGTATGACGTAAAAAAAATTATCACAAGTCACATTCTATCCACAAAGCCGTAGGTGAGGTCTAAAACTACTCGCATTCCTTGATTCGTTTCAGGTGCTTCACCAGACGCTTTTCCTGTGTATATTTTAAGTTTTAGGGCGTAAAAACTTGCACTATCACAGAGCGTCCATATTTTGATGCCATATTTTGCTGGCTTGTTTGGCATATATTGTTTAAAGGGACCTCTAAAACCAACCAATTGTTCATCTATAGTCACGCTTTCTACAGGGTTGTAAAATTTCGGTAGTATTTCTGCCCATTTTTACCAAAAATTTCTTAAGAGCCCTTCTCAAGTAGCCTTCTTTCTTGACAATCATTTCTGTTATCAAATCGTAATACGCGTGAAATACAATGAAATTGTTTCAGTGACATTAATGCCCGAAAAATAATATGTCAGCAAATGAAAGTGACATCAAGTTTGGCTTTGAAAATTGAAACATATGTCTGTGATTAATTCAATGTGAACAAACGAAAGCGAAATCACATTGTCATGTGCATTATTACTTCTAGAAGTGTCAAAGTCATGTCAAAGTTGAAGTTCTAACAGACATACGTTTCAATTTTCAAAGCCAAACTCGATGTCACTTTCGTTTGCTCACATGTTAGGTCTGCCTGTTTCTGCATTCTACAAACTTTTGGTGTGATCTATAAACACCAGCTAACAGTAGCAAATCTATGTGTATGTATGCTTGCAATGTAATGTCATCTATTGGATGCCAACTATCACCATACATCAGTGATTGGAACATTACTTTTTAAAAGTAATGCATTACAATTACTCATTATTTAGCCAAAAAAAGAATGCATTCTCATTACTAATTACCATTGAACTAGAGAGGGATACTGGAACGCGCACCCTAAATGACCTGCCCAACACGTAGGCGAGCTCAAGTGTTAGACAAGTGGCGACGTTGTGGCGGGGTAGGTTGTCGCTTTCTTGCACACTAGTATTTATGCGTGGTTCTAGCAAGGTTGGTGTCTTTCTTAATATTTTAAATAAACTATTTCACCATGGTGAAGTTTTGTTGTGCTTATAGATGCACAAATGAATGGAGACCAAATAGCAGCATAAAATTTCACAAGTAAGTAACACATTTAAGTAAAAATACAGCTACATTGGTTATACCAGGAAATCACGATTGGAATAGTTTTTGGCAAAACGATCTGACCTAGTCGACAATTTTTTTTAATGGTAGCTATTAATAACAATGTAGATTCTAAGTTGTTCATTTAGAATACATAGGCACCTTAAGGATTGACGATAACACAATTATTTTGAATAAATTAAAAAAAATGTGATTTTTCATCTTAAAATATTCCATTTACTACGTATTCACCCAAATATATATTTTTTAGATTTCCAATAAAAGATCCAGAAAGACTGAATAGTTGGGTACAATCAGTACGGCTGAAAAATTTTAACCCTACAGCGAACACTGTAATATGCAGTGAACATTTTAAGGAAGATGATTATTTACAATCTTCCGCTAAAATAAATCGTTTAAAAAATGATGCAGTACCTTCAGTTTTTAATTTTCCTGTTCATCTACAAAAACCAGATTCTAAGAGAAGAAAAATATTAGTTCATAATAATGTTGCAGATGAGGTATGAAATAATTGTTTCCCCAATGAATGTTATTTAAAAATAATCGTACATCTTTAGGTTTTACCAGCGAAAATTGATGACGAGCCACAACCAGTAGCAGTGAAAACATGTAATGTGTCAGTACAAACACCTCAGTTTTTTTTCAAAACTAAAAAGGAAATGATACTGAAGAGACAGCTAAAGAATCTAAAACTGCAAGTCAAGCGAAAGAACACTAAAATAAAAACCATGAAAGATTTGATTAAGCACCTTAAAGCAAACAAAAAGTGTTCGGCCAATATACAGGATGTTCTAATGAACAATTTTGAAGCTTTTTCACTTGCATTGTTTAAAAACGAGGTCAAAAATTGTAAAGTTAAAACTGGAAAGAGGTATACAGAAGAAATGAAAAATTTTGCGCTCACCTTGAATTTCTATTCTCCCAAAGCTTATTCGTTTTTACGCAACAAATTCAGTCTACCTCACAGCGCAACTTTAAGAAAATGGCCTTCCTCTGTAAATTGCGAAGTTGGTTTTTTAACAGAGGTTTTAGAATTTTTGAAACTTCAAGTAGATGAAGGACACGACTACTTAAAAGATGTGGCCCTAATTTTTGACTCTATGGCTATACGGTCCCAAATAATTTTTGATAAAAAAAATGGTAAACATTCTGGGTATGTTGATCTAGGAGGTGTTGCCAATGTTTCAAATGAAGAGTTAGCAACAGAAGCGCTCGTTTTTCAAATTGTTTCGTTTTCAAAAAAATTTAAATGTCCAATTGCATATTTTTTTACAAATAAATTAACGGCTTCATTACAACATAATTTCGTTTTAGTGGCAATTCAAAAACTTTTTGAAGTTGGTATCACTGTAAGATCAATAACTTGTGATGGATTAGTTACTAACATGAAAACTTTCGAATTATTGGGGTGCAATTTGTCACCAGAAAATATTTCGCCGTCATTTAAACATCCTAAAAGTAATAGTGAAATTTATTGCATTGTAGATCCATGTCATGCATTAAAACTCGTAAGAAATTCGTTTGGGGAAACCCATATGTCCTCACCTAAAGGACAAATATCTTTCCATTACATAAAAAAACTTCATGATTTGCAAGAGGAAGAAGATTTAAAACTCGGTAACCGATTGTCCATATCCCACGTAAAATATTTTATGAAAAAAATGAATGTGCGTTTAGCTGCACAAACAATTAGCAGTAGTGTTACAGATTCAATAGATTTCCTTCGTGCAAGTGGTCACCGTGATTTTCAAGGCAGTGAAGCAACAGTAGAGTTTTTAAGAATATTTGATAGAATTTTTGACTTAATGAATTCCAGAACAATTTTTGCAAAAGGTTACAAATCGCCATTATACTTAAATAATCGAGATTATTGGTCTAATATTTTCAGTGAAACCAAAAATTATATATTAAGTTTAAAATGTGCAGGTGTTGATATTGTCCGTTGTCGGAGAAAAACCTTTGCTATAGGATTTTTAATGAATACGATTAGCTTCGAAAATTTGGCTGTTGAGCTAATGACCAGAAATGAAAGACCGTTGAAATATTTTCTCACTTACAAGTGTTCTCAAGACCACTTGGAACTTTTTTTTTCTTGCATCAGATCTCGTGGGGGGTGGAATAACAATCCAAATACTCTTCAGTTTAAATGGACATTGCGAAGATTATTGTTTAACAATAGTGTTCAAGCAGGCATTAATTCCAATTGTTTAAGCGATAATTCGGATATAACTCCAATTTTTAAAGCCAGAAATATTGCAGCTGTTGATGAAAACAGTGTTGATAACAACGATGATGCTGAAATACAAAATTTGATTTCTATTATTGATAGAACAACATTGTCTTCTTTCCAGGAGAACGTACTATATTACATTACTGGGTTTACAATTAGAAAATTATTAAAAAAAAATTCGTGTAGGCATTGTCAGGCGATGTTACTCGGTGATTTTAATAACGGTAATGATTGTGTAGATTTAAAAAATTATGCTAGTTTTACCAAATTTGTGACAAAAGGTAAATTGTACTTTCCATCTCGAGCTGTGTTTGATATTGTAAAATACACTGAAAGAGTGTTCAGAGCTGAAGTGATTTCTCATTACATGGGTAAAGATCATTTTAAACTCCGTATAATGACTTTAGTATTTCAACATTTTGTTCATAATGTCAAAATATTGTTTCAACCAGCCCACCCTGTCGTGAATATTCATGAAGAACTCCATGAAGTGCAGATTATAAAATACATCGCATCTACCTATGCAGATATTAGAATACAGACTCATGCAAAGAAAAAAACTCTACAAATTTTAGGCGATAAAGCAACACTGAGGCACAAATTGAACAAAACTATTTTATTTTACCATGTTTGATTCACTCCTAACACCGCGTTTGTTTTATTTTATATTATTTAAGTCCATATTTTTGTTTTAGGTATAAATAAATATAGTGGAATGTACATCTACACGTTTAAAATAAATTATTTCTGATTATTTCACATTTTTTTTCTTATTTTACTTGAAACATATTAGTTTACAATTCAATATTCACTTATTTATCTATTAGAAGTAAAAAAAAGTTTTATAAATTCAAGCTTAATCCTTAAAGTCTATTTTCATGCAGGAATTTTAGTGAGAACACGAGCGCGTAATGATTAAACACCTGTTTTTTACCTAGCCGCTCCATTATACCCATACTATCAAATGAGTGCAAGCGAAATAGCTGACCACCCCATAGCAGCGGTGCTCTTTCAACAGGCACGCTCGCAATCGTACGCCTAGAACGCGTTCCAGTATCCCTCTCTAGTTCAATGCTAATTACTTTACGTGGAAGGTAATGCATTACAATTACTAATTACCGAAAAAAGTAATGCATTATTTTAAACATTACTTTTGTCGTTATTAAATACTACTAATAATTACACCACACAAAACCCAATAATTAAAAAAAAAATGTATTCTACATATTCCGTGTTTAAATTTAACAACAATTGCGTTTCAAAATTGTTATCTGGTAGAGCGTGACGTTTCGTTTTAAAACCGTCTGCTACCAAAAGAAAAAATTAATCAACATTCAATTAAGCTTTCCTAAAATGTTACAATACAGATATTTCACACTGTACAACATTGTACATATAAAATAAGGGTAATTGGCAAAATGTATGAGTAGGTATTAGATATAGCTACAAATTTGGAATTAATAATAAGTAAATATCTGTAACATTCAAATAATAGGGTAGTTTTATACTAGGTACTTAGTACCTACCACAAGATGTTTTCTTAAATTAGACGATGCTAATATGTTGCACGAAAGTATTTTAATTTTTGGAACACGAACTAAGTACCTCGTTCTCAACCAAGCAACAAATTTCCTATGAAACCTTACTTAACATTCCTTCACTCATTGCTGTAGGTATTACACATTATTCTAGGAAAATAAGGATTTTGTTGGCCCAGGTTTACCCGGATTTGTCAAGTCATGACTCATGAATGATATTCTGAATATCCTGATTATTTATTCTGTTGAATATTCAAATTACTAATTACTTATCAATTAAATTAATGCATTACATTCCTTATTACCGAAAAAAGTAATTTAATTACAGTAATGCATTACTTGTAATTCATTACTTCCAACCACTGCCATACATCCTGCGGCCTTCAATATTCGTCATTTTCTGATATTTTCCAAGCAACTATTAAAAATTAGTTGAAATGCAGATTTTATATCCTGGACGCTTGCAATCCAGTACCTGGTCGGACGGGGTGCAACTTTTATAATATTTGCACTAGTTGCTCGACCTCGTTGTGAAACTGGATCTAGCATCTAATTTATAGTTTTGTTTTTAGATTGGACTGGCTAAACAAGTTGTACCGGTTGCAAAGGTTTTACCGGTTGCACAGGTTGCGCCGATTGCGCCGCTCCCACTGTAACATTTGTTTGAAGAGCATTGTCTACAATGACATCGTCTGACTCTGGCTCATAAATACTGTCCTCGGTAGTGTGATTTTCTTCTTCAGAAGCGAAAAAAAATAATTTTTAATTATAGCTAATTGATAGACGTAGTTAAAATAATGTAACTTCCGGAAAACGCGTTGTTGATTAAAAAAAAGTATCGTTTTCTTCTTATTTTTTTATGGTTAAAAATGCTTGTTAATCTTAATAAACTAATTCAAATAGCCTATCAAACAGTTTAAGTTTATAACTATTAGCGCTTGCATTTTTGAATAAATAATTAATCAATTTTAAATTCTTCAAAAATTTCTGGAGGACGTCAGAGTACAATTTGGAAGATTTGTAAAAAACAAATTTGTAGGCTATTGCAAGCTCTATCGGCTCAGAACGTTAAAAAAGGTATGGGGAGTTTTTGAGAAATAATTTTTTGAAAATATCCATAATTTCGAAAAACAAAACATTTTAGTAAATTTGTAGTTTTAACAACAGATCTGTTTATTGTAATAACACAGGTTGCTCTTTTAAACAGACTAATTTAATAATTAGCCAGTTGGTTTTCTAAAGCTAAAGCCTATTGCGGCATTCATTCAGTTTGACAACAAATTAGTTTGCTTTTTATACAAAAATTATTTTGAAAATTATTTCATACAACGTTTTTTTGGTTTACACAGTTCCAGTACATATCAACTTTGTGTGGGCTATTAAAATAATCAAATTCTTTTCCGTAATAAGGTGTAAATGTCAAAATTTAATAAAAATTGTGCTATTTTGAAACTAGAAAAAATTTTGAAATATTTTTAGAAATTGTAAAAATTTTGAAATATTTTGAATATTTTAGAAAAATTCTTTTTTAAATTATTAATATTTTTAGTATTTTCTAATTGCAGACAATATTTATTAATTAAAATCTAAAATCAATTTGATAATTTGTTCTTTTGCCGATTATCCAATTAAACTGTAGGTAAACAATCAAAAGGAATTCCTCAAGATACGTTTTCTCAATGGAAAAATGTTTTTATTGCCATTTAACATGCTCATTTTGAAGCCGAAATTTTGAAATATCCAAAAATCGTTGGTGGCACTGAGGGTGGTAGAAACATAGCGCCTGCGCAGATTGGCTATTCGACATGCGTAGAATACTAATATAAGGTTCTTTTTCGAATGCGTTTATATTGAAGTATTGACCCCTCCCCCCTCCCGACAAACTTACACGCACAGACACCGCCGTAGCGTTCACTTTATCAACCTTCCAAGGCTCTAAACCCTACTTATTAGTCAAAATGTTTAGGTTGAAAATGTTTCCCATAAAGGAACCTTTCTTTTAGCAAAAGGAAAAACGAATGCGTTAAAGTTTTCTATCTGACTCTATCAGTTTTCTAAAAATTTAATTGTCGAGTTTCACCCCCCCCCCCCAGCTTCGAATTTGTTTTAAACATTTAATTGGTCGACAATCTACAAAACTGCTACATTCCAAAGCTCATCTAGATGGGACCATCCGTTCGGAAAGTACTGAAAGTATGGGAAAGTAAAAATATATCTAAATTTGATAAAACAGATCTTTGACGCAATGTCTCGTGCAGATATTTTATATCAACAGCTATTGTTAAATAAATATGTTAGAGGGTTTAAATTTCTAGATTTGCAGCAGCACTGAAAAGGATGACATGTGATCATTATTTGAACTCGATCTAATAAAAAAGAATACATTTGCAAGTCAAACTCGGTAATACTTAATATTTTGTAATAAATTCGTTATGATCCCATTTAAAAGGAGATAATCATGCAAATTTTAAGCTTAAGCTTTCCAAAGACGTTTGTATTATATATAGCTACATTATCGTGAATGGCGTTTTTCGGAGGAGCAAACTAGACTCAAAAGGAATTTTAAAGGGATTGTAATTTCTAAATAAATTAAGGGTTCAAGATGAAATAAGTTACAGCAAGTTAGTGCTTCAACGCAATATACAATGGTGCACCAACAAAAGCGCTTGACTACTGATATGCAGTACAATATTCTAGAATATTAGAAGGTCTTGTGCATTCCACAAACCCGTAAGCAATTAATTTCTAATTAAATCTGCTACAGCATGCACTAACAATGCAATAATTTAATAAATATTTCCATTGAGGCAAAACCTTTAACCCGTCATCTGTGAGAACTCCTGACATTTAAGATTATACCAAAGGAGAAATTAAGTTAATTAAGGTCTAAAAAGTAACACAAATAAAATAAGTGTTTCCCAGTTTGTATTAAATATTATAAATCAGCAAACCTTTCTAACCTGCGTTGATTATAGGTGATCTAAGTTGGCGTTTCCTTAGAGCGCTCCTTCCTTTCGCTAAGATATTACCGGGCGAAACCGAGCCAGCCCTGTGTTTAAAACAGGCCGTTTGTAATTAACGCGACGTCGTTTCGGGGAAGTACGAACATACTGTTTGGCTAAACCATGCCATATTTGTCTTATTCTGTTACTATACAACAAGGGAAACACGTGACGTTCCACGCACACGTGACGCCTCGTGGAATGCATAATAAATCAAGTAAACATGTCAAAATTTGCATTAGCCCCCTTTTTTGGCATGATTGGATTTGTTTTACAGATTTGCGGAATATCATCCTGGTGTTTAATATTCGCGCGTTCCGGGTTTCATTAAAATTTAATTCTGGCTGCGGTTTGTCCTTTCCGCTGGTGAGACACCATTAAAATATTCGGTAATTATGTGTCACTAGTTTATGTCCATCTTGGAGTAAAATCTGAATCCATTTTGTCAACATCTGATTCCTAACTTATCCATGATTGTTGTAGACATTTCTGCGGATCTAAACATTTAGAGATGTTATTTCGATCAAGATTCAAACTGAGAATTTATATATCTAATTGAAACTGTATTCGTTATTGGATCCGAAATTTGATAGATTCGAACTCATCTGTAAATATATAGTCGACGGAAAGATATTTGGTTATACCTTCTTAAAAGCGTAAGTAGCAGACTTATGTAAGACCTATTAAAAAGGTGTACTGCAGGTAAAATGCCAGAACCGGCTTTTAAGATTTTGTTTCAAAAAACAACTGGTCAAGTGTCATTCCTTTAAAGTAAACACAGTTTTAAAAAAACAGAATTACTTACATACGTGTTATAACAAAATTACTGTAACTATTTTAATAAATAAAATTTTTTGAACATAGCTTT